>OX439345.1:3093043-3786086 GCA_949319445.1 Mythimna lalbum | reverse complement strand
CTCTGAAAGTAGGTCTGAAGTTGCCTGAAGAGCGGGCTGCAAAGTATCACACTTTTCATCACTAGGTAGTTTTACTTTCAACTAACAGCTGTCAAATTATTAAAAAAAAATTAGGTCTATCTTCTTGTATTTGTAATGAAAAGCACAGTGCTTACCTCGGGGTTAAAGTTACTTATTTAGTCCCTCAAATTAGCGACTCCTTCTCGGGACGAAATAAGTAACTTTCACCCCTAGTGTAACAATTTACTATTACCTCTTGATTATATTCTTTAATTCTTTATTGTAAACTATAACAACTTAAAAGTTCATGTACAAAGGCGAGCTTAACTCAAAGATGAGTTTTCTTCCAGCAAACCTTAGTGTGTGTGTGTGTTATTAGTGTAGATATGCTTTTAGCTATCATGTTTTCTCTTCCTCAATGTCCTAAAGGTCGAGAATACAGACTACGTATCAGTTTCAAAAGCACTGGCACGACCGAAATACAGCAACAGCAACTCCTTGAACGAGTGGAGGCAGCCGGAGCCAGCGTGAGGGCACACCTCGGCTCATTGCTAATCTTGAAACTAAATACTTCTCCTTCAAAGCCAGTAGCGGAACTTTTGAAAGATTTACATGAAAAATCCAATAAGTATGGAATCTCGTCGTTTGTTATCAGCGTGCCGGACACCGATGAAGTGGTCAGACGGTACGTTTGAACTACACATATCTATTTTATCTGTATACAGGGTTATTCGTAAAATATCGGCAACCTCTCAGGACTATAGTACTAACATCATAAACAACTACTTTTGGTCTATCATCATCTTCCTGCCCTTATCCCGTTTTATTTGGTGTCGGCGCATCACGTTTTTTTCTTCCTGTCCTGTCGCTCGTCACGCTATCCTAACTCCCTTGTCATTCATATCACTTCTCACACAATTCATCCATCTATTCTTTGGCCTCCCCCTCCCTCCCCATCCATCCACATGTAAATTCATAACTCTTTTAGCAACATGCGTTTCATCTCTCGTCTTTACATGACCATACCAAGACAAACGATTTCCTTTCAACTTTTCAGTCGCCTCTATGACTATGTCGAGTCTATGACTTTTATGACTACGAGTCTATGACTTTTAAAAATGTATCATATTTTAGTTCATCAGATTTTCATAGAAATACAAGTTATTTAAATTGAACGTTTTAAATATTACGAAGTCTATACGAAGCAAGCGATAGTGCAATAGGAAGGGAGTGAGGATCGGTTGGCGGGGGTGCTTAATGCACTTGCGTCGCATCATACAAACTTATGTAGGTATAGCAAAATACTGAGATGAAATGACTTTGAACAACGAAATCTTAAAAATTTGTTTTTGGTAAATTTATTATGTTTTGTAAAAAGTCATAGAACAAAAATTGTTGTTTATGATGTTAGTAATACAGTCCTGCAAGGTTATTAGTGTTTTCCAAATAACCCTGTATAGTATCTTTTTTATAATGTGAACGTAAAAATATTGTTGACTCCACGAAGTTATCAGTTTTTTATTATAAGTATCAATCTTTTTTTTTAAGAGTACTTAACCATGAAGTATAATTAGCTTCTGACATTTTATAAGTAGGTATTCATGTAGGCCTATGATCATTTATTTTGATTTTTAATTTGAAAAGATATTCTATCTCACAAAGGTAGATGAGCTATACTTGAAATTGTCATGTATTTAAGGTGTAAGGGACAGCCCTCCGCAAACTTTAAGGGCTTGCTCAGGAAACGAAAAAAAATTAGCTTCACCATACAAAATGATACCTAAACTTGATTGGACAGTTTCAAGTACGGCAAGGCCGATTTTTTTCAACTTTGTATATCATTGTATTGTATTTTTTTAACATTGTATCGCGTTTGAGCCAAAAAAGGTCCAGTTCAGCGAAAACGCCAGACAACTACGAGGTAGTTGTCTGACGATGGTTTTCAACTGAATCTTAGGAGTTTTGTTAAAGAATTTTATTATTATAATAGATACTTTTATTTTTTTGCAGAGCAATAGCGGATTCGAGAGCTACGAAGTATATAACCGAGCCAACTGTTACCACGGTCACCAAAGATGTTTTAAGCCAATTTGAAGGTACCTACCTGCTATCTGACTTTCGTGAAAAAAAACACACTTTAATCTTATCAAACAACATTATTTTTAGTATATGCGAAACCTGAATATAGTTTGTTAAGCATAAAAATAACCGACTTCACTAAAAAATTTAATTGAATTTGAGGAGTTCCCTCGATTTCGCCAAGATTCCATCATCAGATCCCAACTTGGTGACTATGGGACCATTTGGGAAGTATATCCTTTCCAACAAAAAAAAAAAATCAAATCGGCTGGCAAGCGACGAAGTTATGCGCGAACAAACATAAAAAAAAAAACATACAAACATCCGAATTGAGAACCTCCTCCTTTTTTAGAAGTCGGTTAAAAACGAAACGAAACTTTCGTAAACGAACGATATTCATTTGACGTTAAAATTGCAAACAATCATCTGTCATAATAATAATTTTTTTTTTCGTAACATAACTAATTAGAGTAGGTTTAGAGATTCAGTACGTCAAACAATTCTCGTTCGTGCGAAATTTCGGGAACGAAAGGAACTGTGGTAGGAAACACGCGAAATTTCAATCGAAACTTCGTTTTCGGAGAAAGCGAGTAGACCACCTGTAACTGAATCGATGCTAATAATTTTACGCCATTTTATATTTCTTCCCAAAAATATTTAAAAAAGGTCACAGATGGACACCACCAACACTGTACACAAAAAAAAAAGGTTACGGCAGGTCATAGCGAGCATTAGCTACCAGCGCACAGCTGGGTGCGGAAACAAAATAAACCCCTCAGTCGCGCGGGTGGCCCAGTGACCATGTTTTTTTGTTGCCAACCAAGATACCATAACTGGCAAAGAGAATAAAACCACTCTCTTTGCCAGTTATCAATGATTATACAACCACTTGACCGCTCATACGGGTGACTCCAGCTCACGACACATAAATGTATAGTCATTGATAACTGGCTTATAAGTTTGTGATTTTTCATAATACAGTTTTGTTTGTACATAGATTCTTTACATAAAAATACTAGAAAGGTGTTGCAAGTTTCACATATACTAAAAATTTGGTTATACAACGTGTAACGTTAAATGCGCAAAAGCTCAGACACCCCAAATGATTTTTAATTCAATTGACGTAATTATGTGAGAAAAAAACATAAAAAAAAAAATTAAAGGTTTTATGAGCAGTTTTAGTTTGTTTAAAATTCATATCTGCATTGAAATAAGAACTTTAAGTATCCCGTCAATGAGAAACTTTGTTTGGATTGCCACTATTTATGTTTGTTTACCTATTTCAGCGGGTTTGCGCACGTGATGACTTGACCTATTCATAAATAGACAGGTCGAAGTTTTTAATAAAGATTTTTTTGAAAAATGTAACCTATATTAAAAAGTGGTTTAATTGTTTCTGCTCGTTATTCTGAACAAACTAATTTCAGGTTTTGCGCATTTAACGTTACACGTTGTATATCACCGTTGTAATGGTTTTCTTTGTTTAATTAACTTTAGAAGAGGTTGGCTGGAAGCGGCGGACCTGCTGTATCAATACTCATATCGGCTTCATCTTATCAAAATTCTCTAGTTTCCACATGCAACATAAAATAATGTTTGGTATCACGGTAAGTTTTTTTGGATATGTTTTTAACCTTTATTACATACTAGCTTTTCCCCGCGGCTTCACCCGCGTACATAATCCCAGGATAAAAAGTATCCTATGTGTTATTCTGGAATATGGTCTACTCTTGTACCAAGTTTCATCGAGATCCGTGCAGTAGTTTTTGCGTGAAAGAGTAACAAACATCCATACATCCATCCACACATCCATCCATACATCCATCCACACATCCATCCATACAACCATCCATACATACAAACTTTCGCATTTATAATATTAGTAGGATGAAGTTATCAATCGTTTCCTTTCCATCCCTTCCCTACCTGTTACTGATCATATTTTAGTAGTAAAATAAAAAGATTTTTTTTTCATAGTTGGTAAATTCATAAAGACAATTTTATTGCTACTAGAAAATAATAAGTGCAGTGTTTTTCCATTTTGATCATCATTTGTAATCAATGGCCTTTATCCTTTACCATTATTATATTATTTATTATAATTAGCCCATATTGTCCCACTGCTGGGCAAAAGCCTCCCTCCACTCCTTCCAACGATCACGGTTCCTCCCTTTACCATATGTTTCCATAAATTAAGTGACATTTTGGGATTAGGGTAACTGGTAATTAGTGACCGATACTTATACACGTTATTGTAATCATGATTATTACTCATGATTACAATGAACTTTCTCAAATAAACTTTTGTGTACTCATTAGTTTTATCACATAACAAAACAACTGTTCGCGTAAATTAGCGCGCCCGCACGCCTGTGACCTCTCAGCTGTTAGTCGCATAACGCCGTTGTTTCGTGTATCTTACCTACATTAGTGTTCTCTATCACCCGCGATGCTGACCTATATGTTCCGGTTAATAAATTTAAGTTAAATAATGAGTATAAAAAATAGTTTCTTCGGGAAAGTTGTCTGTAATCATGAGTACAATGACGTGTATAATTATCGGTCACTAATTACCAGTGACCCTATATACAACCACCATGAGGAGCCAAGGAATGTGGTCGCAGTGGTCGAAATCGGCTAGGTAGCATCATCATAATCATCATAAATATTTTGTACTAATAAGTGCTGTGTATACCCTAGTCTCACGCTATTGATATTTCCAGTTTATAGCGGCAGTGTTTTCAGGCCTGTATCTAGGATTATCACTGTCAAGAGTATTGCAACAAATGGACCCTGGAAAAGCCAAAAGTGAACAGGTAAATGCCCGACACTAGACGGCACTGACCTTTAGTATTTGTGCGGCGTCTCTCCACAGACCATGTCCCAACTTCCACGTTCCTGTAACCTGTTCACGTAGGGATCTAATGACTGCTTCAGTGGACGGCATTGCTGTGGCCGAATACTGGGCCAGGCATGGAATTTAATAAAGTTTTTGTCATCGACACGCTAAGAAGAAGGCCCGACACTGAAGTAACATTCCTACATAGAATGTGTAAATTTTTTAGCTGATGCAAACATAATACATTATGACATAAGTGTGTAATGTTAGTGATTACCCTTGAGGCGGTATTTAGACCCGAGCTATAGCGAGGGTCTTAGAGCCGAGAACGGTAATCATTAATTACTCACGTTTATCATACGATGTTTTTCAATACACTTGTGAAGAAAATAACCGTAAAACTAGTAAACTTTTGTGGCGGTTAAAATTTATTTTCATATGCGCGCCCATTTTTTTTCGCTTTCCTCGTGGGTACCGACCTGCGCCCATCTTGATACGATAAACGTAATAAAATTATGGTGGTGGAGAGGTTGATCTATAAGGTTATAACCACATTATAGCACTAGTACGTAATGGTAATCAAAATGTCACAGTTTGGTAACAAGTGCCATTATATACCTAAGTGCAGTGCAATAAGAGTCACTTTAAGGTGCATCTACGCTAGCGAAGCCGAGCACGAGCCGAAATCAAATTCATATATAGGGTTTTTCAACATTAGTTTCAGTATATGAAACACAAAAGTTTAATTAAAATTTTAAATTGTATATTTTAAAACAACTGTTCTTCTATTAAATTAACTATATTTTTTTTAATGATAAAAGGAATTTATATTAGTACAAATTATCATTTTATTTACCCATGATTTCCTAATAATTTGATTTTGGTTTTTAATTTAATTTTCTTAATTAGTAAACTAAATCCAAAAATGTTTTTCTATAACTATTTTGTTGAAGATTTTGGCTACTGGTTTGCATTTTTTGTTTATTAATTCTATTAGTACTTTAGACGTTCTCAAGCTTCAAAAATGACTCTGAGAGCAAAATTGAAAAAATCTCTATTTACATATATGAACATAGTACAAAACCATGCTATTAATTTACATAAAACCTTGTCTAACTATTTAGACAAGAATATTTCCTAATGTTATTGGTAAATCACATGTTTATACAATAAATCATTCATGGATATAAACGGGTTTGAAAATCATGGTTTTTGGGCCAAATAGCGCGTAAAGGGGAGTGAAGGCTCTTAATGTTTGTTCTGATTTAGAATATTATAGCTATTTAAGTTATGAAATCAATGACAACAACGAACAACACACACACAACAATAAACAACACACACCACAACAACAAACAATACACACCACAACAACAAACAACACACACCACAACAACAAACAACACACACCACAACAACAACAACCATCAGTGATTTATCCCTTTACATTACGGTTTATTTTCTAGGCTCAGATGTTGAACGTGGAGAATTTGCGGATAACAACTACTTTAGTTTTGCGCGCTGACAGTTCCACGACCAGTATTTCCATAGCCAACGGGTTTGTTTATATTAAGTATATATCTTAAGAAAGCCATATTGCTAAAATCGACAACCCAGGACAGACTGTCCTGTCGCTGAATTGTTAGGAGACCCAACCTCTGATAAAGGGAGCAATTTAATTTCGCCAAGTCCGTTCCATCATCGGACCACTAGACGTACGGCGTTGCGCCACCGGTACACGGTAGACATCCCACCCATACGTACATAGCTTTTTGAGAACACATTCATTATGCGTACAGCTAAAGAGTGGAATGCCATGCCGGAGTCTGTTTCCTGATAGCTATAACTTAGGGATCTTTAAGACAAGAGTGAATAGATTGCTTCCAGGGAAGCATCATCCATCGTCGGCCACATCATCGCTTACCATCAGGTGAGATAGTGGTCAAACGCGAGCCTATCCATTATAAAAAAGGGACCAGGAACGGACAGTGAAGAAAAAGAAGATATGTCTATACATTCACTTAGTTTAGTCCCATCTCGGCACATATGAATTTTCTAGCCTCTGCCAGAAAGACCAGACCCTCAGACCCTCTAAATGGATCAAACTGCAGTTTCAATATGGAGACACTATCACTCAGGCGTAGCCGTCGGAAGAAGCTAGTCTTAAATAAAATACCCGTTTTTTTTTCAGATATGTAAAGTCGGACACAAAGGCAGAGTACAAAGACGTAGAAAAAAT
Source organism: Mythimna lalbum (assembly GCA_949319445.1). Taxonomy (NCBI): domain Eukaryota; kingdom Metazoa; phylum Arthropoda; class Insecta; order Lepidoptera; family Noctuidae; genus Mythimna; species Mythimna lalbum. The sequence goes on along the minus strand of OX439345.1, from coordinate 3,778,929 downwards.
GGATTATACAGCTTTGCCACACTCCGAGGTAAGTAAACATCACAAATACAAGGTGTAAGCAAAATAGGTAACTCGCTGTCCGACCGTCCGGTAACTGTCCGGACCGAGCCCAAAACGTCGACGGCGCGCACTGTTTCCGCGCGCCTCAAGGAGTTGTCAGCAGCAGGAGGGGCCCAGCTGGGTCGAAGCCTACTGGGGCCAGGGTTTTCCGAAAGGAAGCTCGAGCCCTGGTATGAAGAGACTAGAAAGAATGGGGTGGGTTTTTATCAGTAAGAGTCTGACACTATCCCCCGCTCCACCCAAGAGCGGGGGTTGTCATAAGATGAATTTGACACACCGAAAAAAAAGGTGTAAGCAAGAAAATAAAATCAGCCTCTCCGTACAAACTGTTTATAATTTTGTATGGTGAAGCTGATTTTTTTTTCGTTTCCTGAAAAATAATCTTGTGTAAGGTTGTTCAGTTTCGTCTACTGAACAAGCCCTTAAAGTTTGCGGAGGGCGGTCCCTTACACCTTGTATACTAAACATTTGAACTTTATGGTCTAAAAATATATAGCTAGCCAGATATTGCACGGGCTTGTGGACGGCGAGCAATGGGTAGCTCGCTTCCCGGCCTTCCGATAAGGGCCAAGCCCGGATCGACGGACCGTTGTGTTCTAAGCGCGCCTGAAAGGAAAGTCAGCAAAATCGATGGGGCTAGTAATGCCTGCCCGGGCTCTGGATTGTTGGAAGGAGTTACCGTAGCCCACGCAAAAAGGACTGTGGAAAGAACTCTGTTGGTTTTAGTCAGTAAAAGTCCGACTCTCTTTCCCGCTCCATTCAGAGTTACTTGAAGATATCCGAACAACAAAGATTGTATCAAATAATGTTGAAAGATAAAAAGAGGCAATCGTGAGTAAGCAGGCATCTTACTTAGGCCCGGCGCCCATTATCGGCATCAGCAAGGAAAAGGATCCTTTGGCACACCTACATGCCAGTGCACACTGTCGGCAACTATGCCTTGGCATGCATGTAGGGATGCCGCAGGACCGTTTTTCTTGCCCATGCCGATGTTGGGCGCCGGGGCTTAGGGCACTCCCATCTCTACCATGACACGTACCTACTGCAATTTAAGTTTTAGAGCAAGCAAGGGATGCCAGCTAATATTATAGTTGCATTACCTTAAAACCTTAACACCATAGGCCGCGAACAGACCGTTTGTTATCTGATTCTTCATCGCAGACAGTGTCACGTGCTAACTCGCCACTCGTTCGTGCCCTTTCTATGCTTAATGCTCTTCTGACTCTAAAACTGGAGTTTGACTTGTGTAAGAGAGATCGTGAGATAGTGTCAGACTCTTACTGAATAAAAAACCAACCCCCTTGCCTTTCATACTGGGGCCGAGCTACGTTTCAGAGCTAACCCTGGCCACAGTAGACTTCGACCCACCTGGGCCCTGTTGTTTGTGGCTGACAGCTCCTTGAGGCGCGCGGGAACAGTGCGTGCCGTCGACGACTTGGGCTCAGTCCGGATAGTTACCGGACGGTTGGACAGCGAGCTACCCTTTGTTCGCCGTCCGCGAGCCCACGCCTACGGTGACCGGATATCGGGATCGGAATCCCGGCAGCTGGAGCGCTGTGAGCGCCGTTGCCTGTTGCGGTCGGCCTCCGTCTTTGCTAGTATTAGTGTTTCGCAGAAGGAGGCCTGCCACTCCTTCTCGCTCCGGACCATGGTCTGTATCAAAGCCAGGCGCGAAAGATCGCCGCTACGAGGGCACAGCGATGCTCTGCCCAAGCGGGGCACACCTTCACTGTGTGCTCCACCGTGTCCTCCGGGCGTTCCGCGCTGTGACGACACCCAGGCGATTATACAGTACAACGCCTTAGATATAGTCTGTAATATTGTACAAGTGCTGGTAAATAAATAATTATCCATGGTACCTACAATATCGCTTTATGCGTAATATGGACACTAAGTTATTATAATTGTATGACAGCCTCCCTTCACCTGTTACAGAGTCTGACGGAGTATCTAGCCACACGCGCAATAGACTCGCCTCAAGTGTATGTGTACATGTATGCGTACGGCATGGACGTATATACTGAAGGAAATAAAGTTTCGGTAAATATTTACCTATATGTTACAAAGATTATTTTTGACCCAGATATTTTGCATATGGGGCTGAAATCAGAAATCGAAAACGTTTATTTCAAAATAGACCAATTGTCAAAATGACGATCAATACAAAAAATGAAGCTAAATTGCGCGTTTCAAAGCGTAGCTCTCTATGGAGAAGAACGTGCAAGAAAATCCGTGAACACTATTTTAAATAATATTATGAGTTATCTCTAAATCTTCATTATATATTTCAGTCAGTCCGTCGTGTCTGTTAAGCCGGGAACACACTACAGTAGCGTAAAATTAAAAGTAACAGGAAAAGAGCATTCATAAGTGTCCACACTTATGAATGCGCAGCCCGCGCACGAACAGAAAATGTACCTACTCCCATAGTTGAAATGGTCTGTTCGCGCGAGTTGTGTGCACAATTCGCGCGCACAAGTCGTCCTCACTATATCACATTGCATGTTACGTTGCAGCAGTCTGTACCTAACTTTAGATTCCTCCTGACCATCACCATGAGGTGTTCTTCAACTACCTTTAGTCGGTCGTGGGGGATTTGGGTAGTTTGTCAGAAAAGGCAAGGTCATATAGACCCTGACACTAAGTTTGCAGAAGAATAGCTCGCAAAACAGCACACCATTGTCTCCACAGCAGACCATACGTTATGACAGTCAGAGTAAATACATCTTGTTGTACTTGGGCCATCTGCTGCAGAACGGGAACGCTTCATTTGCAAACATCACATATGACAGCAAAGAGGCCATGATGTAGGCATTGTAAATCTACGATGGTTCGGTCATGTCATGAAACGCCCCGAAGACCATGTCGTGAAACAGGCCCTAGCACTGCCAGAAAACAAGAAAGGTAGAGGACGCCCACTAACCACCTGGTGGTCCACAGTAGCCAAGGACTTAGAGCATGCCCAAACAAATATTTCGACAACCCAGGACAATCCTGGCGCCGCAGAACGAGGAGAGCCGACCCCAAATAATGGGAAATGGCTAGGACAAAGAAGAAGATGTAGGGATTGTAAAGGTTCCCGTTGTGTGTGGTTTCACCAAGATGAATAAAATGACTTGACTGATGACTTTCTTTCGTAGATCCATGCTCTATACAGTCCGATCCACAACGACGAGAGCGCGGCAGCAAGGTCACTAGCTCGCGTCTACATGGCTCTGATTCGTCATTATAGTGGCCAGTTAGACGCGTCCATCAAGATCATGGATGACCCCCTCGTCTTGGATCTTTCTCCAGTAAGTATTTGACTTAATTACTTCCAGAAGATGACTTTATACAATTTATAGTTAAATATGTTTGAATAAAGCTAAAATAAAACCCAGAATCCCCAATCGCATCAAAGCATTTTTATTCTTCTTTTCGAACTCACAATTAAGCGCTACGTGTATACACGGTTATTTGTAAAACACTGACTACCTCTCAGGACTATGTTACTAACATCATAAACAACAACTTGTGTTCTATGACTTTTTAAATTTGTCATATTTTAGTTCATCAGATTTTTAGTAGCCGTGAGCAGCGCCCTGCGAACTCCACTGAACTCCACTGCGGGTGACGTAACCTACTATAAACTTATTATTTTTGGTTGGTACAGTAAGGGGTCGAACCGCAAAATTAAGTTTGATTTTTATTGTACAACTTTTTCCGGGATAAAAAGTACCCAGTGACGAACAGTAAGGGGTCGAACCGCAAAATTAAGTTTGATTTTTATTGTACAACTTTTTCCGGGATAAAAAGTACCCAGTGTGGTGCCCAGGATATTAAAGAATAATTATACCAAGTTCCATCGTAATCGGACCGGTAGTTTTTGCGTGATGCCTGAACAAACAGACAGACAGACAAAAATTTTTTTAATCACATTTTTGGGTTCGGATTTCTTCGGAAATAAATAAATATAAGTTACAGAACAGAACGTATAAGAAATAATAGTATTAATCGTTCCAAAACGGAAATCTCAATGTGGACTACACGTCTACCAAATTGAAATGGAGTTAGGTAGAGTATATCTGCTTTATACCAGAACTGGGTAAAAATAGTTACAGTAACAGTTTGGGTCCCAAACTTCAGGATCCTGTAATGCGGTCTACTTTGAAGAAGATAGGGAAACGAGTCAGATTCCTATTTGTGAGATTGCGATTTGATAACTAAAGATGGAATAAATTAAAAGAACTCTTTAGCCAGTAGCAGAACACTACAGGCTCATAATATCTAATTAAGTAAAGTTTGTCGTGCAATTACTAAAGAAGGGAGAATTAAGGTTTAATCCTGTTTCCTCCATTTTTGGCATGTCGTGTTTGCTTAATTACTCAAGATTACTCAAGCCAGACTATTCTAGACAGTTGCTGAAACGTGCTGTACTAGATAAACAAGTGTTTGCTTACCAAAACACGCTTGATGCTTCAATGAGCCATGGTACCGTAGAAATTAGCTTTTTCGTTAATTTTCAGTAGGTGTCTTAAAACAAATGCTTTTATGATTTTAGTGGAGCAAAGAAGTGGCCAATCCTCCTCTGATGATACAGTTTCTATTGATAATGACAAATTCCCACTTCACGCATGTACCCTCGTCGGAGTATGGACTTATTAGACATGTTCAGGTGAGCAAAAAGTGACCTAACACCCCCTCTACACCCTACCCCCTGTATTATATTAGTCCTTACGATCCATCCTAAGGTAGACCACTTTTAGATTTTAGGGTAGACTTTGCAGTCAGCGATAAGACCGCCATTGTACCCCTAGATTTAAGTTTATGTACATAAGTTGTATAACGTTCTATTCTATTCTAATACCTTTTACAAGATATTGTTAACTGTTTTAAGTCATAAGTCATAAGTCATTTATTCATTTGTTTAACATAGGTACAATAATAAAGGTGTTGCAATGTAATAAAGAGAGCGCTATGTTATGCTAGAGGGCGTACAAACGTCGGTGAGAAATTTGCAATAAACTAGCCAAATCTTGAATATTCAGATAAATTAAATAATAATGATGAATAGCAAATAAAATCAATGTCAAAGCGCGTAATGCTAATTTACAATACTAAAGTCAAACAATAAAAATAAAAAAAATGTCCATGTACAATACAAAATGTCAATATACAACTCAAAATGTCAGTGCACAATTCAAAATTTTAAAATGCAATTCAAAATGTCCGTATACACTTCAATTAGTCAAAATACAGTTCAAAGTGTCCGAATACAATTCAATTAGTCAAAATACAATTCAAAAATGTCCGAATACAATTCAATTAGTCAAAATTCAATTCAAAATGTCAAAACACATTTCAAATGTCAATTTACAGAACTAATCTTAATTTACAATAATGTCAATTTACAATACTAATGTCCATTTACAATGATAAAGTCAAATATAGAACACTATGTGAGTTTCAAATACAAATTTTACTGTTAATAATGAATTAAGGTGCTTTTTGTTTATTAACATTCAATTACTATATTTTTGTCTGTTAAAAATTCCGAAATACTGTAATATGCTTTGGTCACCAGTAAAGATTTTAACTGTTTCTTAAATAGGCTCAAATTCAATTCTTTGATTGACCGTGGTAAGTGATTAAATGACTGGCGCCATGCAAAACACACTTTTATGCATTAATTTCGTATGGGACCTTCTAAGGCAAAGGCTACTGTTATCCCTTCGACTTCGGCTATTAATGTCGGACATTTTTTTAAACAATTTGGAATTGGTCTTAACAAATACAGCAACTTCAAAAATATATAAGGAAGAAAGAGTCAATATTTTAAATTGAATAAATAATGGTTTACACGTGTCTATGACCTGCGGTCCAAACATTGTCCTGATGCACTTCTTCTGTGCTTTAAAGATTATTTCTTTATTGGTGGAGTTCCCCCAAAAAATAACACCATATCTCAGAACTGAACCCACTAAACCATGATATGCTGTAACTACAGCGTCCACACTCATCACTGAGGTAAGTTTATATAAGGCATAGGTAGACTTACTAATTCGTTTGGCTAACTCCTCCGTGTGTGTTTTCCAATCTAATTTATTATCAATTATTAAACCTAAGAATTTTGATGTGTTTACTTGTGCTATGAGTTGGCTATTATAATACACACTCATATTAATGTTGGAATGTTGGCTAAACATCGTTAATTTTGTCTTTTCAATATTTATTTTTAAATTATTATTATCTAACCATTGTACTATGGAGGTTATCTATCGAGGCTAAGATACTGGGAACCTGACTAGTTAATCTATCAGACTTCATTTTTCTCTTTAAAGTTCTAATACCACCTGCTTAAGTCTTTCTCAATGAAAATAACACATAATATTGTTATGTAGGTATCATTATTAGTAATATGTTACAGTAAGAGCCCGTGTCTGCCAAAGTTTGATTATTTTACAAATGCTCAGAGTTTGTCAGTGCATGTCCCCAATACAGTTGGGGACCGTGTCCCTACTAAAAAAGGTAAAAGGAACGAAGGTGTGTACTTTGCAAAAATATACTTCAAACAGCTGATTTTTCTAGGGTCCCGTACCTCGAAAGGAAAACCGGAACCCTTATAGGATCACTTTGTTGTCCGTCTGTCAATGTTTCTGTCTGCCTGTCAAGACCCTTTATCTCGGGAACGTGCGGAGGTATCGATTTGAAATTAAAACCATATACCTAAGTCTGCGGTCTCTTGAAGCTGTGGAAAAAAAAAAGAGTTCACGAAAACACTCTCAGGGGAATCAAAATTCATAAGGTACTTCTCGTTGACCTAGAATCCTAAAATTAGGCATGAAGCAAGGTGTTATAGTAGTAGCACAAGTATAGGAAAAAATATTAAAACTATTAATTTTTAACGTCATAAAAAAAACTTTTTTTTCGATACAGAAAAAATTTCGTAAGTAACTTAATTTGGGAATCGAACTGCTTACATAGTTAAGTTTGTACTTCATCCTGTGAATGTCCTGGAATCCTGTGCTTGAGTCCGCCTTGCAATTACCCTGTTTTTTTAAATTTTATGAACGAACTTTTAAATTATATGCTCAGATAACCTAGCAATTTTTTTCAGAAACATGCAATAAACTTCTCTCCGGCTCGCTACTGGTTCACCCTGTACTTCTGCGACTTGCTGCTGTACTGGCTACTGGTGGGCGTCATGTGCTCCTCCATGATCACCTACATGTTCATCACTGTTCCCTCGAATCAATTCCTATCTGTTGAACTTCGTTAGTATTGCATTTAACTCCTTTGATAGATTTAAGCAGTGACTGAAAAGTTGAAAGGGAATCGTTGGTCTTGGTATGGACATGTGAAAAGGAGAGATGAAACGCATATTGCTAAAAAAGTTATGACTTTAAATGTGGATGGATAGAGGGAGAGAGGAAGGCCAAAGAAAAGATAGATGGATTGTGTGAGAAGTGATATGAAAGAAAAGGGAGTTGATGATAGCGTGCCGAGTGACAGGACAGAATGGAAGAAAAAAACGTGTTGCATCGACGAAGAAGATACATTTAAGCAGAGGTCGATATCGGGTAGAATTATTCATGTACTTGCATCGAAATGTTGATATTAATTTGAATCTTCCTGAGATTTCTATTGAAAAATCCCGTGTGGCCAACAATGTTACAAATAAATAATAACTAAAAACTTCAGATTTAGATAAGACTAATAAAACAAAGATAATGACAATCAATTTTATTACTATTTTGCATTGAAAAAGATTTCTCTACAACTGAGGTGAGGTTAACTTTATACAATTCATCCTCCTCGTCATTAATGCAGGAAGACATTTTTATTGCTATATTTCTGATAGTGTCATAAAAAACTGCTCTTTAAAATATTTATCTCGGGATATGAGGCAAATCCACTGTATTTTTTTGCTGTATGAAATCAGTGTAAGTACTTAAATAATTCCACCTAATTCCGATATAATTCACTGTATGATAGTTGTCAATTTAATAATAGATTTCCATAGCGTACTGGAAGACGCAGTGCCAAAGACCTCCCACAAAGTGGACGGATGACCTGGTAAGGACCGCGGGAATCCGATGGATGCGAGACACACAGTACCGGTCATTATGGTGACCCTAAGGGGAGGCTTCTTTTATTAGTAAAGATTCTACGGCGACAGGAACAACTTGTTACCCAATCATTCAAGATTCTATTTAAATTTATTAAACGAGTTATCATTAGAAGGAAAGATAGCAGTGTGAGAGAACTTAGCTATGACGTTTTGTGTTGCAGTTATAGTCCCGGTTATGTTGACTGTGTATGGAATTGGCTGTATACCACAGGCGTACATCTTTAGTTTGGGACCACAGATGGCTCTCAACGCTATAGCTTTTGTCATCGTCAACCTGGTGTTTGGTAAGTTATAAAATGTTGCATGACTTGATTCCGCCATATCAATTCTACCATCGGACTACCCGACGTACGACGAATATCCACTCATACGTTATTGAAACCTCTAAGGTCCGAACTAAGCATTTCGCCTCGTCGTTTATACCGCGTACGTCGAAGGACTGGAACAATTTTCTACGTACAAATCAGCAGGCCTAGCCAAGCCACGAACGTTTCGTTTCGAATTCTTGCGTCAAACGCCTCGCCTCTGATTCCTATAAAATTCCCGAAAAAATAGGCGCTAAAACTATTACACTAAGTGGGTTTATATTGTGTTGTAGACATCTGGCGTAGACATTACATAGATACCAAAAAAACTCCAAATAAAACCCTAAAACCTAACTGTTCGTTATTTCCCGCTACCCACACGTGGGGTAAAAATCATCCCAATGACATTCCCCGCCCTTGGGCGGAGCAGGAGATAGTGTCAAACTCCTGACTAAAAAACCCACCCTGTTCCTCCTTGATATTCATACCGGGGCCGAGCTACCTTACGGAACTAACTTTGGCCCCAGTAGGTAGGCTTCGACCCATCTGGGCCCCTGCTGTTGCTGACAGCTACTTGAGGCGCGCGGGAACAATGCGCGCCGGCGACGACTTGGGCTCGGTCCGGACAGTTAACGGACGGTCGTACAGCAAGACCGCAAGCAAACCAAAGAATTATTTATTTATTATATTCTTTATTGTACACCACATAAAAAAAAAGAAAAATACAGGACAAACATTATTCAAAATAAATGTACAATGGGCGGTCTTATCGCACAGGGCGATCTCTTACAGACAACCTTTGGATGGACTGAAAGAAAGGAGAAAAATTTAGGGCTGTCAGTGTACAACATTAGAAATAATATTAATAAGAAATACAACACGAATACATATATACATTACAATTAATATGCTAGACTTTTTTTTCATTTATATTAACAGCTTGATCGCTTCTTCCTATGCAGGTGAAACCACGATATTAGCGAAGATATTCTATGGTGACGCTCTCAGCTACGTCTTAGACTTTATGACCCTTTCACCTCAGTTCAACATGGCGTATGGCTACGTCAAGATCGAGCGGATATTCCTGTACAACAACGAGTGCCATTTATTCGAATCGAATAACCTTTGTGAGGTGAACTCATTTCATAGATGTTGCGGTAAGTACCTAATGCCGGAAGTTCCTTCGCCGTAATGTTGGCAATACGGAAAAAACAGTGTTGCAATATTTTTAGCAATAAAATTACTTAAATAAAATTATGGAGATTAGCTGATATTTCGTTACTTTTAACAATTTTATAACTTTCTTTTTTTTTCTTTTGGAAACGTAATAACTATTTTTGAATAAAATATAGGCGAAATCGCGGGTAAAAGCTAGTATGTTATAGTTTAAAACTTTTTATCTGGCTGTACTAAACAGTGTGTGTTTGAATCGTCTGTGATTAGCAAATAAAAATAAATCAATTCGGCCACTGTGTCCGAACTCGAAGTGGTTAATGACCCTGACTGCTAGGCCGGAGGTCGTGTTTGGGTGTAATTTATCTATAATAATATGTATGTATTTAGAAATATATAAGTATGTTTATCAGTTGTCTAGTACTCATAACACAAGCTCTGCTTAACTTGGGACTAGACAGCGCTGTGTGATAGTTGTGGAATATTATTATTATATATGTTTATTTATCTCAGGACCCTGAGGTCCTGGACCTTTGGGAGGCATACAAGGGGCCGAAGCCAACTCGCAGAGGCCCTTTAGGTTGTTACAATGAGACGTGATACCAACTGACGATTATCCCTGTACGCGCTATACTAGTGCACCCAAGGACAACCCCTGTTTTAAATACTATTGCGATACAATAAAACAAAATAATAGGGCTATGGTTTTTGGAGTCTAAAGTGGACTGATATCATAGAACTATGTTAAGACTATGGCCCCTGCCTGAACAATGTCATCAATATCTATCGATAAAAGGCAGGGGGTGACTTGCAAACTCAATAAATGGGCCCCCAAAAACGGTCGCTAGCACGAAGTAACGTAACAACAAGAGGGCAGCTTATTATATATTATTATTAACTTTATGTATAAACCTTTCAGAAAAATGCGGTGTTTTACAAGAATGTTTCTCGAAAAAAGGTTACTTCAACCGCAACCCGGGCGTTATCATGGAGATGTTATATATGTTCTCCACCGCCACCTTCTTCATGACGCTACTTCTATTCATAGAGTACAGGCTGTTCAAGCGACTGTGGAATATAGCCACTTCCACAGTGGCTAATAGAGATAAACCAGTACCCACTGATGTAACAGAAGGATTTTTAAGGGAGAAGAAAGATGTTCTTGATAAAAGAATGGAGCTTTATCAGAACCACACCCGGCTTGGTAAGTTGGAAAGCTTTTTACAAGCTTTTATTTAGTTTTACCTGCCCCGATGTTTGTCTGTAATCAAATCTTGTAAAATAAATTTGACCCACTTCCCGGTTACCGATTGAGCTGAAATGTTTGCATGCATGTGTAAATTAGATGACAATGTAAAATGATTATGACATGGAGCTGATCTGATTATGGAACCGGAAGGTGGCTATAGGAACTTGGTAAGTTAAACGACACAACCCCATCGAGTTTAGGCTCGTATGAGTCGTCTTGACGTGTATTAATTATATAGGTAAACGGAGCTATAAAAGCTTGCTATGAAAAAAAAATTGTAATTAAAAGCTTGTTTAGAACATATCAATGTTTAGAACAGATTTAAACTAAAAACACACACATTTATATCAGGCTGTTGCCCTTGTTCCTCGCATTTTGCAGAGGAACGCGGGATTTACAATATATGATTTGATTCCGCCATCGTCTTTTTACCATCGGATAACTCGACGCACGATTGTCCATGTCCACCCTTACATTGTTAACATGTCTAAAGTCATCATTATCTTCCTGCCCTTGTCCCGTTTTATTTGGGGTCGGCGCAACACGTTTTTTTCTTCAATTCTGTCCTGTCAGTCGTCACGCTTTCACTAACTCCCTTTTCTTTCATATCACTTCTCACACAATCCATCCATCTTTTCTTTGGCCTTCCCTCTCCCTCTCCATCCATTCACATGTAAACTCATAACTTTTTTAGCAGGTCTCAAGTTTGGCGTGCTATTCATTCTCAAAGAAAACAGCCTTGAGCGCAGCGCTGGCCGCAGCGACGAAATCCGAATAGATACATTGGATTAACAATCCAGTGTATCTACGTCTAGAAATGGAACAATTTGCTTGTGGCAGTCTTCCCGTCCAATCGAACAGGAACTTAAGTGTCTTTAAGGCTAGAATGAATAGGCTCTTAATTAAACTAGTGCATTTCGCCATCAAAGATTGCATTACTACTTACCTTCAGGTGGGATCGCAGTTAAGCATTATTCGTTTTTTTACTAGCTTTTCCCGCGGCTTCGCTAGCGTTAAATTCGGGGTAATACAGTTCCCCTGGGAAATGGGGGTTTAGAAAGAGACAAAAAGTAGCCTATGTCACTCTCCATCTTATCAACTATCTCCACTTAAAAAACTCACGTCAATTCGTCACTCCGTTTTGCCGTGAAAGACGGATAAACAGACACACACACTTTCCCATTTACAATATTAGTATGGGATAACACATCAGTGTCATATCACACCATAAGCCTGAACAGTATCGTAATAAAAAAAAAATATAACTCCAACTTTTAGGGGGCAAAGTAGACACGTTTGGCGAGTACCTCCTAGTAGCAGGTTTAACGAAAAGACACGATGGGATGTACATGCTTCACAACGTGTACCTGGGTGTCGGGAAGGGGGAAGTGGTGGCGGTGTCGGGTTTGAAGCGGCATGGCCGTAGTATGCTGTGCGAGATCCTAGCGGGGTATGAGGCACCCTGCACCGGCAACGTGTGGTCCATGTCCAAGTACAAACTCAAATCACAACCGCATAGGGTAAGTTAATAACTGAATTATTTAAAAAAAAGAAAAAAAAATTTTTTTTGCCTAACTAGATGCACAATAAAATGCAGCAATCTATCGGGCGTTTTTTTTTTCAATCTATCGGGCCTGGTGAACCGGGCATAACTGTGCTGCACCATAGACACTAGATAGAACACAGTTGTCTAATTCCATGGGTGTCTACAGCTTAGTCTGTGGTGGTCTTTTGCACCTGGCCAGCCCTGGCTATTGGGTATTGGCTGGTCCTGGTACTTAGATACATTTATGCATTTAGGCAAAGCTGCAATTACTTTGCAGCCGAGGTGGGAATCTATGGGTCCTAGAACCAAAAATTCGAAGACATGTGACATCCACCGACACGCACTGGGCCCGCGTAGTGGATTACGGCCCATTTCCTCTTCTAGAGAGGAGGCCTGAGTCCCAGCAGTGGGAACATTAAAAAGGCTGATGATGATGATGACGAGGTGGGATTGATGCCAGAGCCAAAGAAAAAGTCGTCATGAAGCCTGGATTGCAATGACTAATGACGAATATCGAAGGAGTTTTTTTTTTCAATACATTTGCGAAAGACAATACATAAATTTAATAAGTAATTTAAAATATTTTATTTTCACATAAGCCTACATGGGCACTTACAATACGTCAGAAGCTAGTGCACGATTATAATTGGTCGTTTCCTCTGGAGAAGAACCGGGAAGAAACTTTATAGTTAATCTTTTAAAAAAAAGATTGATTTTACTATATTTTAGTATGTAAATCCAAGTTGCATTGCAGTACTCCCAACAAGTTTCAATCAGCTGTGACAAAAACCTGCTGCCGTCATGGATGAGGGTCCGCCAGGCTCTAGCACTGATCGCGGCGTTACGCGGGGTGCCGAATAGGTACATTAATAAAGAGGTCACCAAACACATTGAAGCCCTCGGTAAGCCGTAAGAACCTTTACGATAGGTATATTGTTTCAAAAGAAAATAAGATCTCTTCAACGTAGAAATATCGATCTATTACTTGGAGGCCTGTCCCTTATTTGGGATCGGAGCCACACGTTTTTTTTCTTCCATTCTATCCTGTCACCCGTCACGCTATCACTAACTTCCTTTTCTTTCATATCACTATTCGCACCATCCATCCATCTTCTCTTTGGTCACCTCTTCCTCTCCACTCATCCACATGTATGCTCATAATAATAACTCTTTAATAACATGTGTATAATCCCTCCTCTTTACATGACCATACCAAGACAAACGATTCCTCTTCAACATTTAAGTCACTGGCGCCACTTTCGAACTTCCACTAATATACTCATTTCTCACTTGATGTATTCTTGTCACACGACACATCCATCTTAATATATCTCCGATACATACGTAACATTTTTTTTAAGTATACTGATTAAAGATGCTATATGAAATACAGAACTGATATCGGAAGCTGATCGATTTATCCGTGACCTTCCGCGGAAGGATCTCACTCGGCTGCACTTCGCAACAGCAGTGATTGGAGCACCTCCTATCATTGTACTCGATGACTGCACCGCCTTCCAAAGATTCTCTGTTAGACGAGCCATGTACTACATATTGAGTATTCTCAGGAAGAGGGGACACGCGATCTGCATATGTTCCGGCAGGTTAGATTCGTTGTTCTGACTTTGAAGCTGGCTTTAATTTTTCCTTGTATGGTTTAGCTCTGACCTCGAGTTAATTAAAAGTTAATTTCTTTAAGGGCTCCAAAATTTATCTTAACGTTCTTTAGTATTTGATAACAGGTAGCCCTGTGAGAATGATTGGTGAATCGACGATCTTTCGAGGTAAGGTAGAAAGAAAGAAAGAAAAATAATTTATTTGGTACAGCACAAGGCCCAAACACAAATACAAGAAGAAAATAAAAATAAAGATAAAAAATAAAGTGCCGTGTGCCTCATGGCTGTACCAAAATAGGTCCAGTTCAGCATGATTGCCAGACAACTAGTGCCTGACGGTGGTTTTTAACTGAACCTGTGGTTAAGGTACCAATCGATATGGTGTGCTTTTTGTGAACTCTGGTAATATTTAAGCTTAATTCAAAGAACTCCAACGAAATTAGGCTCCATAGTAACACGATGAAATAATAATGCAACATTCCTCATTTATCTCGCAGCGTAGAAAGTCACTTGCCAATAACGACCCGCCTGGCCATCTTAGTAGATGGTTTTATATATGATGTGGATGACGTCTCCAATCTGGTCAGTCGCTACAGTTACAAAGGCTACACCGTTGTGGTACATCTGAAAGATGAGGTGGACATTCGCCAAATGTTCGCGAAATACTTCACTGTCTTCACCATCAATGATACCACGGACGTAAGTGAACTTGCTGGCTGTTTGTTTTTTTTAATGAGGTGGTCTATGAGCAAAAAGGTAAAAAGTAAAAAGATTGGCAACCACGATGGAAGGTGGCTCGCAGGAATCCGATGGATGCGAGACGCACAGGAAAGGTCGTTGTGACGACACTTAAATTAGGAGAGGTCTACATCCAGCAGTGAACGTGTTTCGGCTGAAATGATGATGATGTAACATAACACCAGTAGTCTCCAATTCTTTAAAAGAGTTAGCAGTTTTAACATCCACACTATTAGCAACGTGTAGTGAGACTTCTGCGCAAAATAAATATACTGCACTACCTGAAAGTGTAAAATTAGCCACTCTAAGAAATATAATTCGAAGTGATAATTTACAGGTACTTGCAAACGTTCAAATACAGGATGCAGATATATCTGTCGAGCGAGTTTTCACGAAAATGGAAACTCTTAAAGAAGAAAACGCGAAAGTGTATTCTTACATAGTTACTGGAATACCTATAGACTACGTCTACAACAAGATTATAAAGAAAGGGCCCGGCATCGCCCCGGCTAAGGGCCTGTTCTCATGGGCGTTGTTGTCGAAGATCCTGTCGATCAAACCAGAGATTTTGCCCAATAAAGCGCGCTTGGACAATCTGATACCGTTAGAACGGAAGTATCATATCACGAATCTGAAGGAGCTGCCTTGGTCTGTCATGTTTCATAGATAGATCAACACACTACGTATAAAAAATATCAAGTCTTGCGCTTAATGGGATTTTGTTTTATTTAAGTTTTTGTCTAAGGTGTTTGAAGCCAAAAGGACGTAGATTTATATTTTTATTAAGTTATTTTCGTTTCGAAATATGAAGGAATATTAAAACTTGTTGCCATACAGGTGCTCAATGGATAGTGATCGTTCAAACCATTAAATGCGATGTAAAGGGGACGTTCAATAAATGTACAGTGCGTTTCACTTAAGAAGTTCCTTTGCCGTAATGTTGGCTATACGGAAAAGCAGTGTTGCAATATTTTTAGCAATTAAATTACTTAATATTAGGGAGATTAACTGATATTTTGTTACTTTTAACAATTGCCTTTTTTTTAATAAAGTATAGGACGCTGGGCTGCATTCCAATTGTCCTGTGATTCTTTCAAATACCGAAAACGCCACGCCACAATATCGTACCTCTCTATAAACAGCTTCCTTTTAGATCTGATTTTTTTTAATAAAAACCTCCCTCATAATAAAACCCTCATAATACCGTTAAAATCGATTTCTTTTCGCATTTCGGGGAACAATTTTGGTAGAGTAGGCAACTCTTTCCTTTTTCCCTTCTTTTTTCTGTAGACACACAGGTGAGCCAACATTACGCCGAAGGAACTTCTTAAGTGAAACGCACGTGTATGGGCGTCTAAAATAATAAAAAATTGACAGCAATCTGACAGCTGAAAGAGCAAATTTTTGTCTATTCACGGACATGTGACTCGAAAACACGGTATCATGTCCTTAGATCGGAAAAAACGGGATACTATAACCATACGCTATGTTAAGATTGATTTCATTATTTTAATTTTTTGAAGTGCACGTTCTCATCTCTCTCTTCTATATTGTTGAAAAAAACGTAGAATACCTAACCACATAATAGGGTAGTTTCCAGGGTCAAAATAACTACATTTTATTTAGTCCGTATTTTAGACAATAAAAAAATATTGGACACGTATTTTTTTTTTTCGATGAAACAAAAAATAACAAAGATATGGCCCATTAAAGTTATGTGTGACGTCAGTCCGTGCGAAAAAATGCAGCACGGCGTGACGTCACACGTAACTTTAATGAGCTATATCTTTGTCATTTTTGGTTTATTTACAAATAAAAAAATACGTGTCCCTTATTTTTGAATAATCTAAAAGACGGACTAATTACATTTTTTACGGTAACTAGCCTATTCTACCTATTAGGTGAAACACCTAAGCTGAGAAGAGAAACAGGTGTGAATCGAACCTTTTATAATTGTTCGTTTTCTACCTATTGCCACTTTTACTGTAGTTTATAATTATTATAGTTAATTTGTCTTGTTAATTCATGAATCCCCAAGCGACACCCGGTGGCCGCGCATCTATTGTCTTACTATTGTGTCTCTAATTGACGGTATCTGAAGGGTATTATCAAGTCAAAAAAAGAACTAAGCAAGTTGTTTCGATTTATGTTGAAAAGTTAAAAACGCAATAAAACTTGTTTTTATTTTTGATGGTCTTTTATTTTGATTTCCCGTGGTCATCACGTGGCATCAGAATAGTTTGGTGGGAGGTGTACCTACTATCAATTGACTATCACGGAGTGACCTAGGTTCTTTTCTGTGAAAAAGGGGTGAAAACTTTCGCTAAAGTATCAAGATTCTACTGTCTTAGACCGCTTAGTAAACGCAGTGCCGGTGTAAGCCGGGCGAAAATATTGTGGCGCTCAGGTGGAAGTATTACTTAAAATCTTCGGGTCCAATGTCAAATCTGTGCTGCTCTACGGGTGCGAAACGTGGAAGGTCACAAAGGACATCTCACGCCAAATCCAAGTTTTCGTCAACCGCTGCCTGCGTCGCATCCTCGGAATTTACTGACCCGAGACAATATCCAACGTAGAGCTGTTGGAAAAATGCCACGAGAGCCCGATCGACCGCCAGATCAAGCGTCGCAAGTGGAGATGGATTGGCCACACGCTCCGAAGGAATGCCGATCACATACCCAAGCAAGCGTTGGACTGGAACCCGCAAGGAAAAAGAAAGCGTGGCCGTCCCCGCCAAACCTGGCGTCGCACCGTGTTGGCAGAGGCGGCGGGCAACGGAATGTCGTGGAGCGAGGTGAAGCGTGAAGCTCAGGACCGTTCGCGATGGAGGATTACTGTGGACGCCCTCTGCCCCATCTAGGGGACACAGGACATTAAGTCAAATAAGTCAGGTGGAAGTATCGCACCAATCGTAAGCGTACGCGCAGTGCGGTCGAGGAGCGACCTCAAACCCTCAAAAAATTCATCAAAAAAAAATCTCATTAAAAAATATGCTTGCACAGGGCTTAGAGCACAGTTTTAAGGGTTTGCACTAGAGAAGGCAGGAGACTCTAATTCCAGACCTTAGCGCCCCCCTGAATTTGGCCCCTGAATTTCGCCCTAGGCCGTCGCCCCATCATGCTCCCCCTAAGGCACTGAGTTAACACGTAGGTAAAGTGTATCAAGACACAGTCATAGACTAGACCACGTAGTAAAGGGCCTAATACACTACGCTTAATAACGCGTACGATATTCAGACTCGTCTTATTTTTATTCCAGAGTAAGACAGTCTGACCCTTATTACCTACGCGATACGTCGAACTGTTGACTAGATACGTCGAACCGAAGACAAGATGCGTCGAACCGTAGACTAGATACTTCGAATCATAGACTAAAACGGTCTGAATAAGTCATAGTGTAGGTAGTAATAGGCCCTTAATCGAACGCCTGAACGCTAAAAAGGCTGTTAGGCTATAGGTGAACATTTTGAGTAGAAGTATGTATATCTTCTATTTAATTTCTTATGTACAAAATTCTTCTAATTAATATTACAATTGTTTTTATCAAACTTTTTGAGCCATAACTAGGTAGTTATAGGTACCTACTATAAGTAACTATACCTATCTACCTAGGTAAGTAGTTGATAACCTTCTTCTTCAAAGCAGTAGGTAATGCGAGCGAAAATGGCCGCAACCGTGAGCGAATGGATGTCCTCACGCACCAGCCACCGCCGAAGGAGACGCCCCGGACGTCGGGAGCCGCTTTGTGAATTTTAGCTACCGTTCGTACGGGCTTGCGGATGACGAGTAATGGATAGTTCACTCTCCGGCCGTCCGGTTAGGACCAACCAGAGTCGACGGCAGGTGTGTTGAGAACAGTGTTCCACGCATGCTTCAGAGATGTCAGTGTAACTGAAGAGGCTCAGTCAAGTCGATGCCTGCTAGGACTGCGAAAATGTTTGAAAGAGTAACCGTGGAACTAGAACACACAGGGTAACTGAAGGACAGGGGCCCGAGTCTGCTATTTTTATAAATTCGTCATTCCAACACGATCCCATTGTCATTTTGCTAAAAGTTCGCAATCTGCTAAATCATAATGATCGATCATTGATCAGTCAATGGTCTCGTAATAGAGTGGTGGTAGAATGACAATATCGAGCTTATTAAAACCAATAACTGCACAATAACGTTCTAATGGTAGGTCACTGATCAAAACAACTGTCAAAAGTTTTGCAAACTACCGCATACGTCAGATATTCATTTGTCATTATGTACGAGATTACCATTTTAAGCCACTTCTTTCAATGAAGTGTCAGTGGTTGACCATTGGAAAGTCATTATGACGCCATTATATTAGTAGATTACGAAAACTTGTCAAAATCAACAATTATGAAGTCAATGATAGACCATTCTGACACTATTGTAATAGCAGACTTGAGGCCCAGGTGGGTTTTAGTCAGAAAAAGTTTGACGCTTCTACTCGTTCTACTTTACAGCGGAAGACATCAGATGATTTTCCGCCTCAAAAAAAAAACCTTAGCTATTAGCTATTATCAATGACATTGCTCCATAAGGCCCGTGGTTACCTACTGCCTACTCGTAAACGCTAGGTTTAAACATTTTCATAATTAAAAGTAATGCACCGCACCCGAAATTGTAAACTTTTTCAGTGGCCGAGATGAATATCATACCTGCCTAAATCACTAGTTCCGAAATTTCGCACCAGGTGGCGTTGTCGCAGTATGATTTTGTTTTTCCAGTATTTACCCTGTGTCATGTTGTCGCTGGATGGGTTTGGACTCCATATTTTTAGTTTATTTTTATTAAGTATACCTATAGGACCACAATTAGCACCCACTGCTGGGACTCAGGCCTCCTCCTCTAGGAGAGGGGATGGGCCGTCTACCACGCGGGCCCAGTTCAGATTCGTGGATATCATTTGGCTTTGAATTTTTGGTTCTAGGAGATGCCTATGAGTGCAGTGATGATGATACAAATTGCACAAATACGCCTGGCTGGGTTTGAAGACCGTAAGTTAAATTACCATTGGACCACCACTGCTGTGGATAATTTTATAGCCTCAAAATGTAAACTTCAATTTTGTCTGTTCATGTCTCTATTTATAGATAACTAGCTTTTGCCCGCGGTTTCACTCGTGTAAGTACATAAAATATAGCCTGTCACTCTGAAATAAAGCAGCTCTTTCTAACGGTGATAAAATTTTAACAATCGGACCTGTAGGTACTTTCAGAGAAAGTAAGAGTTTCTCAAAGAGGTAAACTGTAGGTACATCTTTATAATATTAGTGTAGCTATTAATAGTCCATAAACAATAATACTTACCTACTTAATAAGTTAAAAACGTTGCGTATAACGCAGTCGCAACATGGTCTACGCTTCGCTCTCTGGCGCTGAAGTTTTCAACCTTAGTCCTTATGCCAAAGTTTTTGCAGACTAAAATAAATTCCATGGGCTGAATTACCTATACTTACCTACTGACAAATAATCAACTTCGAATGATTATTTTTATTTATTACATATTTAGAAATCGGGGAAATAATTGATAATAGTCATTATTTTTATTATTGTGAATTTCGGCTACATGTGCAGTACCTAAATGTTAGTTTTTTAGCAAACCATGAAAATTCCCACTAAGTACAAAAAACAATCATTTTGATCGGTGCGGCTACTATTTGCAGCAATGAATGTTTTATGCAACAAAAAGCGAGCATTTTGTGATCATTTATTGTAATAAAAGTTTGTGTTACAGTTTATGTTAGGTCATAATTAGTGAAGGCCTATTCACACCGGAATGGCAGTGGCCGGTAGACTCGAGTCGCGGTGTAGATGCAACGATAAATCGCGCACAACTTCCCAACACCACCCGACAGTCTTTTCTTGACCACTTTAGCAGTTTAGTTTACATAATATGATGAAACTGGTTATTGTATAACTTATTTTTTAAGGAGAAAGAATCAACCAAAGGAAAAGAAAAAGGGTCCTATGAACGGGCTCGTATTACCGCGGGCAGAATCGCAGGACCGCCACAAAGTAGGTAGGTACCTACCTTTACCGAACCGTTGACAAGACGCGCGTGGCTAATGGTCTTCTAAGTTTGTGGGTCTCAAACATTCTCACTCGCAAGTACTTACAGTTTAAAAATATTTCACACTGAAAGCTCGCTGCATCGCTGCCATTCCGGTATGAATCGGGCCTAATAATGAGAGTTTATAAATATAAGGTTAGCATATAGATACGATCACCAATGGAAGTAAGTATGTATAATTGCAGGCATCCAAGTTCGTTCGTAAAGCTAAGTAAATGAATTAGCTAATAAGTGTCCATCTGACAGCTGTCACTGACTCAGGTGTTCGTTCATATCATACCACACAATCTAACCATTGTTTCTTTGGACTCCCTCTCCATCCACATTTAAAACCGCATTTCATTCAAGACATGTAGGTAGGTAGGTACTTTAAAGTGTTAATATATGCTAGAACTTGGTACGACGGATTTGGTTCAAGAGTGGACTAAGCATAAGTTCTGTAGCGACATCTATGGCGTTGTATAAGAACTACAAAATCCTACATCGCAAAATTGGCGGTTATTATCACACTGCCACGCACCCCGCAGCGTTGTGCGTGTCTTAACGTTGCTCATAAGTATCTCCGTTTGTAGGTATAGAAAATACGCACAATCCAACACATTGAAACTGCATGCACGCGCGTTCATGCAGATCACGCACCTACATGTGGAGAAACATGCACACACGATCGTGGGTGCGGGGCGACACGCAAGGTATGAAGGTAATTTTGTATGAAATGAGTGCGGGCCTGCGTGAATTTACAAAACGCACCTACGCGCCTAAGTGCGTAAAAAACCCTCACGATGATGCAGATCAGCCCGCAAGTACGTGCGTAGGTGCGTTTTGACGTGCTACGCTGCGTGGCACTGTGATTAATCGCCTAATATACAGCAGTCCGAAATCATCTACCTATCGGGTTGTTTACCCGGATCAGACATAACACCATCTGCTCGGAGACTAGTAGGAGAATCCATCCTTTTCAACGGAGATTTGTGCTACTTTACCTCCAAAGTTGAATCCGTCACACAAGTTCGAGTGTTAAGCTAGGGTGGCATTACAGTGTCGGGGTGTGTCGTGGCGTAGGATACACGAATCTAACGGATCTGTTCAAGCCATGTGACGTCATAACAAATTATGTAGCCAACCAACAACGTCAGAAGGCGACACGACACAGTAGTGTAACCCTAGCTTTAACCCTAAAAAAAAGCAAAGCCATGAGTGCGTAGATAGCCTTTTATAATCCATCAAACACCCAAGCGGCATTATCTAATTAAGTACCTATAATATAACCTGTGAGCAAAGCAAGCATGATAGAAAATGATATTTAGCAAAAACATACACCCAATATGTATATTATGATGTCACATTTATTCGTTAATAATTCAAACACTGTTAAAACAAACAATATATTGTTAGTTTACATTATAAATAGTATGCTGACTGACACCATATTTATTTAAAGCTGATTTAGGAATGTGTCACAGTGCAAGAAAGTAAAGTCAAAGCTGAAAAAGGTGTTTTAAATGTTAAAAACCCAATTTTTTAACACAACCACATTTTTATGAAAAAAGTAGGCGTTTAAAACTGGATTCTCTCTCACCGAGAATTGAAAATCACAATAGTGCGAGATGACTATCAGTGTTGCACTGTTGTCCGTGCTCAGTCTCCGATACCTCGCACTTTGGCTGCACTAAATGATCTCTTGGATTCTTATCCAACAAACGATCTGTTTGCTGATGAATGGAAGATGATTTTATTGGCATGTCAGAAGTACTGTGAAAGGGATTGATGTACGTGTTGTTTATACTTCTACTTTTTTGTTTATTTACTGTAATTGGTTGTGTACCTAACCGTGGTAATTAATTAAAATAAATAAATAAAAACTAGCCACTGCCACTGGCTTCGCGCGCGTTATAGTAGAAAATTATCCCAACGGTACCCACTCCCGGAATAAAAAGTATTATAATAATATGTGCTATTCCAATACATGGTCTACACGTGTACAAAGTTTCATCAAAATCCATTTAGTCGTTTTTGCGTGAAAGAGTAACAAAGATCCGTACATACAAACTTTCGCGTTTATATTATTAGTAGGATGAGTATAAGAGTTTGATACTTAGACAATATTTACTTGCATAGTGCACCAATTAATGACAATAAGATTAATTAGCTTCCAGTGTTAGATATATCATATACCCTTAGCTTACTTAAAGTTATTTTAAATTCAATAACTGGATAAACATGATTAATTCTAGTTTTACTTGACTAGATATTTAAAAATACTTGCAGACTCTGCCTTCTTAGAAAACCCAACTTTAAGATCTTTTAAAATACTACATGTAACTGTTAAATACTCATTAGGTACCTGCCCCCCTAGCCAAGTTACAACCGTTTCGCTAGCGTCGAACGCTTCGAGTTGACCTTGCCGCCAATTCTTTTGTTCTGACCACGTGACTGAGCGTTGAGATGACGTCATTCTCGTACATTTGAAGCTTTCTACTAGCGTTAACTATTGCAGATTAGCAACTTGGCTAAGGGTACAGAACCATTATTTTAGAACTACATTAGACCGACGCACACGTGGACCACGCCTGATTTGTACGTAGAACGACGTCGCGTGGCGTGAATCTAGTGCAGCTCTACAAGTCTAGTGTCCATATAAAATGTATGGAGACCGACGCGCCCAGATCGGCGTGTGTGGCACACGTGTGCGCAGTGTAGTTCTAGCTTTACTGTGTGGTTTTATAATGAAAGATACCATGTGCAGTGCAACTGGTATGTGCTTTCTACATCAATAAAAGATCTTTGTCAGGGGTGATGTGAAAAGCAGATTAGTGCTGTGGCACAATTTGGAGACAAGCCTTTATTTCAGCGGAGCCTGGTTAGGGTAAGCAGGTTGCCCTACATCAACGACCTTACAGCCACTAGACGCCTCATACATGAACTAGCGCACCAAAACAATTCTACCTGCTAGCCGAGGTACGGGGGTGTGGGGTACTGCGTTCTGATTGGTCGATACTATTTGGAAATTATTCACATCAGATTTATAAGTCATATATGTTGACAGACATGCGTCGCCTGTTATAGACGTCTAGTGGCTGTAAGGTTGTTGCCCTACATGGCATAGCAAGCACACGCTGTTATGAGATCAGTATGTTTCACAGAGCCTGGAAATATGAGATTCGGCAACCGCTGCTATAATAGTTTTGTATACTTTTCAATACCAATATAACATGTCAGTGAGTGTATTCTAACAATGACTATGCAAATTAGATCTCCTAACTCCCTTGAAACACCTTGAAAATGTAAAATTAGTAATGGCATCTCTAGTCACTGCCGGTGTGACAATTTCAAGCTCTGTGGTGTATATGCTACAGCCTACTAACTTATCGCCATTTACTTATGTATAAACATTTAATGAATTAGCTGCCAATTATAAAATAGGGCATAAAAAGTCACAAAAAGTTTAAGTACGAAAGAGACAACATACAGTGCATTCCATGAAGCAGGTAAATAAAGTCAAGAGAGGCTTTACTCACTTGGTGCTATCTCCATGTTAGTGTCCTTTAAGATATGCCGATTTCTATTTATATCTGCATGGTACACTGATATAAATAGGAATTGGCTTATCTCTCTTATCATTATCATATTATTATCATATTACATTGCTGGTTGATCTCAAATCAACTTCTGTACCACAGCCTCTCTCAATTGTCTGTCTAAATATGTATATTAATAAATGGTTGAATTTAATTTTTGGCTTTACAATGACCTGTTAAAATGTCAAATGTGAGAGAGAGAAAGTAGAATGGAGCTATACATCCTGTATAGCTTCATTCCATAGCTATACAGGATGGAGCTATACATCCTGTATAGCTATACATCCTGTACAGCTATACATCCTGTATAGCTATACATCCTGTATAGCTCCATTTCATTCCAATAGGTCAGTTTAGGTCATCAAATGAATTGCGTTAAGAGTTTGTGGTAGGGCTTCTGTTTAGTAAAAAGCTAGGCTGTTATTAGAATGGCGAATTAAGCTAGGAGGCTGCAACATATGTATATTTTATACAGGTCGCTCTTTCAATGCAGAGTGGTGTGTGATCTATGAAGCTCAGCAGATGAACCTCTAGCCTGAGCCATCATGTTTTCAATCCTATTAGTAGTCTCCCTAACCATAGAGAACTCGGACAAGTCCGGTAGGTCAAGAACAATATGAGCAGAGAGACGTTTGTAAACAGAATTCGAATCTTTTTTATTTCTCCTAGCTTCCTCATATTTTAACTGTTGTTTTAAAAATATTGACTGCTTTAACATTTCCTGGATGTTCTTGAAACTGGTTGCGGCACCATCCATTGATTTTACTGCACTGAAATTGAGAAATTATTAAATTACTATTAGAACTCAAAAGAAGATGAATTTATATAATAACTCTGCTGTAGAGATGTAACAGCTCTATGTCCGTGTCTGTGGGAGGACCCTCTCTCTCTTAAATTTTGACGTAATGATATAAGACTCAAGGGACCGCAGCGGTCCTCCCGCGGATGGACATTTATATACAAATCCGGAGCAGATCCTCAACAAGACAAAGTGATAAGGTTTGTAGTAACAAAACTCAATTGTGAGTCAAGCTCGCCTGTGTACATCAGCTGTCCTATTAGTATTGTTTTATAAATGTTGCACATATAATAAGAATTGAACACAAGTTTGAGAACAATTGGGCAATAGCAATAGGGGCATATAGCATAGCATAGCAGTCATCTTTATAATGTTCCCATTGTTGGGACTCAGGCCTCCTCTCTAGGAAAGGGAATGGGCCATAATCCATGACACGGGCCCAGTGCGAGTTGGTGGATGTCACATAACTTCGAATTTTTGGTTCTAGGACATGCCGGTTTCCTCTCAAAGTTTTTCTTCATTGTTTTGAGAGCAGTGGTAATGAAATAAATTACACAAAGTAATGCGCCTGGCTGGGTTTGAACCCGCGACTTACCACTCGGCTACCACTGTTCTCTTGAATGTTTAACATTTAGGGGCACTATAATAAAAACATTCAGGAAAAATCCCTACACAACAAAAATTCAATACATTTCAAAGTAAAACATTCTTTGACACTAATCATGAAGGAATACAGCTTACCTGAGAGCATATTCCACATCATAACACCTTCCTTGTAGCTCGTGTTGCAGTTTAGTCACCTCGACTCTTCTCTCAACCATGGGCGGCAGCGCTTTTCTTACGTGTTCTTGCAGTCTATACAAAGCTAACGAAGGCTCGTTCGCTACTATATGCATGTTCTCAGATATCCGCTCCGCAGCTGAAAAAATATATTTCGATAAACACAATAGGAATACAAGAAAATGTTAGACTTATAGTCGAATTTTACATTGCATAATAAGTACCTTTTCTCGACTTGGATTCTAGTTCTGGGTCTCCTGGGTATACGAAAGCCATGATCGAATATTTTATTAATAATTAACTAAGCATCTGAAAATAGTACGTAATTAGCAGTAAAACAAAGTGTAAATATTATTTTGTTTTAATCGCGTTTATTACAAAATAATAAAAATACTTTGTTAAGATTGACATGACATTTTCAGTTTGACAATGACAACTAGGGATGAAACGTATTTACGCTACCAGGTTGTCATACCAGGTATTTGCTTCCAAGTACGTACACCAGGTGCCGACCCGAAATACTTGCAAGACTTTAAAGTATTTTATACGGCTACTCGGATTCGCTCCGGTCGGGGCTCGACGCGCGCCCGCCCGAGTCCCTGATTCGTGAGTCATGACGTAGCTTCGAACGTTGCGCGTCGGCTCGCTTCGGCCTCGTTCGGGTCTCGATTACTCTCGAACGATTATGCTCCTTATTTGTAAGGTTTTACGACACAATGTGGCATGAAAGTATTTTACTTTAATAGTTGGTCTTTGCAAGTATTTATTTGTATACGGGGTTGTGCCCCAAATTAAATTAAACGCTATGGCCTCTAGCGTGCCGTGTGAACGATTGTTTTCTGTTGCCGGGAACATATTAACAGAAAGAAGATCTCGACTGGGAAGTCGCAAAGTAGAGCAACTCTTGTTTCTACGACAACAAAAAAAAAATTAAAAAAAAAATTGTTAAAAAAAAGAAAAAAAAACAAAATCGTGTATATAAAGAATGATTTATATTTTAATGAAAAAAAAAATGTACATAAAGTAAATGAATTGAAATCTTTTAACTACGCCTGCTAAGCCACACTACATTTTTAAACAAAATCATGACAAAATATCGTAAAAACTAAAACAATCGTAAAAATTATTCTCTTAGCAGCCAGTCCTAAGCCTGTGATTAAAGTAGGAAGGAAAGATTTCATTTTCATCTACAAAAGTATAAGAATGTCGTATGGTACGAACTAGAAGTATACTGAAATACGCACTTGGGCTTAAAATACTTTCAAGTATTTTAATACCTGGTTTTCGTCCCTAGTATTTTTACATACTCGTACTTGCAAGCCCTGGTATTGATGCTTGCAAGTATATCTCATCTCTAATGACAACTCAACATTGAACATCGTTCAGAAATTATTACATAATATAACAGCTGCATTTTTATTAAATAAACAAACTGCATTATTTTAACCAATTTTATAAGTTTACACAAATAACATCAAGTTTTTAAAGGTATAAACATTTTTAGTATTTTCTACAGACTATTTTTATATTTTCTTACACACAATGTTACAAATTAATTCACCTGAATTCTACTATTAATGGAAACAAAAAAGTTCAAATTTTATGATAACTAAGTACGGAAAAACACATTCATATGATGGATCCATCATCATTAACCCCATTAATTATTTCTTTAGAATAACAGTGTGTGTTGGCAAAAATAACAGATGACTATAATTCATGACACACAATAACAGTGAGTCAGTGACAGAAAGTTTCTACCATACCTATGGTTTTCTTATCAAAAGTTGTTGTCAAGAAAAGTGTTAATCGTAAAATATTTCGTGTTATCACTTATCACTTTGTATTTCATAATTTATAAGTACTGTAGGTCATTATCATTTCATTTTTCGTGTTTGTTGTTCTGTGTCCTATTTTCATTTACTTTAGCATTACATTTCTCAACTGGTCGATTTTATACTAAAACATCGACTATTTTAACTAAGAATTTAACTTTATAATTAAATAACTATATGATTCTGCTATGAGTTCCGAGGACTATTATAAAAAGGTGTGTTCAAAGTGATTAACTACTTACAATTGTATTTTCAAATTATAAGAAAATTGCAGGTATCCGTATTAGAAATTAGGACTGCATGTGAATCTTAGATAATCAAATATGATTTTAATTTTCTGTAAATAAATCTCATTTAAAATATACAAACTCAAACATGGTCAATTAATATTTTCAGGAATCCAAAATCGCTGACAACATTTTGGGAATTCTTCTGAATATTTTCTTCCCAATAAGAATGTTACTAAGGGCATATTCCTTGTGTATTCTAATGGTAGATATTGGATGGGTGGTACTAAATGCCATTTGTGCTATCCTACAGGCTGTTTATGAGCTCTTTAGACCACCACCATTGAAATCAGTTAGGCTAGAAACAGCTTTGGTAAGTATTTTATTATAATCTTAATTATTTAGTTTATTATCTTTATTATATTAACCCTTCAGATACCGTCAATTAGAGACACAATAGTAAGACAATAGATGCGCGGCCACCGGTGGTCGCTTGGGGATTCATGAATTAAATGAGCTACTTTATTATAGCAGGTTTATTCCATAACACTTTCTTTTCAATATACATAATCATATTTATAAACTTAAATGAAATTGAACCCTGCGCTATAGCTACTGAGAAAGAAATAATTCAATCGTTTTTCCTTAATTTTTCAGGTCATTGGTGCTGGCAGAGGAGTGGGCCGTGAAATATCCATACAGCTAGCTAACTTAGGAGCAATAGTCTTATGTGTCGATAAAAACAGTTCTTCCAATGAGGACACTGTTGATTACATCAAAAAACGAGGTGGATCTGCTGTCAGCTATACTTGTGATATCACTAAGAGGGAGAATGTTCAGGCTTTAGCTTCTCAACTGAAGAAAGATGTAGGGTTTGTCAGCATGCTGTTTTACTGCTGTGGAATACCAAGCCCAAGATCATTGTTAACCCAGCCCCCTCAAGATATTCATGATACTCTGGATCTTACTCTGACTTCATATTTCTGGGTAAGTTGTTACATTAAAATCTTAGGTATAATTTAAATATTCATCTTTTATATTCAAATTATTAGGAAAAAAATTCTCCTGTTGTTGACTATTTCTTTATTGTAGAATAACAACAATATGTTGATAAAAAGGTCAACAGGCTATGGTCAGTAAGATAATACATAATATTATCTAATAATATATATATATACTTATAAAATTTACCCTTAGTATTTATATTATCTGGCCCTTCTTGTCTTACTATATATCTTTATATTACTAGCAAAATAAAATAAATAGATAAAAATAATATCTACAAAAGAAAAGTAAGTTTTGTTTGTAACGAGTTCTTTTTATAATTTTTCAGTTAATTGACCATTTCTTATCTGACATGAGGGCCAAGAATCATGGTCATATTGTGGCTTTGACATCAGTGGCGGGGCTCAGCTATATTAAGGATCAAATGCCATTGAGTGTGGCACAGTTTGCTGTCCAAGGACTTGCAGAATCTCTTACAGAAGACCTTAGAGTAAACAAGATTGATGGAGTTCATGTGACACTAACTCATATTTATCCATTTATTGTTAGTGATGAAAGTGCAGATATTAGATTAAGGTAAGTGATAAGAATGACAAAA
This sequence comes from Mythimna lalbum, assembly GCA_949319445.1. Lineage (NCBI taxonomy): Eukaryota > Metazoa > Arthropoda > Insecta > Lepidoptera > Noctuidae > Mythimna > Mythimna lalbum. Next base: position 3,749,227 of record OX439345.1, on the reverse strand, counting down.
TTGTATTCAGATTAAAAAGTAATCCATCACAAAACATTAAGAGCTTAGTATTTATACACTTTAATCTGCAGTTTTCAAAATCAATCAGATATAATGAAAGTGTTCTAATTATAGTTTTTAAAACTCCGTTATATGTTTAGTATTAAATTGTAAAAAAATGTAGGGATTCCCGTCATTTACTGAGAATTTTGCAACATTAATTATAAAGCAACATAAAGTTCTTTTTTTCTTTCAGAATACCAAGCTACTTTGGCACAATAACTCCAAACAAAGCAGCGACTTCGATCCTCGAGAGTGTTCGTCGCAACTACTTCGAAGCATCAGTGCCCAAGCATCTGTTGTACCTTGGCCACATCCTGCGTATCTTGCCACGGAAGGCTACCGTGCTTATCAGGGATCTATTAGATACTGGAGTGGACTTTGCATGACGCATTTTGTAATCAAATTTTTTATCTATATTATGTGGCTTATGGTCACAGTGATAGTGCATTGATAGTAGCATAGAGTAATTAGTTTTCATAAGTATTATAGAGCGCAGCCATGGCGTAAGTTTTCGTATTTTTAAACACGTACCAACAACGTTTAGCAAATGTTTAATTCAGATTGTTAAATTTCAGCTAATCGGTACCTAAACAGGATTCATATTTTTATAAATAAAAGGCTTTACTTATCTCAAGTTGTCAGACTGTTGACAACTAATGGGACTATTAAATTTTCTCTTAATACTTAGATTGAGTTAGAGCTTACCCTAAAGAGGCAGGATGGCCCTAGGGTGAGTCTAAGGAGGTACAACTATTGGTTCTATTTCATTGTTATGATATCTAACATTATTTAAGAACAGCATGATTTGTTCATCTGCTAAAGAACTGATTAGAAAGTTATGTGCCTCAATAGTGTCATACTATGTAGTTTTTAAAATGAAGTATTTCAATTAGCATTTTATTCATTAAAATTATCACTTAAGCCTGCAATTAAGTTCAATAACATTGCATTTAATTTTTATATAATGAATCCATTCCAGTGATTTAATCATGGTAAAATATAATTGCTCAATTATAATAGCTAGTAATGTAATTATTTAAGCAGAGGACTGAGATGATTGCTAAAACTGATTTCTTTTAAAATGCATGTTTTAATGTTAGTAGGTACATAATATTATTCATTAGGTAACTATTTGTCTAATTTATAATTTTGTAAAGCCAAAGAATTTACAATTTTAGAAGATTTTTATTAAACTGATATTTTTCTTAAAACGCGTCTTATTTCCATACAGTAGCTTAGCAGCTGAGCTACCATAGCACAAAAAAGAATTCAGTCGGTAAAATTAACTACCATTAAAATTGTTTTTTACAATGGCAACACAAAGTCTAATGTCATTAAAATATTTGCATTGTGGCGCCATCTTAGACGTTTTTTCGTTTTCGCAACTGGTTTATGTGAATTGCGTTTGATAAAAACAAAAAAAAAATCGGCAATTTTAATTGTGCGTGGTGCTGTTGTTTTAAAGTGGAACAATTGATTGTTATTGAGGACTGTTTAACGAAAGAAAAATACAGAGTGCGGTGTGGCGACACATCGTTAGGTAAGTTCAGCGGTGCTTGAATTCTATCGCGGACTGACACCAACAGCCGATCGATATTAGAAAACTTATGTTTTATTGGTTAAATCGGTCACGATTCTACAATATTTCACTAGGCTTACGTATAATCTATATTATAAGACCATTAAAACGTAACGACCCATTTATTGTTTGCGTTTGAGGGGCAACTTTCTAAAAGGCTATTTACTACAGACCTACGAAGGATTATTTAAACTTACATAGAACATATTCTTAGAAGTGTTAATTTTGTTTGTATCCCAACTATACTCTCGGCTACTTTTTTTTTCACTACCATTTTGTTCAGAAAAATGTCTAACGAAGGTAGAAATATAATAAAAATTGAGGCAGAAAATATACCTCAGTTCTTTATTTTTAAGAAAACATTTCCCATTCTTTAACCTATTTATAGACAATAATACAAGCTTTTTCTTGGATATATAATTACAAAAAATTGAAATAAATTTCTGAAGTTATTGTAATTTTTATAGGAAAAAAAAATCTTTTAGTAAATAATTATTTAAATGCCTAGAAAATGCCTTGTTGCATCTACTACGTCTAGGATATACAGTTGCATTAAATTAATATGTATTACTTGTGTGGTTATAGTGATTAATATTTAATATCTAGGGTTAGTTTGTTGAGTAATATAAAAAAAAGGGAGTTAGTGATAGTGTGACGGATGAATGGGCAGAATGGAAAAAAAAGTGCTGTGCCGAACCCAAATAATATGGGATATGGGCAGAAAGAAGATATGCACTATTAAGACACTAATTTTGGCTTCTGTAATTAAATATGTACAACTGTCCATGATACATACTAAAAAAAAAACGGTTATAGTCTGTCTAAAAAGTCAAACAACTCGCATAATTATTAGGGTTAAATAAAATATGATGTAGTCAACACTGGTTCAATAATCAAGGTTGATTAAAATATCTTGATCATTGTTTACTAATAGAAGAACCTTATAAAAAGTATCAAATACTTTTAAGTATTTTTTAAATGATTTAATATTCAAAATTCCCTAGTCATTTGACTTTTTAGACAGACTGTAATACTATTCTCATGCCTTACCGGATTGTGGCGCAGCCAATGGGGAAAAGGTCTCAATCTACGAAGGTATGGGGGTGCCTCAGTAAGTGGTATAAAACCAATGATCTAGGCTTGATTTAATTGAGCCAAAAATTAGATATATTTTAAGTCATTTATTTTTAAGTAAAAATGTAATTTACATACTTACTATTATTTTAGCAATAAATTGTAATAATATGACAAGCAGTTATAAGTTCACCTTATGACCTTTAAAACTCGAGTGCTGAAAATAGTGACATTGGTATGAATAAAAATTAAATATTTTGTTACATTACTTAATTTATTTAAGAATTGTCACCTTGAATTTAAATTAATAATATTAACACTTTTTTTTTAAAGACCTAAGTAATTTATAATGTTGATAGATTTTTGAATAAACAATATTTTGTTTCCTTCTTTATCATATGTACTAACAATATTATTAATCTTTCGAATACTGCAATTAGAGACACAATAGAAAGATATATACGATAAGAGAGTGAAGCCGGTATTTGCTTGGGGCTTAATGAATAGTAATGCTATCATTCTCTTTGTTTACTGTACAATTTCAGCTCAATCGGTTGAAGATATCTACTTCGAAATTGAGTTGCAAGATTTGAGCCGAACACACATAGTTTTATACATACATTCATACATACAATGCAAGTACATCAAAAACTTGTAAAATTGACTTTGTCACAAGAAACCTTACTATAAAGGACCACCCTACTCTTTTGTTACTTACATTTGGCCTTGTCATCACTTTGTTAATGTCAAATTATTAAGAAAGTGTTGATTTTAGCTTCTTGTTCCATTGTTTCATAAGTGACAAAAATATATATTATGAAATAAATAATTATTATTTAATTACTTCTTCCACCGTGGCGTGGATCGAGGCATGTCACTGACTTAAACCGCAGTTGCCTCTTTCATTCTAGAGACACGAGTTACATTTAGCACTGATTATAAAAAACTAAATCCAGATTTAGAAAATTATCTTGTAATAATATTAACCCGAATTAAATTTATGCTTGTGTGTGTAACCTAAAGAGGTATTCAATTATAAATAACTAGCTTTTGTTTTCGTTAAATTCGGTGTTACACGGTTCCCCTGGGCCCACTTCCCAGGGGAACCGTGTTACACCGAATTTAGGGTTGGAAAGAGATAAAAAGTAGCCTATGTCACTCTCCATCTCTTCAACTATCTTCACTTAGCCGTGAAAGACGGACAAACAGACACACACGCTTTCCCATTTATAATATTATATATAATATGGATTAAAAATTCAAATAAGAGAAAGGATTTTAAATGCAGTTATTACTTTATTCAACATTAACTTTAATCAATGTGGCTTATGTGTCTATGATTATCGTTACATGCCACTTGCTATGTAGGGTAGGCTTAGTAAAACAGTGTGGGCATGGATTCATATTATAATATGAATAATAACTTGAAGACCAGTAGAAGACCTGTTCTTTAGGGAAGACAAAACTTTACATTTTTGATTCTAACTGCCATGGTTCAAAAATGAGTAAAAAGTTAAAGTACATACCTACACATTTTTGTTATCAGTTTTCAGTATGATTAACCTCCATGCGATTACATTATATGATTGGTTCTGGAAACTTATCTGAAATTCAGTGATTTTAAATAGATACTTGGTATAGGTATGTGCCCACGGCTGTGCTCAAGTGGTTCCAGGCTAGGGAGTCGAGAGTAGCCGTGTTCGGTCGGAGGATCGCGAGGTCCCTTTACGGGGCGCAGATGTGGACGTGGTCGATGCAGAAGCGATCGGCCCACAAGCTGAACGTGTCCCAGACAGTCAGAGTGCGAGGACACCGCACCACCGGATCACAGGGAAACGCACATACTCACGTTTCCCCGCGAAGCAGTCAGTCTCCTTGCCGGCTTGCCACTGTGGGATGTGCAGGTAATAGTCCTTGCACACATGCACTAGCTGCACGTGAAAATGCAACGCCGCAACGAAACTCCTCTTCCGCGACAAATCGTTGCATTGGCGGACAGAGATCCGGTGGAATCCCATGTCAGGGAACCAATCATATTATGTTAGGAAAGTTTCTGTTTCGGAAAATACGTAAACATTGAACGGAGAGCCCGAAGGACAGGGTGGAGCACAAGTATGAAGTCAGCCCCGCTAGAGCGGAGCACCAACGTGTTTTTGTGGAGAAGATTGGGGGCGATGTGTTGACGCGTCTGGCCCTTTTGGGAAAACTGTTACCTTCTGCGAAGCCGTAATGCGAGCGGAGTTAGTCGGAACCGTGAGAGAGATGACATCCTTAGGCCCTAGCCGAAGCCACTGTAAACTCACTGTCCGGTGAGGATCAAGCCCGAATCGACGAAGCGTTGTTCCACGGCGTCAAAAAGGGGTTGGCGAAACTGGGGAGCACGAGTTGGGCCGATACCTGCTAGGGCTGTGAGAATGATCGAAAGAGTGGACCTGTAACGCAAAGGGTAGCTTTTGGAACACAGGTGGCTTTAAGTCAGTAACAGAAGACATCTCACTCCACCTAGAGTTGGAGAAGTTATTAATGAACATGTGTGCTGTGGACGAATGTGGAAAATGCTGTAAAGAAAGTTTGAATAAAATTGATGGTGGCTTTAAGAATAGAGAAAGACCAACCAAACGTTAAGTGGACTATGTGAATCATGATCAGAAGACTAGAAAAGCGGTGACTGCGCTTTTCTCTCTCTACAACAAATTTTCATGCAAAATGGGTACATTGAGCGCCCATCGTAAATAAATTTAGATAAGGGCAACAGGATGATGGTGGCTGCTTATTATAGCAATCATTCAGAGAAAACGTTGTATTCTTATTCATAACGCCTTCAGTAAATAAAAAAAAAATTATAGCACATAATAGCCTTTATCGTCGTCCGAATGTCGTAATTTTTGGCGCATTCATTTCGACTTTTTTTGATTAATTGCTCCCTAATGACACCGTGCATTAGGAGAGCCTAATTTATTGTTAATTTCGTCGCTGCTCGTGAATTTGATCTTATTTATCGAAAAAATGAATAATCGACTCAATTATGCATGAATTCGGCTTTATTCGAATTCTATTACTCATCTGTAGGTGAGTATTAAAATATATCGATATGAATTTTGAGTGCTTGACAAAAAGAATTAAGAAACATGGTTGAATACATTTTAAATGTTTTGGTAAGAAAAAGGAAAGTCTCAAAATATTTTAAGTAAAAATACATAGTAGGTACATACTTACTATGTTTTACATCCTAGATGGTACCTGATACCATGAGCATTGAACGCCGTTGCGTGTCGACGCAGAGTTGCTAGCCTGGGGGTTTCTTTATCACTTACATTTCGGAGAGGTTGCATCGAATTTGCATATTTAATTCCGCCAAACCCGTCCCATCAGCGGACCACTAGAATTATACACTACTTGTACATCGTGGACATCCTACCCGTATATTACAAAACGTTTTGGAAACACTTGCGTGTAGTTGCGGAGTGAAAACACCAGATTTTCGTGAAATAGTGTTTTAACACGAGCCTACTAATAATAATAAAAAAGAACAACCGTAAAATGCTGAAAAAAAAATCACCTTTAAATCAAGGTAATTTTTATATTTTGATGAAGTGCCCACGTATCAATACCAACATTTCAACACGTCAACATTCAGGACACAACGCAACACCACCATGTCACCATGCACACCTAACTTCATCCAGCGTCAGACCAGCAGTATAAATAAAGGTGATCCAAGTTCATATTATGGGCCTAAGACGAGAGCGAGATGAAATGAGGCAAAGGTAACTGGATTATATGTTAAAATGCCACAATAAGTCAAAGTTAAGCATTCATGAAATGATGAAAGTTTAACATCATCCTCCATTCACCCATACTTCGACCTGAAATTAATTTTAAGTCCCCGAACATTTTACTCCACATTCTATAACAATAGATTCAATGATCGACATCAATCCGATTAGGCATACAAGTTCGATAATTACTGCGAAAGTCGTTGAGGCGTACGCTCAACTCGACGTTACATCTCAACATATTATGTAGACGCTTATCTCTCGAAACTTCTGAATCCTCTTACTTTCCGCCATCACACCGAAAAGCTTTGGCAGCAGGGAGTAAGATACACTTACTGCATTACCGACACATGGCGGGGTACTTTCACGAAGAGCACGTAGGGAACATTTTACCGCGGACCTAAAGGCCGCTGTATCAAAGTCATCTCGCGCATAAAGCCTCGGCACCTCTAGTACCTATCTATTTTATGACTCGAATGTCATTAAAATTCTTTTCACGGCGTATCAGTGTAATTTGCTAAGATGTGCGGGATGTGACTACACAGCCGCACGGTCCGTCCCGCTCCAGACCCGTCCTTTTTGCAACCGTGTGTTACTTTATTGCGGCCAATATACATTTTGTCCCGGTTTAAATTGGATCTTAAGTGAGGTATGTTTATGTTTTTAATTAAATTAATTGATGAAATGACCGCCCGGGCTCGAATGCGTTGCGTGAGAATTATTTGATAATTGGTTTACGATCTTGTGTGCGGATTAGCAGTGTTATTAATACTGAGAAAGGTTGCTTTCGTTTAGAATAAAATTCTCGTTTATTGGTTTGCCCCGCCCTTGGACAGGAGTGGGAGATATTGTCGGACTTTTACTGGCATAAAACCCACCCCGTTCCTTCGTTGCCTTTCATGCCGGGGTCGAGCCTTCCTTTCGGAAGTAGTCCCTTAGCCCCAGTAGGCTTCGACCCTGCTGGGTTGCGAGCCCCTACGGTTGCTGACAACTCCTTGAGGAGCGCGGGAATAGTACGCGCTTTCGACGACTTGGGCTCGGTCCAGACGGTCGGACAGCGAGCTACCCATTGCTCGTTTATTGGTTGGTGTAAAAATAGTACTTACGCTTTACATACTCGTACCCTAGGGAATTGCAACATCCGTACACGAGGCTAAAAAGGTTCACCGAGCGCAGGTGTTTGCCCGCCGAGATCGTTTTCCAAACTGCGGTTTTTCCACAGTTAAATTTGAATAAGCCATTATTCTGCCCGGACTCTTATTGGACGCTTGCTTTCTTTCCTGTAAATCCACCTCTACAAGTTTTCTCCATCCATTACAAGTATTTATTGAGTTTCTGTCCGACGCAGCTAGGAGCTAAACCCTTTGTTTGTTTTAATTATCATCTTGTGAGGAATAAAAGGTAATCCAATCAAATAAACTTTCTTTAATGTTGAACTTTCATGGAATATTAAACCTAAGATAATGCAATTTCATCAGACGAGATTTACAGTTTCAGCGAAACTTCATTATGAAAATTGTAACATCAAAATGTTTGTTCTTAAAGTTTTAGTTGTATAAATTGTGAAATAAAAGTTCTGATTTATTTGAATACTTATTCTTTTTTTAGGGTACCGTACTCAAAGGGTTATGTGGGAACCTATTACTAAGACTACGCTGTCAGTCCGTCTGTCTGACCGTCCGTCTTATCACCATGCCGTATCTCATGAACCGTGGTAATTAGACGAAATTTTCACAGGTGACGTGTTTCTGTTGCCGCTATAACAACAAATAAAAAATAGAATAAAATAAATATTAAGGGGGCTCCAGCGCCGTAACTAGCCTTTTTTACGCTCGGTGCGAGCTTCTATAACTGCATCCCTAAAAAAAGTATTATAAAAACATAAAAGACGAGATATAAAATTATTGCGCCTTTCCAGGGACTGCGCCCTATGCCTGGGCACCTCTGGCACCGCCCTAGTCACGACTGGAGGGCCCCTATACAACAAACGTGATTTTTTGTCGGTACTGAACCCTTCGTGTGCGATTCCGACTCGCACTTGGCCAGTTTTTTAATTTAAATTAGATTAGCTCATTTGTTACTGTTTGTTGGAGATTTTTTGCGTTCATCAACGGCCTAGAGAGGCGTGATATACCTAAAGGAAGCATAATTAAAAATCCTTCGTCCCATTTATCACTTGTCTGTACAACAGTATGGTCGGTGGCAAATTGTTAATATCTACTCTGGCATTAGCCTAGCTACACCAGCTGTGTGCATACTGATCAAGATTAAGTACAAGCCAGATGGAGTTTTTTTTTGGGGCTTATGATGTAAAAACTCGGACGAACAATCACTAGATAACTACATTACCATTACCATGCACTTCTTTCTTTTTTAAAAGTTGAATATCATCAACTAGCTTTTGCTTGCGGCTTCGCTCGCGTACAATGCGTTCCAAAAGAGAATAGGATCGATAGCCATGTTGTGACGTCACGATTTACTGTCAAATCGAGGAAATAAATTAAACTTTAATTAATTTACGAAAAATTTAATTTATTTACGAAATGTGAACGAAAAAAGTTCAATCAGAATACAGTTCTTCAATTTTACTCGTTTCTGAGTTCTTCAATTTTACCAAAATATCTTCGATTTGACAGTACGCGCCGTCACGTTAAAACATCGCAATCGATCCTATTCTCATTTGGAACGCATAGTACATAAAATGTAGCCTATGTTACTCAGGAATAAAGCAGCTTTCTATCGGTTAAAACAATTTTAGACCTACAAACAAAAAAATGGCAGCTCGAAACTTGATATAAAATCTTTCAATCAACGATTATATTATCTGACAACTAATAACGGTTATAAAATAAATGACACAAAAAACTAGACAGACTTCTATCGTCCATTGATTCGTATCCGGTTCTTTAATCCCCTAGCCCACATTACCATGCTTATGGTGATATTAAAGTATCTACATTAAACACTCTTTAACCACAATAATTAAGGATTTAGAACGTAGTAGAAGTCTTTTGTTGTGCACGCTACTTTCATGGCGGTAAATCCCCTCTTTGAGGAGTGGCTGGAGAGGCACCACGGTCCACGGCGTCCTCAATGCATGACACAGGTTCTCACCGCACATGGTAAATTCGGGAGGTTAATATTCCGAATTCAGGTGGAAGAAAGACTGGACACATTGGACACTAGAGCGGTAAAAGTCAATGGTTGACCTCAAAACGAAGTTACCTACTTAGTAGTTTGTGAAAAAGTTAGAAACTAGAAAATCTTTTTTTTTTTATTATGATATGCTTGCGTTTGACCACTATCTCACCTGATGGTTAGCGATGATGTGTTCGACGATGGAACACGCTTGCCTAGAAGTAACCTATTCACTCTTGACTTAAAGAACCCTAAGTTTTAGCTATCAGGAAACACACAAATCTTGACAAAGTAGCGGTGTAACGTCAATTTTATCGACGTTAAGCGGTTGCTACGCATCTCGTTATTATATCATTGAACTGTGGTCCTCCTGCCTTAATACCAGTTTTCCTAAACACTCCTAAAATTTAAAAATATCATAGGAAATTTACTCAGGGTGTTTTTAATATCGTGCGGGTTTCATCACGCATACGGGATTCCTCCGCACACGTAACCCCGGAAATGTCCATTTCATACAAGTATTTATTTTAATGCGTCGAATACGCACGCGGGGGTGCGTTTTTTGCGTTTCGAAATTTTCTGCATGCGGAGCAAACCCGCACGCGTGATAAATTTCGCACGATATTAAAAACACCCTTACGAATAAAATAACTTGGTCAACTCAAAAGTTTTTAATTTATTATCCGAACGTAAAATATAGAGCACTACATTAGAGCAGCGGACTGACCTGGATCGCGGTACGACATTGTTTTATCTGTGGAACGCACCGTGCCACTGTAATTAAAACCTCGGCTTAGTCTGTGGCTCACTCATCAGGCGAGTAAATAAACGTAGACACTGTTAGTGGCAAAGCGTGGGCGCTCGATTTACTAAACCTCTTACGTATAAGTTTAATCCCACTGTAATAATATCCCGTGAAAATTGAATTACTAACGACTATGAACACTTGGCTATAGAAGTATTGTATAGAACAAGTTTTCTATGAAAATATTTTTTTCATTATTAGTAGGTACTAGCTTTTGCCCGCAGCTTCGTTCGCGTACATAAAATATAACCTATGTCACTCAGGTATAAAGTAGCTTTCTATCGGTAACAAATTTACGCAATCGGACCAGTACTTCCGGAGATTACCTTCTAGAAACAAAAAACAACCTCTTTTTTTGTCCTTGCCCGTTTTCGTACCCGCAACATTATGCTTAAGGATCTGGTGATCTTTGCGGTTTTGCATACCGAGGATAAAGGGCTCAAGAAGGAAAATGTCATGTCTGACCTTATTCTACAAGCAAAGCAGATAAGTATCAGCTATAGGAAATCGGACGGCACAATGAAAACTAATTTTGCACAATTGCAAAATGCTCTATCAAATCACACAGCACACAGTTAAGACGCATTCGCACTCAGAAATAAGAGTCAAATGCGCATGTATTCCATACTCAGTTCTTCTGAACGACTACCTCGTTAGGGATGAGCAACTCTTTGATCAAGAGATACATGTGCAAAAATTCGCAAGAATAATAAATTGAGTATACGCCCAATACACTGAAATAAATGCGCATTAACCTCTGACCGTTCCTACGCGCTCCATCAGATGTGAATCGTAGATTATTTGTTAACCAAAGCATAAATATACTTGTACATTTTAATTAGACAATTAATGATACCCACAATATTGCATTTGGTCAATTAACACGTGTTTTGTCATAATAGAATCGTTGCTGAATAAGTTAACTACGTGTTTATAGGTTTTCATTATTGCAATATTAAAATGTGTGAAAACTAACTACAGTGGTAGGCAAATTGATTTGAGTAGAGAGGTCAAACATCGAAAAAGACGATAATTTGGCCCAGTCAGCGCCCTTTCGATCAATCCCACATCCCATGTGGGATTGATCGAAAGGGCTCTGGAACGATAGTCTGATACGCAGCAAAAAATGCACCTCAGTGCAATTTTTTGATACCTTTCTTTCTCTTCAAATGACACATAATAATAACACGAACCTTGGTAGCACTGAATTCACTCATAGATGCCCGGAGCAAACTGAAGTGACTCATCTTCTTCTGCAGTGAGGTGGGCTGGTTGGAGTAAAGGCCGTTAGGGCCTTCTGCTAAGGATTGACTAAGTGCGGAAACCAGACCACAAAGATTATCTTAATAAAAATCTTTCCTAATTTTTGTTTTCAGGTAGCTAAATATATACACTTCTGGACACATCTATTAGCCCACCTTGTATTTTCAGTTTCGTTTGGTCCTAGCTAAAATTTTATATTAGGTCGAGCAAAAAGTTTTTATGCAGTTTTGAACCTGGCACATTCACAATTTCATTCAATAGTCTTTTTTGAATTTCGAACACAGAATTTAAAGAAACAAAAGACAATTTAGAGCCTGTTTGTTGATATCAAACAATCGAATACTAAGAAAACTTGGTTTTATTGGTTTACTTGGATTTAATTCTTGAAAAAGTGATTGATATCTTTGGTTTTGCAACAAACATTACTTATTCTTAACATTAAGGTCTAAGGTCTATCAATAATCTATAGATACTTCACCTGAAGTCGCCGCCCAAGCTGTGGCACTTATTCAGGCCGGACACAGCCAAAGAAACGTGAGTGCTCAACTTAATTTAAGTCGATCTGCGGTCCGAAATGTTTATCGGAGGTACCTAGAAACTGGCGGCTTTGTTCGTCGCCAAGGAAAGCCACGATCTCGTGACGACCAGCTTGAGAAATCGTCACCTTACCTCCATTGAAATACAAAACCAACTTCGCGACTTCCACGGAGTATCTGTGAGCGCTCGAACTGTTCGGAGAAGGTTAAAAGAACGCGATATGGTACCACACAAGCCAGCTAATGGGCCCAAACTAACGCGAGCCCACCGAACAACGCGCCTTCATTTCGCACGCAGTCATTTAAATTGGACACAGCAAGATTGGAGCCGTGTACTCTTTTCTGATGAGTCTAAAATTGTGTTACATGGCAATGATGGAAGGAAGAAGGTCTACCGACGTAAGGGAGAGCGTTTCGCACAATGCTGCTTTGAAGAGTGGGTTGCTTATGGCGGTGGCTCATGGACTGTCTGGGGCGGTATATCCGCGAGCGGCAAAACTCAACTTGAGGTTGTTACAGGACCACGGCTGCCAACATTAAATGCTGAAAGGTACATTCGTGAATGCTTAGAACCTCACGTGATACCATACGCGGACTATGTGGGCCCAAATTTCCTTTTTATGCATGATAATGCAAGAGCCCATGCGGCCGGCATCGTCAGGGAATATCTTCGGGATGTGAACATCACAGTTATGAACTGGCCAGCCAGAAGCCCAGACATGAACCCCATTGAGCACATGTGGGACGAGCTAAAAAGACGCTCGTCAGCCAGTTGCCCAGACGATGCAGGAGTTGAAAACTGCCATAGAAGAGGAATGGGAGATGATCCCTCAAAATTTCATAGAGCGGTTGATTAACTCTATGCCTAATCGTATGAGAGCTGCGGTAGATGCCCATGGAGGCAACACGCGTTATTAAGTTTAACCTTTATTTGATAAAACGTTTTTTATTCAAAAATCAATTGCCTTTAACAAGGCGCATATCCGACTTGTTAGGCGTAGCTCTATGTCGTATGGTATTCTGAATTCAAATTTAAAACAATACGATCGAAAAAGATGGTAAAATGTATCAGATTTAAAACTGCATCAACAGTTTTTGTTCTAGGTTTTGTTCAGTTTTTGTTTTGTTTTTGTTTTTATTTCGGTAGGGGCCATCGAAACCTAAACTCTAAGGTGGGCCAATAGATGTGTCCAGAAGTGTATTTTTTTACACTGTCCTATAAAAAATGTAAAGCTAAACGACGACTGTGCCAACTCAAATGGTTGCACTTTTAAAAATGCAATTTTACAATGGAAATTCTAGTCGGAGTAAGACTTAAGTAGCCTTCAAGGGTTCCGAGAAAAATGAACGAGCTTTTTACTGCAAGAAATATAGCAGCTGGCTGAGATGCTCTTTCTTTCCTATTGACTTATATTTGATTTTATACCAACCTACCTGCGTTTTTGTGTAGTAACTTAGTCATGGTCAAAGAAAAATGAATGGTTTGTATGGGGATATGATATGAAAGAAAAGGGAGTTAGTGATAGTGTGACGGGTTACAGGACAGAATGGAAGAAAAAAACGTGTTGCACTGAGCTCCAAATAATGTGGAATAGGAGCAGGAAGAAGAAGAACTTAGGTCATAGAAAACAGATACTACCCACAAGTCCCTCATTAAACTCTATAGATTTTCAAGAATAATTAATTTACTTGCCGCAGAGGCTTCATAAACTGTAAGCTTACTTATGTTTAAATAAAACGAAAGTCCACAAAAGACTTCCAAGGAAACAATTTAAGAGAGCAGCTTATTTCTCGCTTCTTTAATACTCAATAGATTGCCGCCATTCAGTGTGTAATCAAGTTAATAAACTAGCAATTTTGTTTATAAAAATTCTTTCACTGTTCCTCAGATCCCCTTTGAAGTTTTCTTTTGTAATAGATACAAAGTGTTTCTAATTCTGACGCCATGAGCCGGAAGATTGTTCCTTTGATTAATTTTGTACTGCGAGCAGCGACTTATGTTACCATTTTATTTTCTTGTCAAAATAATTTGGCTACATATTTGTATATGTAGGTATAAGGTTTAGTAAGCCAATTTGACATGTTCGTGTGCTGTTACTGACACGTGTGTTGAATGAAGAAAATTATTGTATTAATCTAAGAATAACTAACGACTTGGCTGTCTTCCTTGGGAAATGGAAAGAAGTGGTTCAAAACCGGGAACATTGGGAGGAGTGGAGGGAGGCCTTTGCCCAGCAGTGGGACAGTATGGGCTAGTAATAATAATAGTAACTAACAACTTGACATAAGTTATGATAGTAATTTGAAGACATAAAATGCAACCCGCTTTCGATGACCATGGCGAAAAATGAGAACCTGTTTTGCAACCATTATTCATTCCTTTCTGCTCGTTATTATTTATTCAAATAACAGTCTCAATCATCTTTACGTCTAAAATTGTCAATCCCCTTTGAAGTAGAGTGTTTTTTTGTAATTGATACAAAGTGTTTCTAACGCTGACGTCATGAGCCGGAAGATTGTTCCTTTGATTAATTTTGAAACGCCGGTAGTGATTTACGCTAGTATTTTATTTTATTTACTTACAAATTTGACTCTATATTTGGATGTATTACGGCCCGTTCACGACCTTGCCGCAGTGAGCGGTAGCTAAGCTTGGAGCGGCGAGCGTAAAAACAAAATTATTAAAATGTTTCCTTGCCACCTTTCATCATAGCACCGCGCGCCTGCTTAAAGATGTCGCCCCGCTCCCCGCGTCGCTCGCCGCTAAGACTTTCGTCAAAGTCGTGAACAGGCTGTTAGTTTTAAAGGGGCTGTAGGCCAATTCACCATATTTGGTTGCTGACGACAACATGCAAGTTTATTGAAGAAAATTATAGTTTTTATCCGTCAATAACTACTTGATGAACGTTATGATAGTAATTTAAAAACGTATAAGGCAACCTGTTTTTGGTGGCCATGATCAAAAATGAGAACCCGTTTTGCAACCATTATTAATCCTTCTCAGCTTGTTATTTTTGGTGAATTTTAAGACCAAATAAAACCAAACAACAGTTCCAATCATCATTACGTTCAAAATTGTCGAGCATACCAACTCAGTAAAAGATTATTCCATCTTTTCCAGAGCGGTTTATTTTCACCAATCGTACCTTTACGTCCGTTGGAGTGAAATCCGAAAGCTTTTATATGTAACAGGCTCTGGTAAGTTCGATTACGTAAAGCTTCGAGCGGCCAGCACTTCAAGGTCGTGAATTCCAAAAGAGAAAATTATAGTGGTTTTAGGTACGCGTACTGGGTATTAAGAAAAATAAATGTTTCACAATATCACGCCACAGCCCCTTGTAATCTTTTACTCATAAATTAATTAAGTTAGCTCATAATATTACCTGAATTCTTCATCTCCCGTGGCGTACTGTGAATTTAATCCAAGGTTTTCACAATTTATTAGTTCGTTAATTTCAAAAATTTTAGGTACAGACATGCTGTTGTAACTCAGATACAGCGACGGGTTTTTAAAAGACTCGTCTTAGTAAGAATATTTACGAAGAATTGGAATAATTCTAACAGTTCGAAGGTAACATTGTTTGATAATACGGCTAGCCTGAATACCGTTTAGCGTGCATTATTAATGGGCCTGTCATTGCCAGCCACGGACGGGTGTGGACAATCTAAAACTGTTGACGTCATAGACCTACGCTTAATGAAGTGTACGTCCATATACCATGAGTCCATGACTGCCGAAAACGGAGTCTAAAAGTTTTATTACACAACTTTAATTACGGGTACATGACTCGCCGAACTAGAGAGCGCCGTACAAGGAGAAGTTCCTCACATATCTGGCGCCCAACCTGCCCGTCATAGAGGCCTTTGTTAGAAACCCCTAGAACAATACGTACTCTACATAATAGTATTCAATCGTTTGTTTAGAATATTCTGAGTTTCTGACCCACCTAATCTCCACGTCCCAATTTGCAGGCCCCACGGTTAACGTGCCACAGTAATAAATTGTTTTGGGAAACATCCCTAAGATTAATAGTTCTGAAGCTCTTGACGCGTGCTAAGTGAAAGGCGCTTTTAAGTTCTTTACTAAATTAAACGGAGGTTTTCGACTGTTATTGTGCACAAACCATTTTTATTGGAGATTTATTTTGGCGACTGCCCTAGTTCTGTTTGCTGAAAACAAGGTTTCACTCGTGAACTAAGTTAATTGGGATTTTAATTACAGCCCGGATAAAGTAGGCGAAATGCTAAGTCGCTTTGCATGAATCAAAACAAAAACTGTGAATATTTTCTTATTTTTGTTTTTTGCGGGTACTTTAAAACTCTTATTAATGGGGGGAGGATATTATCGTTCCATCTGGCGCCTACAGTCGTAATATTTCTTATGACGTATCAGAATTCATTGTAATGTCGTTTGAACCGCATCAGAAATTACTCGGGCCACGCTGTAATGACGTTAAAAGCTTTTATGTTTTCCGGACAACGGCTTCTGAACGGAACATCGCATAAATTATCAACGTTGATCGCAGTCTTGCGTACTATAGATAGAGTGGGTTGTATAGATGAAGCGTGCAAATGTTGTAAATAAAACGTTTTTCTGCAGCTTGAGGCTTAAATGGTGGCATAAAAATCATTCGCCCATTTAATGGGGCTACCACGCTAAAATTGTGGTGACTTGCAAGCTTCACTGTTTAGCCTGCACAGGCCAGTTTGTAAAATTGTACGAGTTTTAAGGTTCACTGCTTATACTCGTACATGTGCCACACACGCAGATTTTGGCGAGGCGATCTCCATATATTTTAAATATGGAAACTACACTTGTAAAGCTACACTTGATACACGCCACACGACGTCGTTCTACGTACAAATTAGGCATGTTACACGTGTGCGCCGGTCTATTATTGTAGTGCTAGCTTTACTAACCTCCAAACGAAACCGGCCTGCGTAGGCAAAACTGTGGTGAAGCTTGTGCATGTTGTATGCCCATAACTCATGTTTAAGCACTTACATACCTATCTTCTGTCAAAGTTTTTTTCTCATGCATCATGATAGGATACTCTTTCTACCATATTGATATTTGTGGTCCTACAAGTACGTTCTTCCTTATCAGATCAAATTCCTTTTCGATCTTTTAAAATCCAAACAAAGGTAATACTGAGGTTACGGAAAAAAACCCATTGATGAGCTTCAAAAGTCGCAATCTGCGGGATACTGCAAATTGGACACAGATCTCGATAAAGAATCTTTTGAAAAATATTCTTCCGATCTGCGAGTATTGGATTTTTCAACTTGATTACGGAAAGGACTTTTCTGTAGCTACAGGATTTCAGATGCAACATTGAACTAGGGAATCAAGATGAGTATTATATAGCATTGTTGGAAAGAATAAATGAAAAATATCTGAGTATGTGCAAAAATGACATTCATACACCACATGAATGATTTTCGTTTGTCATGCATAGGCTCGCGTTTGACCAGTATCTCATCTGACGGTAAGCAATGATGTGGTCGACGATGGACTTGCTTGCCTAGAAGTAACCTATTTACGCTTGATTTAAAGACCTATAAATTAAAGCTGTCAGAAAACATACTCCAACAGGGAATTGCACTTCTTAGCTGCCTCGCAGTAAACAAGGAACTTGATACGGTAGTATTTGTTCCTCAGCTAAACTATTTCAACAAAATGCTAGTTCTAGATTGTTCATATTTAGGTCCAATTACGACTTCTTTCCAACTCATGTGGCTTATCCGCCATATTTCTCTAGACATAGGTACCTGTTACTTACTCTAGAATTTTGGATGCTTCACTGTCAGACATAAATGAAAATATACTCAACAAAATAAGACAGAATAATATATCAAGAACTTTAATTAAATAAGTTTCTCTCGCTGTATACGTATTATTTTCTGAGAGGAAGATAATTTGTACTAAGTTACTAACATCTCTTCTAGACTACTTCAAATAAGTACTAATATAAAGTAAATGTTTTGAAACATGAAAGCAGGTGATGCCTCCGGCGTCTACGATAAATAACATCTAAATAAACTCCGATCTACAAGTTACACAAATTAATATGAGTCCAAATAGGGTTGCCAAATAATATAAATGTTTGGTACTCTACAACTGGCTTCTTCTTGAATCCATGGTGTTCTCTTCCCTCAAAGTGTTTGGGCCCAGAATGTTGCCATGTTTATAGCGGTTTCAGTGGCGTTTTCCAAAGTCCAGATTTTGCGACATTTTGGACACTAATAAGTGGACCATCGTCACATTTTGCTGGAATATTTTCTGCTTTTGCGTACACCTACAGAATTTTCTTAACGAACGTATCAACAATTTAGTATATGTTCCTAATTAACACCCCTTGTAGGGTTGTCTGTCCCTTGTAAAGCATCTTTCACAAAACAGTTTACGAATCCCTTAAAACAATATTCTAAAGCTCACAGCACAAAAGGGTAATTCATAACGTTTTGTTTGAACGTTTATTAAAGCGTTATTTGTTTAAAACAAACTGTCTGAAAGGAGGGATTACCGAGGCTCGTACCTAAGTGAAGGGACAATATTTTACGCTTATCTTCTTGTGATTGCAATTTTCCATACCATAAATCCATTATGAACCTCGTTGGAGGAGACAAAAGAAATGGAAAACTTACCTACTCTTTGTATAAAAAATTAAAATAAAACTTATAATACTGGCAGCACAAATCCCCGCAGTTCTGGTGAAGGCGTATTGAAAGCCCGAGCGTCAACAAGCGTGTTCCTTGCAAACTTCCTATTAAATTTCGTTACAAAAAAATACTCTGAGCTTGGGTTATCGATTGCTAATGTTTCTCATTTCCATTTTCACACCTTTTCTTTTAAATTTAGTGGTAAAACTGTGTGTGTATTAGTATATTTTAGTATCTTTAATGTAATTATATATCAGACTTAGTTATGTATGTTTATATTGTGCACTAGATGGATCCTTCCAACATTTTCTTTCACTATAACTTAAAGTTTTGCTAGGAGAAAACTCATTTCTAAGTTAAGCTCGCCTTTGTAGGTATGTGAATTATCTGTATCACCGTGTACTATGTTATTTTTTTTATCATTATGGTTCGCGTTTGACCACTATCTCATCTGATGGTAAGTGAGGATGTGGCCGACGATGCGTCATGCTTGCCTGAAAGCAATCTATCTATTTTGTGTACTATACTTTTAAACGAATTTACTTTTAAACTGCAACTGAGGAGTCAGTTTTGTGGCAGGCTTAAAAAAGATTCGCCAAAACAACCTGCCCAAGTAAATTGTTCACGTTTTTTAACTCTTTTCAACCGACGCCTGGACTAACGAACGCTTTGATGGGATTGAGTCTACGGCCCGTTGAAGGGATTTCGTATTGTTGTTGGATTTCATTGTAGACGACATTGGCTGTGAACAATTGCTCTCATTGCCCCGTCTATCAGGATTGAATAAACTAGTGGTCCAATAGGTATTATAAATGAAATTAGGATTTAATTTTATCTAGTTGTATCATGAGTTTGAATTTATTTCATCACCACTGCTCTCAAAACGGTGAACGAAAACATCGTGAGGAAACCCACCGAGCAAAAGCGAACACATGCAAATCCTACGACTAAAAATTCAAAGACGTTACATTCACCAACCCGCACTTCCCCCGCTTGGTAGATTACAGCCCATTCCCTCTCCTAGAGAGGAGGCCTGAGTCCCAGCAGTGGGAACATTGGTAGGCTGATTATGCTTATTATAGTTGCTTATTCAAGGGGATGGCGAGGTGACCGAGACATAAAGCACCGGATTAACTCATGATGTATGAAGTGGCGACAGGTCTAGAACAGCTTCGCCCACGGATGCCCCTCAAGTTAAAGGGTAAAATATACCTACACATGTCCGTTACCTATAAGACCTGTAATACTGTATGGATTAGATGATCAGTGACAAATGGGAAATGACAAATGAGTATTTTCGAGGAAGTTTACCAGTGCCTGAAAAGTTGAAAGGGAATTGTTTGTCTTGATACAATCATGGGATAAGGAGGGATGATTTCATCCCTCAGCTGATACTTAACTCAGCAACCAAATAAATGTTGGTATAACTAGTTACTGGATTGCACAGTATGGACACCTACCTATTTAAGTAGGTAGGGTACGGTATCCAAATTTTGACATAGTAAAAAAAAGACAATATATTCTGAATTATCATAATCCGAATAACGGCATTCATATTCGGTCCTAAAAGATACCAGAAATATAATTCAGTATCCTTATTTGCATGTGAACCGTATCAAACAAATGTCTTGTTTATTAACGTGTACACGACCTGAATACTGAACGTTTTGCGAACTAGTTTATATTCATAGGGATGTGATCACGTATCTCATGTAGGTACAATCAAACGAAGAGAAAGGGTATTTAGTATACTTACAGGTTAGGTAGTAGGTAATTTTCAAATGTTTTTCACCCAAGGTGTATGTAATATGACTGCAAGAACCGTCGGACACTAGGTCTTATTATTATCACTCCTTACTCCTGAACTTGGATCAGTGTTAAAAACCAGCCTACCATAGAACTATTTCACCTCCTAGCCTTATGTAAAGTTTCCTTCGGTAGGCAACCTTTACAATACTGAATAACAACTCAAGTCCTCATTACCGTGTATCTAAAGGCACAACCCGAGCTCAAATTCGTGTAGTGTGGACTGACTCAAGAGGAGCCGAGCGCGCACGACACTATACAGATTTGTGTAACCTTAAAGATGCGTCTACGCTTACGAACCGAGCTGAAGTTCGTATAGTTTGGACAGTTTAGACTTATGTGCCTCGATCGAGCGCGCACTGAGGGTTCGATTTTTGCGAGCTGCGCTAACTGTCGGTTTTTACTGTGTAACAAATGTTAGTCTTAATAAAGTCCGAGATCAGTTTTATATCAGACGCTGAAAAACTAAATTGACAGCAAATGTTTGCCTGTATACCAAGCTGGTTATTCAACTGTACGAGTACCGTCCTACCTAATGGCAATGGCTAGAACATTGTTTCTTCGGGAGGAAATATACAGGTGTCTTCGTCATTAGTGGATTTGTACTCGTATTGCGAATACGATAACGTGTGTCATTTGAAGTGTGATCACAAGCTCGGAGACGTAGGGGTTCTTATTCTAGACTAGCGCTGTGCCTTTATTGTGTAGGTACGCACTGTCAGTTTAATTAAAACCCTAAATGGTTGTATGTGACATATCTAAGTTAAGGCTCCACACTGGTACTGCATTGCGTTTGTAATAGGTCAAGGATACCCCATTTGGCCAGACTGCTTCTAAACCGGTCAACCTGCTTCAAGTTATGAATTTTGGGATAGAAATCTGTATTGGGGAGTTATAAATCGCTTCAGAGATTTCCAGATTCGTCACTGCAGTTCGTATCCAGGTGGCAGATGTTCTGCCGGAGATATGAAGTGTTCAAATGTTAAAATTGGATAAAAAAGACGATACCTACCTACTACTTATCTTGTTTTTTTCATTGCGTTTCGTACAAGACATAGTTAACGGTCCGACGAATGTTTTGCGTCCTATTTGCAAGGGTTGTGTGTTTGCGATTAAGTACTCCGTCTGATTTGGCTCTTCATTTACCTAAGGTGACATACGAGATGCCAAGAAACGAGTATTTGGCCGTGGATGTGCGACCCTGGCGGAATAAACGCGAGACTATTTGTCGGATATGTCCGACATAGGCGGTTATATCCTTTTTTTATTATTCCTAGTCTGGTGGTCAAATCCACCATCTCACTTGATGGTAAGCGATGATGTGGTCGACGATGGAGCACGTTTGCCCAGAAGTAGGTAACCTATTGATTTATAGACCCCTAATTTTAATCTATCAGGAAACAGAGACTCCGGCAAGGAACTATATATCTTGTTTTTTTTTTTGCGTTTGATATAGAACATGGATTATACAGCCTCTCATTCCCAGCTTTGACACTCGCTGATGTCAAAGCGGATCTGTCAAGCTCACACATACCTCCTAGGTACCTTAATTCACACAAGACGTCAGTGTGTTCCTCGTCTCAACTTAGTAAGGTATGTACGAGATGAGTATCGTAACGTTACGGGTCTGTATGTGACAGCGATATATAAGGACCCATTTTCTAAGATAGGTACTTAAGTAAATTTGTGCGTAAGTTAAGACCAGGTTCTACTCATTTTGAAATTATTTAAACCTCTGGAAATCCACAAATATAAAGAGAACACCATGAAAAAATATTTTATTAACATTGACTAGGTATTATATATGACCAACGACCGAGCAAAAATCAAAACATGATATAAATAAGTTGGCTCAAAAAAACAATCGCGAATCTGACCCTGACTTACTATTTCAAACGCGTATGTCTACAAGATTACGTCACGGAAATATTTGAAAGTTACAAAATTTGAAAAAAGTAAAACTATAGAAGCCTTGCAAATTTTATTAATTCATGAATCCCCAAACGACCACCGGTGGCCGCGCATCTATTGTCTTACTATTGTGTCTCTAATTGACGGTATCTGAAGGGTTAAGATTCTAAATGACGACAACCTTTTCCAAAAACTTTTAAGGGTTTAAAAAAACAGCTATTTCCTGGCGCAAGTTTTGTGAAATTTTCGAGTAAATCTCGGAATTTCCGAATATTAACAGAGTTTTCAGGCGTTATTTCTCTTTTTTTGCGTTGCCTTTTCGTCAAACATCGCGTTGGATTGCATTAAATGAGGTGACAAGCTTTTAAACCATTTACAATGTTTACGATAGGCGAGTGGAAAAGGACCCTCTTAAATTTTCTGTTTCTGTCGCCATATGTGACAATGGTTGATTTCTGAAGTTATCTAGTACCTATCTCTTAGTGAGAAATACACAGTAGGTAATTGAAGATAGTTTGGGCTAAATGTTTAATATTGGCAAGATGCGGGTAGTTAGAGTTTACAAGTGGAAAATTGGTAGTTTTAGGGAAACTAACTTCGACTAAGTCTCGAGTAGGTACCTATAATAATATATTATCTGATATCTAGAAACCTTGTTCAGTGTTGCAATTTATTAGATACTAGCTGGTGTCCGCGACTTCGTCCGCATCAGACTCGTAAAACAACACAATGCTATTTGGTCACAATTTCAAGGAGTTTTATTTTTGTACCAAACTCTTAATTCTTTTTCTAAAATAGAAGTAGCCTATAGGAAGATATTACTGCTAAAAAGAGAGCGTGTTGCCGTCAATTCCGATGCATACGATCGTAACCCATTAAGAAGTGAATTAGATTACCCAAATCGTTTGACTTTTTAGACAGACTCTAGGTACCTATCTAACATTATAACTGTTTTGAAAATTACAGGCAGATTACTAACTACGGTTATTTAAAGGGTGGTTTTCTCAAGTTAGTTGTGGCTGATATTTCTCGTTTACGGTACCTAATTTGCAGACTTGCGCGTCATAATAGGTACCTAGCGTGTAACGTGTGAATATTAAATTTAATTTGGAAGAGTTATCAACTGTCATTGTGCTTCGCAACCTCTAGACAACCTCAAAATTATAGTAGAAATAAACTTGTAATGTCACGATAATTTGGAGATGGAATAAACTTTAGACTTTTAGATGGTGGACGGCAGCTGCAGTATGTAAAACGACTAGCTCCTGCCAGCGGCTTTGCCTGTGTGATAGTATAAAATTATCTAGTGGCGTAGTTAGGCGTGGGCGAAGTAGGCCCTCGTCCACGGCCTCGCAACAAAAAGGGGCCTCACGTGAGCGAGAGTTGTTTAACAACGAGGGTTTTATTTTATAATTTATATGCTCGCGTTAGACCTCTATTTCAGCTGATGGTAAGCGACGATGTGGTCGTACACTGGGTTGTGACAGTCGCTGTCTAGTTTTATTATTATTAAAGAAAAAGGACTCGCTAAAGTGCCTTCGCCCACGTCTAAATTAGTTCTCGATAAGCCTCTGAAATTATGCTAAGGAGATATACTCTAGTGTTTACAGCTTATACCTATCCTATGTGCTATTCTAGGATATGGTCTTCCCGCGTACGAAGTTTCGTCGAAATCTGTTCAGCCGTTCGAGCCTGAAAAATACACACCCTCACACAAATATATTATTAATTATTATACTTGAGTAGCAGACCTGTTTCTCAATTTTCACTTGTATGTAGTGAAAATACTCAAACAAATTTTGATTTCTCTTTCTAGCTATGAATAAAAAGCGACTTTACATGCAAATTCAGTCATAATTTCCATAGTAAATTGCATATAACATTTAGGAAAGTTCGATTATGTAAATTACAATAGACTTAAACTTACTGAACCTTACTCAATACATTCATAGGGATAGGAAGGACAGTTACTGTAGGAAGTATGATAGATGGCCGTTTAAACAAATACATTTTTCCCCTCCGGAGGGCTTGGGCGGGTTATTCCTCTCATTTCGACCGCCTAACTCGTATTAATCATTCTTTCTTGAGTGCAAAACCTTGTCGTTCGTAAGTGAGTTAGGTAAGTACCTACAGCACACCCGCTGTGTTAGCTTTGAATCTAATATGGACAATGTAGGTGTAACCATCCCTATGTACCTACATAAAGATTAGGTTTTTTTTGTGTCCCGCTCTAGGTCGGATTGACAGGGCGTGTCAGACTTTTACTGACTAAAACCATACCTCTCCCCTTTCCAAGTTGCTAATCTGCAATTTTTAACGCTAGTAGAAAGCTTCAAATGTACCGGAATAACGTCATCTCAACGCTTAGTAAGTGGTCAGAAAAAAACTTGAAGCGTTCGACTCAAGCGAAACGGTTGCAACTAGGCTAGAGGGGCTGTGGTCATTCAGTTGCTCTTTGTGTTCTAGGAACTTCTTCTTCTTCCTGCCCTTATCCCATATTACTCGGAGTCGGCGCAATACGTAATTTTTTTCTTTCATTCTGTCTTGTCATCCTTCACACTATCACTAACTCCCTTTTCTTTCATATTAGTCCTCACAAAATCTATCCATCTTTTCGTTGGCTTCCCGCTCCCTCAGAACTTTATATTCTAGGACTATGTGTATCATTTTCGTAAGTTTCCCCTTGACTTGAGCAGGCATCGGTCCTACAGAGCCCCTTACGGTTTGCTGAGATCTCTATGAAGCGCGCGTGGCACATTACCCGCCTTCTACGATTCGGGCTCGGTCTCTACAGGATGACGGCGGACGGCGAGCTACCCATTAGTCATCATTTGAAGTCTACTTGAAATTTCTTTATCAGTTATCGTTTCCATATCGGAAATCGACCCATTTCAGTTAAATGTTATTTTGGCAAAAAATGATCGTTATTTAATTTGTATAAAATGTTAAATTTTCATCTCGAATTTTAAAACTGTAAATTGCCAGCTGTAATATCCTGACCACATCAATATCTGACCGCTATTCTATTCGAAAACCAGTTGACCGTTCATTGCAAACAGCTTTCACAGAACCCAACAATCGCAGTGGTATTAATCCTCGATTCCCATTTCAATAATCGAATACAGCTTTTGCTAAACATCGATTCAGTTCTGCACAGCGCTTTGCATCTGACACTGCACGCTATACGAAGATTTACTGAATACATTGAATGCCTCCCCGTCTCTATTGTGTCGCGACTTCGTAGGATTACTCTCATTTTATTCGATAAACTGCGAAGTATTTGAATCGAATACGCGATTCAATCGCTCGCGAGTAATTTTTGAATGTAACGAAACGTCGTCTGATTGATGGCGTCTGCCATATTGGAATCGTATTACCTACTATCGAAATTGGATTTAAATTTTGATACATTCAATATGTAGTATAATAAAATAACGCTAGATCATTATCGGTTTCGTATTGTGAATTGGTCTTTCATACTTAAATTTAATTCAAAATTCATTATGGTAATGTTAATAAAATGATACAAGCTGTGATGATAAACGAGGTAGGTGCCAGATACACGTGGAATAAGAGTCATTGACCCTCCTACATTTGTTGACATTCTTAATTTAAAAAACGGAAATAAAGACAAAGCTGTCTAGAATCGACATGCATCGTGATGCTTTGCATGATCTAGTAATGAAAAGGAATTAATTGTTTGTTTTTCAGGTCCCCTACGTAGAGATATTAGGAAAAGGTCAATGTACTTTATTCTACGGTTTTTTGGCACCTTCTATAGTAACCATTAAATTAATATTGGGGCGCATAAACCTTGAGGACGGAGTACTATTCATCCAATAAATAAAATGGCAAGGGTGTCGAGACTTTCACGTAGAAACAAAGATAGGTGATTTGTTCAGACAGGTTACAGAGGAGGAACTGTTCATGTTCCATTTGCTAGAGCGCGATAGCATCGACTGCGAATCTGCCCAATTTGTCAAGTAAGATGTATCTACATAGTATCTACTTACGTTTATGGACTTGTTCTATAGTCAGTAATGAAACAGTTTTTATTGGAGGCCTTAGGTACCGTTGATTTTACTGTTATGTTCGGAGAGAAAACTTCAAGCTTTCAGTATCGCGCGCTTGCGGACGGCGAGCAATGAGTAGCTCGCTATCCAACTGTCCGGTAACCGTCTGGACCGAACCCAAGGCGTCGGCGCGGCGGCGCGTACTGTTCCCGCGCGCCTCAAGAAGTTGTCAGCAAACCGTAGGTACCTAGTGGGTCAGCAGGGCCGAAGCCTATTGGGCCCTTGGACCGCTTTCTGAAAGGAAGGTCCGACCTTGGTATGAAAAAGCTTTCAGTATAATATTAGAAGGAAAAAGTCCTTAATGAATAACACAATTCATTGTTTTTTTAAGTGATATAAACTAGTGTTTGACTGCGACGCCACTTGATTATTGCTTATTTTACGAGTACCTTTGGATATGCAAACGAAAGTCTTCCTAAAACTTTTTATTTTTGCTCTGTATTTCTATATACCTACTACTCTGTCAAGAAAGTACCGGAAAAAGATCAATAATACACAAAATGTCTGTTATTCATCCAAATTTATTTTATCACCTTCAAAGTATGGTCCTTTAGAAACGATACACTTGCGCCAACGAATAATCCATTCATCAAAACATTTTTTAAACGCTGCTTCCTGAATTGAGTTCAGTTCTCGCCGCGAATTCTCCTTTATGTCTTCTATCGATTGAAAACGGGTGCCACGAAGTGGTAATTTGAGTTTAGGAAAAAGAAAAAAGTCAGCAGGAGCCATATCTGGTGAATATGGTGGTTGCTGGATGATATTTGTTGAGTGTTTGGTCAAAAATTCGTTCACAATGATAGCCTTGTGCGAAGGCGCATTGTCGTGGTGCAAAATCCAAGAATTTTCTTTCCACAAATCTGGCCTTTTTCGTCGAATTTGCTCTCTTAAACGCCGCATAACGCTCAAATAATATTCTTTATTTACCGTTAGACCTTCCGGTAAGAATTCAGAGTGCACAACACCGCGATAGTCAAAGAAAACAGTCAACATGACTTTGACTTTTGATCGACTTTGCCGTGGTTTTTTCGGTTTCGGATCAGTTG
Source organism: Mythimna lalbum (assembly GCA_949319445.1). Taxonomy (NCBI): domain Eukaryota; kingdom Metazoa; phylum Arthropoda; class Insecta; order Lepidoptera; family Noctuidae; genus Mythimna; species Mythimna lalbum. The sequence continues at coordinate 3,721,515 of OX439345.1, read as the reverse complement.
GAAGGCGCCACTCCGAAGCTTGTTGACTAGTTTGCATGTCAAACTCGTAAACCCACGTCTCGTCACCAGTAACAATGCGTTTCATGAATGTTGGGTTCGAACTGACTCGTTCTAGCATGTCCTCAGCGACTTTCATGCGATTGAGTTTTTGGAGAAAATTCAGATCTTTTGGGACTAGCCGAGCAGCAACATGTTTCATACCCAAATGATTAGTTAAAATGGTACGGATCGACTCGTGAGATACAGAAAGTTCGGCGGCTATCTCTCTCAGAGTTGAATGAGGATTTTCAGTCACTATTTCCTTCACTTTTGCGATGTTAACTTCAGTTGCAGACATTGACTATCTGAAGCCTAGGTAACGGTTAGGTCTAAAGTTTGAAAAAATAATGTTTATTTTAGTGTCATATACAACATTCGGACTAATACTTTTGCTATTTCGTCTGAAAATGAAAAAGAAAAATACAGATAAAAAAAAACACTTAGGACGTGTTTTCTTGAACTAGGTTTGTGAACTATTCGAGAGAATGACGGTACCTAATACAGAGTGCCAACAGGGCTTTTAGGTATTATCTCTCTGTTTTTGTACTGCCTTTTTATTTGAGATTGCGTTGGATGAACCGGCAAGCTTATAAACCATGCTCAGGTTGACCATAGACAAGTGGGTGCCCTCTTAAAGGGATTATACGCCGCAAGTAGAGAACATCACTATGCAAAGTTTGTAGTGATACCTAGTGTTACGTCTTCAAAATTCATTACCTATAAAATCCCATTCATGGACGATGTCATCATTATTAAACTTCATTGGTTGGTTTATCATGTTTGCATCAACTAAGAGCGGTTCCTGCGTACCTGCCTATCAACTTTATTATCATCGTTATTGATATTACACGTTCCGCCTCGTATCTGAGAATTGTTAATTTGCTAAATTGCAAGGAACTCGATACATTTTACTGAGGGAACGCTTTTCATTATCAGTTTGGGAGAAGGTAAGATGTTTGATACGTCCTCATTAGAGCTTGTAAATCAGCGTGTAACGGAGCTTAATGATTTCCAGGTGGATGTACCTACTCTAAAGCCAGCTTGGAAGGAGCATGGAATGGACTAGGGTTGCCACTTTTTTTAACAGAAATAAAGTGTTTTTTTTTTTATCTGAGAAAAATATCAAATTTCAGAAAAATGAACAGTATTTTATTTGTTTTTAAAGTTTTAAATACCTACATATTTTTAGAACTACTCGCGCAACTTATTAATTTAGTCTTTTTAAAAAAACTTCATACGCCTCACCACAATTATAAGTAACATTAAAAGAAGTCGGTAAATAAATGAGGAGCTCATTCGATTCATTCTGGAACTGTATATAGTATGATTTGAAAGTATTGTGATTTGATGAAAAAAAAAAAATGTGTGAGGAGCGTCAAATCTAACACTTCAGTATAGTGTTAAGCATTTTGATGCTGAAAACAGATTTCGTATACTTTTTTTTTTAACAGTAAAAAGTATAATGTAGTGAAAAACAGTATAATACCTACTGTTTTTAACAGTATAGTTGGCAACCCTAGAAGGGACGGAATTAAAAATTAAGATTTGTTTGCTTACCTGTTGAACGTTGCCTGTGGATTTTTCCATCAGCAGGATCATGACGTAACTACTAACGAAATTATACACTGCTATCTCTTTCCCCAAATTCTCAATGACGTACATACCAACTTCATAATAAATTCATATTGAAAACTAATCTATGACTATTGATTTTCTGCCACTTACAATATTTATACCCCACTCATCGTCTCTAACCGCCCAGTCAAAACAATTTACCACAACTCATCCTAAACAAATCTTGATTCGCTCAGCGCGAAGTCTAAACAATATTTCACGCTGAACTTTGCAACAAATAACATATTACCTTCACTTACAACTTTACTAGAAATTAAAGAGCACATTGTTTACTGAAACTGTTCCTGTTAGCAAGTTTGTGGACTAGTAAAATATATGGAGTCGCGCAGCTAAGAGTAGCTACGACTACGAACAAGTTGGTGCTGGAACTTTTCCGAGTGTTGTGTTGAAATAAAAGTTAAAGCGATGTGGTAATGTGGAGGTTTAATCTGTATATGTATATAAAAGAAAGTCGTGTTAGTTACACTATTTATAAATCAAGAATGGCTGTACCGATATGTCTGAAAATTGGTGGTTAGGTAGGTTAGAGCTAGGTGACGGACGTAGGATACGGTAGAGTAGGATAAAGTAGAGTAGAGTAGGGTAGAGTAGGGTAGAGTTGGGTATAGTAGGGTGGAGTAGAGAAGAGCGCGAGCGAAGCCGCGCGGGCAAAAGCTAGTTTCTTCTAAATTCATGATTGTGACATTAAGATACTATTACTATTGATACAGTAAAGAAATTGGGAATACAGGGTAGAGCTTAACCTCTTATTGTATTGGCTGAGAAAAAGTAATCACTGGCATAAATACCGATGGGCTAGGGGCCATTTCTTGGGACCCCCAAGCTCAGGGGCCCAAACTTTATCGAACTAACGAAAAAATCTACTTTCGAAATCTAAATAAAATAGGTAGTCACTTGACAGTTCTCCCGCTATACCCAGAACAAAAGTATTATTTGCACCAGATTTTTTTTTTGTCCCAGGTCCGTTGGTCGTCTAACTACTCCACTGAAAGTGATACTTTCTTTTCTGATAGTTCTACCGTTCCAATTAAATATTTACATGATGTTGGTTTCACATTATTTTTATTGATATGTACATACTTGAGCGATGTGGCAGTGAAGGCCAATCAAATCAATAAAATATAGGTAAACACGGCTAGTGGTTGTGAGGTTGCTTATTGCTAAGAACCTACGGTAGTAGCAATAACTATGCAAATGTAATTGAACATTCTTACCAAAATGCGGAAAAACAACTTTGAAATGGATCCCCACTTTAGTATCTATATTAGCTCATATTTTTTTACGCCTACAACATTTATTTTCCCTCTATAAAAGTTAGAACAGAACGTTCTCCGTTTTTAAAAGTAGCAAAATTCAAGAAGGTAATTTATTTTTATCGTTATGACCTGCAATAACGGGATTTAAAGCAATTTGGCTCGACGACGATACAAATTGCAATTATTATGGAGCGGTAGATAATTGCCCATTACTCTAGTGATTTTCGTCCTATTTCCATGTTTTTGGACGATGAAATCCTATCTAAATTGGCGTTTCGGCTGTACCTCATAGCTTTTAGATTTTCTATCATCGTTATCCTATAAATAATGTTAGAAGGGTCGAAGAGTGGAAGGTCCCATCGTCCACCCCAATACCAACCTAATCCAAATAAGGTGGGAGATATCTATTTGACTGTCTATCATGATTTTCATCTACCGTCATCACTATAATTTAAATTCTTAATAGGACTTGATTTTTCTGCCATTTCAAGGAAAATAAAAATTTTACTACCCTCAATAAAATTGTATAAGAATCTCGTACTTTCCTGCTTCGTCAGGCCAGACAGCTTTGAGGATTATGAATCCTCAAAGCTGTCTTAAAACTCAATATTTTTGAATATTAAACAAATAAGCACTACCTTACCGAAATTACTGAAATTTACTAGTTTAATTAACATTTGGGTACCACAACACTGAAAATGTAGGTCACCTATGCCACAATGATGCAAACATGATGTTCTTGTGCTAAGAGAAATATTAATTGTTACTACAAACAGAATATCTAGGACCGAAAGGCACAAATTCCGGAGCGTCTTGAATACCTACACTAAAGGCGACAACTGTGCCTTGGCATTATTAGCCTTTGTGCGACATCATCCTACATGAATGTCACAATGATAATTTCTACTCAATCCCATGTGTGTCATGTCTTAGCTCTTCATTACCTATATCTATTGTATTTGTTCATGTTATTATATGTTGTTACTGTGTGTGTTAAATGTACAAATAAATATATTATTATTATTATTATTATTATCTACTTATTCAGTAGTAGGTATCTACGTAAAATGATTTTCATGTAGCGAAATAGTTGCTTTCGCTGTTGACATTTCGTTTCTTAAAAGTCTTCCGACTTTTCGTCGCATCGTTCATCATCATAACATCCACAAGCTAGCTTTAGATTGAATTGAAGGAGAAACGAATGAGACAGCCGCCACCCCGCAATACTATACGATTATGAGCACCACCTCTAAAATACATGCTTTAAAGACTGCGACTCCAAATGTTTCCTGGGACGTAGATACAACTTTCTCAAAAACTACATATTTGAAAGATTGATGAGAAATATGAACTAAGAAAGAACATAAGCCCTACCTACCTCTTCACATTTTATGATTTCGGTAGAGCATCTGTTTCCTGGACGACTGTCTGAAACTGCATTGACTAATCTGAAAATCTCTTAACCGATCATGGACCAGTGTAGGAACGATCAGGAGAAATGGAGCACCATAACCCCCACCACAAAAATAGTGCTAGTGTGGAATGACTTCGCAGTATATGCCCCATCTACTCTCCTGCCTTCTGTGCCCAACAATCCGCACCTTCAAGGATCAGAATTTGGCAAATGACAGAGCGGTTCACGTAGCCACGTCACTGATCACACAAAGTGAAAAGTTGAACCAATTGACATGAGCAGAAGAAACCATCGTCAATGTTATCAGCTCACTTCGAATAGTCATCTGTCACGTAGTGTTTGACCATTCTTTTTAGTTCAAATTAAAACGTTCATTCGGTTTAACATACGAGCGAGACCACTAAAAAGACCATTTTACTAAATCGCATCTCAAACAGCTAACTTCACTACCCACAATTATTGGAAAGCGCTAATGCACATTGCGGTAATCAAACGGGAACCGCCGTGTACCAACACATATCGAGCTCTTTGAAACTCGATACTGGAGCTTATAAGCCGCTCATAACCGGAATTAACCGGTATTAACCGGTGCATTGATATTAAGTTTGTTAGCTGAACGGCTTACTGACTCTTTCCGCGTTTGAAACCTTCGTTAGTTATCTATTAATTAAGATTTGAATGCAGATAATTTAAAAAAAAGAAGTTTAATGTAACGCTAATGAGGTATGTTTGTAGTATGCTGTTGTTCAAGCATTACAAAAGGCACAAATTGCTTTGTGTCAAGAGTTTGCTGTTTTGTTTGCACCCTTCAATCTATTAAATGACGTTGCATTATTATGATGATATGATTTTCGTGAAACTGAGGGATCATGATTTTTTTATACGTATACAACGTGTAACGTTAAATGCGCAAAACCTGAAATTAGTTTGATCAGAATAACGAGGAGAATCAATTAAACCACTTTTTAATATAGGTTAAATTTTTCAAAAAAATCTTTATTTAAATATGTCGACTTGTCTATTTATGAATTGGTCAAACCCGCTGAAATAAGTAAACAAACACAAATAGTTGTAGTCCAATCAAATTTTCTCAAACACGGGATAATAAAAGTACTAATTTCAATGCAGATATTAATTTTAAACGAATTAAAACTGCACATAAAACCTTTAATAATTTGTTTTAATGATTTTTTTTCTCGCTGTGTAAGGTCAATTTAAAATCATTTGGGGTGTCTGAGGATTTGCGCATTTAACGTTGCGTTGTATACGTCACGTTGTATACGTACATCCGTTATGTAAAAAATAAAAAAAGGAATTGACTTCTTCAAGTACAACTCATTTTCCTACTTTCTTTTGTACGAACACGTCTACCTCAACTTCAGACAGGAAAATATGACTTTCAAATCCAAGGAATTCGAAATTACACGCGAAACCCGCCAAAAACGTAATAAACTTTGCTAAAAGTTGTTCGTAATCATGTTTACGAGTAATAAAAGTTAGTCCACATTTACACATTGCATTCCCGTGGCATAAGTAGTGTGCGAGGGTTTACGGGAGCTTTACCTCGCAGTCTTTATGATGCAATGCAAGTACTGCTGTTATAAAACGGTTTAAAACCACACACGCGAGAATTTATTCATACAGCTAAAGATATGTGGGATTACCGCGATATGAGAGGCTTTTAAAAGAATTACGATGCACGAATGGAGTTCTTCACTTGTTAAGTTTTAATGGGATGTGTTGCATTACATAAATGTGTGTACCTGCACCCAAATGGAACTATCATAATGTTGAATAGTCTCGTACAAATTCTTGAAGTCATCCGTTTATTGCACTAAGGACCGTATTGTCCATTGACTCGAATTCTGTCTGAACCAATATTTGAATTAAAGAGCCGGTTTATTATTTATTATTATTTATATATTTATTTAATGCTTTATGCACACAAAGTACAGAGGTGGACCGGTTGTAGTCACTGAGTATTTTGTATGAACTCCGCCCGCGTCTATGTCGATTTCGCAGCCCCGTAAAAGCGGTTATATTTTTATTAAAAAAAAAAAACTATTTAAGACATTTGTTTTTGCGAAGCCCTTTAAAAAAACAAACTTTAATATTTTTTGTAACTTTCAAATATTTCCTTGACGTAACCTCGTAGACATACGTTTGAAATCGAAAGTTAGGGTCAGATTCGCGATTTTTTTTATCGAGCTAACTAATTTACTTATATTATGTTTTGATTTTTCCTCGGTGTTTGGTCATATAGTCAATTTTAATAAGAGTATTTTTCATGGTGTTCTCTTTTATATTTGTGGTTATCCAGAGGATTAAAAAAAGTTTAAAACGAGTAGACAAGTGTCCTATACATCCACACTGGGCCATGTTGGGACTAACGTCGAAAATTACAGGGTAGACTGACAGGCTTTTAACATTACAATGCTATTTTCTTGTCAGAGTACAATTATATGCGAGCCAAATTACGAGAGTCCCTAGTCCAATATAAATATTAAATGATTTAAAAGCGGTGGTAGCACTCTGAAATAGTCGTGTAATGTCATTGCTGTCACCTAAAACTTTGCTCGGAACATTTTAAAGCAATTATCTCACGCGCTCAGACCCGCCGAGTTGGAAAAGTATTAATATTAAATGCTGTTAGCTTACTATATTTTGTTGTTTAATAAAGGGTTTTTAATGTTAACGATTGGTCTCGATTACCAAAATATTCGGCTATAGGGAGTTCAGATAATTTGCCAAACTCGGTCTTCGTAAATTCGGTTTTAACCCTTCAGATACCGTCAATTAGAGACACAATAGTAAGACAATAGATGCGCGGCCACCGGTGGTCGCTTGGGGATTCATGAATTAAACACGTTTTAAATCTATTCTTTATTTTCTGATTTATGTTTTGACATAATCTTGGCTATGGTTCTCGAAGCTATGCATCATTTTCGGGTAGTTTATGGTAGATTACAAAAAATGTCGGTTAACTCGACAGTTTATGTCTCGAATTTAAGAACATTTTTCTTTTTGTGCCTAGCCCGTTTGTAAGCCTTTATTATGAATCTGTTATGTCCCACGGCAGGGCAAGGGCTTCACTTCCATTCTTCTGCTTTTCTCTGTCCTTAGCTACGTCTGGTGAACCTTTTAGGTAGGAGTCCAACTCGTCACATAATCTCTACCGCATCACCGGTACCTATAATATGAGATTCAGTGGTTGCCTCGAAGCTTTCTTGAGTTGTCCGAAAAAGAACCCCGGGGTCCTGGGCGTAAGGCAAAATACAAACATAGGAGTGGGTTTAATTCAGTAATAGACTGAGCTCCGCCCTAGAAGAAGAATACATTGAATGATTGCATATCTAAAAAAAAAATCAGTGGTTACCTTTGCTCAACGTAGCTGCAACTTGTGGCAGAAATAACTTGGCCAGAGAAAAATTGCAATGTTTGTTTAACAAAGGCTTTTTCGAAGTATAATAGTGATTCCAATGCTGATCTGACTAAATTAAAAGCCGGATTGACAATAAAATCTAGGCTGAGATAGTGACAACAGCTGCGATGGTATTGATTTGACATTGTAATAAAGAAAAGGACTGAAGCTTCACAATAACTAAAGAGTTCCATTTAAAATTATAAATCATCCCTCGTTTTCAATAGAATAAATTGCTCTGGAGACTTACAATCACACTGCAAAATACTGCTTTTAAAATATTGTGTTGGCAGCTAGGTGTGTCGTTTTTTGTTTTCGTTTTGGTTCGCATATCTAAAATGGAAGTGGGTCAGGGACTGCATTCACGTACACTGTACCTACCGATCTCATGGCTACTATTTGCGATGTTTTTGGCAATAACATTGTTTCAACATCGGGGTTTTGGTTCGATGGGTCTTTGTTTTATTTTTATGGTCAGCTACTGTTTTGAACAATGCGCTGTGTTGCGATGGATTGCCTTATTTTTAAGATAAACTAAAGTCCAATATTTCCATGACCGTTGACGCTTGACAGTTCTCAGACAGATGTCTTATTAAGAAACCAATCTTGCAGCCTTGGAGGACAGAAACCCAAAGATGTATAATAGTTCAGTCTACGGAACTCAGAGAAGATCTTAAAAGAAAACTGTTATTTTTTCGCGTCCTAAAATACATTTCCTGCCTAATTTATTCAGTAATTTGGATATTGCTAATGTGCCTGCGTAGTTATCTGCGTCGTTTACAACGCTACTGTGAAAGCTACATACCTACACCTAGTCAGGAGACATTATCAAAGCGAACAACTTGACACGTAGTCACCAATTCAAACTGCATAAACGATCCTAAAAACTATTTTCAACCTTGCCATACACTTAAATCAATATCTATTTAATTTTTACATATGCGCATGAATGATATCGCTCTTTATCATTTTGTTTCATTGCATTCACTCAACTTTGAGAGTATCGATTACCGATATGAACCCATGAAACGTCAATCGCCCAAAAAGTCACGCGCTGAAAGTCTAAAAACAAAAAGTGCTCACAAACTGTGAAAGGCAATTGAAACGCGCTCGTTGGGAATGTAAAACGGTCCTCTGCCCGTGGAATAAAGATAAAACGAAACTTTGGTACCAAAGTTTTGATGGTTCAACATCGGGAGTACCCACGTATGAAAAAGGTAGACACCATGTTGGGGTAATAGTTTTTTCGTTCGGCGACAGTTTTGTAGCAGAGCTTGTCTCCAGTTTTTATGGAAGAGTCCTCAGTGTTCTCAATTGTGGTCATGATTTTTTCCTATTTATGTTGCCTGGTGTGAAAAACTGGGCCTAAAATGAACACCCAGAAGACCAAGGAGATGCAAACAAGAATAAAAAAATCTACACAGTTCCTATTTGGCACAAATTCACTTACCTCCGAAGTATCCTGTCGTAGACTGAAAGAACTAAAGAGGATATCACTACTCGGATCAGCAAATCTTAAGCTACCTTTGCGTTGCTGAGATCTGTTTGGCTATCAATAAAAATTAACCCGAACGGATAAACTTAGACTCTTCGAGACACTGTTCAACTGTTCATGGGAACGTAAAACTAGACCATCTTTATTTTAGAGATGGTCCTGGGTCAGTAAATTCCAAGGTTTTTGCAAAAATGCCTCGAAAGCTCGAAAGCTGGGTTTTCGTGGTTAATTTAGCGGTCTCGATAGACCGCCAAATTAAGAGTCGATGGATAGATCACTTGCTTCGGAGACATTCCGATCACATTCCTAAACAGGCTAGAATCATCAACGGAAAAGATTAAGATATGGGGTTTACTTGACGATAGTCAAGTTTTGAATGCTCAAAATATTTTTGAAATACTGTTACATCAGGTCCCAGCTTTCAAAAGATCCTACCGAAATTACTACGAGTATATCTAATCATAAAACTCTCTTCATTATATCGTCAATAAAAGTCTACCATCGAACTCAAGACACATTTAGCTTCATTCATTTCAATGTAACATAAATTATTTCAACTTGCTTGGTTCCCAAGAGGTGAAATCCAAGTAATAATGATTTTGTTTAAGATATTGCTCTGGTAGCTTCTTACCGATTAATTTAAAATATGAATGTAACGACAGTATGAATACATATATAATATTAAATAATAATAATGATTTCTTAAGTAGAATATTAGAGAAAAAGTAGGACTGAGGGCCTCTTCAACTACGAGTTGGAGAGTAGATATGGAATGGCTTAATTTGTTTATTTAAATAATCTGGAGGACTGCTAAAACAAACTAGGTAAGAAACAGTAAGTTAGACTGACAGCCAATAACACGTCCTCACTTATAAAGTACAGGATAATACAAGATTCAAATATGAAGAGATACCAATTCTAGAATTATAAAGTCTAAAAAAGGTAAGTGTATACACTTATATAGATAGCTTTTCCTGAAAACAATGCAATCGCAGACAATATCCTCTTTGTATGGACCCATATTGTCCATTTGGTAACGCGGCCAAAATCTGGCGTCATTGTATAGCTATCTTAATTGCGGGGCGCGAAACATCCGGCGCTTTAGGTTTGTCGTCCCCGAGATATCATTTGTACTCTTCTTTTTGAATTTCGCCAAATAACTGTTGATATTGAGAAACGGAACGTTTTACTGCTGCATTTAGCTGATATGATGCAAAGGCTGCTGTTGAATCGTCGACTTTTTGCGTCTCTTTTATATCAATATTTTTCGCTCGAATCCGAATCTGCGCATCGGAATCGGCCTCTTAATATATTTTCATTGCATTAATAGCTCTAACTGCTTCTCTATTGTGTAACGCTGTGTCTTCTCCCTTTGTTTTTAATGTTCGGGCAAGTTTATCGAGCTACCCCTAGCCAAGTTGCTAATCTGGAATAGTTAACGCTTGTAGAAAGCTTCAAATGTACGGGAATAACGTCGTCTCAACGATCAGTCTCGTGGTCAGAACAAAAGAATTGGTGGCAAGGTTAACTCGAAGCGTTCGACGCAAGCGAAACGGTTGTAACTTGGCTAGGGGGGCAGCTATTTACGTTTCCGTGCACAGGATTTGCGTCACGCAAGTAACAAGCTTACCTACGCTGATCAAAACTGTTGATAGCGCTCCAATACTCTTTGTTTTACCTATAACGCTTGTAATATCAAATGTTATGAAAAAGAAGCTACTTTTATGCTATGGTGCTTTTTCTATATAAATGTGCCTTTTGATATCGTCTTCGCTTAGCTTTATGTGTAAACGCTTATTTTCTTTTTCAGATTACCTGCTTCGCTTCATCAAGTAAAATTCTTCATCGTATGGATGTAAGTGCCTATTTAATGCTTTTTCATAGTTATAAATATTGTTACTGTTTATCTATGTCAAGTATCCATTTATCGTAGATAGCTTCGAGCACGGATTATTGATCGCAACGAACGAATCAGCTGATTGTTATGCTACTTGATTTATCTAGCTCTAGCGTATACAAGTTCATTAAATATAATGCGGACAATATCAATCTATTTGATAGCTTTTTTTAAATTATGAATAGGTTCGCGTTTGACCACGATCTCACCTGATAGGTGGCTGACGATGGAGCACGCTTGTCTATAATGCTGGCCATACAGCATCCTACCTATCCTGGAATGAGTCATACCAATCCACTCCCATACACGGAAGTACAGATTGGATCAAGCCTGTAGCGTCAAACCTATTCGCTCTTCACTTAAAGACCCTTAGGTTATAGCTACTTATCAGGAAACACACCTGCAGGGACTTCCACTCCTTAGTGTACCTATCTACGCATAATGAATATCTTCCCAAAATGCTTTGTACTTATGAGTGGGATGTCCACCATGTATCGATGGCGCAATGCCGTACGTCTAGTAGCTTTAGTGCAAATTATTAGAAACATGGTCGATATAAAATCGTGCTTAAATAACAAACAATAATTTGAAGTTTTCATTTTATTGATTATTGTATGAAAACGACTGCGAGAAACAAAAGGATCTGAAAAAGCAGTATCGATCAAAAGGATCGCGTGTGTAAAAGTACTAACATAAAACTGTGTGGCAAAAATTTTCTGGTAATTCTACAAACAAGTCGACTATTAGCCGCTGTCGAACTCAAAGTGTGCATTTTAACGATGCACTACAACGCTATTATTTTTGAAATAATATTAAAAAAAAAACCAATGTTGTTTTCCAAGCGTATTTCAGAATGCAATCAGCAATGATACAGCCATGAGGCACACAACAACTGTATTTTTTTATTTTTTGCTTTTTGTATTTGTGTTTGGGCCTTTTTTTTCGGTGGGCAAAAATCATCCGCTCTTGGGTGGAGCGAGAGATAGTGTCAGACTCTTACTGACTAAAAACCCACCCCGTTCCTACTAGCGTGTTTGTGCTGTACCAAATAAATTATTTTTCTTTCTTTCTTTTTCTTTTTTTTCGATCGTCATGCTCAATTTAATACTCTGTTCTTATTTTAGTATTATTTGGCTACCTATATTTACTTCCCTAGAACCATCAGAACATGCATAAAAGTCTACTTACAAACCATTTTCCTATAATTCTGAGCGAATAAGCTGAAGATTTACGAGTATATCTCGATTTGGTTACCGCATTTAAATCATTGTACGTAGTAAGCTAAAAATACTTTATGTAATATATAAAAACTACTGATTCAGCAAACGCTGTTCTGCCATATAAATTATATCAAAGAAAAGTGGGGGGTGGGACGTGGGACACAGTGGCACAAGATTTTTATATAAATTAAATCTCGGGTTACAATTTTTGCTATCGAACTTTTCTGAAAAGGTTTGACTAGTTTTTATTTAAAAAAAAAAAGTTTGTATTTGATAAGTCTGAGCGTGGTAGGCTGGTTTTGGTCTCCTACCCCCACTCCTCATTTTGTAATTAATTTATGTGGCAGAACAACGTTAGCCGGGTCAGATAGTATTTCTGTAAAATAACATTGCTCCTCCTTGCATCGTACTCCTCAATGCTGAGGGTGGTAACCTCCCTGCTACATCGCTTTCATTCGTACGATATCCCTCCATCTGATTCTGTCTCTGGACAGCTCAAATTAAGATAGCCCAATTCGTTTTACCTTACTTAGAATATTCAACCTATTTTATTTAAATTCATTCCGTCTTATCCAAGCCTTGTGTTCCACAGGATCGTGTGACTAATTCCATTTGTCAGGCAAGAGGCTATTAGCTCGGAGTCCTACCTTCACAGCAAAAAATACTTCCCCAGGGCATTCCACGTAATGAGTGTTTCAGCACTGTCTTATATTATCTCCTTTCCTTTGTAATGAGGTCTTTTCCGTACAGGATTTAGGGCTTTTTTTCCTAATTCTAAGAGATTATTTCTAGGCCGTGTTTGTTACTTGAAATTATTTGATTTTTTGACGGCTTCTGCAATTATCATCGCCCATAACGTTTTAAGTTTCAATTTAGGTAAGTCTCTTTTCACAAATTTTTTTTTTTGGAGTGTTTGGAGACCTTGTATTTCTAAAGCGCGAATCGTGTTTAAATTATCAAGTCCTGCATATTCACAGCGTTCATTGATATTAGATAACATGTGAAATGAAAGAAAAGGAAGTTAGTGATAGCATGACGGGTGACAGGGCAGAATGGTAGAAAAAAAGACGTTGCGCCAACCCCAAATAACTTGGATCTAGAGCAGGCAGATGATAATAATAATAATAATATTCCACAACTATCACACAACGACGTCTAGTCCCAAGCTAAGCAGAGCTTAACAATGATGATTAACATTAGATAACATAGATTCTGTTCCTTTTTTACCCATGGTATTATTGTTTTCGACAACTACTATAGCCACCATTTTTACCACTATTTCACACTCACCTAAATCGGCAGTCAAAAATCAACCCACTAAATGATTTGTACAAAAGACGCAAAAGTCGTCTATAAAGCGGTATTTTTAGGTCAGGTGGGGGCGACTTGAATCAGGGTAATTATGTGGCTTGCGTGTCGGTAGCCTTATCTCAGTCTTTAAAATTATTGGAACAAGTTGCGGCCGCACAATGGCGGCTTGACTGGCCAGCCCTTAATTTGGAGTGAAAGGTACAAGGGTATTTGCTAAAGATTTTAAGCACACAAACGTGATAAAAATCAGTAGAACTGTAAGCGATCAATAGAATTGGACTGGCCTGTTGGTTTAGTGGTTTAGTGGCCCTGACTGCTGTTCCGGAGCTTTTGGTCTCAATTCTCATCTAGAACAAATGTTTTTGTGATGAGTACGATCGTTTGTTTTTTGTCTGGGTGTAATTTATACTTATGTATTTAGAAATGTTTATCAGTAGTCTAGTATACCAAAAGCTCTGCTTAGTTTGAGACTAGACAGCGTTGTGTGATAGTTGTGGAATATTAGAATGAGGTATAAGAAAATTGTAAAGATACGAGTAGAACTACACAGCTCACACGAGTGCCTCACACGCCGATATAGGCGCGTCGGTGCACATACATTTTATATGGAAACTAGGCTTGTAGAGCTACACTTGATAGATGCCACGCGACATCGTTCTACGTATAAATCAGGCGTTTTACACGTGTGCGTCGGTCTAATGTAGTTCTAGCTTTATTCTTCCAAAACATTTCGCTAATTTGAACGATAAAAAGTCTTGAACTTTAATCTAAAGCGAATATAAAAAACTCCTCGAGCTACAGGAACCATCGTAATCTTCCCAATTCCAATTTGTTTGCGAGCGCTAAACAAACCAAGACAATGCTGAAATGAGAATTTTATTACATTTTTGGGATAAATAATTCTCGGAGAATTCCCCAATGAATTCGTGTCGTGCCCTAATGAAGTTAAGATTAAACTCGCTCGCCACTTGCCCTTTGCGTTGCAAAAAAGGAGTGTCTGCCGAATTCACCCCTCCCTCGAAAAGGGAAGATTCGTTCATTATAACAGCCACGTCTTAGCAATTTTAAAGACACCTTTTAAGAGCACTCCAACTTAGTGCTATTTTTGGGCGAAATTGCTTTCGATAGATCCTTTCTTCTCCATTGTTCTATCTATAGTTAAGTATATCTGGCTTTGCAATTTATCAGCCTATTCTTGAGGGTGGTTGTCGCGAATCTTTTGTCTCACGTGTAAACTTCTTAACGTCGTTGCTTCCTTTCCTCCGGCCACTGTGATTTATTGTCTATGCGCTCACTTTTATGTCCATGGTAAATTTATTACAGGCCATTTCGCTGCCTGCATTCGTTTTTGTTTTGGTTCAAAGACTGCGAAAAGTAATCACAACACTGAGTATATTATTGTATATACTTTTTTCACGAGAGAAATCATCAAATGTAGGTAACTAAGGAACAAATTAGCTAAGCTGACTCAACAAATAGACATCCAGTCCTTGACATGGGCCTCCACATGCGTCGCCACACAGTTTTATGGCTTGTGCGAAAATGTACCCGAGGCCCTGGAACGAAGTCAAAGAAGGAGCAGGAGTAAGTTTTAGTCAGTAAAAGTCTGACTCGCCCTTCCTCACCGCCCAAGTCCAAGACCAGTCATTGGATGATTTCCCAAATAAAAACACACACATCAGTCTACTTCTCAGCTGCTCTCTCACCAATCACCATCATCAGTCTGCTTTTTTTCGTTGGAAAATCATCAAATAACTTCTTCCGCTTTTAGTAGAGTGAGACTGAGAGGCAGTCAGACTTCCTGAATAAAACCCACGTGTTCCTACAGTTGCTCTTTACTGTCCAGGGTCACAGGAATTCTCGAACAATCCTACAGTCCTGGAATTCATAAATAACATTATGGTGCTAGGGGTAGCTAAGTCGTTTGGTATAGGGTACGTATTCTATTGTCGTACAGGGTCGTACGTATAAAATCTATGTCACAATGTTAAGTTTACAGTTGGCATTACATCGTTCTTTATTTGAAAACTAAGAAAATGATAAAACTAAATCGTTGAAATGCTGAAAATCTTACTTCTTTTCAGCCAAGTGAAAAACGTCGAAAGGAAATCTGAACCAGATTTTTCATTTTTTACTTTTCTCGAACGCTGAGATCAACGTTCGAGAAAAGTATCGCCATCCAAGAACAAAAGATAACAGTGTTACAGCGTGACAGAAACACTCGTATCTTTTACTTTTATGTTTCCAATACAATTCGTATTCCTTCATTTCCTAACATAACGTCCATACGAATGGCTAAAGATTTGGCGTTGCGTCGTATAAAAACAAATAAAACCGCGGTGGGGTGAGTGAGTCACCCCCGACAGCTGACTAACGATAGATACACCCCTCCTGTGTTCACCCCCACGCATTTCGATTAGGTATACGGACTGACGGACAGTCAACCACACGTTTGAGTGACAGCGGGTATTTCGAAGCCCTAAGGTTGGTTTTCGTAGTTCAGAAGTTAGTAAAATTTGTCGTAAGGGATACTGAAATTAGACTTGACCTTTTACAAGGCATTAATGAATATTCATGAGAAATACGTGTTTATTTAGGTATTGGTGTCTGATTTCATATTTGATGGTTGTGTTAAAATTATTCCTTGTTTTATAATTCGTTTGATGACTTTTTTTTTTCGGTGGGCTAAAATCATCTTATGACAACCCCCGCTCTTGGGTGAAGCGGGAGATAGTGTCAGACTCTTACTGACTAAAAACCCACCCCGTTCCTTCTAGCCTTCATACCGGGGCTCGAGCGCCCTTTCGGATAACCCTGGCCCTAGTAGGCTTCGACCCAGCTGGGCCCCTGCTGTTGCTGACAACTCCTTGAGGCGCGCGAGAACAGTGCACGCCGTCGACGTTTTGGGAGGCATTTCACTTATCCTCTATTTAAGCATTGGTCAAACTACTTTAGCTTGGAAATCTATCAAAATTTGGCGTTATAGAAGAGTTTGAACAGTTCTTATCTCAAAATACCTACTCAATTTAAATATATAATTAAAATTTTATTAAATTTAATATCTATAGTATATGATTCATCTATAATTAAATTGGTTTAGTAGTTTTAGTATAATTTCATTCAAATCCGTTGAGCCATTGAAGCGTGAAGAATTAACAAACATACACATAAGTACTCACAAATTTTACCTTTATAGTATTTTCTATACTACTCGTATATAGTAATACCTATATAATAAAGAGGTAAAGTTTGTTTTTTGTTTGTAGGAGGTAGTCTCTGAAAGTACTGGTCCGATTGCGAAAATTTTTCACCGATAGAAAGCTGCTTTATTCCTGAGTGACATACATTTTTAGTACACGGGCAAACCCTAGTGGTAAATATACCAATTTTTATGTAAACACTAGCTTTGCCCGCGCGGCTTCGCTCCCGCTCTATACTACTACGCTCTACCCTACTCTACCCTACTCTACCCTACTCTACCCTACTCTACCCTACTCTACCCTACTCTACCCTACTCTACCCTACTCTACCCTACTCTACCCTACTCTACCCTACTCTACCCTACTCTACCCTACTCTACCCTACTCTACCCTACACTACCCTATTTTTTTTTTCCATAAGAACCTTCTCCTCACAATAACAATCTCAACAAAAAAAAAATCAGCCAAATCAGTCAAGCCGTTTTCATGCCAAGTCGTGACAACGGAAAACGGGGGTCATTTTTATATATATAGATAGATAGATTAATTAACTAGGTACACAAAAACTTCAAACGTTTCGTATTTCAAGTAAATGTCGAGCGTTATCAAATCCAGGTAAAGCTAAAACTGAATTTAGAAAAGAGAACGTTTACCAAGAATTATACTGGCATGTCTGCCACCATTGTGCTTGCAGCGAATAGTTAAAATTCTCCGAAACAAAAATGAGAACGTACTAGAATTTTCCAGAACATATTTTTCCGAGCATAAAGAAGCCAGGCGACAGGTACGCGAAGACATTACATCTGAAACCCAATTTACTTTAAAATGGCTAGCGAAAATAACTTTGCTGGCTACATTTAAAAAACTGGTCAAGTGCGAGTCGGACTCGTGTACCAAGGGTTCTGTACTGTCCGCAGCAAAAACAGCAAAAAAATTACGTTTGTTGTAGGGGGGGGGGGGGGGGGGTAGGGGGGTTTGTATTTGCTGTTATATCAGCAACAGATACACCTACATTATCTATGACATCCACCGCTCTTAAGCGGAGCGGGAGATAGTGTCAGACTTTTACTGACTGAAAACCTACTCCTGTTCCTTCGTTGCCTTTCGTAGCGGGGCCGAATCTTCCTTTCAGAAGCAGATACTTGGTAGGCTTCGACCCTCCTGGGCTCCTACGTTGCTGACAACTCCTCGAGGCCCGCGTGGAACAATACGCGCTGTCGACGTCTTGGGCTCGGTCCGGAATACCTACATCATCTGTGGATATTTCAATTGTCCAGTTATCACGGTTCGTGAGATACAGCCTGGTGACAGACAGACAGCGGAGTCTTAGCAATAGAGTCCCGTTTTTATCCTTTTAGTACGCAACCCTAAAAAAATACCCATGCAAAATATTCCCTCTAAATAAAGACTTTGGTTAGAGAGCTTGTTTTTTCAAAAAAATTTGCTGAAAATCTTTCGTAGTTTTTCCAGTTTTTAATGCGGAAAAACGTTAACACTTTATGAAGTGCCGGTTAACTACCTCAATGCTTTCAAAGAGTTTTACAGCGGATGTTGAAGAGCCTGATGAGAACTTGTATAAACTTCGAGGATGTTGGAGAGCGGATTTTGTGGCTGTTGGGAGTGTAATTAACGGATAAACAGTATTTACAGTCAGCTTTAGTACTGAGGAAGATAAAAACATGTGGGTTGTTTTTGTAGCGGTGTTTGTAAACAGAATAACTGTGATGATTCTTTTGGACTACGCCACAAATAGGACTACCTATTTGTGGCGTAGTCGAGTAAAAAACATTTTTGAGAACATGTAATTTGGCGCCAAAACCCCGCAATTTTATTTTATTTTTTTCTCAAAACTAAGACAAATCTAACGACACCTCTCAAGCTAAAATGTAACTAGCTATTTATTTTATTTGGAAAAAATAACGATATTATATTATATATTACACATGTTAATATGTATACAAAGAAAATCAATGTAATAACAACAATGTACAAACCTCTAGGATGTGCCAAAATAAATACTCATAATTGTAATATATTGACATGCGCTAGTAATACATAACCCTTCTTTTGACGCAGTCGGGGTATGTAACACAGAATCAATACCAAAAAAAACCAAGGGCTAAATAACACCTACATTTTATGAGTCATCTCAGTAAAGAACAAAAATAAAATCTTTTCTCCACTCAAGATCCTGATTGAACTCTTCAGTTCGATGCTAGATGAAAAGTTCTACCATTGGCGTTCAATTTGTTCATGAAAAATGTAATTCAATACTATCGAAGCTGCACTTTCAAGGAACGAAGCCATTGCAATGCAAAATTCATTTATCACGGATCCTAGCTACTTGATAGAGCCAAGGTGTCTCTAATGGACTGAAAGAAGTGAAATGTCGACGTTCCAGTAATATCTTAGAAGAAATATCTAAAATAGAACATCTTTGAGTCAATTTGTTTCTACTTTTCACGTTCGCTAGTGTAAAGAAAAAGTAGGAATTATAGCGGTTTTAAGTTGCTAGAAATGAGTAAAATAAACTGTTGCGTTCACTCCGTAAAGCTGGTAAAAACCAGGGATGTCAATTTTTTTTTTTGGGCTGAAATCATGCATTGACAACCCCTGCTCTTGGGCGAAATGGGAGATAGTGTCAGACTCTTACTGACTAAAAACCCACCCCGTTCCTTCTAGCCTACACCGGGGCTCGAGCGCCCTTTCGCATAAGTCTGGCCCCAGTAGGCTTCGACCCAGATGGGCCCCTGCTGTTGATGTCACTAGAGTTGAGTTTGAACAGTTCTTAACTCAAAATACCTATTCAATTCAAATATATCATGATATATAATTAAAATTTTATTAAACTAAATATCTATAGTATATGATTCATCTATAGTCAAATTGGTTTAGTAGTTTTTATGTGCAAGTGTAAAGTTGAATACTCAGATCATGAATATGTATCAAATATTCTACCTGTATTTCTCTGCTTTCAAACAGAATATTGAATTTAAAGTACGCAATATTATAGAGTATTTTGATTCATAACTTTACTCAAAGGATCTGTTATTTTTCCATCTAAGATGTTACCGATTTGCTTGAGAAGTTGTCTCGTCTAACAATTGGAATAAAACGAGCTGAGTTTGAAAGTTATCGCAGTTAACTTCATTCATTTATCTTATTGCAAACTCCATTTGAACCATAATCGAATTTCAAACGAAGATACATTTGTTTTGATTAATTAAATTCATAACTTTATTATCATTTCATCTATTATCTGTTCTTTCGAACATATTGTAACTAAAAATTCATAGTTGTCTTGAGACAGTTGACCTTCTCGTTTTTTACTACTTAAAAGTGTTCAAGATTAACGATAGAGTCTGATTCAGTCAGTATATCGACTTGATCACTAATAAAATTCAAATGCATAGTTGTCTTTGGAGACAGAGTTGAACTCGCTCGTGTACCTACTACTTAAAAGTATTACAATTCAAGATTAACAATAAAGTATAGATTCGGTTAATATATCGTCTTGATCAGCTTCAAATTCATAGTTATCTTTAGAGACAGTTAGATAAGATAGTCATTTATTTGCTCATTTGTGAGATATGTAAGATAAGATAAGATAATCAATTATTTGCTCATTTGTGAGATATGTAAGATAAGGTAAGATAATCATTTATTTGGTCAGTTAAACTCCTCATTGGTGTACTTCTTAAAAGTATAACAGTTCAAAATTAGGTATACAGTCAAATTCGTTCAATATATCGTCTTGATCAGATTACCCCACATCTTGAGATTTAATAAAAACAGGATCAAACTTCATTTTGTCTAAGCGACAACGAAGACTCGCTGTGTATAGCTTTCGAATCTAATTTTCGCTCCTTCGAAGCCTTTTTGTTCTTAAATTTTATTCCACATTCTATTTTTCGGTTATTACTTTGGCATCGTTCACATTTTATAGAAATTAGTTTTGCTTGAGTCCTGCTCTTTCAGAATATCAATTATGATTTTATTGTTACGTTTTATAGCTATTATGAGTTTTTGATTAAAACACAAATCTTGGAGTTATAGAAAACTCTTGAGAGAGCGTCAGCAAAATTATGTTAGGTACTTATAGATAGGTATATAGTGTTGAATTTGTGAAAAGTATTTCAGAAAACTACTACAGAGGCTTTACAGCAATGTTGAAATCTCAAATACTTATTCGTTTCAACTGCTTTATTTCAGAGCGAAACATTTCCAAAAGCTAATTGTGTAAAGTAATTTAGTTTGGACGCGAGCGCTGTCCACGACCGTCTTTCGTCATTTATTTCGAGGGCCCCTCCATTTACCTCCCCCGCTTTTTGCTCCTCAACAAATTCACAATTGTTTTAATTGCAATCCGAGGCGTATTTCTTAGTTATCAAAGTCCAATTTTCATTATCTGCTATCAAGTTAACGTTACGTTTCGCAATATGGACTGGCTGGAATTATTGCGGCCCTGTTTCTGTGTCCCAAACCATCGTTTTGTTAAGTACTTTTATTTTCCTTTTAACCGCTGCTCGGTAAACTTTTTATTTCGTTGTTTTCTCTTGTTTTTTTGTTTTTAATTTGAATAACTTTTTATTTTATGGCTACATGGAGCGAGATTGTAAAAAACTCCAATTTGTTGCATGTGCAGAGTGCTGTTGTTTTCTTGTGTTTTAGAAAAAATAACAGGTGTTTCGGTTCCAAAGTGGCTCCTCTATTTTTTTAATATTTATGAAAATTTTAAATCTTAAATTAAAGTTTTGTCTTCTTTCATAAAATGCTATCCATCTTACAAGAAGTATTGTTTTTTCTACAATTTGATGCAGTATATAGTAGTTTTTTTAGTAGTTTTTTATTTTGCAACAACGGGATTTTTAAGCTTATCATTTTTTATTATTGGTAGGCTCGCGTTTGACCACCATTTCACCTGATGGTAAGCGACTGTGGTCGACAATGGAGCACGCTTGCCTAGAAATAACCTATTCACTCTTGACTTAAAGACCCCTGAGTTGTAGCTATCAGGAAACACAGACTCCGGCAGGGAATTCCACTCCTTGGCTGCACACCCAATATCTACATATTGTACAGTATCAAGCGGGTTCTCGATTAAAGGTCACGTATTAAACCTTGCTATAATTTATCCTGTTATGAACTGGTGACCGATTCAATAATTGTTAATTATGCAATCTGTTCAATTAAATACAAGAATAATAATGGCATAGTGCTGTTTTGTTCACGACTACCATTATGAATTAATAAATTTTATCGATAGAAATATTATAGGGACGTAAACTTGAAGTTTTAATTGATCACTATGCAAATAGTTAACGTACACAAGTTTTCCTAATACTTAACTCAATTGGTTTGAACATTATTATTTTTTACTAACATATTACTGACATAAAAAAGAAACACAAGTTTAAATTAACCTAGTTCGGTTGATCCACTAACAAACATTGCATATCCGAAACACGATTATTTGCACCTTTAATAATATTTTAGTTTTAGTATATTTTTAGGCACTGAACTGTATGAAAATTTTTATTACTGTTGGCTTTACGTTCATTTTTTGTAAACGTTATTTGAATAAATTATTATATTATTATTTATAATTCTTTTGAAAATCGTACTTCAAAGCTCACTTTGTGTATATAAGAAAAAAAAATAAAGATAAGCAATAAACTTCTCCTTTTCCCCAACTGTCGCGAACTCACTATATCTGATCTGTCCGAATCAAAACGCAATTTTGCAACGATCTCGACGATTTTTTTTTTTCATTTCAATCTCTTTCTGCTGCCATTCACCGTCGCAAGACATTCGAATCTGTCAAGTGTGCGTAGGAATTCAATTGATTGTCGACGATAAACCGGTTAGCGAGTTCGCATATCGATATTGCAGCAGCCAGTGTTGCACGCCTGGTTAGGCACAGTTAACCGCTGTTCAAACGTTGTGTTGTGATTGTGTGCCAGTGTGCCCTCTTGCTTTGTTTACTGTTCCGAATTGTTACCAACGTTTTATGGATTGTTTTAAGTGATTGATACTGGGGTGGTTTTATATTGAGGTAAGTTTGTCAGATAAAGATGTATATGTTTTTTAGTAGGTACTGTAAGTGGAGACGGTTTTCATGTTACGTAAATAAATTGTAGAAAATTCAAAGAGCGCTTTGTAATACGTTTGACTAAATAGTGAACAGTGATAGATCGAGAAAGTTTCTAGTATAACAAGTGTTACCAGTAAGTTCAGTAGCACAAGGCAAAATTGTAGATTTTGCGTAACTCGAAAGAGTCTAAATGACACTTTCAATGGGTTTTTGTTTGTACTGCTTTGGTCTAGCAATAGAAACAAATGACAATCTATACTAGAAGTAAAACTCAAATCTTGCTAAGTATTTCACTTTTATAATTTTACTAGCGACCCGCCCGGCTTCTCTCGGGTGCAATATTATACATATAAACCTTCCTCTTGAATCACTCTATCTATAAAAAAAAACGCATCAAAATCCGTTGCGTAGTTTTAAAGATTTAAGCGTACATATGGATATAGGGACAGAAAAAGCGACTTTGTTTTATACTATGTAGTTATAGTTGAGATATAATATCCGTAACCGAACCTATACATAGAAACTAGCGGATAATACGATATTACGGATTATTGGTATAAAAATACGTGTTTAGCAGGCACTCAAAATAGTGTATTTTGAAAAGTATTCCCTTTTTGTCTAGCCTTGTTAAATCCTTCCATAATACTTCTATGTTACCAACTAAAGCTACAATACATTATATGCAATGTTCAGCCAACAAGCCGACATCATTTAGGTAATATCCTTTTCACGCATCCAAGTTACAGCTACTAAAACCTGTACTCCAAAATCAGTCTAATATCATGCCCTACAGAGTTTATTTCAGCATGCCGCTGTTTAAGCGTTTATGCCTATGAGGGCACGCATGTCGTAGTTACTAATTTATTAGTGTCAGGTCATCGGTTCGTACTTTGTGCATTTCTATCAACGTAGATAGATTGTTGCGTTAATTTATCGATCGGTTTTGGCTGGACACATTTGTTTTAGCAGCTGATAAAGCTGTTGGGTTACTTTTATTGGTACTGCAATCATCCGTGACGGATATATACGTTGGGTGATGTGTGATGTTGTTTTGCCATTTTTTGCGTTCGTTGTTACAGTCTTAATATCTCACAAAGGCGGGATTGGTCTTTGATGTGTCCATAGTTGTAATAGTAATATGTTGGTAAAGGATCCTTGCAAGTCATATGTACATTGCGTGCATTATCTAATGTCAATGATGTCATTATCAATGAAGATAGCTTATTTGCATGTGGATTGGATACATTCACATATTGTTTCTATTTAACAATATGTGAATCTATCCAATACACACTGGCAAGACCACAGAACAGAAAATATAGGTAGAAGTGCCCCTAACGTGGCTAAGCACGGGAACCAGTGTCGCCAAACTCACACATTTGCGTATCAAATTGTACATTACACACATAAAAAACAGTAATATGATTGGCTACGAAGCTACGAATTACAAACTTAACTTTTACAAATCATATTCTTATTGCTTTCATAAATTAGGTCCTATTACAACGTAAGAAAGTTGTTATTATTTGACATGACACGAACAATAAAGAAGTTTTAACCAATTTACAACGAGTTCGGCTACTCAACGCTAGATGGCGCTGTAACCAATTTATTCTATTCAGAACGCTAGTGCCTTTGAAATAGATGCCATATTCACCTGCACTAGTATATAATATGTAATAGGCGAATTTCGCCTACTGTTGACACAGGCGCCATATTTAAGAGGCACTTCCTCTAGTTTTCTTTATTCCGTGGGCAAGACCAACCTGTCTTGAGATACATCAACCATACCTACTACAATTTAAATTCTAAAATACAACTTTTATATTAATCAGTGTCAACTCTTGCTCATTGATATCGTAAAGTAGTATTAAATGGGTATAGGTAGTAACGTCTACTTCAGAATCTAAAACTTCGTGCATTTTTTCTAATATGTTAACATTACTAAATTCAGTCCAGTTTCATATAAAATCCTAACATGCTGCTTTTTATTCGTCTGCCCTTGCTTTTTGTATCGCTTAACACCAAGCCTGTTCCAGCGTGATACAAAATCGGATTCCCACATCTGGCTGTTACAGATAATTCGCCAGTGCTACTATTTTTCGCAAACGCATTGTCACAGTTAAGCTCAAAGCTGCTAACTTTGAATATAATGAAGCCATTGTTTACCTAGTACTGTGAAAATCCTCTTTTTTGATAAAATTCTGCATTAACTGCATTAAGGGATACTTATTTGCGCCAGTAAGTTTAAGTTCTAAAGTTTTGTTTGTAGTTTACTACTATCATTTATAAGTTAAGATAATTGACTTGTTTTTGGTAGTAGGCGTCTTTAAATTGAATTGCTTAGAAGGAATTCTGTAGTACCCATTAGTAATATCAGACACCTACACTACCAACTCCTTCCTACATTGTTTCTGCTACTTCATTGATATTATAATTATGTTTAACGACTATAAATCCTTTCCATAGTAATTGACAATTCACGATTACAATATTCGTCGTTAATTTTAATCTGTTGCAAACAGTAACCGCATTTGCCTCGCAACGCGATTCGATTAATTTAACTTCAGTTTCATTACAATGTTTGAAGCGAGAACATCGAATGAAACCAAATCTGTATCATCCAGCCTTGATATTAATAGATGCGTTATTTTGGCTGTAGTTTATTTTGTGCATATTCGCTTTCGAGATTATCCACTGTCCAAACTTGTTTTGCGCATTGATGCCGCATAGAGAATTCTTGGTAATTACTAGGTTTTCAGTATGCTTTACTTTTGCCACCTAATTTACTATTTTTTTTTTGGGAAGGAAATGATCAAATCACTTCTCTTATTCAGGGTGGAGAAAGACAATGTCAGACTTATGTTGACTAAAATCAAACCTGGTTCTTTCAGTTACCCTTTGCGTTCCAATGATGTAGTGACTTTCGAGCAATCCCGCGGCCCAAATTACCTTCACGTGTTTCCTTTTAACCTGCATGAAACTGGAATTCTTTATCCATCAAATAATGTTAAATATCACTCATGTGTCAACAACTCTCACAAATTGAAGTCTAAGATGAAAGTGTCACCTTATTTCCTTATTCTCTTGGAATTTCATTTCCTTTGACAACAAGTACCGGTGTACTTTTTCTATATGCTTCCATATTCTTCATAGAAGTGATGGTATCTACGCTAACTGTTCACGCATTCCAGCTAACACCAGCACCTCATTAGTTACCATATCTGTCTGACCTTCTTTTCCAACCTTTCTCACGGGAACATCGGCTAGTCTACTTGCCTTTTTAATCTTAAACGTCTTTGTAACTTCAACTTAGTTTTACTTAGCATAAAGCTCAAAATTAATTGTTTCTTTTACCTGCACCTGTAGCTAGTTAAGTAGTCTAGTTAAACGAGATCTAATGGCGCCCAACAGCTGCCCAGAATGTTGAATTTAAATATTGATGTTTTTGGGAGAGATTCATTATTTTTAGTGGTATGGACAGTGTTGGGATTAATGGTAGCATGAAGTATATTAGAATATAATAGTAAAACTAGACATTATACGGCTGCAATTAGCATAGGACCCAAATAAAAAGTATTAAAAGCTTTGAGCCTTAGCTTTCATGACAGAGACGATGAAACACGACATTCGAGATTAAATTCCGTGAAACCTACATAATCAAATATAACATCGATGTATGTGTAGTTACAAAATTAGTTTCACACCACAACCAAACACGAATGTAACGTACGTCTACGTTGCCACCAAAGTTTCGCTTGAGAACCACCCCTTTGACAATATACCTTCAAATTGAAGTTCTAGTGTCTCATGTGACACGAAAATACTGCGTAATCAGATTAGGAGATAGCAGTACGGTACACTTAATAAAGTTCCTTACTCGCTATCGCCTGTAGTTGACTCGTTCCTGACGTATTTTGTTCCTGGAGTCTTATTAAATTCATAAGTATGCGTCGCCAGCCTTACTTTATGGTCCAAGTTGTGGGTGAAGGGTTGTATGAGTTTGGAAACTGTTGGGTTCTGTCGTTTGTTCTGGTTATATGTGGATAAAATTTCCCGAAATAGGGTATTTCGTATGCCATGGTTACCGTGCTGCTGCTGTTTCAAGAATTCATTGGAGAAAATTATAATCAGTTTGTGTGAAAATTGCTTTGCTGCATACCTACTCGTTCATTTTTTTTACGCATGAGTCCAGCAATCAAGAACTCGTCATATTCCTAGCCTTTTCTCAACTATTTTTGGGTTATATTTCCAGTCTTTCCGGAGAGGGCTAAATATCAGTATTATTTACATGGAGCGACTACCTATTAGACCTCCACAACCCAGTATGACACTCTTTGGATACAACTGGGCAACACGATATACCGTGGGTTGACAGATAAACTTTTTCGCGTCTGACTACCAGTAACGACTATCAAAGATCTTTGAGTGACAACTGGGACGTTGGCTTTTTGTACATGCTTTTCGAGGCATGGGTTGAACACTTTTCTTTTCAACTGTACCTTCCATTGTTGACGTAGAATCGAAGAATTTCGTGAATTTTTTTTTGGTAGGAATCGAATATAGCGGAACTAATCGTAATGTCTTTGATACGGTATACGATCAAGAACTCCATTTACAATTTCGTAATATCCGGAAAATTTTATATATAAACAATTCCATATAGATGACATTCCGAGCTCATCTTTTCTTCCACCGCTTCTGGCTTGAAGCCCGTCTCCGTATAATAAATCGCCGGCTCACACGCTTGTCGCACACATTCGTACACGACAGATATTCGCCTTCGCAGGTTTGTACCTACAATTGCAAATTCAAAACTGCTACCGGTTGTATATGACGACAGTCTTCCTGTGATTTATGATTCAGTGGCTCTATTGTTTTCATTTATTTTCTATTATACTTTTGTACGCTTATAATTATTTTTAAGTAGATGAATAGAGTATGGCGCCAGCATCTTCATCGTCATCATATCAACCTAAAGACGTCCACTGTTAGACTGGATAGGCCTTTTTTTGCCGGTGGGAAAATCATCTAGTGACATCCCCCGCTCTTGCGCGAAGCAGGAGATATTATCAGACTTTTACTGACTAAAAACCCACTCCAGTTCCTTCGTTGGCTTTCGTACCGGGGGCTGAGCTAGCTTTCAGAGCAAACCCTGGCCCCAGAAGGCTTCGACCCAGCTGGGCCCCTGCCGTTGCTGACAACTCCTTGAGGCGCGCGGGAACATTGCGCGCTGTCGACGACTTGTGCTCGGTCCGGACAGTTACCGGACGGTGAATGAATATGCCTCAAATATCGCCACAACAACTGTGGGTCTCGCATCCATCGGATTCTCGCGAACCTTAGCAGGTCATCGGTCTATCTTGTAGGAGGCCTTCTAATGCTACGTCTTCAAGTACGCGGTTTTCACTCCAGAACCTTTTGTTGCCGACATTTGTTCTGTGAACAATGTACACTGCCATTTAATTTTGACGATTCTTCGGGCTATGGCGATACCTGTAGTTCTCTTGCGGAAGAAGGTGAGACCGTTTCAATCCACCTAAGTAGGCACTTTATTGTACACCAAAAATTGACATTTAGCTGGCGTTGTTATTTTGATTCTCTTGATATTTATTTTACAACTAGCGAGCGACTCATTTCTGCTTCAGATGGGTGTTACAAATCTTTGAAATTATTAGCTTTACACACATGTGTTTATAGAATAGAATAGAATAGAATAAACTTTATTGTACACCAAAATAGTAACAATGACTACTTCCTTAAAAAATTCTTTGTTGGAAAAGCATAAGAATCCGTGCAATACTTTTTGAGTTTATCGCGTTCATAACTATAAAGAGACGCATTGGGAGACTTTGTTTCAACGCCTGACTTCCGACTACCCGCCGACATGATAAATTGTAACCACCTGACGAGCCTGACGACGCTTAATACGACATCATATTCTTATATAAAAATTTTCAATACACTTATTATCTATACCGCTTTTAGGCAAACAATTGACTGTTTTCCACACTAGTCCGGAAGTGCAGGCACTCGCCCCCGCCACATTTAAAATTATGTTTATATAATCTTTATTGCACAAAAATAATAAAAATTTACAAAAAGAAACCATATAATAGAAAACACACAATTGGCGTATTCATCATTATCAAGCTGGGCGCTAAGCCAACCGCACGAGTCGCACGTCTTATTTATTTCTTCTTAAGTGTATTGAAAAACGTCGTTTGATGCACATAAAAATTTGTCAATGCAGCTGCATTCCGCCTCAGTCGCAATGACAAACTTTTTCCACTTGTATATAAGTGCACTGTTTGTTTCAAAAAAGGAAAGAAAATGTATTTGTCTGTGCCTTACACAAAATACGATTGAACTTATAAACAAGCAAAAAATTAAAAAGGTCAATAAAAATCTGTGCGATGTCACCTAACTCAGGATACGTTTCGATATTTAAGAACAAATAAATAACGCAGTGTATGCAATTTTGCATCACTGTTTTTTTTGGAAGGCATGTTTGCTCGCAGAACAGATGGTCGATGGGACCGAAAGGTACGACGCAGCGTTGGTATGACTTCTACAATGTGGACCGATTGAACGAGTGCGGGTCGTGAAAACCTGACTGATGCGAGACACATAGGATCGTTTCTTGTGGTGAACTGGTGACACTTGGTGTGGGCCTATGACTGGCAGTGGACGTCTTCCGGCTAAAACGATGATGATGATGATGAATTAATATGAACTTAAATTTAAAATAATATAATTTTGTATACCTCTCGCCTACGCCATAATAGGGTTAGTTCAGCAAAATGAGTTAGTAATTGGTGACCTCACAAATAACTGGGTTTTATCGACATTTTTGTCAGTACCATCCATAGCAGTTCCCGCTAAGGCGTCTGAAGGTTCTGTCATAAAATATATAGGTACAGAAGTCAATCTACATACAAAGTGCGCTTGAGCAACGCACACATAGACACCGCTCACGGACACGACATCTCGGAGCGCCCCGCTCGCTCGTCGAACAGTTCTTGCTCAAACGCTCATTAGTGTGCGTCCACCGAGTGTAGGTATAAAAAGTGAAGTACATACATGGGATTGTCTTCTGGTCCTATCTATTTTGTGGTTATGTGTCATTCATATTATGCAAGACGCATAACATGATTTATTTGTCACCAAAATGATAAGCCGTAATGAGTCGATTGCGTTTGGTATTCAAGGTTGACTGGCAATTTGGAATACATAAAATATTATGAGCAATTATATAAATTACTTTTTTATTGTTTTGATTTTTTTTCTACAAAGCATTGTTCGCATAATGTTTCCTTGTCATAATAAGCATACAATGGTATGTACCTCTCCATAATAAAGAAACATAAATCAGTTGAATAGTCTACTATAACTTTAGCTGCAGATACCATAATCTTTACGACTTCTCTGAACCCATTCGACCTAAGGAAAGAGGAGGAGGATCATTCCAGAAATTCATGATTACTGCAATACGTTAAGTAAATTGAAAGTTCCAATACCTCCGAACCTTTTTCAATAAAACCTTGCAATTAAACATCGGCAATACATTTTCTCAGGCCATATAGCTCGATCTCTCTAAGTCAATCGCCTTTGTTTCGCCCTAAACAAAGATATATGTCTTAGTAATCCTTTTACAACTCGCCCCGTTCCAGTCAGTTCCTATCGACAATACGTTTTATCCTCGCCATGGGACTAGTGTCTACAAATACTTATTTTAGTAGGACATACAGATTTCTACTAGTTTTAGAAATACTATACTGTAGGGACGTATGGCGCTCTCTAAAACTTTGTTATCGATGTGAAATGTGGTACTTATTTAGAGTAGATATATTGGACATGTAACATTTTTGACGCTTTGTTTTATATTTGTTTTTTAAACAACTCTGTCGTTTCGTTTTCCCAACTTTTCACTGCCAAAAAGCAATTTTCATTTTATTTCGTTACATACAGAAGCTCACGCCTTTTTGCTATTCCCAGTAGAGGCTTTATTTCGATATTCGGACGAGCTTTATTCCCCGTCTTTGTTCAAACACCTTCCGTATTATAGGACTTATCTTTTAATACTGGTGAGGTACTCCTTTGTCTAAAATATAGGAGAGAACTAGCACGGCAATGTGTCCGAACTGCCCCGGGGAAGACGGATGTAGCCATCGGGCTTTATTTACAGTTACTGCAACCGGCTGGAATGGTGTTCGACCGACTATCCAAAGGTTTATGGTCTTTATAGGGTTGCATACTATAACTAGTATGGACTTGGATGTTGTGTCTCAGTGGGCTTTATAGAAAGTTATCTTGGAAGTAATTAATTAAAATGAGCCAACATTTCATATCATAAATATTATTGTTATGTATTTTATTGTCATAGGCTGAGACAGGAGCCTTTTTAGCTTCGCACAGGCTTTTTTTAAAGTTTGTTTCAATGTATTTTTATTTTAGTTACTTTATGTTAATGATGAGTATTTGTTTTGTTTGTTCTGTGCAGTCACAAAGATCGTTTTTTTTTCTTATTTCCTAAAAGTAACAGCGTAGTAGTTAAATGCCTCTTTCTACAAAACCGGAGGTTCAGTGCACTTTATAAAAAAAAGTTATTCCAAAAGCTCTGTACAAGCACAACAGCAACTGATATACCTTTATCATATGGCGGTAAGTCCCCCCTTTGAGGCGTGGCTGGAAAGACCTCACGGCGTCCTTACCTTCCGCATGACGCAGGTCCTCACCGGACATGGCAAGTTCGGGAGGTTCCTGCATCGGATTCAAGCGGAAGAGACGCCCGGGTGTCGCCACTGTGCGCAACGCCCGGAGGACACGGTGGAGCACACCGTCGAGGTGTGCCCTGCCTGGGCGGAGCATCGCCGTGCCCTCGTGGGGGCGATCGGCGGCGGAGACCTCTCGCGCCGGGCCCTGGTCGAGGCCATGGTCCGGAGCGAGGAGGAATGGCAGGCGGTCGCCTCCTTCTGCGAAGCAATAATGCTTGCAAAGGAGGAGGCCGACCGCATCAGGCAACGACGCCCTCGCCGCCGTCGCCGGGATTCCGATCCCGATTTCCGGCCACCGTAGACGCAGGCTCGCGGACGGCGAGCTATGGGTAGCTCGCTGTCCGATCGTCCGGTAATGGACCGAGTCTAAGACGTCGACGGCGCGCACTGTTCCCGCGCGCCTCAAGGAGTTGTCAGCAGCAGGAGGGGCCCAGCTGGGTCGAAGCCTACTGGGGACAGGGTTGTCCGAAAGGGAGCTCGTGCCCCGGTATGAAGGCTAGAAGGAACGGCGCGGGGTTTTTAGTCAGTAAGAGTCTGACACTGTCTCCCGCTCCACCCAAGAGCGGGTTTCGTCAAAGATGATTTTCCCCGTCGACAAAAAAAAAAAATATACCTTTATCAAAAGAGATGGATTGAAATGTAAAAAGTGTACTTACCTAACCCTAATTAGGGTCGTGCGTCCAAAGTAATCAGAAACAAAACAAAATATCATGAGCCACTCGCTGTTGATCCCTTTGCTAACCTGTTTAAAATTCTACTCTCTCCAGCCCACTCGGAACATAAATACGAAATTTGAATAAACACACACACTCACATATTTGTCATGCAAACCTGGATGAAACCACAAAAGCGTTGTTGTAATCTGGTTAACCGGTTTGGCGCGAAACCAGACACCAAGTGATGACTGCCGGTGACAGCTCTGAAAAAAATATCCGTCGAGATAGTGTCCAAAATTTAATTTGCACTAGTAACTATGCGTTTTCAGGTTAGGATTTGGGCGAACATTTTATCGTTCGCGCCGGCATATAACCACAGAATGGCGTTGTCTGGCAATCCGGCTCCGAATGGTGCGCCGTTTGTGTCCGGATGGATATAAGCCTTCAATGTCGCAATATATGCACCAGTTGTGTGCGTCATATTGCTAGCTTTTATATCATATACTCAACGCTAAGCGATATCTACAATCACACTGATATTATAGAGGTGAAAGTTTATGAATGTTTGTATGTTTGTTAGTTACTTTTTCATGCGAACGGGTGGTGTCAGCTGAGACTGCTCATCTCTGAGATGTCATTGGCTTATTTTAATTTCTATATTTGTTGTTTTTTTTTAACCTTGTTTACATTGTTCTCATAAAAGTAGCGACTAGAAACATGTAACCGAGATATTTGTTATACATAATGTGATTATACAGAGTGTCCATGGAATTTCTTGCACAGTCTTCTCTCTTCTCCATAGAGATCTTCGCTTTGGAATGTGCAATTAGCATCAGTTTTCTAAGTGATTGACTTGTTGATAATTCAAAAGTGCCTATAAATGGTTTATTTGAAATAAATGCTTTGATTCTTTTATGCTCGAAAGGTTCAACAGTTTTGAATGTTTTCACATCAGTTGACCATGTCGTGGATTAGTACACCCTATTTGCACTAGCAAGGTCCCAACTGTGTAGCAGGGGCCCAACTGTGTCGAAGCCTACTGGGGCCTAGTTCCGAAAGGGAGGCTCGGCCCTTGTATGAGAGGCAAGGAGGATCGGGGTGGGTTTTTTTGTCAGTAAAACTCTGACACTATCTTCCGCTCCGCCCAGGGGCGGGGGGTGTCATTTAGATGATTTTTCCCTACCGAAAAAAAATCCCTATGTGCACTTTTTATCCCGACAGTTCCCTCAGGACAATTTTATACTATAACGCGGGCAAAACCGCTAACAGCAGCTAATCTATAAATAAATCTACACGTGATGCATTGACGTTGAAGCTGAATGATAAATATAAAAGGCTGTTCCATCGATCAAACGTTTATATTTATTCTACATTGATTTTCTATCTGCCGGATACTGAGAGATTTTCTATCTGCGGTAATGCCTCGTGATGCTTCTATCACTTTTATGTGTTGGCATAAAGTACAGTGAACGAACGACTTTTACGAACGTCTTCCAATTGAGGAGTAGTCAAACGGAATATCCGAGAGTATTTTATTTTTTAAATAATTCTGTTTTATTAGTAAACTTTTTAGGTATGCGGAACAGAGAGTTAAGTCCCGCAAACCTCCATTGAAAAAGGAGGATCCTCCGACCAGACAGGTGTTATAGTCTGGTGGGCGACTGCCCGATAATTGATGTTGGGCTGTCGTATATGTTCAAATCGCGCGAAAAACTTTGATTGCGCGATGCAGGATTTCGTATTTTCTTCGTAGAATTTATGTGGCGTCATAGATGTCGCTACAAACTTTTTAATATAAGTGTAATCAGCCTTATAATGTCTCCACTGCTGGGACTCAGGCCTCCTCTCTTGGAGAGGGAATAGACCGTAATCCACGACGCGGGCCCAGTGCGTGTCATGTCTTCGATTTTTTGGTTCTAGATTATGCCGGTTTCCTCGTGATGTTTTCCTTCACCGTTTCGAGAACAGTGGTGATGAAATAAATTGCACAAATTAATGGGTCAGGTTGGGTTTAAACCTGCGACCTACAACTTGTAAGTCAGGGCCGTTACCACTGGCCCACTGTTCTGAATTTAGTACTGAAACGAAATATCCGGGCATAGTGCTTATCTTTCGATTTACTAGACTCACCAACTAACTTCAGTTACATAGAAGATTTCCGATTTCCCATCCTCAACGTTGTTTGCTATGTACGTTTCTGCAGTAGTTCTAGAACAGACATGCTAACATCTGTGAATAAGGCTGAGCGCAGACTTGAGTCACGATAATATTAAGACACGCTATTGCTTTATATTTTGTACTTGCTTTTGCCCGCGGCTTCACCCGCGTACATAATCCTAGGATAAAAAGTATCCTATGTGTTATTCTGGGATATGGTCTACTCGTGTACCAAGTTTCATCGAGATCCGTTCAGTAGTTTTTGCGTGAAAGAGTAACAAACATCCATACATCCATCCATACATACAAACTTTCGCATTTATAATATTAGTAGATGTATGCGCGCACATCAATGACAAAACAGTCTAGCGACCTCGTAACTTGTAGAAAAATTAATACAACAGTACCGCTGAAGTCACTTTTTGATACTGAAAAGGAATTGACGCAAGCGTCGCGCCGCGTCGTTGTAGTAGACAAAATAGTTTCGTTTTAGTTTTGTAGCAGACACAATTGTCTATGTGAGGAAAGTCGATCTTAAAACTGGTTTCACTCAAGTCTGCGCTCATCATCATTTCAGCCGAAGGACGTCAACTGCTGGACATAGACCTCCCCCAAGTATCGCCACAACAAACGGTTCTGTGTGTTTCGCATCCACCGCATTTATTTATTAAAAATTCATGCAACACAAAGGTACAAAGGCGGACTTAATGCCTTAGGCATTCTCAACCAAGGGTAGTGAAGAGAAAACATGGCAGGTGCATAAAAAAAGAATAGACTCATAAAAAAACTAAAAAATAAAAATATGTATAATAAACATATTTATATTATATATTCTCACGACTCCCACCAGGTCATCAATCCACCTTGTCCAACGCTGCGTTATCCGGTGCGCGGTCGCCACTCTAGAACCTTCCGGGCCCATCGACCATCCGTTCTACGAGCAATGCGCCCTGCCCACTGCCACTTAAGTTTGGCGGTTCTTCTGGCTATGTCTGCGCACAGCCTAACATATTAACATTAAGAACCTGCCTCCCAATCCAGACGGGGGAAGCGATAACTGGAAATCTGCAGCGGTAAGAGGATTCCGACTGACCTATTGTTAACGTTCTCTATAGGGCTGCTCGCTTCTCTGAAACTAACTGAAAATTAAATTCCATTCGCTAGTGTTCTATGGCTATTCGGAGAAGTAAGGCATTATTGGTTTGCTTTCATTAGAGCTTTTCAAGTTATGGCTGTTATGAGAGTAATCCACCTTTTTTGAATCTTAATACTTTCAGTTAACATGAATAAATAAACTGGTTTGCACCCCTACATTCTCAGTAGGGTTCAGTTGAAAACCAGCGTCAGGCAATTGTCAAGTAGTTGTTTTGAATAGAATAGAATAGAATAGAATAGAATAGAATAGAATAGAATAGAATAGAATAGAATAGAATAGAATAGAATAGAATAGAATAGAATAGAATAGAATAGAATAGAATAGAATAGAATAGAATAGAATAGAATAGAATAGAATAGAATAGAATAGAATAGAATAGAATAGAATAGAATAGAATAGAATAGAATAGCATTTATTCGGCGCAAGCACACAATATACCACAACATAAAATAATAATAAAAAATAAAAATAAAATTACAGAAATACAATACAGTTGCATTAAATGTGCCCGAAACCGAAAGGGTCACCAACTCAGCAATTGCTGGGCGTCAAACACCCAGCGCTGATTTTCAGCTGACACCCCGCAGTGACGCTTTGCATTTTTGCTGAACTGGACCTATTTGGCGCAGCCGTGAGACATACAATGTTAGTGTTCTTTTTTTATGAAGTTTCTAAATGATGTTTTACACTGTTTGTCAATTTTTTTTTTCAGTACTCAAGGGGTAAAACCGCTCCCTATTACTAAGACTCCCTTTTTTGTCTGTCACCAGACTGCTTGATATACAGACTGGTAAAATTGACAGAACCGTGCTAGTTATACGGCTGAGGTATTTCTGTGGCTGCTATAAAAATAAATACTAAAAACAGAATAAAATAAATATTTAAGTGGGCCTCCCAAACAGCAGACATGTTTTTTTCGCCCTTTTTTATAGATAATACGTACGGAACCCGTCGTACATGAGTCCGACTCGCACTTTATTAGTATTTTTTTAGTCACATTAAATGTGGTTTCTATACTGTTTGTCAAACAAAATATTTTTCTTTCTTTTCAGTTATCCTAATGGAAAATCTTATTCATCTTAGCAAATAAATTCTGCGACACTTGTGTGGTCATTATCATTTGTGTGTTACGGCAATAAAAAGTCCCTTCTACACTTAACGTCGACGCTCTCAAGATCAAATTAAGTATCAAACCTCTTCTCAATAATCCTCTCATTCAGCAACCTTACTTGGCGCTCGAGTAGTCTCAAGAGTAGCACCACAAAGATTTGATTTAAGTTTAATCCCTCCCTGGCTGGTCACTTCGCAACTTGTCTCATTAATATCAGATAAAAACTGCCTATCTCTACCGTCTACGTATTTTTATAATGTTTGTCTGGAGAATTATGATTTTATTCTTGAAAAAGATTGAAAACACGTTTATTATAACAAGCTTTTATTTAGTTTCACCTGTCCCGATGTTTGTCTGTAATGAAATCTTGCAAATTAAATTTAACCCACTTCCCACTTCGCACTACCCTTCTTGTTTCTTCATTGTGTGTCTGAGTGCTAAACAAGCTTTCAATAAAAAAAAATTTTTCATAGCAAGCTTTTATAGCTCGGTATACCTCATCATACGAGCCCAAACTCGATGGGGTTGTGTCGTTTAACTACCAAGTTTCTATAGCCACCTTCCGGTTCCATCATCAGATCAGCTCCATGTCATAACAATTTTGCGTTATCATCTAATTTACACGTGCATGCAAAATTTCAGCTTAATCGGTAACCGGGAAGTGGGTCAAATGTAATTTGCAAGATTTGATGACAGACAAACATCGGGACAGGTGAAACTAAATAAAAGCTTGTAAAATACTAAGCGGTCGAGTGTTCTTAATTAGACAAGTCACTGGGTTTTCTTTGAGGCATATGGATGCCCTCTCCATTTCCTGCTGCATGATGATAGAATCTGACCTGACCTTGGCATTTCACTTTCTCCGGCGCTTTCATACATATATATCCTCCGTAATATGTATCCTGATGAGCGTGAAGAAATTCAATCTAGGCAGAGGAAATTGGAAGTAGGAACGGAACCACTTTCAATGTATTTCCTTTTAATGAAACACACACACAGGCGCATGGCGGGAAGTGCCTATAGAAGTTTCTACGAAAGCTCGTATGTAGTCGACAGTCTAATTACTCAGCCAGTACATACCTGACGTAGGTTTTCCTGAGAGTGCAAAACTAA
Source organism: Mythimna lalbum (assembly GCA_949319445.1). Lineage (NCBI taxonomy): Eukaryota > Metazoa > Arthropoda > Insecta > Lepidoptera > Noctuidae > Mythimna > Mythimna lalbum. The sequence continues at coordinate 3,683,563 of OX439345.1, read as the reverse complement.
CATTAGCAAGTTTAAACAAACTGAAGCATTCGCAAAGTAGGTGAAGCTTCAGTTTTCGACGAAAATTCGACGTGTATTTTTGAAGTTGGCTTGACTTCGATCTCACCTGATGGTAATTAGTGATGCAATCGTTGATGGTGAAGCGCAGTAGTTTATAAAGAGCGTATTCACTCTACCCTTGAAGATCGGATGGGCAGACCGCAACAGGCAAATTGTTCAAGTCCTACGGACGCGGTAAAAACGACGAGGCGAAACGTTTAGTCCGGACTTATTTAGCAAAATAGTCCGGTTTTATTTAGCAAAATCAGATGGCTTCCCTCGCTCCACCCAAGGTGGCTGGAGTTATTTGATGATTCCACAACCAAAAGACATCAACAAATACTAGCACCATATACCACTGATGCATCACCACCTTTATTGTTCCATACCGTCACGTCGGAACATTCCCGTCCGTCCCAAGAGCCCCATCTTAGTCGATAAATTGTTTTGAGCCCATAAATCCTCGCGGCCAATACTCCTCGAGACCTGACGAGTAAACTGCGTCGACTACGTAATGGCCGTGTTAATCAAAGTTCACCAACTTTTACATGTCTTGCTTATTGAGAGACGAATAGGTTAATTAAGTTGCAAAGTAAACTTCGTATAGGAAGAAGTTGCTGCAACGGTACTCTGGTCTGGTTCTGCAACTTTTGCGTATGGCCGGTTCATGATCATTCGCTGGTTCGTAACTTTTCTGCTGAATTCTGGGTTTTGGTAGACGCTTGAATGTTTCTGCTGAAATTAGTCTTATTCGTTCTGTTTTTGATAGATATCAATTAATGCATGATTTAGTAGTATTGAGAGCAGTATTAAGAGAGCAGTGGTCACCCAGTAGCTCACTGTCCGACCGTCCGGTAACTGTCCGGACCAAGCCCAAGACGTCGACGCCGCGCACTGTAAACGCGCGCCTCAAGGAGTTGTCAGCAAAAGCCAAAAAAAAAAAGGGGGCTCAGCTGGGTCGAAGCCTTCCCAGGGTTATCTGAAAAGGAGCTCGAGCCCCAGTATAAAGGCTAGAAGGAACAGGGTGGATTTTTAGTCAGTAGGAGTCTGACACCATCTCCCTCTCCACCCAAGAGCAGGGGTTGTCATTGGATGATATTTGCCCACCAAAAAAAAAAAGCGGTGACCCAGTGGCAACGGCACTGACTTACGAGTTGTACTGGGTTCAAATCCAGCCAGGCATTGACTTTGTGTAAATTATTTCATTACCATAGCTCTCAAAACTTTAAAGGAAAACATCGTGAGGATACTGGTATGTCCTAGAACCAAAAAAATCGAAGTCATGTGACATCCACCAAACCGCACTGAGACCGCCTGGTGGACTACGGCGCATTCTTTCTTAGACAGGAAGCCTGAGACCCAGAACAATATTATGTTTATGCTATGCTATGCTTAAAAATATTTATAGTCTTGATATCTGAAATCGGAAATTAAAATCAATTTTTCGTAGCCACGCACCCACTGAACGCACGTACAACGTATTATATGTACGTATTTATTGCTGAGCTTTTTCCGCAGGATATTAACATCGGATTAAAGTATCCAATTAATTGGGAAATGATTTCATCGATGTTGATTTTTTCGTTAATGGAAGCGCCATTTTGTATTCGCATTTTGTAATTACTTCCTTATTTATGTTATTATTGTGAAATAAACTACCAAATAACCAATTTATTAAAATTCTACTCGAGTAAGGCTTAACTCTTTTAAGCCTACACATTTTCTTAAGGGGCTAAATTGTCCTTTCTACAAACTAAGTTTCAGCAGGACTTACTTACAACTTAAATGGGAAATAAACTTAATTAATTAACTAAGTAATTTAGGGATAATAAATGGTTTTTATTTCTATACTTTATTGTTAGGTTTCAAGTTTTCTCGTTGTTAATAAATTAATAATTACGTCGTTTAAAGTCAATTTCAACGAGTTCGTGGTGGTGATTTTTGAAACATCTGTAGGTACTAAATATTGTAATACTCTCCCCTTCCAATTTTACAACAGCAATAGATACATATGTATAGAGCAATGAGATAAGAGGTACATTAAATGCATGGATTGCTGCCGTTAGTGAAATTGATGTTTGAATTTTCCCCTTCTTTTATTGGAGTGATATTTCTGCCGCATATTTTAGTAAATGTTTGTATCGAAATGCTGTAATACCAGCCAAATTAATGTCCAAAAATGTCAAGAATTTAGTGCACAGATCTAACTCCTGACAAGCACTGAAATACCACTCTAACTTAAGTTCTTCGGACGCAAATAACAATAAATTTTTCACAACATTTTAGATGTCCAATTACCAGCAACAATTTTCAACATTCGCTAAATTGTTGCTTGGAAGTGCCTCGGCTGAATTATGAGTTTTCAACAAAGTTTCAAACAGAAAAAATTAAGATAAACAACAAAACACAATAATATTCACGAACGCCTTTAGGCAATTTTAAATCTTATAGACGTATACCCGTACTAGCAAGCAGTGCCAAATGGGGTGTAAACGTACAAATCGACTTGCCCGCTGCAGATGCGTCGCTAGCTGGGACTGACAGATATCAGCACGGGAATTTAGGTCGCAATGGATGCTGAGCCACGCCACCAAATAGGTCGCAGGCCGCGCAAGCCTCGCAGCTACTCAAGTGGTTGGAAGTGGGGCGTTGGCGTGGCTACGACACGAGGTTATGCTAAACCCGTGCACATAAGTATGTAAGTTAAATTAGAACTTCGTTCGTGATACTATTTGATTTAGAACTTTGTTTGAAGCGAATTTTGAGGCTGTATTGAAAATTTGTTTCTGTCACTGTTTTTACAGATTCTAAACCTAACCTCAATACTTGCTTGGATTTATAGATAAATTATTTTTTATCGTCTTCTTCTTAAACTTCGACGACCACCTGTCGAAGCCGCCGTAGCGCGGTTGCATCAAGAACTCGATTTTCTGCAATAGTATATTTATTTTCTACAGTACTGGCTATTCCAATAACTCTACAATGTCGAAAACAGAAGTTTTATATTATATTGTAGAAAATAGATACTGAAGGCTGTAATCATCAGTCAATCAGTGGAGGGTCCTGTCTCTGCAACCCTAAATTCCAAATTATTTGTAGTCACCGCTGCATGTCTTTGGCTTAACCATGTTTACCCATTGTATTTCAGTGTGACTCATCATACCAGCGAGTACTCTCCATAAACCAACCAAAGTACATTGCCAAACATCTATTAGAAATGTAATTTAATCTGCCTGTTAAACAATGTCAGTACAATTTGTATGTAAAGTACGTCTGTGCGAAGCAGTGCCACTAACTCATGTCACTAAGTGGCCTTCATTGTTATGTCGTGTCGTGTCGTGACGGTACGTGTTGCTTACTCGAGTGGCGTATGCGGATGACATTAAGTTAGGATTGGTAGTAATGACGCTCACACATGCATATGTGTAAGTACGTATCCCCATTGAAATAACGCCCAAGGGCCTTACCATGATGTGTTAAATGTCGTGTAAGCGAAAAACAGGGATGGAGCTATATACCCTATAACTATAGTTTTAGTAAGTATATGTGAAACCGCGTGTTTCGACGTGTCTCATATTTTTAAGTAAAGAATCTATGTACAAAATATAACTGTATTATGAGCTTGTTATGTTATCTGGTTGTCCGCACAAATACATGGTGACCAGGCCATCCGTGTGATTGAGGGGTTGTTTTGCTTCTGCACCCAGTGCGCTTGTGTCTAATGTCCGCTATGACTTGCTGTGAACTATGTTGTACTTAGTGACAGTGGTGTAAAACTTGCGTTAAGAGCTCGAGGTAAAGGCTCAGGTCTTTGAAACAGGGTGATTTTTAATACATTAGCAAAATTGCAGAGGATGAAACTACTAGAGACTTTAAACGATGAAAATAGGTACGTAGGAACTTAAATACAAGCAATTTAAAAAATCGAAATATGAAAAAAGAATCTTCTGTTTTCGACATTGTAGAATTATTGGAACAGCCAGCATTGTAAAAAATAAATATACCTTCGAGATAACTGTTCTTTTTTACCTCGCACAGATGAATTCACACCCAGAAAGATTTATCAATGAATAAAATCTCATTGTACGAGCCGGATTGATAAGTTAGAGACTCAGAGAGTGAAAAAGCGATTTGTTTCTCAATGTATGAATGTAGTCTCTTTTTAGCGTAATACATTTAGTCCCACCGTTTTTCATAGGCTACTCTTTCTCGACGGTTTCAAAATAGGTGTTTGTTGAGGTGATGACCTCTTAATTAGTCGCACATCTCCTTCTATCAAACTATTTCTTCAGGTTTAGCAACAGGAAACATTAAATCAAGAGAATCTGCTGGATGACGTAACAGTTCGTAGCCCGATTTTTCTTCATGTCACTATCCGTACATTGTCTTGATAAAACAGTATCTACCTACTTTTTTCTTGGCCAAATGCGGTCGAAGCAAAAAGCTTCAAATCAAGGTCAAATATGTCCAAAGCTCTAAATGATGTGCGCCAGTGATCGTTTTGCCCTTTTCAAAGTAGTCGATGTGAATGACATCGCGGGCATCCGACATAACTGTTGCCATGAACTTGTTGACTGTGTCAATCCTTTTCCCTTGGTGCGTATTTTGTTTGGATGCTTCCTTGGTGTCTGGTCTATTGTGGGTATTCATCCAATAATTTATTTTGTTCTGCACTGGAGCGAGAGGGTGGTTAAGACTTACTGCCCATAATGTCCATAATACAGCTGTGTCATGTCCTTCATTGCTGTTGCCCTTTGCGTAGGAACCCCGCTGTGGTTTCTTGGTGGCTTTCCTAGGCACCTACTACTTGATGATATCTCTTTATAGGTCGACAACTCCGTCTCAGTCCGGACGGTTCCCTGTCGGCCGAACGGCGAGCTATCCATTGCTTGTTGTCTGATAGCCCGCGCCTATCGTGGCCAAAATTCGGGGTCGCGGCGGCTTGGGGGTTTTGCGATGAGCTGTTTCGTCCACGGTTACGAGACGACGCTAATATTCGTTCGGATTGTGGCTAAAGAGCGCCAAACATTATTTTGAAGTTGTCACACAATTACGTATATAATATATCAAGCCGTGATATCAAGTCTACTACTATCGTAAAATGCTCACTTGACATATCTACAGCCTTACGCACTTTCAATCTCCTATCGTCCAATAACATTCCATTTTATAGATTAAGGATTTCTAGCGCGATGACCTCTTTTGGGCAACCTGAATGTTAGGCGTTATTTTTTTTTTTTGTTTTAGAAATCCGTAATACTTTTGTTTACTATTGAAATTAAAATAGTCTTTTCTGATTTCGGTGGTGTTTTTTTTTTTTTTTTTTAAAAGAGATTTATGCTTATTCAATAAACATAAATCTGTTTTTTCCATTTTCGTTTAAATTCACATGGTTCTCTACTTTCAAAGGTAAATGCAACTTACTAAATGAAAGTAGTCTATTAATAGATTATAGTTGACCAGGACAGTGTTGCTTATCGTCAAAGTTAGGTACTGCACAGGAAATAAAAAAATTCACTGTCTTTCAAACTGCCGTCGTATAAGTCTAACGACCTATTTCACGGTGCACGGTGTCTTGGTACACATCGGTACACTAGGTATGTTCAAAGACACAAGATTGGACATTACATGTCTTTGAATTTTATTGCTTACTAGCTTTTGCCTGCGGCTTCACCCGCGTACATAATCCCAGGATAAAAAGTATCCTATGTGTTATTCTGGGATATGGTCTACTCGTGTACCAAGTTTCATCTAGATCCGTTCAGTAGTTTTTGCATGAAAGAGTAACAAACATCCATACATCTATCCATACATACAAACTTTCGCATTTATAATATTAGTAGGATAAATTAAAAAACTATCCTACTATAGTTTTTTAGAATTTAGAATTATTTTATAATTGTCTACATTTTATTGACTTTTAGTTTTTTTTAATGATTATTGTACTATACCCTATTCGCTTTAAGATTACATATTTAAAGAAACCTTTTTACTGTCTGTTCAAGTGTTCAACCGATTTTAACTTCTATTTTGTAGCCATAAGAATGGCATTAAAAGCAAAAAAATTGTGGTAACAATACCAACTATTTACTGCAGCCGCCATTTGTCATGCCTCCAACGTAATAAACCTCAAAATCGGTTGAACGGACAGTAATAAAAGGTTTTCATAAATTTCTAATGTTATTTTGAACAGAGTATAATGTGGAATGTAATTTTATTTATATTGTATTTATTTTTTATTATGATTGTTACTTATAGCTATGAGTATACATGTAGACAGGTGGAGGGGGAGAGGTAGGTCAAAGAAAAGATGCATGTATTGTGTGAGGAGTGATATGAAAGAAAAAGGAGTAAATGATAGCGTGACCGGTGAAGAGACCGGATAGAAGCAGAAAAACGGGTTACGGCGACCCCAAATAACATAAGGGCAGATAGATAATTATGATTGTTAATTTTTTTTGTTCATTGTCTTCAAAGTAAATAAACTAGTAAATTATCTACCGGATATCCTAACTAGTAAAGTATCAAGAGGTGGTAAAGCAGGCCGTAAGTTTTTATTTAAGTTAGGTCTGAACAAATCCCTCTTAGTTGTAATTAGTTTCCTCTTTGTTGCTCTCGGGAAATCCTACAGGCTTTTCTTTCACCATTTTAATTATCTGTTAAAAGAAAAGGAAGAAGGAGGACTTAGATTTATTTGTATTAAGGACTTTGTTGACAGTATTAATGTCAATGCACTATGGGTATCGCTTGACATTTATACTGACATAGGTCATATAAGTAGCTTACGAGTAGTAAGCCTGACCCCACATTAGGCGTGGGCGTGCGCGATCCTCTAGCGTGTGAGTAGCGTGGCCGCCGCGAGCGCGCTGCGTGAGCGTCGCGTTTTGTTACGGCGTGTGTGGAGAGTGCACGCAGCGCGCACGCGGCGCTTGAGTCGCGTTCTTACCCCTTCCGCCGCGCCCTCGCTGCACATACGTCACACGGCGGCAACACGCGACGCTTACGCAGCGCACTCGCGTCGTGCACGCGGCGCCCGCGTCGCTCACACGCCTGACGAACGCACGCGCCTAATGTCGAAACAATGGAAAATAATTTAGGTTGCATATGTAGTCATGTAGAAACAAAAACCAAAGAAAAGTGATATTTGTTCACTAATTGGAACTAGATTTGTTAGCGATTGTGTCAATTTAAATGGGAGCGTTTACGTGTTTCTTTTTCGTGTGCATTCAAAAATAGAGGACAATATCAATATGTTTATTAGGGTCTTTGCAATATTTACAGTTTAGAATTTGCTATCTAAAGTCCCTTTGTTGATCACACGTCACAGTGTAGGATGCTCATTATTATTATTTTTTAAGAACCTTCGTCATTGTCTGTTGGTAAAAATCGTTGAGTAGTTCTTAAGATAGCAGACAGACAGCCGCGGTGATAGGGGTCTTTGTTTTATAAGTAACTAGCTGTCCAAGTAAGTCTTCCTCGTTAATTGGGCAATTGGGCAAAATAAATTTTCAATTCAAACCAGTAATTAGTTCATTAGCGCGTTCAATCAAACTCTTCAGCTTTGTAATACTGTATAGTATGTGAGGATTGGTAAACCTTATCTTCATTTCAGCCGAAAGACGTCCACTGCCGGACATAGGCCTCCCCCAAGTGTCGTCGATGACCAGTCCTGTGCGTCTCGCATCCAATCAGCAACCCTTACCAGGTCATCGGCCCACCTTGTAGGAGGCCTTCTAACGCTACGTCTTCCGGTAAGAGGTCGCCTTTCCAGAACCTTTCGGCCCCAACGGCCAGCTCTCCTGCGAGCTGTTCTGGGTAAACCTATCAAAATTCAAATATGAATAATCCTTAACAGAAATCCCGCATCGAATCATCATAATGGCGTACGAATAAGTCACGTAGTTCCAAACAGCGCACCGCTAGGCTCGACAACGCACAGTACATTAGTATTCAATCGGTAACTGTATTAGTGGGCGCCCATCAAACGCCACGCGCGTCATTTGGACCGGTTCGCTGTACGTTTGCCACTCCGCCTGTGAGATATGTACTCCGTTTATTGCTTAATTGTCTGATTGATGATGCGTGGTTGCTGGGCTGAAAATTTTCATGATTTTCAGCGTGGCTGCTTTTGTTTTTGGGCGTTTGGAATTCGAATTTGGTGTTTCTGTCATCGGTTTCCGTATTGGAAACGACGTGTGCAATAAATCTTTAGAGAGAAACCCTCGATCTATCATGTAGTGAAATCATTTCAAATAGAAGTTCCATCCGTCCTTACTAATATTATAAAAGCGAAAGTGAGTTTATTCGTTTGTTTGTTACGTCTTCACGCCTAAATGACAAAACCGATTTTGATGAAACTTGGTCCACGGATAGACCATGTCCTGGAATAGGACATAGGATACGTTTTATCCCGGAAGTACGTTCCCTTGGAATAATTTTCTGCTATCACGCGGGCGAAGCCGCTGGGTGCAGCTAGTTTATAATAAATCCGTGTCTTGTTGATACATAAAAAAAGCTTACAATCTCATGCGATTTTTTATAAACTAACGATGTTTGCAATAAACCGTTCCAACATCTCGATTCAGCTCTGAATGTTTGCAGTTCTGAGCAAACAGTTTTCTAGTTGCATATTTTCTGATTGAGCTGTATCTTTTACTAGTAAAAAAAACTAGCTAGTAGCTAGAAAGCTGGAGAGATGCTTATTTTAGTTTTGTAATGTTTTTATTTATTTATTAAAACTTCATGTAACACAAAGGTACAAAGGCAGACTTAATGCTTTAGGCATTCTCTACCAGATTTTTGTTCTGTTTTTTTTTTTTTTATTACGTAAGAACGCTAACGCAAAGGCGACCTTAGTTTCAAATAGTAAGTTTTCTTCTTTATTAAACTGATAAGCTTTATTTTGAGGTGCGAAATTATTCTATGATTTCTCACGCTCTGAATAGTACGAGAGGGCGTGACAGACTCTTACTGACTAAACTCCACCTGTGTTGTTTAGGTTCCCTTTGCGTTCTAATGCCTCGGCCACTCTTACTAACGTTCCTGCAGCCCTAACAGGCATCAGCTCTATTGCCTTCAGTTTTGCTGACATGTCATTGAGGCACGCATAGTACACTACGGGCCACTGACTCAGGCCTGTTTCTTGACGGACAGGCGGACGACTCAAATACCCATTTTTCATCAAAACCCAAGCCAACCCAAACTCCAGTATTTACTGCTACAATTCATATTGCCTTCAAAGTAACAAGTAAACTTGCACGTTCACTTTAAAACTAAAGAACTTTTTTTTTAAGGTTGGCAAAAATCATCTTATGACAAGCCTCGCCCTTAGGTGGAGCGGGAGATAGTGTCAGACTCTTACTGACTAAAAACCCACCCTGTTCCTTCTAGCCTTCATACCGGGGCTCGAGTTTCCTTTCGGATAATCCTGGCCCTAGTAGGCTTCGACCCAGCTGGGCCCCATAACTAAAGAGCTTGGATGTAGAACTACATTGGGCACACGTTGGCCACGTACTTCGATCTGGGCGCGTCGGTCTCCATACATTTTATATGGGCAACTAGACTTGTAGAGCTACATGAGATGCAAGCCAAGCGATGTGACTCTACGTACAAATCAGGCGTGGCCCACGTGTGCGTCGGTCTAATGTCTGGCCTGTTGGTCTAGTGGTTAGTGACCGTGACTGCTATGCCGGAGGTCGTGGGTTCGATTCCCGCCCAGGACAAATGTTTTTGTGATGAGTATGATCATTGGTTCTGTGTCTGGGTGTAATTTATCTATAATACGTATGTATTTAGAAATATATAAGTATGTTTATCAGTTGTCTAGTACCCATAACACAAGCTCTGCTTAGCTTGGGACTAGATGGCGTTGTGTGATAGTTGTGGAATATTAATGAAGTTCTTGCTTTACTCATTGTGCACAGCAAACACTCGTTTCAAACTGAATACATACATACCAATGTTAGCACCCGGTTCCTGTATAATTAATGCTAAATAATTAGCATATTAACACGCTAAATTAAACTAATATTCGGCTTATTGGAGTTATAGTAGCGTGCAACTGTTCCCGCGGCTGCCCGTTAATCTTTTTCAAGTAATCTAGATGTATTGGATTTTTATGTTAAGTAGGGTGATTCATGCCTCTTAAAGTACCGTTTATATGGCATGCGTTATTTATTGTCGTCATATATTCAATGAAATAATTTGCCGGCTTAAAATTCGTGTTTAGAATAACTAGTTAATATTTGCAAGGCTTTTCCTTTACTATTGAACGCTTGGTTCTGTCCGTAACCTCGTTTGCGTGTTTCTTGCATAAAATATTAAGTTTATGTTACTCTGGTAGCTCGCTGTCCGATCGTCCGGTAACTGTCCGGACCGAGGCAAGACGTCGACGGCGCGCACTGTTCCCGCGCGCCTCAAGGAGTTGTCAGCAACAGGAGGGGCCCAGCTGGGTCGAAGCCTACCGGGTTCGGGGTTATCCGAAAGGAAACTAGAGCCCGGTATGAAGGCTAGAAGGAACGGCGCAAGGTTTTTAGGCAGTAAGAGTCTGACACTATCTCCCGCTCCACCCAAGACCGGGTTTTGTCATAAGATGATTTCCCCGTCGACAAAAAAAAAAAACTATTACGATAGTTTTCTGTCAGTGATAGATATTTTGTATTCGGATTACCGTTTCTAATAAGCTGTTGACCGCGTCTTTAGTTAATGCTTCTTTCTTATTGGTCGCAGCGTGATGTTTTGTAGCCTTATTCGCTAAATGGACAATACATCCAACATTAAAAGGATTTTTCAATTTGAACTCGCAGTTCTTGAGATTAGTGCGTTCAAACAAACTCTTTATCTTTCCATATACAGTAGGTACGGCCAAAATGTCTTGATCGCTTTTTTTTATCGGTGGGAAAATCATCTAATGATATATGTCTTGGGCGGAGCGGGAGATAGTGTCAGACTTGGGTGTTTACTGACAAAAAACCCACTCCAGTTCCTTCGTTACCTTTCGTACCGGGGGCTGACCTACCTTTCGGAGCTGACCCTGGCCCAAGTAGGCTTTGACCCGGCTGGGCCCCTGCCCCCTGCCGTGGCTGACAACTCCTTGAGGCGCGCGGGAACAGTGAAAGAAAGAAAAAGAAAGAAAACACGTTTATTCCGCCCAAACAGACGCACAGAACATCATAAAAATACAGAACGCGCGCCGTCGACGACTTGGGCTCAATCCGGACAGTTACCGGACGGTCAGACAGCGAGCTAGACTATCTTGACCGCTACGAATTTCGAACAATATTGGCTGCCCAGTAATTATTTAAAAAAATCTCTAGGTGAAACCGTATTGCGTAGTTTTTCGAGAATTGAGCGCCAAATATATTGAATTAAGTTAGATTCAAATTCTATCTCAATTTCCCTTAATTTTCCCCACAGAGACGGACTTTTCAGACACCTGTCCTCGCCAGCTCAATGTAGCAAACTAAGTCGTATATAGCAAAACTCTGAGTAGGTACAGTGCTTCATTTCAATCGCACGGAGTCTGCATCCCTGACGCCTGACGTCGCCAAACGAAGCCAATCGTTGACGTAGCGTCGACAGTTTGTAACTCGCCAAATTTGTTGCCCCGCGTTATTTTCCGACATTTCGTAATGTACCCGGAATATTTGACTCTGTATTTTTTGTTGAGAAATTGAATATTGCTTACGAACACGTGGTACGTTATTGTTTTTTAGGCATTGTGGATATCAGCCTGTATAAGAGATAAGTGGTTATGAAAGTTGAAGTGGATAGCTCGAGAACTATTTTAGTCATAATACAGTTTTTTATTATTATTGACTAGCTTTTGCCGGCAGCTTCGCCCGCGTACATAAAATATGTAGGTAGACTTAGCGGTGGTCAGGCGGAAGTGTCTTTGATGGTACATAATATAGCCTGTCACTCAGGAATATATCAGCTTTCTAACGGTGAAAAGATTTTAGCAATCGGACCAGTATTTCCAGAGATTACCCCCTAATATTACCTCTTGATCATATTAGTATAGATATACCTACATAGACTCGTGTTTGAACTCATGGTAAGCGAAGATCTGGTCTACGATAGACTTACCTATAAATAATCTATTCACTCGTGACTTAAGGGCTACAAGTTTGTAGCTAATAAAAGTTTGACAGGGAATTCGTCTCCTTAGCTGAACGCATTCTGAGTGTGTTCCCGGACTGGTTTTGTGCACCATATACGGTCGCCCAACGCCGAAAGTCTGTCTAGTGGTCCCATTATGGAAAGGGCTGAGTAGAATTGAATTGTGCAATTCTGATGAACATTTTCTAAAATGTAAACAAACGATAAAAAACCGACAGGTTAGCAACCTGTTAGTTGATACTCAAAATTTTGGAGTTTTGATCCAACATGTGCATCATAAGCTGATGATTTTCTTGACTCGTTTCTTAATCGACAGATTTATACGTAAGATATGATCCAGCATCCTAAGCCAGGTTGTCTGGTAGATATCGCTGTTAGCGATACGACCGCCGTTGTACCCATAGATTTTAGTTTCTGTGAAATTGTTACTATTTTGGGTGTACAATAAAGTTTCTTCTGTTCTATTCTATTCTTGCTTTTGATCCTTAACAACATCCTACATCCTCAGTTTCGCAGCCAGTTTAGCTTTAGCCTCGAGATAAAAGTGATTAAACTGAGGGTCAAGGTTACTCCAAGATCAAGATGATCAGTTGACATATCGCAGAGTGACGTCCTATGTCCCAGCAGTAGTAATTATTTTAGCTGATTATTCTTATAGAGCGTCTGTTAATTATCTCGAGTTTTCGACATCGCTTTTCTTCGATACACTTATTAAGTTGTTACGCACACAATAAATAATATTAAATATTGTCAGACGGGCTCAGATGTTTATTGTTTGCCGCCATCCATAACTCTTTTATTGACTGCACAACCACAAAATAGATAGGTACAGAAGTCAATCTCGTGTATGTATTTCACTTTTTAGGGCCTGTGCACATCACGTTTTTTCAACGCGCCGTTGCACAGTGGGCTGAAACGGGCCGGTAGAGGACTTGGCGTTTAAAAAAAAAGTTTCTTTTTCTGAAATTTTAAATAGTGTGTTGGATTTACCTATTGATTTTAAGTAATTATTTATACGAGGGTCATTTAGATAACTTGAGTATTTTTGGAGTTATTAATAACCAAAGTAATTTTTGTATGAAGCAAAACAAAAAAACTTGAAAATCTAGAAATTCTCAAATTTTCTCAAAGAATTTACTTTACGTATGTATGGTACGTATTTTTGTCCTATTTGAGCGCCTGTTCTCGGGTTGCGATTTTCTTCGATTTGGTCGCAATTTAAAATTTTGTTCTCTATTCCACACCACCATAGAGGTTAAGAACCAGACGTGTTTTTTTTTATGCAGTTGTCTCCCCGTTAGGCGTAATCCACTAAAGACTGACTTCTGTACGTATCTATTTTGTGGTAACTACATACAACAGTGATTCGGACACGTGCAAAACCTTACAATGTCGGATAGCATTCGAGTTTCAGGTAGAAAATAGATGCTGCATGAATAACCATGAATCCTTTTAACTGAATCCCATCAGACTGTTGTGCGTGGAGATTATGGACCTTTTCTCTTACGGCACGTCAATCGGTTTATCGGGGAGGCCGAAATTAAATCGTGGATAAATCTTATATGCTATATGATATGCATTACCATAGGTGGAAACCAATGTACCTTTTTATTTACGTGGGAAATCAAATAACCTTCATTAGGAGTGACAAAATCCCGACTACACAATCTAAAGTGTCCCTTTCTGTTGCCCTATATTGCAAAGGCTACGGTAACTCCTTTTAACGGCAAGACGTTGCTGATTCGTCAACAGAGTTTAAAACGAGAACTACATTACGCACACGTGTGCCACACACGCCGATCTATGCGCGACGTTCTCCATACATTTTATATGGAAACTAGATCTAGAAGTCTAGTTTCCATATAAAATGTATGTAGACCGACGCGCCCAGATTGGCGTGGCGTGGTACACGTGTTAGCAGTGTAGTTCTAGCTTTAGGCGTGTTACGCTTACACGTGTGCAGCGATGTAGTTCTAGCTTGAAGCCTCCTGGTATATATAGGCCTGTATCGCCAGATTGTCTGCTGCTTGCAGTAGTGCTGAACTTCGAGTTCAGGCGAAAAGAACATAGTTTATACGTTTTATGGACTATTCTAGTAATTGGTTTCAAGTAGAACCTTTATTTACGAAGCAAGAAATAAATAAAACGCTTTATTGCTTACCATGGAAACATAAAAATCCTTTCTTATCACCATTCCGCTATACGAGTCTGAAACGTGTTCACTCTTCATGCGACTCTTGAACCAGAAAAATCATTTAAGGCTTGAAAAGTTTCGATCAAAATGTGTTTTCCGCGTCATTGGAGCCTCTCCGACGGTGTACTGAGCTCTATATACGAGTATGCGAGAGTGGAAGATTTTTAGACTTCAGATACACTATATTGTTTTGTTTTCTAGGCTACTAGCTTTTGCTCGCGTACATAAAATATAGCCTATGTCACTCAGGAATAAAGCGGCTTTCTATCAGTGAAAAAATGTTAGCAAGTAGACCAGGACTTCCAGAGATTACCTCCTACAAACCAAAAAACATAACTTTACCTCTTTATTATATTATATACTAGCTTCTGCCCGCGACTTCGTACGCGGATCCAGTTGCTTATGCCACACAACGGGGTCATCAAAATCGAAGATCTAAAACGTCTGATGTCGAATTCTAAGAGCCCGGAGACGGAAAAACAATGTAATGCGCGAGACGATTCGAGACGTTCCAGATCTCTCCCTTCCACTTACGCGCGTGACAGTGTAGTGTGTGTGTGTGTAAAACGACATATCACTGACGATAACTTGGTGTTTTGTCATAACCCTAGATATTTTTAGTAAGAAGACGTAATGAACAAGAATATTCGACATCTACCGGGATTTCGTGATGTCCCTAGGGATTTCGCGAAATCCCTGATATCGTCATTTCCCTGTGACAGATATGTATATGATGTAGGATCGTTTATTGTGGCGATACTTGTGAGAGGCTTATGTCCAACAGTGGACGTATATCGGCCGAAATGATAATGACGACGATGATGATACATATATGTATAATTTATAGTGAACATTAAGTTGAATAATCTTTTATATATCGAGTGTACCTGCATTTATTAGACAAACAATCGTTCACTGTCCGGCTGCCTCCCTAAAACTTTTCTTTTATGCGCATTGTTTTAACCTCATTCTCGCGAAAGTAATGGATTGCGTTATAAAAAACAGCTAATAAAATCTTGGAAATCTCATTGGTCAAAATTGTTTAATATAGCACTGAAATATCCTTAACAATAAGGGACCTCATCTATCATCAAAAACTTAGAGCCTATTCGTCTACGGAATTTGATAAAAGAGTTACCTTTGTCCTGGAACGCAAGAAGGAACTGAAGGGGCACAGGTGTGTTTTAGTAAGTATAAGTTTGACAGAGAGGGTCTGTCTCTTAACCTAGAGTGGCAGGATTTATTTGTTGAATTCCCTCCTCAGAAAAAGGACCTATTTGCCCTTCCATTTTTTATAAGAAGGTGGAATTGGAATAGGTAAAGCAGCATCGCTTTGGGAAAAAAATCATTATGTGTACAGCTAAGGAGTGGAATTCCATGCCGGAGTCTGTGTTTCCTGATAGCTATAACCTAGGTGCCTTTCAAGTCAAGAGTGAATAGATTGCTTCTAGGCAAGCGTGTTCCATCGTCGGCCACACCATCGCTTACCATCAGGTGAGATAGTGGTCAAACGCGAGCCTATCCATTATAAAAAAAGGTATAAATCAATTTTTTCGGGTCAACTGCAGTTCATCATACTGGTGGACACGGCATGGCAATGCAGCCCAGTCAGTTCGCTAATACAGTAAAGACCACAGAACTCAGGAATCATACAGTAGTACTTCTGTTCTGTGGTAAATATATGCTACTTCTGTCCTGTGATAAATACATACCTACAATAATATCTGACGTAAACAGACGAAAACTCACAGCCAGAGTATCTCCCTTAAGCACATCTTAAGTGGAAGCACTTAAGTTTGATACATTCTGCAAGCTCGTAATGATTGCGTTTCATCCGATAGCCTTATCAACGGCAATCGCTCCGTCATTAAAAATAATAGCGTACGGCTATACCACCTCGAGGAATAGCCTTCTAAATGGCACACGTGTATCTAAGCAATGAGTCGTCATGCTGGAGCTTCGTGAAAACAGTTTTCTTATCGATATATTCGTGGCGTCAGATGTTTTTTGACAAGTTTTTATATTTTCATTAGTTTGGAAAAACCGTTTTCTGAATCATATTCGTGGCATCTTATGTTTTTAGCTAAGTTTTTATATTTTTGGAATGTAAAAATAGTAAATTTTGATATACCTAAATGCAGAAAATTCGTCATTACGACTGAGGCGATATTCCGAGTGCTGTATTGACAAATTTCCACGAGTATGAAACTATGTTTTTCAACACACTTACGAAAAAATTAACGGGGGTCGCTTAACGCCCAGTCTAATACGATAAATACAATAAATTGTGGTTGGGGCGTGCTAGCACAATTTTCCGCACTAGTGCGGAAAACAGTAAATTTCGAGCCTAAAAGCGGTAAGGATAAGAGCGTGTTTTCGAGTACCTACGTGTGTACCTTTTTAATAACAAATATTTTGAATGAAATTTATTAATCATCGTCATGCTTAAATAAATAACGCTCAATAAATCTTGTCGTTATTGTTTTTCTTCAAAAAAATAGACCTCAAAATCCAGAATTTTAATTAGACCTCCTTCGAAGCATTTTTTAAAATTCCTTCATAAAATGCCAATAAAAAAATTACCTCGAGATTTTTTTCTAAAGATGTCAGTGTTTCCCTCGATATATTTTCATTAGGAGGGCGTCGAGTGGCGATGGAGGGACCACGGGCCGCCCGGCGCCGCTAATTTATTGCATCGCCCTAATACGGAATTTCACAAGGTGCGACTTGAAAATATTCCGCCTTTTTATACCGTGAATATTGTCCCCATAATGTTAATTAAAGCTGCTGTTAAAAATACTTTGGCACATTGTTGTGATCTAATTTATGCGAGGGAATTCCCGGTTTTATTTCGGGAAACATTTTATACCCCGGTCCCGACAGATGTTGTCCTGTCCGAAAGCTGGCTTTACAACAGAAACTAAAATTGAGAACTCGATTGCAGCGCCACCTACTGGGTTCCAATTAAAAACCAAAACCGTCCAGGAACTCACTCAATCACAAACATGGGTCAAGCCATTTTGGGAGCAGTTAGGTGACAAACACATTTACAGAAGAATTATTTAAATAAAGATTTTATATGTACATAATATGATAACTAAGCTTGTGCGCTCTAACTAATGACATTTCTTGAGAGCCTTTTAAACATGCGAGACGATAAATAAAAATATGGTTGCTGGAATTGTTCTAATTATGGGTTTGTCTAGTCATCAGTGCTACTAACAACCAAATGACATGAATATTTTTGTTTCAAAATGAGATATCTATCTACATATATCTATAGTGTCCGTTTCATAGCGCGTCAGTTTCATTGCGTATTCTCCTTATTACTCGCTGACAGCCGTCCTAATCTAATTCTTCTTTTAAAACTCGAATTAGTGTTTTTATCGCTAGTCCTAAACCCTCTAAAGAGGTACTAATGAAAGAAACTCTACAGTATCCACTATTCATGTTCTAATTTTTCATCTTTGTGTGAGCAGTGCTAACAATTTCACACATGACCATTCAAATAATTAATACCGCAGGTCAAATACGAGCCAAGTTTCTTCATGCGAGGAAAATTCATGAAAATTGTTCCTATTTTATAAGTTCACGCCACAATTAACATCAACTTTACATTTGTACAAAGACGCAGTGAACTGTAACTGGCGAAGGAGATTACAAATTATTTCAGTTTCACCCTAATTTCCTTACCCCGTAATAAGGTAGCGTGAGTTGCGGCAACGATAAAACGGATTTAGTATTATTAAAGTAAACGTATAGATTTCAGCCATTTTGTTTACTGACTTTGCAAAAATTCCACACACTCAACGCTTTTTAGATTGGATCGCGATCGTCCGTAGAGAATTCAATTCATAAATAAATATGGCGGCCGACCGACGCCATCTTGGCGAGCTGGGGCACCGAAGTATTGCGTGTGGGGCATGCTAACGAGTGTTGCTGCTAGAAAATTTAATATAGCCTATAAATAAATCAGTGTCAAAAGGGTTCAGACCAGGACCTACGTTAATTAAGTCAATGCCAGGAAATGAAATCAGTTCGACAGTTTAAGGCCAGGTGAACGAAGTCAGGTAAAGTTTGTTCGGACGTACCATCAATTATGTAAGTTAGTTGTTTCAGTGTTGATGTTAGCGGATAGGGAATACAGGAAATGTGATATAATAAAAATCAATAGAATAACTTGTGTTAATTCATCGGTGCGTGACTGACTAGCCAAGCTAAGACATGCCATAGGCTCATAAACAAAATCAATTGAGCGCTACAAAAACAGTACACAAAAGGCTGCTTTGTGGTCTTTAAAACTAATTTTAATTGTAATTTACACTGTCGCAACATTTTTTCAAATGCTTGCTGAGGTAAACAGGTCGCTCTGGAAGGCAAATAAATCTGTTTCACAAGAATAAATGGTCCTAAATAAATAAAATTCAGGAATTATGACCCTTTTGTTACAGCCATGATTCAAAGCTAACCCGTGAACTGCGAGAAGGCAATATTGTTGTTCAATTTACATATACTATCACGAAGGTGTGCCATTTAGACGTAGGTACGTAACCAAGAAAATATAGGTTGAAGTAATCAACGTTGAAGCTTTTTGGTTCCATTCAAACCGGCGATAGAACCAACACAGCAGTTTGGACAAAAGGCTTTGTGAACACTGCATACCAACCATTCACCTATTGATTTTTTACTCCACAATAAACCAGATCCAACTCACAAAAGTAAAATGATTGGCTAGCGATACGAAAAAGTTATGATTATGACTGAAATCAATTATAGGTATGAAAGTGAAATTAAATATTTGACCTCCGATATAATAATTTTGGATCCACATTGCTCCTAAATCAATTAAAATAAATCGTGTTTTTATGAACAGTGATAACTTCAGTCTTTGTGGAATAAATGTACAGGTTTTTTTTTTTTTTTTTTTTTCTCTCGACGGGGAAAATCATCATTGACGAAACCCGCTCTTGGGTGGAGCGGGAGACAGTGTCAGAGTCTTACTGACTAAAAACCCCGCGCCGTTCCTTCTAGCCTTCATACCGGGGCTCTAGTTTCCTTTCGGATAACCCCGACCCCGGTAGGCTTCGACCCAGATGGGCCCCTCCTGTTGCTGACAACTCCTTGAGGCGCGCGGGAACAGTGCGCGCCGTCGACGCCTTGGCTCGGTCCGGACAGTTACCGGACGATCGGACAGCGAGCTACCCATGGCTCGCCGTCCGCGAGCCCGCGTCTACGGTGGCTGGAAATCGGGATCGGAATCCCGGCGGCGGCGGCGGGGGCGCCGTTGCCTGATGCGGTCTGCCTCCTCCTTTGCTAGCATTACTGCTTCGCAGAAGGAGGCGACCGCCTGCCACTCCTCCTCGCTCCGGACCATGGCCTGAACCAAGGCCCGGCGCGAGAGGTCTCCGCCGCCGATCGCCCCCACGAGGACACGGCGTTGCTCCGCCCAAGCAGGGCACACCCCAACTGTGTGCTCCACCGTGTCCTCCGGGCGTTCCGCACAGTGGCGGCACCCGGGCGTCTCTTCCGCTCGAATCCGATGCAGGAACCTCCCGAACTTGCCATGTCCGGTGAGGACCTGCGTCATGCGGAAGGTAAGGACGCCGTGAGGTCTTTCCAGCCACGCCTCAAAGAGGGGACTTACCGCCATAATTGTGGCGTGCCCAGCACTGGGTTGCGATAGTCGCTGACGCCATTTCACCGTGAGATCCCGCCGGAGCTCTGTCCGCCAAAATGTACAGGTTGATCTATATTTCGTATACCAACAATTTTCAAACAATGGGTGGCAGTCAATGTCATACACAGATAACGGACTATATATATGTATGTGTGTATTACGAGATTTAATTTAGGTAATACAGTCTATTTAATTATTATTATTATTTTCTACTTTACACACTGCGTCAACATATTCATCCAACTTTACTATCGCAGGTCTGCTGGAAGAAATTTCGTTAGAAATAAGCAGATCCTTTGTACTCACTCTTCTATTCTTTTCGATTTTAAGTGTTTGTTTGTACATAAATATTAGAGATGCGCCGAATAGTGGGTTCACCGAATAACCGAATACCAAATAATATTCGGTTTGGTTTTTACCGAACCGAATATACTGCCGGATAATTCGGTGCCCCGTTCCAAAATTTTGTGTTCCATGTTATCCGATATGGTTCAGGTTATGGTTCCGGCACCAGTGGCTGGGCCACCATCAATTTTGTCATAAGATTATTTTCCCCATAGGAAAAAAAAGGTCATCATCGGTTTCGAGTGTGGAACAAACATTACAAAAATGATTTCTTATAAATTAAAGGCTCGAAAACAAAAAAAAATTGGTCGTCTAATAAATATGATGGTTAGAATATGGGATTCCTTTAATTTATTTTGCCCTAAAGACTGATTTATAATGATTCATTAAACCGAATTTATTCGGCATTTCAACCGAATGATTCGGCCGAATACGAATATCTCAAATTTTTGCCGAATACACCGAATACAAAACGAATATTCGGCGCATCTCTAATAAATATATAAATAAATAAGAATATGGTTTTCAATTTCCGTCACGGTTAAATTGCAGCTTCTGTGGGAATGTAGGGGGAGGAATTAAATGATTTATCTGTAAGCGATCACACGGATAATTCCATTAGTCGTCTCCTCTTCAAACAAGGACCACAGATTTCAATTGCAACGTTTCTTAAGATCAAGATTCGTTGTAATGGAATTCTAATTGAGTTGCAGATTTCAGTAATATGTCTTACTTTAAGGTTTTTGATTTTCTTGTAAATTACAAACAAAAAGAAAGGGATGGTGCCAAACTACCCCGTTGGTTTTCTGGTAATGTAGTCTTATTTCTGATATTGGAGAATTACCAGAAATTGCTTTCTTTTCGTGTCACCATTATTCTTTTGTTGGAGTATAATCATATTCTTTCAATGTTTTTTCTTTTGTTTAGGAAATCGTCAAATAACTTCTCATTTCTCTATTTCTGATATTGGAGCCAGAAATTGCTTTCTTTTCGTCTTCCATTATTCTTTTGTTAGAGTATCCATAATCATATTCTTTCAATGTTTTTTTTTTGTTTGTTTAGGAATACGTCAAATAACTTCTCATTTCTCTTGCGTGTCAGACTTTTTATGACTAACCCCTAATTTCCGATTTAAGAATTTGAGGTTGAGTTTTTCACAAATTATACTTTAGTTTGAAAACCTGTCAAAATTGGACCTTTAGGTAGAGTTGGGCACTGTCTGCAAACTCAAAATACTGAACTCAGTAACCCGCCTTAATCCACCTTTTTTTAAGGTGAATAATCATTTATGATTTCTCCCGCTCTATAGCGACGCGGTTGGGCGATTCTGACTTACTGATTAAAACCTTTTATTGGTATGTTCCTTCTTTACCTTACATTCCAGGTCCACCGGTTTCCCTTTCGGAAACCAACCCATGGTCCTAGAAGGTTTCAACCCTGCTGGGCTGACTGGTTTTGCTGACATTGACCCACCTCTGTTCGTTCATCACATCGCTCTTTGAAGTATGAAAAAATATCATAAACTGCTGATTCTCAAGAAGCTTCTAGAGAAATAACTTCGCAGTGCATTTTCTTTCAAAGGTAGATTACCGTAATTTGATTTTTGAGTTCGAAGCCTTGGTCATAAGCTTTCCAATAAATAAGTTATGGACGTTTCTAAGTATTCTTGCTGGCTTGGGAAACTCCACTCCTTGAATTCTTGGGAAACACGATGTTGAAGGAAAACGAAATTATCCTCGTAGATGGTCTTGGATAATAGGTATATAAAATATCGAGTGGCTGTTTAGTATATCATCATTTCAGCCGAAAGAAGCATGGACATATGCCTCCCCAAGTGTCGTCACAACAATCGGTCCTCTGCATCCCGCAACAGATACCCGCGACCCTGACTAGGATGTTAGTACATCTCGTGGGAG
The DNA here is from genome assembly GCA_949319445.1 of Mythimna lalbum. Classification (NCBI taxonomy): domain Eukaryota; kingdom Metazoa; phylum Arthropoda; class Insecta; order Lepidoptera; family Noctuidae; genus Mythimna; species Mythimna lalbum. The sequence goes on along the minus strand of OX439345.1, from coordinate 3,661,272 downwards.
GCGTGCCAATGCTGCATTTTCCGGTACGCGATCGCTACTCCAGAAAGTATGGTGTATCAGATTAAGAGAATACAAAGGTTATATTACATTATTAGGTTAACACTGATTCATACCTACAGCCGTATAAAATTTGCTAGCGAAATTTACACATATGCGACGGGTGTCAACATCTTGTAACCTAAAAAAAGAAAATGATTTGCTTGCAGTCGTTGACTTTTAACTGCGGTCGTCAACTACTATCTGCGGCCATTAACTACTACCTGCAGTCGCTAACTACTACCCGCAATCGCTTACTACTACCTGCGGTCGTTAACTACTACCTGCTGTTGTTAGCTACTGCCTACGCTCGTTAGTTACTTTAAATATGAAAAAAAAACTATTATTTATTTGTTTTAAATACCAATACACCTATCACGTCTTTCTGTCGCTAGCAGATTTAATTTGGTCATGCACAAAGTGGCTTTTTGGCTTTGCTAAAACACGTAAATCACGTCAAGTGCCTCGATTGCATGGCATTTGCTCGTGGTTATATCTTATCGTATCGAAACGCGGACACAAAGGACGTTCCGCAGCTTTTGTCGTATCAAATTGGCCACTCAAGCGTTATCATCATACATTTTATACTCGAAATCGGTAAACGTTGAGTCTTTGACTTGTAGCTTTGATATATCGACACACTTTTGTGATGGGTAGATAACTAGTGTTAAACGAAGCTGAAAGTTACTTATTTTCTCTGATATATTTTTTTTTGTTCAGACTTAAGAAACTTCGATAAATATTTGAGATAACAATTTCAAACCTTCTCGAGGTTTTTTTTTTCAAGTAGATATAGTTATTTTCACGTCCCGTGTACCAAAAATTTCTAAGATCTAGAAATTTGGGGATCACTCTATTGGATTACCTGGACTTGCCATTGGAATATCTTCGGGTGGTATCGGAATTGGTGGAGTTGGAATCGGTAGTGGTGGTTTCGGTGATTACGTACATGGTATGGCCAATTAAAACTGGCTAGATAGAACTTGTTTTCAGATACCATCAATTAAAATACAATAGAAAGACAATTGCAGTGCGAACGCATGACGTTCGCTTGGGGTTTAATGAATTAAACGTTAAAGTTTGATAATATTTCAATCCTCGTTTGGCCTACCTTCTTTAGACCTTTTATTGTCATAGAAATCCTACATCAATGATATGACCACACGAGCATTGACATATTATATAATATTCTACAACTATCATAATATTCTACAACTATCACTCAACGCCGTCTAGTCCCAAGCTAAGCAGAGCTTGTGTTATGGGTACTAGACAACTGATAAACATACTTATGTATTTCTAAATACATACATATTATAGATAAATTACACCCAGACACAGAACAAATGATCATGCTCATCACATTAACATTTGTCCTGGGTGGGAATCGAACCTACGACCTCCAGCATAGCAGTCAGGGCCACTAATCACTAGACCAACAGGCCAGTCGTATCATGTCATGTGTGATATGGCCTACTCTAGCCACACATAGGTACACATACTGTGTGGCGACACATAACGGCAATATTTTACGCGTGTTACGTTGCTACCGGAATCTGCGATTTTCAAACTAAAATAAAAATCGTAGCTTGCTACACCCTGGAGATTAAATTGCTTCTCTCACTCAAAGTACTTAAGTACTGTTGAAACTGGAGGCATGAACTCCAGGTGTGTGCTTCTAGGACCTGGTGTATATGAAGAGGAACTTCGGACAACAACAATATCTACTACTTACCTATCGCTAACGTTACACATTATGTAGTTGTGGACTACAAGATTTACTAAGTTTGTGATAACCATTTTTTTAAATAATTTTAAAATTCGAAGACCTGTGACATTCACCAACCCGCACTGGGCCCGAGTGGTGGATTACGGCCCATTCCCTCTCCTAAAGAGGAGCCCTGAGTCCCACTCCCAACAGTGGGGAACATTATAAGGCCGACTGTGCTATGCTATGCTAAAAATAATTTTGACAAAAAGTAACTTAGCGCAATTTAGAATCCAGTTCAGAAAGCTTGTAAAAATAATAGAAACGGCAAAAAAGGATACACAAACTGAAATGTGACGTCACTGTCATTAAGTTACGCGCAAGCAAGTTGTTTCCACCAGGTCCCCACTTCTCCTCATACCAATATTTGCAATGCTAATTGCTGCTTCATTTAATAACCAATTTTGATACCGTCTCCAAAACAAGGCTTATTTTCACTGTTATCTGTTGTTTAGTATAAAATATTGTACAAAAAAAAATACGGAAATCAGAGGCGTAGCGTGGACTAATTTAGACGTGGGTGAAGGCACATCAGCGAGGCCTTTTTCTTTTATAAAAACGAAAACGAGATCGCGGCTGTCGCAATCCAGTGTTCGACCACATCATCGCTTACCATCATGTGAAATAGAGTCAAGCGCGAGCTCCTTTTGGGTGCGATGCAGTAGGCGAGAGCCCATATCGCCCACGCCTAGCTACGCGATGCGGATAATACTTGTTTTTATACCGCACTAGCTGCTCCCAGTGGCTTCGCCCGCGTGATAGCAGAAAATTATCCCAAGGGAACATACTTCCGGGATAAAAAGTATCCTATGTCCTATTTCAGGACATGGTCTATCCGTGTACCAAGTTTCATCAAAATCGGTTTTGCTATTTAGGCGTGAAGACGTAACAAACCAACACATTTTCTCTTTTATAATATTAAGTAAGGATTATAACGAACCTAGATAAAACCAGATACCTAGAGTAACTGTGTATCCTACTATCTACCAGCTATCATAACAGCATACCGTTCAATACAACTGCACTAACCAACCTGTTAAGTTAGATTGTGCTACAATGCTAGTTGTATTACGACACCCAGGCGTCTGTTAATTGGGTAAGTATTGATAGATACGCTAGCATGTTTGTGTAATTGTATTACCTATCTAACAATCCGATTACCCGTTGTTGTATGTAAATTGTTGAATTGTATGTCCGATTGTGTTGTTTTGCGAAAGGTGTTTAAAAAGATGTAGAGGTCCTAAAGAGGAGGGATGAAACGCATGTTGCTAAGAGTTATGACTAAGTATATGTATTATGTGATTGTAAGGAAAGTCAAAGAACAGATGGATGGATTGTGTGAGTTGCTATTCTGTCGGTTTTCTACCGATTGAATTTTGGGGAGTGTGAGTCGGAATTGTATTACCTAATTCCGCCTAGCCCGTTCCATCATCGGACTACCAGACGTACGGGGTGCATGGTGAACATCCCGCCTACACTCACAAAACGTTTTGGCAACACATTCATTGTGCATGCAGCTAAGGAGGGAAATTCCTTGCCGGAGTTTGTGTTATCTGATAGCTACTAATCTTTAAGTCGAGAGTGAATAGGCTTCTTCTAGGTAAACGCGTTCCATTGTCGACCGCATCGTCGCTTTCCATCTGGTGAAATGGCGGTCAAGCGCAAACCTTTCAACAATAAAAAAAAACTGCGGTCCCGGTCCAAAGAGTCCAAACAACTCGTGCAGTTAGCGATTAGTTTCGCAAGTTCTGCTTGCCTGCGCGTGGGTGCTCTCTCCCGGGAAATCACGTCATGACACCCACATATTTAATAGTAACTTTAGCCACAGAGACGCGGGCTATTTTTCTAGGAACCATTTCTTGGCTGGCTTTGCTGGTAGAATTGGAGCGATCGGGGTTTACTTATGGTTGGGTTTCATTGTGACGTTGTATATTGATGCAGCGTCACAATTTGCTTAGTCTTAGTTGACATCTATACTTATAATAAATCTGTAGAAGTGAAAATTCTGTACATTGAAAATGATAAAAAAATAAATGGCAGGGGTTACTAGACCGATACCGAACCCAAAAATGTGAAAAAAAAATTTTTGTCTGTCTGTCTGTTTGTTCAGGCATCGCGCAAAAACTACCGGTTCGATTACGATGAAACTTGGTATGATTATTCCTTAATATCCTGGGCACCACCCTGGGTACTTTTTATCCCGAAAAAGTATATACAATAAAAAAAAACTTAATTTTGCGGTTTGATCCCCGAGCGTCGCCACACAGACCGATGCCTTTTTTCAGTTGAAATATCATCAAATAACTTTTTCCGCTCTGGGTGCAGCCTAAAGCAAGCTGTTATAGTTTTACTGGCTACAACTTACTTGTGTTCCCTTTGCGTTTCAGGGCCACATTAATTATTTCGACCTTTGGCCTAGTGGTGTTATTTATGTCAGCAAAGTCAAGCAACAATCAACCAACAACAACGCAACCAATATCAAGCAACGCTGCAATCTCTGTTGCTTGATATTGTTGTGAGGAGATATTTGACCAATATTGCCCAGTACTGACCAATTAAGTTCCCCTTGTAAGTGCCCTTTGCCCCGGAGACAAGATGAGGTTCCCTCAAATTAAATTCTATTATGTTCATAGTCATGCCTTTGTGTTAGCGAGAAGTGATTGCCTCTAGGCACGCCATGATTAGGAACTGCAAAGAATTTTTTTTTTACAAACTCTGCAACGTCTATTGCTGTTGATATATCGTTTAGTTTTTGTGCAATACAAGAGTGTTTGCAACTTTTTTATGTGGTTATTTACCGACGTTTGAGCATCATAAATAGAAGTAAAAGCGGAAAGCGAAACACGCAAATATGAAACTGGGGCAATCTCTTAAAAGGAGTTATTAAAAATGATTGAGTAATAAGTAACTATGAATGTACTTATATTCACGATCATGGGCTTACTCTTTAAGAGGACCCTTTTCCACTCGCCTTCGTTAATGTCGAAATGGTTTGAAAGATTGTTGCTTCATCTAACGCAATCCAACGCGATGTTTGATGAACGTTTGGAAACTAAGTTGGCAATCAGTTATTCCGTGATTTACTCGAATATTTCACAAAACTCGTTCCTAGAAATACGTGTTTTTTTAAACTCTCAAAAAGTTTTTGAGAAAAATTGTCGTCGTTTAGAATCTCAATTAAATGTGCAAACTTTAGATGTACTTTTTAATTTTTTTTAATTTAAGAGTAGATTATGGGGGGCTAAATTTCAAGTAAAATAGCAGATTTTCAGTGGTCCTTACTGGATTAGTTTTACACAAATTTATGTTTTGATTTCTGTAGAAGCCTACATAATATCCACAAGATATCTGTGTATCCAAAATATCTAGAGAAAGATGTGTAATAACATCATAATCACGTAAGAGCGATTGTATAAAAATTTACCTCGAGTTGGCCGCTCTTAAAAGTACCTACGCAAAACTTGACATGATATAATAACTTCCAGAGCCCATAGCTGCATATCATACTATATTTTGCCCAACTGACCTATTTACTCGGGCTGACCTGAACCTTTAATGTTATGAAAGGCCGCTGTAAATTGTCAATTCAGCATATTTCTTAACAAACTATCAAGCGAAATGAATTTAACACGAAATGTCCAGAACCAGACAACAGCGAGAATATTAAAACAAACTTCAAGAATTTTAAAGTTAATTTTGAAATATTAAATTGAAATAGTTTTAAACTTTTAGCGTTTTCTCAGGTCATGTTCGCGGGAACTGTGGACCTTTTGAGACAAACAAAACTTTGTTACTGCAATTTGAATGCAGTGTATGTATGTCCCAAGTTTCATCCAAGACTTGGAAGAAACACTAGTGTAGCAGTATATGGTCGTACCCGTTGGGAAATTAAAACTGCACTAGTTAATAAAGGTCTCGGTGGTCCGCAGTTATTAAAACGTTCGGAAACGAGACAAACGAAGTTTGGAAAATTGTGGGGTTTGTTGTGAGAGAAACCTGCAATATTCTGGTGTTGCTAAAGCTTTGTCCTGAATTTAGTGACGGCTAGCTAACCCGACGAATTTCGTATCGCCTAACAATCAATTAATGTGTATATCTTTCGATATAGTCAACCGATTGCGATGAAGCAAAGCCTAAGTAATATATTGAGATAATACAATTTTAATGTATAAAAGTTATCTACATCGTTTTCGTATATTTTACGTGATACGCGCACAACATAACTTTAAGTTTATAAAATTTTTGGAAATGGTTTTAGTAAAGCTTAACCAAAACATGTCGAGCCATCCCAGGAAGACCATCGTATACGACAATATGCGTTTTTTGCAGGAATGGGTTTTCTCTTCTGTAATCAAAAAGTATTTATGTCATTTCGCTTGATAGTTTGTCAAATTATGTTCTATTAGATCAGTGAATAATATGAATAGTACCTAAATATTTTTTTTTTAATTATGCCATCATACATTTAGACAGATAGACTTGTGTAGAATTAAGGCACCTAATAAATACAATTTGGTGTTACAATAGTACAGTTTTTGGAATCCTTTTACATTCTGCCTCATGGCATGCAAACGTATGCATGCATGGCATAAAGTTAGTAAATTTTTGCATGCCATGAAATTGTATTTCGTTTACTTAAAGTTATTTAATTGCTTAATATAATAATGCAAATTGTAACTTACGATGTCTTTCTTACTAACCTCCTCCTTTATGAAGTCTGTTAAAAAGGCTCTGTCATTTACTGTTTTGTAATTTATTGCTTGAATTAAACCATGGTACCAGACATCCTTAGATACAAAAGGATTCCTTGAACTCCTTCGTATTTCGATCGCTAACACCTCACGCATGCAGTCATACATACAGACCATTTCGCACTCAGTCGTGTTTACGAAGTACGTTTAGTGTTTGGTACCTCTACCAGACATTTTCCCCCACTGTCTGGTTCTTTGACCTTGTAAAGAGGCGTGCTCGTACAGTCAACCTTTAGAGTTGCAACTTGACTGCCAGTCTTATTTCCTAGTAGTAAGGGCTAATTTCGTAGCAAATGTGGTTGAAAGTACTAAATATATTCCACTGCGTGCCTCTTTTAAGCCGGTCCTAAATCTTTAAACGCCAGTCTTATGAATATTTTACTATCCACATTTCTTATCGTTAAAATGTTTATTGGTGTATTTGTATTTGCTTGTAACCGGTGCGCGGTGCGGTGTAAGTAAAATTGAGAATGAAATGGTTTTTGTTGTTTTTATACTTAATCGTTAAAGTTTGTGGCGTTTGCGGAGTTTGCTTTGAAACTGCGAAAGGACCGGTGTTTAATTCGATCCGTATGAACACAGAATAGCTGTTTTTAAACACGATACCTGCTGTGTATCACTGAACGTAATGTCTTCTTTAAAATTGCTACAATATCGGTTACTATTTTAGTGAATTGTTACTTGAGATTTGTATAAAAAACATTTTTATAAAAAAAAAATCGACTTCACTAAAAAAAATAATTGAATTTGAGGAGTTCCCTCGATTTCGCCAAGATTCCATCTTCAGATCCCAACTTTGTGACTATGCAACCATTTGGAAAGTATACCCTTTCCAACAAAACAAGAATTTTTCAAATCGGTTGGCAAACGACGAAGTTATGCGCGAACAAACATAAAAAAAAATACTAACATCCGAATTGAGAACCTCCTTCTTTTTTAGAAGTCGGTTAAAAATTCAACCCTACCACCATTACTTCTTAGCAGATCCTATAAGAACAAGTTCGTGAATAAATGAGTTGTGCACTAGATAGTGCACAACTCATATAGCGGATCGCAACTTATACTTAATCATATAAATTGCTAGCGATCTGCCCTAGTTTCGCACGGGTGCTAGAAATCTATTAAATTCTTAGCTTTCCTCTGCTATAATATGCATGTATTATACATCTAAACCTTCCTCATGGATCACCCTGTCTATTAGTGAAAACTGTATCAAAATCCGACCAGTCGTTTTTGAGTTTATCGCGTTTTAGACAAACAGACGCGATAGGGACTTTGTTTTTTAATGATGTAAGGGTGATATAAATCCGTCACAAGTTCTGCACAATTGTGACGATGAGCGTGAAGATTACATTCAATACAGAACCAAAACAGTTGCTTCAAGTTTATGAGCAGAATTTATTATACAATTGTTCGATAGTATCTTTTTACACGACACGAGTTTATAGACCTATTCACTTGATAATGTGTCATAAACACAAATAGAATATCTGATAGAAAATGTATCGCGGTTTTTACAGCAAATTTTATTAGTTGTTTCTGCCCACAACATAAACTTTCAGTAAAAAACCTGCCTTAAAATGTTCCTAAAGCACTTTAGTGCCGCCATAACAATTCATTTTAACACGTGCCCAAACAATTTCATAAGGCCTGTGTACTACGTGTGGCTTCGCGTACATATAAAAGTAAATCTCCTAACTTAATCGCTCAGGTCGTCGAACACTTAATGAAGTGGGGTGCCGCTTTATGTGTACCCTTAAAGGGGGCGAACCACATACGATAACGACCGAATCCGTCCGATCTCAAACGAAGTTCGTAACCTTAGTACCTTGACATAGAGTCTATTTTCGTTAAGATATTTATATTAGCGTGGGCGCAGTTCTATATGTCTCGCAAGCGAGGGTTTCATACCAAGAAATTTTCGTCATACTATAATTTAAGTTATAGAGTATTGCCCTTTCACTCTATTAACATGGAAATGACAAGGACGGGTGGTATTTATAAAGCGATTATAAATGTCAAGTGTATAGGTACGTGTTAGCATAGTCTATTGGTTTAGTGTGCTAAAATAAACAGTGGTTTGATATTGTAGGTAGGGCGTAAAACATAAACTAGTAGAACCTTTAGCCTCGTTATGAAGATACTAATTAAGCAATATACATCCCGAACTTTGTAGATGCGAAAGTGTACCTATATGTTTCATTTACATCGTAGATATGTATTAGGCTGGGTTCGGACTGCTGTAACGTAACATTCAAAGTAACATGATAGGAGTATTTCATGAGTGTAGTTGCAACGCGCGCGCTAACCGTAGGAGGTAGGTTATGAGTATTTATTATTATTTTGAAGATAAGGGGCTATGCATCTCCCGTAGTGTAGGGGATGTAGTCACTGCGACCTAAAATATCTATTGTGACTCGCCACCTTGTTAGAGTAACTCTTTTAGCCCGGAGGCTTCCAGGAGGTCTAGAATACTCCTAGCTTTAAGAGTTTTAATCCCCTCCGGGCGAATAATGGGTCGGCCCAGATGGATACTCCGTTTGTGGTTTATGAGTAGTCATAAGATTCAAAGCATCTTATTTCAAATAAACCATTTACACTTTTGAAATGTTAAGAAGTTATTCAGTCAGAAAAATGATCCTAATTGCACATTCCAAAGCGTAGATCTCTATGGAGAAGATTGTGCAAGAAACTCCAAGGACAATCTTTTTAATCATGTTATGTATGTATTACAAATATAATTATCTCTGTTACATATTTCTTGTCGCTACTATTATGTGAGAACAATGTAAATAAAGTAAAAATAAAAACTAAATATAGATATTAAAATAGCCATTGGCAGCTAAGAGATAACTCAACTGACAGCACCCGTTCACGGACATGACGCATATTAGCACTACTCAGCTTAATCATTTTGAAGGGAACTCATATATTTGAAATGCTTAATTCGCGCGCGTAGTGTACACGGTTCGCACGCGCAAGACGTCACCACTATGGGAATTCTGTTACATTGCATGATACATTGGGACATGCAATGTGGACGGAAAATTGTTTCATTGTGTGTTACATTGCATGTTACATTACTCAGTCTGTACTCGGTTTTACGATAAAACGATCCAGTCAAATGTTTTGATTGCAAACACTGTTCCCTACAGAATTGTTAATGGTGTGTTTTATAGGTTGTCCCTTGTCAGACAGTTGATATCAACGACTAAATGACAATAATTATTTATTTATAGCGTCATAACGGCTGGTAATTAGAGGATTTCAGAATAATGATGTCGTACAGTGTATATTTTTGTACCATATCACTCTGATTACTTGATGGCTAGATATTTAGATTAATGCTATAATCATTAAAAATAAAACTGGAAATAATATTGTTATGCCGTACATGTAGATTAACTTTGAGATAGGGTGGCCACAGCTGACACAAGAGATGGCAGAACGAACTAGACTGATTTCACGAAAGATAGGAAAGTAGAGAGCGTTCTTTGCCCAAAAGCTTTGCTTTGAGGAACAGAACAATCTTGCAAAAATAAAGTTGATTGACAAGCAAGAAGGCTAACCAGAAAAGTGGTTCCTGTCTTCTATAGGCAAGTATGTGCTGCCAGCGGCTTTTTTTTTCGGTGGGAAAAATCGTCCAATGACAACCCCCGCTCTTGAGTGGAGCGGGAGATAGTGTCAGACTCTCACTGATTAAAAACCCACCCCGTTCCTTCTAGCCTCTTCATACCGGGGCTCGAGCTTCCTTTCGGATAACCCTGGCCCCAGTAGGCTTCGAACCAGCTGGGCCCCTCTTGTTGCTGACAACTCCTTGAGGCGCGCGGGAACAGTGCGCGCCGTCGACGTCTTGGGCTCGGTCCGGACAGTCGGACAGCGACCTACCCATGGCTCGCCGTCCGCGAGCCCGCGAGCCGCCCGCCAGCAGGTTCGCCGGTGTAATAGTAGGTCATTAATCTGTGAGAATGTACTCCAAGAATAGATCCTATGTGCTATTCCAGGATATGGTCTACCTGTATGCCAAATTTAATCAATATCTCTTTTTTTATGGTGAGCACAAAACATCCATATGACAACTCCCGCTCTTAGGTGGAGTGGGAGATAGTGTCAGACTCTTACTGACTAAAAACCACCGGGGCTTGAGCTCCTTTTCAAATAACCCTGGCCCCAGTAGGCTCCGACCCAGCTGGGCCCCTGCTGTTGCTGACAACTCAAAGGACCTATCTCTTCGAGTTTGATTTGATTTTGTTCATGTCCTACATGCTCAGCTCAGCGGAAAGATACGAGATTTTTTTGCTTAAATATTTAACACTTCTCTCTTAGTTAATCAGTATTCTTTTAAACTCTGAAATCTAACCGTTTCTTGTGGAAAATTTCCCAACTCCTTTCTCTCAGAGATAATTTAAAGTTTCTTTGTGAATTTAAAATACAGTATCAACGAGTTCACTACGGTATCGTAGATTGGTTTCAGATAATGACTAGGAGTTTCAATCAAACGTCTTGATAGTTTTTGTTCATTGAAGTCTTAATTAACGAGTGTAGTAACAACTTTTAGTATCAAAACTTATAGGAATATCTTTTATAGGTTCACCAGTTTGCGAAGTTTGGGTGCCAGTGTGATCATAGCTAAATGATCTCCAGGTTGATTTCGCATCATCAACATCATCATCATTTCAGCCGATAGACGTCCACTACGTGCTGGACATAGGCTTCCCCCAAGTGTCGCTACAATGAACTATCCTGTGCGTCCTGCATCCATCGGATATCCGCAGTTTTCACTCAAGTCACCGGTCCACCTTGTAGTAGGCCTTCCGAGCTACGATCGCCACTCCAGAACCTTTCGGCCCTAACGGCCATCTGTTCTGAGAGCAATGTGCCCTGCCCATTGCCACTTAAGTTTGGCGATTCTTCGTGCTATGTCGGTAACCTTGGTTATCCTGCGGCTATCCGAAGAAGTTGGTTTTATATTTGTAGATAATACCTACCCATAGTACTGCTGACGTCCAAGATCTTGAAACGCGAAGACTAATCCGTCAGGCAATCCGTCTACTTGTTAGCCTCCACTTTCGTGACATACCTAACGATTTTTAGTTTTATAATTATTACTTACCATATTTCTATTTCTGAGCTTTAATTCACCAGATACAAAGTCGTTTTCTGCAACTTTAAAAAATATTGTTCTTGCTTAAGCAAATATTGTTCTTTTTAAAAAGATATCTTAAAATTATTTGAAAGACCACACCAGTTTCTCAATACTGAAACTTTGGAGGTATGCGAAACAGAGTGTAAAGTCCCATATCACTCCGGTATAAAGGGAGAATCTTCCGACCAGACGGGTGTTATGTCTGGTTAGGTCAACTGCCCGAGATATAATTTTGGGCTGTTGTATTTATGTTCAAATCGCGCGGAGAACTTGTAATTGCACGAAACAGGATTTCGTAGTTTAGTTTATATGTGGCGCCATAGATGTCGCTACACAAAATACAAAGGCCGCCTATGACACCGTTACGAAAAGCTCATTTAATAATCGCAGGATTAATGCATTCTAACATGCGGTTAGGTTGCGATCACGGTGTAATTAGAGATGAGACGAACGTCGTCACGGTACGTGTCAGTGTGGCGGAGTGACTAATGAGGAGTAATTGGAACTAAGGCTGACGATGTCGATGTTGGGTTTTTTGATTAGGAAAACTGGAATCTGGATCTAGTTTTTGGCAAGGTTTGCTTTGTTTGGTTTTATGAAATCTGAAACATAAAGGCGGGATTCGCACGAGCCGTAGGCGAGGGTGTTACGGAGGTGAGTGCTGCAGTGACAAATTTCCATGTAGAGTTGATACTCTATGTGAAAATTTGTCACAGAAGCTACAACGTTTTTCAATACACTGACGAAGATTTAAATATACGAAGGATGATACACGACTCGTTCAAGTCGCCTAGGTAGCGCCCAACTTGATGCAATAAATGACAAATTGTGGTGGGGTACGCGCGCACTTTTCCGCACTAGTGCAAAACAGTAAATTATTTACCTTAAAGTGGTTGGGATAAAAGTAGGTTTTCGAGTAAGTGTAATATGAAAGAAATATTTTGACGAAAGCGCCTTTAACGTTTGGACACATGACAAATTTTTTATACCTGGTGAAAGCCTAGTCTGGCTACTAGTCTTATTTGTTCATTGTCACACAGTTGAAGTCGCAAAGTAAGTACTTATTTGGTTTTCAAATTTAATCTGCCTTGCCATCTATCTAAAGTTCGGCTTGTAGTCCAAACAAAACAGCTTCTAAAAATAAATATAGAATTTATATAAAGGAGGCAAAAAAAATCCATTAAGCAAATTCTTGCAATTGCTTGCCTTCTTGAAAATGCTACACCACAATCTAGCTACGTCCTTTTATGTCAAGTATGCCACTAGAAAAAGCGGTGTAAGTGGCATAATGACGGGTTATTACATTGCAATACATTTACCTCGAAACAATATTTGCGTTTAAAAGTTACCTACCGCACTACTTTCTCAGCCTGAAAACCATAATACTTTAAATATAGCTGTTGCGTTTTATACAGACACTAAAGGTCACTCTTCTACATTGATTGACATTCTTAATATCAAAAGACGGACATGCAAACATATCGCGTCCTGAATGAACTCCTTACGTGATTTATAATCGTAATGCCAAAAGGTAACAGGTTTGCTAGATTGTCATTTGTCTTTTTTTTCCACTTGATAATATAGGTTCTTGTTTAAAAAAATTATATGTTAAGACGAAAGTCTACTAGTCTGTGTTGCCAGTGATGATGTGTGGATCTGAAACGTGGTCGCTCATAATATCAGGTCTCACTAGAAGGCATGAAGTCATCCAAAAGGCAATGGAAAGGGCAGGGCACATTGCTCACAGAACAGATGGTCGATGGGGCTGAAAAATTCTGGTGTGGCAACCGCTCACCTACCGGAAGATGCAGCGTTGTTAGACCTCCAAGAAAGTGGACTGATGACCTAGTGAGGGTCGCAGGAATCCGATGGATGCGAGACGACACTTGCAGCTAATTAGTATTTACTACTAAACTAAGCATATGGTTAGCGGATTTTTCAATAAGGCTATTTATTCTTAGAAGTAAAACAGGGCCAAGTTTTTTTTGTTAGATCGAGATATTATGAAAAGGACAATGACCGCTAGTGCTGTGTTAAATCGAAACAACTGTAGCAATATTTTCATGGAACACGTTATTCATTCTGTGTCGCTTGTAATACTTGGTTATTAGGTCATGTCAAAAGCTAGCAGCTAGATATTACTAGGCTACGTTATGAACCTAGACTACACAATGGATGTGACGTCAGATAGAGTAGGGAAACACCATGTTGTAAATAGTGCTCACATAGATTACGCTTTTGGAAGGGTAGTATCTGAACATGAATGTGTGTGAGTGAACTAATTGTCGGCATATTTTAGTTTAATGCTGTGGCTACATTAGCATAGTCGGCCTTATAATGTTCTCACTGCTGGGACTCGGGCCTCCTCTCTAGGAGACACAACGACCGTAATCCACCACACACTCCCAGTGCGGGTTGGTGGATGTCACATGGATTTTTGGTTCTAAGATATGCCGGTTTCTTCACCGTTTTGAGAGCAGTGGTGATAAAATCATCATCATCATCATTCAGCCGAAAGACGCCCACTGTCGGAAATAGGCCTCTCCCAAGTGCCGCCACAATCCTGTGCGTCTCGCATCCACCGGATTCCCCCAACCCTTACCAGGTCATCGGCCCACCTTGTAGGAGGCCTTCCAACGCTACGTCTTCCGGTACGAAATAAATTACACCAAGTAATGCGCCTGGCTGGGTTTGAACCCGTGACCTACAACTCGTAAGTCCATTACTACTCGGCTAATGGCTACTCGAATGGCTATGAGTGAAGTTATTGTACCGCCCGAATACTTCGCGATTCTTTATGGTTTTCTGGTGTCGCACTCACGCGGCTCTAGCAGTCAGTCAGTTGTCAATCGTGTAACGAGCAGGACAGGGAAATAATAAAGTGATTTGACAAACAAAGTTAGTTATGTTGAAGTAGCCGTCTAAGTTTGGTGTTTGCAAACTCCACACGCGCGCACCCTCATTCAATCATTCCTTCTCTCTACCTATTAGCCATATTTGTCCTGATAACGCGAATTTTCGCTGAATCCCAATAATCCTCTCTACCTATTAGCCACATTTGTCCCGATAACGCGAATTTTCGCTGAATCCCAATAATGTAGCAATAACATAATAAAAGGCCAATTACACCGATGACATTGAACACGATTAGTACAGCAAAACCGCGTTTAGAAACTATCGCTGTCAGTGTCACTGAAGTTTTGAAGACTAACAGACAAAAATCATACTGTCGTCCAAGCGCGATTCATTTTCTTGCATTATATGTATCATGTGCTAGTTACCGCAGCCCCTGAACGCAACTAAAAGAACATAGGTGGGCTTTACTTAGTACCAACAAGTCTGACACTCTCGCTTTCACCCAGAATGGAAGAAGTTGTATAACGATAAACCACCGATAGGTTTGCGCTTGACCGCTATAAATAAAATAAAACAGCATTCGGTTTCATTAGTTAAAATAACCTTTACTAACGAAACCTCAGCCCCTAGTGCGTTTATTCACTAAAGTATTGAATCGAACTGTTCATATGTCTAATGAGTATAAAATTGCCCTTAATTGGGTTCGAATAAATTGTTCTACTAGTAATTCGAGTAGAATTCGATTTGTTTCAAATTCGAACATAGCAAAAGCTAGTTGGACGTAATTGAATTATAATGCATATGTCATTTTGGAGCTATGCGGAACAGAGAGTAAAGTCCCACATACCTCTGTTGAAAAGGGAGGACCCTCCGACCAGACAGGTGTTATAGTCTGGTGGGTGACTGCCCGATAGTTGATTTCGGGCTGTCGTATATATTCAAATCGGGCGGAGAACTTTGATTGCGCGATGCAGGATTTCTTATTTTCTTTGTAGTTCTTATGTGGTGTCATAGATATCGCTAAATCATAATATCTATTATTCCTATTGAATGTTGTAGTTTTAATAATTAATAACTCTAGTTGTTGAAGACTAGCTTTTACTCGCAGCTTCGCTCGCGTACATAAAATATAGCCTATGTCACTCAAAAATAAAACAGCTTTCTATCGGTGAAGAAATTTTAGCAATCGGACCAATACTTCCAGAGATTACCTCATACAAACAAAAAAAAAACTAACTTTATCTCTTTATTATATTAAGTGTAGAAGGACGTGGGATGTCATTTGAATGATTTTTACTCACCGAAAAAAAAAACACTTTATTATATTAGCGTAGATTGAAAATTTCTTGTTAGAGAGTGCTAAATTTTCCGAACAGGTTATTCAGTTAAAAAAAATGGAGTAAATTTTAATCGTCCAATTGTTAGTTGTTCTTCTGTTGGTGTCAACGAACTTTTGACTTTACGAGTATCTTTCTTTGGTTAGTCCAGTTGCATTTGCAGTTGTTGTTTGGCTTGCCAACAATGTTAAAACCAATCAAATCAGCTTAGCTGAGTTATTGAAATATATATCTATCAAGTATTTACATACCGAGCCCATAAAGCCGACTTATCTTAGTAATATTATCTCGAAAAATTACTACTTTATTATGTACTAGTTTTGCCCGCGGCTTCGCTCGCGTTAAATTCGGGAACCATGTTACTGTTAAGTAACACGGTTCCCCTGGAAAATGGGGGGTTAGAAAGAGACAAAAAGTAGCCTATGTTACTCTACAACTCTTCAACTATCTCCACTTAAAAGATCACGTCAATTCGTCACTCCGTTTTGCCGTGAAAGACGGACAAACAGACACACTTTCCCATTTATAATATTAAGTATGGATAGTATGGATTTTACTAGCTGACCCGGCGAACTTCGTCACTGACTATCATTGAATATTTAAATAGTGGTTACCTTTTAACCAAACTTCAAGTTGAAGTCAAACGTCAAGAATAAGGACCTGTACAGGAAAATTAAGCCTTTAGCCGCTCTCCACCCCTTATAGTTTACTTCTAATAGTCCTGAAGATGTGTTTACCTCATAAAGCTGCCTTTATTGTTATTGCGTCTTCTCACGACACTATAATAGCAAAGTCAGACATTACTAGAGATATGTCAAAGTGAGATAATGGCAAAAGTGTATATAAAAATGCAAAATTTTGATTAAAAACCTCTTTTAGTTACTAAAAGTGGCTTTTAATCAAAACGTAGTCTGTCCCAGTACCCCTAGCCAAGTTGATAATCTGCAATCGTTAACGCTAGTAGAAAACTACAAATGTTCGGGAGTGACGTCATCTCAACGCTCAGTCACGTGGTCAGAACAAAAGAAACGGGGATGTAGCCAAATCGAGGCGTTCGGTTGTAACTTGGCTAGGGGGGGGGGGGGGTTCACTCTGTCGTATTGAATAGTAGCAACTTTAAAATTCATTGACCTTTAAATATTAACTGACTTAAATAAACAAAGTAACTCATATAAAATTCTCGCAACTCGCCCATGCAATGTACAAAATGAATCTATAAAAATAATATTTCAAGTATTTACGATCAAATAAAACAGTATTCCATTTTATATATGAATATTGTATCGGATAACATCAGTGCAGTAGTGGTTCGTGCGGTCGTCGGCCCGGCGCCGTGCCCATCGATTCCTGCCTGTTTATTTTTCGAAAGATAGATAGATAGATAGATAGATAAAGAATTTATTTGATGCAAACAGAAAAGCAAACAAGTAATATTACACAAGCACAATAAAATTACAAAAGAATAGAAAGAGTACCTACTCGTACCTACGAAAAGTTCGAGAATTATTGCACTATCTTTATCCCGTGAGTCCGTTTTGTAGCACAGTACCGTTGCATTTTTACAGGATAAGTGAAGGTATTTTTGTATTATAAAGAAAGAAGGAACTAAAATGTTTGCTTTTTTCTCTCACGATAACTTATAAAAGGGAATACATGTAGATATCTATAAGAGGCTGAAAAGGCGCCTAAGTCAGCATATTCTGCGATAGTTAGAAAAAGGTCTAATCTAATAATCGAATCAGGACTTACAGAGATAACTTTTACAATATAAAAAGAAGCAGTGGTGACCCAGTGATAACAGTTCTGACTTCGAGTTGCAAGTTGCAAGTTGTGGGTAGAAACCCAGCCAGGCGTCTAACTGTGTAATTTACTTCATCACTACACTGCTCTCAAAGCGGTGGAGGTAAACATTATGCGGAAACCAGCATGTCCGAGAACCAAAAATTCCAAGACATGTGATATCCATATCCACCTCCATGCAATGTTTTCACCGATAGAAAGGTGCTTTATTCCTGAGTGACATAGGCTGTATATTTTATTAACGCGGGCGAAACCGCGGGTAAAAGCTAGTGTAATATAAGCAAATAATTTTGGCTCTAGGCAACATTAGTTTTAATATCTATGCTTACCAGGGTCTAGCTAGTCGAATAGTTAATGCCACAGAAGTTGCGGTCAACACCGCTGGCACCCGCCTATCCAATCGATTTGAAACCTATAGCGCTTTCAAAGCTACATCGATTCCTTTGAAGATCTATATCAAACAGGATTCGTTAAATAAATCGGTAGGAGGTACTATCTTTGTATGCACATTTCTAAATGCAAATGAAGCAGTAGATGATAGCATCGCGATAGCAGCGGCTCGCAGCAGGCCCCGACCAGCCGGCGCCTAACGCCGACTCCGAGTACACTGTTGTTTAGATCTCCAACCGATAAGTAGTGGTATCAGGAATGTGTAGAAAAACGAGGAGTGAAGGAACAAGGGATATTCGAAGTTCTAGCTTAACGTGTTTACATTAGAACGGAGACTGCGGCAAATAAGTGGGTAAGAAATTCTAAATTGCAGTGTTTAGTTTGTATGATGAATAGAATTGCAACCAATCAGAAGCTATTCAGTAAAATTGTATGCGACTGGCTGCCTCCTGTGGTTTCAGCCGTGTCTTTGGTTACTAGTCTGCTCCCATGGGTCGTATTGTGATGGTATATACCCTATAATCTATCCTCGACAAATGGGCTATCCAACCCTTAAAGAATTTCAGTTCGAACTGGTAGGTCCTGGGATCAGTGCATTTAAACAAGCATAGTCTTCAGTAGATATAGATTTACACGAGTTGGAAACAGAGAATTAAACCATATTGTAGAGTCATTAGCTGGAAGAGAAACTGACAAATTCAAAGTCGCTTAACTTTAGAAAAATAAACAGATTATTGTTTGATTTCAATTTGTGTGTCTGCATTCCTATGCAGATAAATTATCTTACTTTATTAACAGATAAAGCATGAGAAAACCAATTACAACCTAGTGACATATTTTTTTTTGTTTTTTATTATTGATAGGTTTGCGCTTGACTGCTATCTCACCTGATGGACATAGATGTAATTATAATTTTATTGATTACTTTTGAATTTCACATGACATTCATTATTTTTTGTGCATGGATTATGTATGTTGTTTTTTTTTCTCATTTTTATGTACCATTTTTGATACGTTTAATTTTTACATTCGTAATTTTATTTTTGTTGAATTCACTGCAAATTGCAAGGAAAAAAAATTGTATTCAAAATTGGCACGTCTTTGGTAAACATATGAATCAATTTTTTCTTAATTTTATCCTACATGCACTCTATTATTGTACTAGCTTGTATCTGCGGCTAAATATAAAGCCTGAATGACACAGAATAAAGCAGCTTTCTATCGGTGAAAAACTTTAGCACTCAGACCAATACTTCCAAAGATTACCTTACCTTCTACAAATAAACTTTACCTTCTACAAATAAACTTTACCTTCTACAAATAAACTTTACCTCTTTATAATATTAGTGTACTTAGATGTGTATTGTTAGACCAAATAATTATACTTCATCTTCAAAGTTCACCCAAAGCTGCAGTTATAGTCATATTCCGGACCGTTTATTTACCAACAAATACAATAAATTAAGACTCAATTAAAGTCATACACTCAGCGCAAACTGTGAACTCCTTACTCTGGCCGAGTTCGTATCTAAACAGTCAAGTCGCAAGTTTTCGCAAGTCGCAAGTATTCGCAAGTCGCGACTACGCAAGCCTCGGCCAAGTTTTGCCAGTATCGCAGTTTCGAAGTCTGTTATGAATAACAAATTATGAAATAAACAGCGAAGTTACAATGCAATTTACTTCGCAAATGACTGCATTCACAATTGTCTTAATATTATGGTCGTTAAGGGTGTTTGGATGGGCTTGCGGACGGCGAGCAATGGGTAGCTTGCCCTCCGACCGTCCGGACCGAGCCCGAGTCGTCGACGGTGCGTAGTGTTCAGTTTGAGATGTCAGCAACAACGCAGGGGTCCAGCAGGGTCGAAGCCTACTGAACGAAGGCAAAGAAGGAGCAGGAGTGCGTTTTAGTCAGTAAAAGTCTTGACACGCCCTCCCTCCTCGCCCAAGGGCAGGAGATGTCATTAGATGATTTCTGACCCAAAAGGCCCAGTAGGCCATGCGTGGCCCCTACGGTTTGTTGAAATTTCTTTGAGTGCTCCCTTGAACGTAAGTCACTGAAGAACACAGGTGTGGTTTTAATCAGTAAAAGTCTAACATTTTCTCGCGCTCCATCCTAGAGCGTGAAAAATCATTAGAACATTTCCCACCTGAAAAAAAAGGATGTTTGCATAACTTTAAATTAAAATGTGAATAGAAAAAGGACGCAGTTATTGTCCTTGTGTTTGCAGTTTAACAACAGTGGTAGTCTGGATTTTGGGTACATAATAGGAATTTTATACGGTTGGGCCGCATAACTAAGGTACTTTATTCCGGTGTGTGATATTTTGATAACTTCATTTTCAACATTTTACCCATTTATTTTTCACCTTTATTTTTACTACTACTAAAATACTAGGTAAATTTTGATGCAACTGGAGAAAGTTTGTCTTTACGATCGAGGTGGATTTTGCCCGAGCCGTAGGCGAAGGTGTTATGGAGACTTGGTTGCAGTGACGAATTTCCACGTGTATCAAACGAAGTATTTTAATACACTTACGAATACATAAGTAACGAGGAGTCGCTTAGCGCCCAGCCTGATACGTTAAATACGTATAATAAATTATGGTGGGGTGAGCTCGCGCACTATTCCACACTAGTGCGAAAAGCTGCAAATTGCGTGCTTAAAGCGGTAGAAATGAGACCGGGTTTTCGAGTCAGTGTATTAAAAAACAATTTTTCTCTAAACTACTTCTTTTCTAAGCTAAAATCCGCTTACAGTCCTAACTGCAGCTAGATCTCTATATAAATAGTCCTAGATTTATAGAACACTGTCGAGACCGCGTAATTTCATCGTCTGACGCTCGCAAGTCGTCTGAGTTACACTAAAGCGATAGTGTTAAGAGCTCCACTTGCTCAAATGCTCATTCGATACTCACAGCCTTATGATTCAGAGAGATAAAAGAAATATGCTTTATTTTACGCTTGCTTACTTTGTCCCATGGCAACGAGGGCGACTATTAACCCTTCAGATACCGTCAATTAGAAACACAATAGTAAAACAATAGATGCGCGGCCACCGGGTGTCGCTTGGGGATTCATGAATTAAGGTAGAAAATTGCACACACGTGTGCCACGTACGCCGATCTAGGCGCGTCGGTCTCCATATATTTTATATGGAAACTAGACTTGTAGAGCTACACTAGATCCACGCCACGCGACGTCGTATTACGTACAAATCAGGCGTGATTCACATGTGCGTCGGTCTAATGTAGTTCTAGCTTAAAACCTCTCGTACCGAACATGGATAGAATAGAATAGAATCGTCTGGAATGAATAGACACCTCATACGAGCTTATTACGTAAAAATAAGGTTTAAGTTAGCTGGTACCGAGGTGTACCGAATGCGGTACACTGTGAATTGGTTAATTCTAGACAAGATTATAAGTCCTAATAGGGTCGACGATGACTATCTTGAAGATGTCGGCCGTCTGAAGACATACCTACATGGTATTTAAGTCAGAATAATGATATCCGCACTGCGTCTATCATTATTCTGACTTAAATACCATGTAGGTATGTCTATCCGCATTACGGCCTTTCCTCTTTTAGAGAGGAGGCCTGAGTCCCAACAGTGGGAACATTATAAGGCCGATAAAGCAATGATAAAAAGGGAGTCAAGTCTAGCCAATGCCTTAAAGTTTTGCAGTACAGAACAAAAGTTAGTATATTATTTAGTATTTCATGCGAAGTATATTTATCTACTCCATAAAATTACTATTTATTTAACATGATATCATTATAGATTTGCGGGCAACAACTACTTAATGACATAACAGATGCAAACCATACATCTATTTCTGAAAATATACAACCCTAAATACAATTGAAATGACCATTAACACTTTTGACAAAATTGATCGAATTTTAATGTAAATGCTTTCCGTATTATTAGGTTTCATTTGAACTAATACCGAATTCAGTAATTAAAATAAACCGAAGTTCAATCGACTACATTCAACATTTCAGTACAACCGTCAGAATTCCATAACTCGTTAATAATGTTGAAAAACCGTTATGGTACGTGAAACGGAACTCCGTGTTCGGAAGTTTCAAGAACCGTATTCGTGACTGGAATGATTGTATCGATTCCGGCGATAGACTCGATTATTCGCTTAGTCGACTCTTTATGTCTTCAGTGTACTCACAGACGATGCGTTGCCGTAAAGTTGAGAACAAAGAACAGAATCTTTAAGTCAAGAGTGAATAGGTTCCCCACCAACCGTGTTCCCACGTTGTCGTCGTGGTGGGGCTTGCGTGTCTCAATGACCTTGAGGGCTATGCCGGTAGAGCTACTCATACCGGAAGGCCTCAAGCGAGAGACCAGACTAAGAGGAACACACACGGCGGAGTCCAGTCGGACCGCCCGGAGGGTGCGCTGTCCAGGGGCGCTGGCACCAACAGCTGTTGGCGCCTTCTCGACAGCGAGCTCGGTTCGCCTCGGGTACGTGTCTGCTTATCAGACACGACCACGATGGCGAACGTGTAATGGGGACCCGACCCCATTGCCAAAAAGGTAAAGCTGTACTCAGCCAATCATGGACGCGTCTCTTCAAGATCTATTACCCCAGGAGGGTACCGCCTGCCCCGCAGGCGGAGAATCCCTCACCAAGCTAAGCTTGGTCTGCCCCTCGTATTCTGGGGGGGGCAAAGAACGCGCCAGATCCCAAAAGGATCAGAACTTACCGTCCTCCGTGGACGCAAGGAGCCAGGGTGGCTCACTAATCGGCAGCGCGGAGTCCCTGGGACCAGCTCCCAGCACGTCCGCAATGCCGGTGGAGGCCGGCCGTAGCTTCGGCCTCAGAGAGGAGAGTGACGACGCGGCTACGGACTCGGATGTCATGGAGGTGACAGAACCCTCAAATAAAAGGAAGGCAGAATATATGCGCTCCGTGTCCGACGGCGAGACGGGACCTGCCCGGAAAGTCTCGTCCTCGGGGCGGGGTGCAGCCCGAAAGTCGGGCAGGGGGAGAGGGTGCGCTGAGGAAGCGAACCGGCGACCTTTGGAGATTGCCAGTGGAGAACACCAGACCAGCCCCTTGGTGCCGGAGCCTTCTGACAACGAGTTGCCAGAAGGCATGGAGGAGGCGCTGGTGAAGTTCCGGGCGGTCGTGGCTGCGGCCATAATGAGCGTGGCCAACAAGCGTGAGCGAGTGGCCAAAAAGCGCTCCATCGAGCTGGCCAACACTTCAATTGAGGAAGCGCTCCCCATTATTTATGAGCCTTTCAGAAGGACCCTCAAAGGGAGGATTGGTCGGCTCGAGGCGGCCATGGCCGGTCTCCAAGGTGTCGGTGCCGAAGAGAGCATGCAGGAGCAGGGTCGGTCCCAGCCTTTGCCCCGGACGGAAAGCGAGGTGCTGTCCTTGCTGCGGCAGGAGCTGGCTGCTTCCAGGGAGCAGCAGCTGCTGCAGCAGCAGGAGTTCCAGGAGCACATCCAGCGCCAGCTTTCCGTCCTGCAGGGCATCGTCCTGCGCCCCCCTCTCGCGGCCTCTGGCCAGCTGAAGGCGACAACGTATGCCGCTGCCGCCGCAGCCACTGCAGCTGCGCCCAGGGCAGGCCCGTCGGGGCAACCCGGGCGCGGGGCTGTGGCATCGGAAGCTGCGAGGCCGGTCCCAGCAACCAAACAGCAGCAGCGGCAGGGGAAGCCTGCCTCTCCCCCTAAGGGCAGGGTGGCGGCTGCCACAAAACCGGTGGGGCCTCCTGCCGCGACTAGGTCGCGCCTGCCGCCTTCTCCGCCCGAAGGCTCCTCTGCTGGCGCCGAGTGGACGGTCGTCGGCGCCAAAAAGAAGGCGAGCAAGGCGGCTAGAGCGGCCAAGAAACGCAAAAGGCGACAGGAGCGCAAGAAGCGGGCCATGGCTGCCAGACTTCGCGCCCCGACTTCCGCAGCTGTAGTGATCACACTACAGCCAGCTGCGGAAAAGAGGGGCGTGGACTATGACATAGTCATGGCCAAGGCGAAGCAGGCGGTGGTGGGCCACCTCGATGAGTTCGGAGCCTCCGGGGGCTTCCGAATAAGGCGGACCGTAACTGGAGCCCGAATTTTGGAGGTCCCCGGGGCGGACAGCGGCGAACTCGCCGACGCCCTGGCCGACAAAATCAGGGCGTCCCTGGACGTCGAGGAGGCCCGAGTGTCCAGACCCACCAAAAGCGTAGACATGCGCATTATGGGTCTGGACGACTCTGTCAGGGTGGAAGAAGTGGTGGCCGCCATCGTCAGGGCGGGAGGGTGCACGACCGAGCAGGTTCGGGCGGGCACCATCCGCGCTGACAGCACGGGCATGCGAGCTGTCACGGTGAGCTGCCCCGTGTCGGTGGCCAAGGCCATCACGGCCGAGGGCCGGAGGCTGTTGGTGGGCTGGGTTTCAGCCCAAGTCAAGATGCTGGAACCCAGACCTCTGCGGTGCTACCGATGCCACGTCGGGCACCACGTGGGCGCCCATTGCGCCGCAGAGGTGGACCGCAGTGACCGCTGCCACCAGTGCGGACAGCCCGGACACAAGGCCGCCGAATGCCGTGCATTGCCGCACTGTTACGCATGTGCGGCGGCAGGCAAGCCGGCCGAGCACCGGGCTGGGGGTAGGTCTTGCGACCCTCCCACCAAGGCCAAGGGCAAAGTCAGGAGGGGCATCCACCCTGACGTCCTCACCACCGCAGCCACTACCCTGGCTGCCGCTGCTATCGCCGCCGCTCCCGCCGCCGCGGCAGGACCCTCACAAAGGGCTCAGGAGGAGACGATAATGGAATGTCAATAACGACACCATTACGTCTCCTCCAGGCGAACATCAACCACTGCGCCGCCGCTCAGGATCTGTTGCTCCAGAGCATGGCGCAGTGGTCGATCAATATCGCCGTCGTCGCCGAGCCGTACTTTGTCCAACCCCGTGGAGACTGGGTTCAGGACTTGGACGGCTCGGTGACGTTAATTTCGTCGGCCGCCGCCGGTACCCCGCCCCCCGAGTCCGTCACGAGGAGGCGGGGTTGCGTGGCAGCACGGTTCGGGGACATCGCCGTGGTAGGCGTCTACCTGCCCCCGAACAGATCTCTCGACGTGTTCCAACTCTCCCTGATGGAGCTAAATTCCGTCGTCGCTGGGTTCGGTTCCCTCCCCGTGGTCGTTTGCGGGGACTTCAACGCCTGGAATACGGCTTGGGGTTCTCGGCACACGAACCAACGGGGTCGGATGGTGGAGGACTGGGCCTTGGAGCTGGGCCTGGTCGTCCTGAACCGGGGCTCTGTTCCCACGTTGGTGCGGATGCGGGGTACATCAGTGGTGGACATCTCGTTCGCCAGCCCCGCTCTGTCGCCGCGTGTCGTCGACTGGCGCGTTATGGAGGAGGTGGAGACGTACTCCGACCACCGGTACATCCGGTTGGACGTCTCCGCTGAAACCTCGGCCGCGCCGGTCCGACAGAGCCCTTGTGGTCCGCGGTGGGCGCTTAAGCAGATGGACCGGGAGCTCCTCCTGGAAGCCGCGACGGTACAGGCCTGGGTGCAAGCACCGGACAGGCCTGTCGACATCGACGTCGAGGCGGAGTGGTTCCAGGAGGCCATGTCGCAAATCTGTGACGCGGCAATGCCCCGAGTCCCTCCAGGTCGTGCTAAGCGCCGTGTGTACTGGTGGTCGCCGGAGATCGGCGCACTGCGCAACGCGTGCAACCACGCGCGCCGCCGGTACGACAGACACTGCAGGCGCCGCAACCGCCAGCCGGATGCGGAGGTCAGAGAGGCGGAGCTGTATGAGGGGTACAGAGAGGCAAAGCGCACCCTCCGAACGGAGATAAAGCGGGCCAAACTCGAGGCCCGCAACGTGTGGCTGGGGTCTCTGAACGCGGATCCGTGGGGGCGCCCGTACAAATTGGTACGGGACAAGCTACGCCCCTGGGCTCCGCCGCTGACTCAGAGTCTCCGGCCCCAACTCGTGGAGGGTGTGGTAACCACTCTGTTCCCTGCGCGAGGGGAACACTCCCCCCCGCCCATGGCTCCGCCCCCGCCAGCAGTGTCTGACGCGGACCACAACAGCGACGACGACGACAACGCTCCAGAGGTGACCGAGGTAGAGGTGAGAGTGGCGGTGCGAAGGCTGAGTGCCAAGAACACCGCCCCAGGACCCGACGGCTTGCCAGGGAAAGCCTGGGTCCTGGCCATGGAGGCTCTCGGGCCTCGACTAAGGGGGCTCTTCAGCGCATGTATGGAGAGGGGCCAGTTTCCACTTCGCTGGAAGACGGGGAAACTGGTCCTCATCGCGAAGCCAGGGCGCCCTGCGGACTCTCCGTCCGCATACCGGCCCATTGTGCTGCTCGACGAGGTGGGCAAGCTCTTTGAAAGAGTCATTGCAAACCGCCTCGTCGCGCGGCTAACACGGGTGGGGCCGGACTTGTCGGACGGACAGTTCGGCTTTCGCAGGGCGCGCTCTACGGTGGACGCCATCATGCGCGTGCGAGCCCTCACGACAGGGGTTGCGGTATCCCGGGGCAGGAGCGTCGTGGCAGTGTCCTTGGACATTGCCAACGCGTTCAACTCCCTGCCCTGGAGTACGATCCGGAGGGCACTTCGGTACCACCGGGTGCCCGAATACCTCTGTCGAGTGGTCGAGGCTTACCTGTCGGACAGGTCAATTATCTACCCCGGTCACCAGGGAGACTGGAAACGTCGAGAGATGTCGTGCGGTGTTCCGCAGGGGTCGGTTCTAGGCCCACCCTTGTGGAACATCGGCTACGACTACGTGCTGCGCAGCGACCTCCCTGACGGGGTCAGCGTGGTCTGCTACGCAGACGACACGCTGGTTCTAGCGCAGGGAGAGTCGCACCAGGCGGCGGTCGCTCTAGCGACACGCGGGGTTGCGATAGTCGTTGGTAGGATCCAGGAGTTGGGACTCGAGGTGGCGCTGCACAAATCCGAGGCCATGTTTTTCCACGGCCCTCGGAATGCGCCACCATCAGACTCCCAACTTACGGTAGGAGGAGTTCGCATCGGCGTCGGGTCGACGATGAAGTACCTGGGACTCGTTCTCGACAGCCGATGGAATTTCGGAGAACACTTCCGACGTTTGGCTCCCAAACTCAACCGGGCCGGGGCTGCTCTCAAGCGGCTCCTGCCCAACCTTGGGGGTCCAGACGCCTCCTGCCGGAGGCTCTACGCGGGGATCATTCGGTCCATGGCTCTCTACGGGGCGCCGGTGTGGGCGCCGTCGCTGGCAAAGCGACCGGCGTCCATACTGAACGCCTGCCAGAGGGTCATGGCAATACGGATGGTGCGGGGTTACCGCACGATCTCCCGCGAAGCGGCGAGCCTTCTGGCTGGCCTACCACCGTGGGATCTGGAGGCAACAGTCCTTGCACACATGCACGATAAGCGCGTGGAGATGCAACGCCGGGGTGAAAGTCCACTACCGCGACAGGTCGAGGTATGGCGGACAGAGCTCCGGCGGGATCTCACGGTGAAATGGCGTCAGCGACTATCGCAACCCAGTGCTGGGCACGCCACAATTATGGCGGTAAGTCCCCTCTTTGAGGCGTGGCTGGAAAGACCTCACGGCGTCCTTACCTTCCGCATGACGCAGGTCCTCACCGGACATGGCAAGTTCGGGAGGTTCCTGCATCGGATTCGAGCGGAAGAGACGCCCGGGTGCCGCCACTGTGCGGAGCGCCCGGAGGACACGGTGGAGCACACAGTTGAGGTGTGCCCTGCTTGGGCGGAGCAACGCCGTGCCCTCGTGGGGGCGATCGGCGGCGGAGACCTCTCGCGCCGGGCCTTGGTTCAGGCCATGGTCCGGAGCGAGGAGGAGTGGCAGGCGGTCGCCTCCTTCTGCGAAGCAGTAATGCTAGCAAAGGAGGAGGCAGACCGCATCAGGCAACGGCGCCCCCGCCGCCGCCGCCGGGATTCCGATCCCGATTTCCAGCCACCGTAGACGCGGGCTCGCGGACGGCGAGCCATGGGTAGCTCGCTGTCCGATCGTCTGGTAACTGTCCGGACCGAGCCAAGGCGTCGACGGCGCGCACTGTTCCCGCGCGCCTCAAGGAGTTGTCAGCAACAGGAGGGGCCCATCTGGGTCGAAGCCTACCGGGGTCGGGGTTATCCGAAAGGAAACTAGAGCCCCGGTATGAAGGCTAGAAGGAACGGCGCGGGGTTTTTAGTCAGTAAGACTCTGACACTGTCTCCCGCTCCACCCAAGAGCGGGTTTCGTCAATGATGATTTTCCCCGTCGACAGAAAAAAAAAAAAAAAAAAAAAAAGAGTGAATAGGTTTCTTCTAGGTAAGCGCGTTTCATCGTCGACCGCATCGTCGCTCTCCATCAGGTGAGATAGCGGTCAAGCGCGAACCAATCAACAATAAAAAAAAAATAGAAAATGTTGGTCGCCAATTAATTGCTAGTATTTCAATAATAGGCAAGGTTAAATGATAAAATGGTTGGGTCTACCCAACCAATGGTTGGATCAAAGGGTCGGTCCATTCGTGTTTAGAGTCTTAAAGTTGGCATCAAATAAACGTGGAATAACGGTCATTGACCCTCTTACATTTATTGACATTCTTAAATTAAAAATCGGAATTACAGACATAAAGCTGTCTTGAATCGACATCTACCATGATCCTCTTCTGGAAAACAGTTCATTGATGGTTTTTCGGGTCCCTTCGACATATTGGAGATATTAGGAAATATCAATGTACTTTATTTAATTAGTTAGCCCATATATGTCCCACTGTTGGGCGAAGGCCTCCCTCTCCATTTTCTACACACGTCTGTCTTCGGCCAGTCCCTCCGGTAGTTGTCCAGCTCATCTCTCCACTTTCGCCTTGGTCTGCCGCGATGTGGCCTTGCGTTTAATGGGACCCAATAAATGGCTCTTTTAGCCCACAGCTCATCAGTCAATGTTTTTTGTTTGAAGTTTACCTGGCGCCTTGTATATCTTAGACACGAACACGATATACGTGTAAAAGGTATGATGTGGATAAAAATTCAGACCACTTGAGAACTTTCTTCAGTCCGGTTTTCGGAAGTTGGGATGGGGACCTAAAATAAACCCGCATCTTTGTTTAGATCTCCATTCTCGTTAGTCGTAGCATTTTGTTATATATAGAATTCGGTAAATGAGTTTATTAAAATTATCTTAACTTAAACAATTTTTTTTTTACTTAAAATATTTTTTAAATTAAAACCAGAGTTAATGAGAATAGCGCGTTCAAACAAATAAACAAACTCTGTACCTTTATCATACAATATTAAGCATAGATATATATAGCTATGATTCTTATAACATATTGTAGATTTCAACAAATGAAAGGTGTTTGTAATCAGATCAGTAACATGACCTGTGTAGAACCTTTTCATAATATAAATTGAATTGTATCACGAGTTAGTTTTCAATTAATTGCAGAACATAATGATTTAGTCCGGAAGTCGGGCGAGCCATATTATTATCAAGTTGGTATAACAAGAGGGTCCGGCTTAGACCTTTTGGGTACGGAACCCTGAAAACTCGATGAAATATGAGGAGCCGTAACATATCGTAAATTTACTAGCGATTATATTTCGTTAGATGTTTTTACAAGCCGTTATTTAGTTTCACCTGTCCCGATGTTTGTCTGTAATCATATCTTACAAATTAAATTTGAGCCACTTCCCGGTTACCGATTGGTCTGAAATTTTGCATGCAAGTGTAAATCAGATGATAGTGCAAAATTATTATGGCTTGGAGCTGATCTGATGATGGAACCGTAAAGTGGCTATTTATAAGAACTTAGTAGTTAAACGACACTACCTCATCAAGTTTGGGCTCGTATGGTTCGTCTTGACGATTTTTAATTATGTAGGTATATTGTGTTTTAAAATCTTGCTATAAAAAAAAAAGATTTTTATTAAAAAAAGCTTGTTTCTCTCTTTTGTTCTGTTTTCTAGACAGTCTAGACTTTGTTTTTGTAAATTGGTTACTTGCCTATGTTTAATTTTGTAAAAAACAACAAATAACACTAAACATAAATCTTTTTCTAAAAACCGCAAAATGAAGCAATTAGCATTTCAAATATTTGTATGAGGAAGAGTGGCGCGTGATGGATCTCGCTGTCTCTTTTACGCGCCTAACTTAATGGTGGTGACGTCAAACTGTAGTTTGTTCATTCTTTTTTTTTTTACTTATCAGTTTTCCTTTCACTAGATTTTGAATTTACAATTCTTTCTACATATTTGCAATTTTGGATAAAGTTCATTAAAAAAAAAGCCCAAGTATCCGTTTTAGACGTGCGTGGCACTCGTAGGTACGAACTAGATTAAAAACACTCATTTATTATCATGTTAAATCGTCGACTACAAACGTAACTTCAAACTACCCTCGAGTCCTCGACTTTGTCACCGTAACTCAAATGACAGCTCTGTTTAACGACTGAAACATCTACATCATTTTTGAAATTTAAAAATAACGAGAGCACTAAAAAAAGCTAGGGCCTTACTATGACGTGTTAAAATGTCAGGCGATAAATTTCATCTCCCGCCCTTGGGGGGAGTGGGAGGGCGTGCCAGACTTTTACTGACTAAAGCCCAGTTCCGTTTCTTCTTTGCCTTCGTTCCAGGGCCCTGGGGTTCACTTTCGCGCAACCCATGGTTTGAGAATGTCAGGCATGCGAGCGAGAAAGAGGGATATAGCTATACACCCTTAATAGCTTCATTTCTTTAACAATTTAGTTTAGGTCGTAAAATGCATCGCGTTAAGAGCTCATGGTAAGATCCCTGAAACGTGAAATAAACCGTGCAACGCCAGTACACCGGCAGCCGACGACCAACCATAACTCATAGTCATTATCTTCACGAAAACGGATGTTATCAACTGAGTTTCGCTTGCGGTTTTTAAAGTATTAAAATTACGCAAAACATTAGTTTATGTCGACAGTTAATTGGGTTAGGTGGGAAGTAAACCGCGACTGAAAAGCTGAAGAGTTTGTTTGTTGTTTAGTTGATCGCGCTAATCTCAAGAACTACTGCTTCGAAAAATAATAATATTATTTGGAGTTCAGTGCGCAGTGGTGGCCGAGTGGTAACGTACAAATAAATAATTAATTTTTATGAGTCAGTATACATATCTCAAATCAAAACCCTGAGACACAAAATAGATAGGTACAGAAGATAATCTCATGTATGTACTTCACTTTTTATACCGACGCTCGGTGGACGCACACTAATGAGGGTTTGAGCCGGAACTGTTCGACGAGCGGGCTTAGGTGCTCCGAGATATCGTATCCGTGAGCGGTGTCTATGTGTGGTTTGCTCGAGCGCGCTTTGTGTGTAGATTGACTTCTGTAACTATTTATTTTGTGCCTATAGTCTATATAACGTCACACTATAACTCGTGGGAGTGGAGTAGTAACCAAAACCGCGGGGGACATCTAGACGCATATAATTTTACTGAATAGCTTTTGATTGGTTGGAATTCTATTCATCATACAAACTAAACACTGCAATTTAAAATTTCTTACTCACTTATTTGCCGCAGTCCTTATCCATTCTTTTAGTTAGAAATAAATAAAATTTTATTTGGCACACAACTTAAACATAAGAAAAACAATAACAAGAGTGTGTCACATGGCAGCGCCAAACAGGTCCAGTCCATCAAAATGCCTACGCTACTACGTAGCAGTTGCCTGACGCTGGTTTTCAACTGAACCTTTGAGTGTAGTTACGGATGAAAATCACATTTATTGAGTAATTCTATAGGGTATATAACACCACGCTATACGACTAATAGGAGCGTAGCAGTAACCAAAGACAGGTGAAACCGCGGGTTAGTTAGTTTACTGTAAAATTAAAAATTTTGGCATGTTTTAAATAATCCGCTGTACAGGTTTTACTGCAATTCAGCTTAAAAACTCGACACCTGAAAAATAAGTAAGTGCGCAAAATTAAAATGGTTTTCACTCAGTTGCACAATAAGATTAAAATATCATTGCATAAAGTGCTTTATTCACTAAGCCTTAGTGCAGTATAACGAACTGTTATTTTTCATACAAAATAAACCATTTCAAAAGACCGCTGTGGCCTACTGCAGTTCATTATTATGGGGGAAAAGCTGGAAAATCCAACAGACAAAGGACATTTGAAAATTAAAAGCTGTATTACGACCTAGAAATGTCTAGGAGATAGAGCATGCGGCAGAAAGGACTAGGAAATACAACGGTTAGTCTGTTGAAGCTTCGAGAGGGTTTTTATGGCATTTGATGTGGATGTATAAGAAATGAGTATATTAGGGGAAGCTTGAAAGTGGCGCCAGTGACTGAAAAGTTGAAAGGAAATCGTTTGTCTTGGTATGGTCATGTGAAAAGGAGGGACGAAACGCAGGTTGCTAAAAAAGTTTACATGTGGATGGATGGCGGGGGAGAGGGAGGCCAAAGAAAAGATGGATGGATTGTGTGAGAAGTGATATGAAAGAAAAGGGAGTTAGTGATAGCGTGACGAGTGACAGGACAGAATGGAAGAAAAAAACGTGTTGCGCCGACCCCACATAAAACGGGACAAGGGCAGGAAGATGATGATGTGGATGTATAAGGGCATCCATCGGATTCCCACAACCCTTACGAGACGAAGGACCGTTCATTGTGGTGACACTTGGGGGAAGCATATGTACAACATACGATGATAATGTATAAGGGCATGAGAAATATTTGCAGTATGAATGTGGATGTTTATGTAGCCAAGGAAAATGTATAATGAACAACAAAATATGAACCATATTTGAGTCGATATAATTATATGCACATTTTTGTTTTCTTTTTCCTAGAGTTCATTTAACCCTTCAGATACCGTCAATTAGAGACACAATAGTAAGACAATAGATGCGCGGCTACCGGTGGTCGCTTGGGGATTCATGAATTAATTTAAATACTTAGGTACTCTAGGCTAAGCACACTAAACAAAAGTATGCATTTTTAATTAGGTATATCGACTCAAATATTGAACCTCCAATATTGAATTTTGAACCTTAGACCAGATTATAATTTAAAAAATCTGTAACTAACTTCTTCTAAACGGCTTAATTAACTGATTTGAATGAAACTTTGTGTGTATAATTGAGTAGATCCCGGGAGGGCTTGACCCCGGTAGGTGGCTGTAATCGGGTTGTCGTTTTTTTTTTACTAAATGCTAGCATTCGGATAGAACAACATTTGTTGGGACTTTTTTTTTTCTCTCGACGGGGAAAATCATCATTGACGAAACCCGCTCTTGGGTGGAGCGGGAGACAGTGTCAGACTCTTACTGACTAAAAACCCCGCGCCGTTCCTTCAAGCCTTCATACCGGGGCTCTAGTTTCCTTTCGGATAACCCCGACCCCGGTAGGCTTCGACCCAGATGGGCCCCTCCTGTTGCTGACAACTCCTTGAGGCGCGCGGGAACAGTGCGCGCCGTCGACGCCTTGGCTCGGTCCGGACAGTTACCGGACGATCGGACAGCGAGCTACCCATAGCTCGCCGTCCGCGAGCCCGCGTCTACGGTGGCCGGAAATCGGGATCGGAATCCCGGCGGCGGCGGCGGGGGCGCCGTTGCCTGATGCGGTCTGCCTCCTCCTTTGCTAGCATTACTGCTTCGCAGAAGGAGGCGACCGCCTGCCACTCCTCCTCACATCTGTTGGGACTTCTTTATTAAGAATGTATAAAGTAGCAGTTTTCTTATTGCCTTTAAGGTTAAGGAGAATAGAATAAACTTCGTTCTTGTGTTCATACGTAGCATTTGTGCTATATTACACTATTCATCATCATCATCATCATATCAGCCGAAAGACGTCCACTGCTGGACATAGGCCTCCCCCAAGCGTTGCCACAACGACCGGTCCTGTGCGTCACACATCCATCGGATTCCCGCGGCCCTGACCAGGTCGTCGGTCCACCTTATTGGAGGCCTTCCAACGCTGCGTCTTCCGGTACGAGGTCGCCACTCCAGAACCTTTCGTCCCCATCGACCATCTGTTCTGCGTGCAATGTGCCCTGCCCATTGGCACTTAAGTTTTGCGACTCTTCGAGCTACGTCGGCAACCTTGGTTTTCCTGCGGATATCTTCATTTCTGATACGATCACGCAGGGAAACTCCGAGCATAGCCCTTTCCATCACACTATTCACTAACACTAAACTCTAGCTCTGACTACAAAATAGATAGATATACAGGTCTTCTGTACCTATCTATTTTGTGGTTTTAGGTAGTGCTACCACAAGCTCTTTAGCTATCCATTGTACGACCTAAACTGAACTGTTAAATTGTTAGAGGCATCCCTTTTTCTCAGCACTTAGTCCATGGTGGCCATGGATGGTGGTGGTGGGCATGGTACTAACAAATTACTGCCTAAAGGATCCTATCTCAGCCTAATGTAGGTAGAATGAATGAGTTTACAGATATTCGCTATTTTTTATTACATACATTAAAGATTATGTTTCATGATGTTCTGTACGCTTTTTTAAAGCAGTCTACAAATTTTATCAAACGTGTAATAAATATCAGCTATAACAAAAAGTAATAAATACAACTGAAAACTGAAATATAACAAAACCATCCATGTGTATCGAACACGCATCCATAACATATTTTTAACAACATTGGCAGTTTCGAAACGAACTAGATTTCATGGTATTGATCACACTATGACCTGTCACGTTCCATGTTTTTTTTTTTTTTTTTCTAAAAATGGCTGCTCCACGAGCAACATTTTTATGGCCGCACATTCATCTAGTTTAGGATTCCGCAACATATTGTTACCTGCGCCAAAAACGTTTAAACTGTCGCAGGGAATTCTGTGTAAACGTGGGGATATGTATGTAGCTCATGCCATCCTCGTTGGTCTGTGGTGCAATTTGCGAGCTTGACGGTGATGTAGTTTTATTTTTAAATTGGTATAACTAAACTGTAACTGTGACGATATATTTAAACGAGGGTTTTGTAAATGTTCACGACACGGTTGGTGTATTGGTTGAGCGATTGACTGCTGTGTTGCGTGTCGTGAGTTCGGTTTCCGCACAGAACAAAAATTTGTATTGCCTACAGATAGGTGTCTGGCATCTTTGTCCCTGCGAGGTTCCTCATTCGGCGAAGCAACTGTGATGGTCGCTGATCGCCGAGCTCCATTTCATTTAGCAGTTTTTGTAGCTGAATACTCTCGCTATCTTCATATACCTCCAATAGTCTTCTTTTTGCAGCGTCATAACGGCCGGAGTTGGCCGGTGATAAAATGATATCGCTGATCTGGTCGATGTCCTTGATCTCCAGCTGAGCCACAAGGAGTGCGAACTTGCTTTCATCGCCGAGCTTCTGGTTGAAGATAATGACCTCAAATTGGGCAAACCATAGCTTAGGTCTGTTACTCCAGAACTTGGGTATGCGCGACTGGACGCTAATGGCGTCGACGTCTTCAGGCGTAGTCTTGTCTGCTTCGGTTTGAGACATTTCAAACGCGGGGTCACCACTTTAGGGGAGCTTGTTGCGAATAAGAAGGCGAATAAAGATCTGTGTCATTTAATTGTGGAAAGCTACTTATATACAGTACAGGTCAAAATATATTAAAATAAATAAGGTACATACAAAAACTTAAGACTAACACAATTCGGCTATGTAGGTAGGATGTGCCGCGCTCCCTACATTATAGGAGCGTGAAGATACAGCTGACCGACCGCATTCCTTTCACCTCGGTAGCTCAGTATGCGCGGGCGCGCGGTGGCGAACGGCTGTGTGCGCTCCGCTGATGGTATGAGTTTCGTAAGTATGTGCCGCTACAGTGTTTTGGGTCTGGGTGTCTTATGTAAGTACATGTCTGTGAACGCACCCATAATACAAGAGTAACTCCTGCCACCCCGAGCCATGTTAGTCCGTTTCCTTTATTCTGACGTCATCTCAGCGCTCAGTCACGTGGTCAGAACAATGGAATCGGAGGCGTGGCCGACTCGATGTGATCGTCGAAACGAAACGGTCGTAACTTAGCTAGGCTTGCTGGTGTGAGTGTCAAATCTTTCTTAAATTGGGTAAATAAAGTAGACTTTACAATTGTCCTACTTTTTTACCACTTCCATCAAAGTTGTGAGTGAGAGTACATGTTTGTGAATAAATCCACGATTCAGGAGTTATTTCTGGAGTGGAGCAAAGTTTAACACAAAAAAAAGTTTAATAGAGTTTGGTTTGAACCTGTCATAATTTTAAGTGACTAATTGCAGAATTGGGCATAATATCCGTTTTTCAGAACACAGGTGTCCATGGCTCAACCTTCAGTATTACGTGAATGACCCTTTCAGATCAATCAATAAATTACTAAGCCGATCGCAGCTGGTCATAAATCTCTTCTAACAATACACAATATTAATTTTATAACAACCCTCAAGAGTAGAGCTTTACAATATAAGTATTCGGTGTTCGGTATTTCTTCTGAGGGTAGTCAGATATGTAATACCGGCCTGATCGAATTTAAACTACGAAAATATTAACGTGTAAATAGAACATTTTGATTCATTAGGAGAAAGTTTGTCTTTGTGACCGAACCGACATACAACCGCACGCAGGCGAGGGTGTTATGGAGCCGAAGGCTGTAGTGACAAATCACGTGTGTTATGTTTTTTTTTACTGTAAGTTTTTTTTTTTTATATTAAAATATAATAAAAATTGTGCTGGGGAAAAGCACGCGAACTTTTTCACAATAGTGCGAAACAAAGTCAATTTTCGAGTGAATGTATAGAAAAAATGTTTTTTTAAACTTATTTGCAAAATAAATATCATTTATCATTACCAACTCATTTCAATCACATAAAATTGGGTATATGTTATAACGCTAGGTAAATATGTCTGGCCCGGATAGAGTACGTACGCGACGGGTGACAAAGGGGTGCCGTCGTGTTGACTCACGATATTACTATGTTTTTACAATAAACATTCCGGCTCTGTTGACAAACTGCTTGATTTATATGACACGAAAATTATTTGACAACACATATAAATACACAACTGTATGTTATTTATACATATAGTTTTTCCTTGAGGGAAAGTAAAAATCCTGGGTGCCTCACCATCAACGTCTGCATCACTACTTACTATCAGGTGGGATCGCAGACAAGCACTAGTTTATAATATTAAATCAATAAAAAACAACAAATGTTCAATTCCAATTCCAAACGGAACTTCCGTTCCGATTCCGGTTCCGATAATTTTTAATTGGAACTTATTTAGGAAGTACAAACAAGTTTATAATCTCCCTCCCCTCGCGCCTTCTGTCGATTACTCTTTCACTTATTGTTTGGTTTCGTATTTGGAATGTATAATTATTCTAGATATTTTTTTTTGTGTTTCAATTGATGTTTCCGCCTCTGATTCCGGTACCGATAATCCAAATTTAATTACTCCGGTTCCGAAATCAGTTCCGATATAACCACTATTGTTACATCCCTAGTAAAAACTACCTTTATAACACCAGTTGCCACAAACCTCGTTAATTTGACTAATTGTGATAAAATTATCAGTTCCAATATTCAAGATATATCTTACAAACACCCTTGACCTTGTACTTTAATTTAATTACACGTATCGACTTAATTACCACATGTCTGCAACTTGACGTCAAAATGACAGCGACTTAGTGACGTCACACTGACGAGAACGTTATTAATATGGGCCAAGTTTGTCACAAAACTTTTTAAGTAAGTTCAAGATACCAAAGTTGATAAAGAAAATTAACGCAGACTAATCCAGGCAGTAACTAGTACTTTTCGAACATTCTAATCTGTGTAAACTTTTGGGTATTGTTTTTGACAGCTTCACCGAGGAGTCCATTAGATTTATTAAGAAATTGAAAAAAAAAAAAAACGACGTTGGGAGTATTTATTTGACAAAGTTTCGCCACAAAAACCGCGTTACATTTTTCCGCACACTATTTTCCTTTACGAATATTATAACTTACCTATCGGAAAACGAGAATGATACGACTATATGCGAATCCATCCGCTACGCAGCGAGAGGCGCATGCGCGAGACATCGGCGCGCCGCCCGACGCAGTTCGTCGTCAGGCGTCGTCACCACTGCCCGTAGCACCGAGCTACGCGCGTAGCACCGTAGCACTGGCGTAGCGTGTAGCTTAACCCCGCACCTGCAGTGACGTTTCGTTTGCGTTGACGATAACGTAAATGAAATATTGCGTGTGATTAATAGCGTGATAAGTAACAGTGATAACAACATATTGACATAGTGCAATGATTTACGTATTGTGGTGACTGGCTTTGGCTATTTGGCTACCTGTGATTATCAGATAAGCTCGGGATTTTACTGTCGCTGTTCGTTTGTGATGTAAGTTGATACTTTATAAGACACAAGTGGTTGTCCTTTGTTTGTAGATATTTCTTGTTTTCGTTGTTTTATCTCGATCCTTTTGTTCTTTAAAACTTTATTCATTCTTTCTCTACTTAATTTAACTTGTAATTTTTTTTTGAAACTTTACTATCTTTTATAGCTGCTATAAAAATGTTTGTGAATAATCGATACGTATACGATGATAAGTTGTGACGTCTTTATGACATGTCTTTGTTACTTTACCTCTCTGTTTGTAACAATAAAATGTTATATAAGCAACAGAAGTACTCGTAATTGCTAAAATATTCAAGCAAATGGTAAGGAATACTGCGAACAATGTTTAGGATTAGAACAGATTACATATTCAAGAGAATTTAAATGTTCTTTAACTAAGTAGGGTGTCAAGTTCACCGAGATATATGTATGTATGTACCTTCATTCATTCAGAATTAAGTCCTGGATTACGTAAAAAGGCCTTTTCTTTTCCGAGTTCCCTTTTATTTCATGTAAACCATTTTACGTAATATCTTTTGTTAGCACAATAACTTTTGTTCTAAATATTTCGGCGTAGATGTTTTCCCGGAAATTTCTCAAGAAAATCTTGAAGAAAAATAAAAATGACAGCTCAGAAAACACTGCAGTGGTCGAGCGTCGACGTCCGCGGTGAAACGTTGAAAACTCATAGCGGCGATATATTTAACCGGCCTAGAAAACTTTTATTTCACTCGCGATATTCAGCGGCGTCAGCGTGCGAGGGTTAACTCAGCGTGATCATTATTCAGTTATTACGTGTTTTAAGTTTATTACGTTGAGTAATTATTTCTTTATATTTTTAGAACATGGACATTAGAAGCATGCTAAGTTTTTATTACCAGCCTTAATTAGTATTTTAATACTGTTATATTTCAACCACATAGTATTAAGTTCCAACACTACTAGTAGCAGAATCGTCTCAGAAACTTATTTCTTTACTATATATTAATATATTTATGTATATTATCTTCTTCTTCTTCTAGCCCTTATCCCATATTACACGGGGTCGGCGCAACACGTTTTGTTCTTCTCTTCTGCCCTGACCAACTATCACTAACTCCCTTTTCTTTCATATCACTCCACACACAAGCTATCCATCTTTTCTTCGGCGTTCCTCTCCCTATCCATTAAATATTTAACTAATGTATACATTTTGATTATTGTTACCATATCGTCTTCTTCGTTCTTCGTCTAAGGCATTAAGTCCGCCTTTGTACTTTGTGTTGCAAGAAGATCGAATAAATAAGTTCTTCTTATTTATTTATTTATTTAATACTTTATGCATAAATGTACAAAAGCGAACTTAATGCCTTAGGCATTTTCTTCCAGTTGACCTAAACATGCACTAGCCAAGAATCACCAAAGAAAATCCGGAAAGTGCCGTTCAAATCTCATTGGATATTGATGGAAACCGAGCACATTGCCGACCCAACTATCGAAAAACACTAAAGCGATGAGTCATCTTACTCCCCAAACGTTTGCTCCCCCGGAACGAATTGGTATAAAATTGCAGAGGGATGAATCATGCGTTGAGCAGTGGTGGCCGAGTGGTAACGGCCCCGACTTACGAGATGTAGGTCGCGGGTTCAAACCCAGCCAGGCACATTACTTTGTGTAATTTATTTCATCACCACTGCTCTCAAAACGGTGAAGGAAAACATCGTGAGGAAACCGGCATGTCCTAGAACCAAAAATTCGAAGACATGTGACATTCACCAACCCGCACTGGGCCTGCGTGGTGGATTACGGCCCATTCCCTCTTCTAGAGAGGAGGCCTGAGTCCCAGCAGTGGGAACATTAAAAAGGCTGATGATGAATCATGCGTGCCGGAGACAATTCGATAATTAGTTCAAATAATCCTCCCTTACGCGGGAAGTAATCTGTTGAGATCATGAATGGAATATGTAGGGTGGAACGACCCTTGTGACAGCAACATGATGAATTGTTCGCTAGATGGGACATTTTTGTTTAGTTATTTATTTATTTTATAACTAGCTTTTGCTCGCGGCTTTTCTCGCGTTAAATTCGTGGTAACACGGTTCCCCTGGGAAGTGGGGAGAAAAGTAACCTATGTCACTCTCCATCTCTTCAACTATCTCCATTTAAAAACTCACGTTAATTCGTCACTCCGTTTTGCCGTGAAAGACGGACAAACAGACACACACTTACCCATTTATAATATTAGTATGTATTTATATAAGTACAGACATATCTAAACGTAGAAGAAAATACAAAATTAAAAAAAAAATACCTATTGTTTATTACAAAAAGGAATTTCTACCAACAGACCTGAGAAAGGAGATAAAAGATTTTTATTGCGGAATAAAAATATAAATAACTAGTTTCTGTTAAACATAGAAGAAGATACAAAATTATAAATAAAAACTGCGCAAAGGTTTTTCTATATACTGTTTATTTGAAAAAGAAATTACTTCCAGCAGACCAGTGAAAGGACTTTATTACGCACGAGGTTTTTATTACGGAATAAAATATAAATAACTAGTTTCTGCTAGTGGCTTCGTCCGCGTGAATTTTAGTTAGTTATTACGGACTCGAAGTCGGCGCATAAAATGTAGCCTATGTCCATTCTTGGAGTTCAAGCTTCCTTTAATAAATTTCATCAAAATCGATTCAATATTTTAATCGTTACTGTCGCATTTATATTGATTGATTGATTTATTTATTCAAGAAACAAATAACATTGTATGCGAATATTCAATACTTAAAAACTAGTACAAAATAATAATAATGTTGACAAGAGTTGAGTTGCACCATTACTAAAACCACATATCATAAATAGTAAAGAAAAATAAAAGCAAACAATGTCAAAAATATCGCAATAACTAATAATTTAATATTAATAATAAGTAATAATTTCAATAATTAAATACCAAATAATACATTAGTAGTAAATGTAACGTTAGTAGGGATGATAGATATCTCGTTTTAAGGGTTAACGAACGATTGAGGCACTGAAATGTCTTTAAATTAGATTTTTATTTAATAACAATCGTCACGGCTTTGAACGCTTTGCGATGAAGAATTTTTGGCTCCTTTTGTATTCTGGGTACTGAAATATTGCTGCTTCAGAGCATTTGGCTTTAAAACCAAACAAAGCCAACCCCAGTCTATTGTACCAAACCCACCCTTATCCAAAAACACTGCCTAACCGTCCAGATTACGTAGCCCTGACCAGTAGGTATTGGAAAGCAGCCTGATTCGATAGAAAAAACCTTTTGGCCCGAAAAAACGAGCAATAACCGAAATTACCCGAAGTTTTTGTCAAGCACGCATTTGCTACATCAACTAAATTCCGAATTGATTTGTGTGGGTAATATTACTGAAAATAACTCAGTAATTTTTGGATCAAGGTCGTTGAATGTCGCATCCAGTAACTTTACTTCTATAACAGACTTAATTTTCGTTGACGTACCGTGTTTCTCTATACAAAGGGGGATGTAATAAATCAATTACCTACAGGGTTTGCTTATATTGCATATTTATGTGTGTACCGTGTGTAGGTAGGTACTGATTTTCCTACTGTTTGATGGCCTGTTTGGATATTGTGGAACCCTTTTCTTGCTCGCTTTCTTCTGTGCAAGTTTTGGGTTTGATTGTTGTGGTACCAGGAGAGAATAGTCTAATAGAATAGAGAATAATAGTCTGGTAGTTTTCCGTTGCTTTGATAACTGGGTATTTAAGTGTTTTTTATTTAAGTTTTTCTTTGTACAAGATGTATCACTTCTTGGTATTTTTTTTAAATTTTGATCGCGGCTTCGACCACATAACTGAATAGAGAATTTTCGTAAGGGAACTTAATGCCGGAATTGAAATTCTATGTGCTTTTCCCGGAAATGGACTAACCTTGTACCAAATGTTTCTTTTGCTTTGATATTTCTATATATTTATATAAAAGGAGAAACTAACTAACTGGCTTATCAACGCTTAGCCGAAACTATTAGGACTAGGAGCATGAAGTTTTGCACATGGCGAGCACTAAGAGAGGGTTTTTCAAAATTAACCCCCTAAAATAATGAAACAGGGGGTTCAATCTTTTGTATGGAGAAACCTATACACAAGTGGGCGAAGCCGCTGAAAAAAGCTAGTCTTCATCTAAAAGAGAGCCTACTAAAATCTTAACTAGGTATAAAATTTTAGTACTAGTTTATTTGTAGGAAACCGTCAAATAACCTCTTCCGTTGGTAAGTGGAGAGAGAGGGAATGTCGAAACTTACAGGCTAAATCCCTCCTGTATTTCATCAGTTGCCCTTTGCGTTCCAGGCCCACAATAAATATTTCGAACAGTCCCGTAGAAGATTTTACTTCGTATCTCGATACTATGGCTGCTGTGGTA
Source organism: Mythimna lalbum (assembly GCA_949319445.1). Classification (NCBI taxonomy): domain Eukaryota; kingdom Metazoa; phylum Arthropoda; class Insecta; order Lepidoptera; family Noctuidae; genus Mythimna; species Mythimna lalbum. Next base: position 3,618,480 of record OX439345.1, on the reverse strand, counting down.
ATTTAATTTCCCCTGAAATATACTTTAAGCTTTTTGTTTACATGAGACACAAGGAGAGCAGATAATGCCCGGCTTATTTCCCCGGGCGCGTCGCTGGTAAGCGGAGCGAAATATGACGGTGTTGGTCCACCTTAGGGCAAGTGCGGTAGATACGATCTTATACGGCTTACAGAATCAATTAAGGCAAGTAACAATATGTTAAAACTACGCATATCAAATAGGACCGGTCGTTGTGGCGACGCTTGGGGGAGGCCTATGTCCAAAAGTGGACGTCTTCCGGCAAATATAATGATGATATCGAAAAATTACGCTGTTTCATCTGAAGCGTTAGGCCGACGGCAGAAGTTACATTTATTTTCTAAATGATGCTCCACACTAGAAATTACTTCTGTATCGTGGCAGCAAACTCTCATACCTACAAAAAATACCCAGACCTGGAACAACTATCTGAAGGCCATACAAATATTCATTACGTGCGGAGTCAAACTCGCGCCTTGCATCTCAGCAGCAAATCGCTCAACCACTGCGCCAACCGTACCTACTTTGATTAACTTGAGAGCCTTGTAAAAAGCGGCGAATATATTGCCATCAACCGCACCTAAATCTATAAAAGCACTAGTTTATATCCGAAAAAAAAAACTAGATTTTTAGACCAATAAATTCCCTATGAAAACACAACACTTTTCCTGATCGAAATCGAAACCCGGATCTCATACTCAGCAAAAATTCTACCGACAACAAGATTAATTAGGCAAAAAACTTCATCATAAAACTCAAGTCTACTTTCATCTTGCCTTTATGAAGTTTTGACGGACGTCAAAATGATACAATACTTCATAGCTATCTTTCAAGGTGAAGCTTGCCAAATATAGGTATAAAAGATAGGTATAAAAAATAGTGCTGAAACTTTTTTAAATTCCAGCTTTTCTTCAGGAAATGAGTACGAAACTGGAACATCTTTAGAGACTGGCCTTGAGGTCGGTATTGTATGCGGTGTGGCACGACAGCCTTGGCGCTCAGAGCCCAGCTGTTGAGGCTGAGTCCCGCAATGTATGTATGAGTCGTGATGTAACTTGATCAATATCAAGAATCCTTATCAAACAATCTGCGTGCTGAAGTTAATAACACTATTGGGAATAAATAGTATCTATATTTATTAGATCGGTTGATATAAACTAGTGTTTGACTGCGATCCCACCTGATGGTAAGCAGTGATGCAATCGTTGATGGTGAGACGGACTAATTTATTAAGAGCCCATGCATTCTAGCTTTGAAGACACCTTAATTCTGCCCCTGATAGTGAAAAAGACGTATCTAACAAAAACGAAAACTGATAAAAAATGTTTTTATAATTTTATAAAAACATTAGCAAAATATAAAAAATACAGGCAGATGCGACTTATTTTCCTGATTCCGGCAATGTATATAACTCAAATCTGGAAAAAATTTTAGATGCGACTTTTTTACTAACGGGGGCAGAATTATAAAGATACGAAAAGACCACAGCATGCAAATTGTTTCAGTCCTTCGATGTTATGTACGCATTGTACACGGTATAAACGACGAGGCGCAACGATTGGTCCGAATTTTCAACAACGTTATAATAACATTGTTCAGGCAGGGTCTATAGTCTTAACATTTTTTTTTGTCCAACCGTGGACGTCTTTTGACTGAAATTATGATGGTGAAATTAAAATATAATATTCAATTATACATTAAACAATTTCTGGTTTCATCGAAAACAAACTGCGTCTAACTTACGAGTATCATACAGTGTTTTACATTCTACACCGGTTCTTGATCCGATTAAAATCACCGGATAAACTCTACGTTTCCTAAGTATATAAGTTGTTATTCGTTGCTTAAAAGAACGTGAAATTGTGCCGGCTCTGTTTTGACGTCCGGACATTTATGAGCGAAAATATTATACTCATATGTTTGCGACATTATACTTTTACCAATACTGTGGAAAAATAGCGAAACGTAAAAAATAAAGTAGTGAATGCTGTGTTTTAGTATACTTTATGTACAATCATTTAAGTATATACAACATTAGTTTTAGTTTAGTGTGTCTAGAATTTTTATGCAAAGAATCTATGTACAAAATTCCATAACTTTATTATGAAAAATCACAAAGTTATAAGCTTGTGTGTTGGTTATAAACCTGGTTGTCCGCCTAATTACATAATTGGTTACGGGGCCACCTATGCGACTTAGAGTTGGTTTTACCCCGCATGTGCGCGGGCATCTAATGCCCGCTATGACCTATGTGTTGTACTTAGTGTCAGTAGTGTCCAACTTGTGACCTTTTTTAAATATTTTTGGGAAAATATATAACATGGTGTATAAATATTGGAATCGATTCAGTTACTGATTCTGAACAAACTATGTTCAGGTTTCGCACGTACTAAAAATAATGTTGTATTCGCTTATGGAGCTCACAGATGAGGCCCTTCTGTAATCTACCATGCGGTCCCAGAGCGGGATAGTAGATGCCGTGCCGATTTTCTGTCGATGTAGCAGTAATGAAACAAACCACGCTAAGAAAACCGCTTACCCTACACCGACCGACCCTACGAAGAAGAACTCGTGCTGCCCACTGGGTTATCAGCACACTTATTTCATTTTACGACACTAAACAACCTAATGTGTATATGGATATATGACTTTCTCTTTAACTAAACATTTAACAATTAAACCAAATAGTTACTATTACGAGTTATAGTGTATAATTCTGCCCCTGATAGTTAAAAAGACGTATCTAACAAAAACGAAAACGGATAAAAAAATATTTTAATGAATGAAACGGGAAATCTGGCCTTTTTTCCTTGTGTTAAAGCGCACCGGAGGAAGTTAGCAAAATATAAAAAAATACAGGCAGATGTGGCATTATGTTCTGATTCTGGCAATGTATATAACTCAACTCTGGAAAAAATTTTAGATGCGTCTTTTTTACTAACGGGAGCAGAATTATGTAGTTTTAATTTGATAAGTGTTTTTTATTTTTCTTGTTCTATATAAGTTTAATTAACTCTTCAATCGTGATAATTAGAGACACAATACAAAGACAATGGGAATGCGCGAACGCCGGCGTTCGCTCGGGGTTTAATGATTTAATACTCAATAAATTTTTGTCGTATTATACCCTGTTCGCGTTAAAATTAGAAAAAGAATCTGTTCAACCGATTTTAACTTCTATTTCGTAAACATAAAGGTGGCATTAAAAGCAAAAAGTAGTTACAAAACCAACTATTTACTGGAGCCGTTACTGTCATGCCATTAACGCAATAAAAGTCAAAATCGGTTGAACGGACAGCAATAAAAGGTTTTCATAAATATCTAATGTTATTTTGAACAGAGTATAGAAGCTATAACTACTTAGAAACGTTAGAAGCACAACTGGTACTCTTGCTCTAAGTGCTTGGCTGGAAATTCTATTAACGAGGAAAAGAACGTGTAGAAATGTAACGTTCATTACTATTATTTTTTAAATAGCTCGCCGGACTCGCCCTTGCCTCCAGCCATTCGCTGCCCGTAATACGTTTGAGAGAAATATTGCTGTAGCACTTTGAAAATTCCTATTTTAAATTGGAGCAATATACGAATATTACTTTTGTTTCATATTGTTGATTTTTCCTTTGCAATTGTTAATTGGGGATGATTGAATGCACGCAGTTACCCTTTCAAAATATTGCTAGCAATTAAAATGAACTGTTTGTGCCTAACTGCGTGTAAGTAATGTAATCAGTAATTGAAGTTAATGGTTTGTTTTATGGAATGTGCGTTTACTGAAAAGTGCTTTTCCTAACGAGTTTTTTATTTGAAGTTTTGTTTTGGATTTTATTGAATCAGTTGAAGTTATTCCCAATAGACAATTTGCATGCAGTTTTTTATTTGCTAAATTAAATCATTTTTAGCTCTAGTCAACAGATATGAAAGAATTAAAAACATATATCTTCAATAACAACCTAGTTATAAAGCTTCAAAGCTGCTTATCCGTAAGAAAAGTCGGGTTTGGATTTTGACGTCAAAGTAGGATATCACGCCCATACAGCTGCCATAGAAAATGACGTTTTGGCGAGAAAGACAGATATATTTGTTTAAAGTTGTTAGTAAACACGGAATTTTTTAATCAGTCTATACCTACTGCTAATTAGTTCTGGGCCACCTCTGATGTGTTTTCTGTTTTTTTTTCTTTCAAACGTGTGTGTGCTTATAAATTATTGTTATTAAGTATCTCATTTAATTTTTTGTTGATTTTGATATTTTTTTACAGTTGGTACTTAGTCTATTTTTTATAAATTGTGACACCCTATTACATAATTTTAAGTTCCTTATATATCTTTTTTTTTTTTCATTTTCGGTACTATAAAGAATTTATCTATCTACTTCGTTTATACCACGTACATCGAAGGACTGGAACAATTTGCCTGCTGCGGTCTTCCCGTCCAATTACAATCTGAGCGTCTTCAAGGCTAGAGTGAATAGGCTCTTAATAAACTAGTGCGCCTCACCATCAACGATTGCATCACCGCGTACCATCAGGTGGGATTGCAGTCAAGTACTAGTTTATATCAGATAAAAAAAAAAAAACTATCAATAGTTTCTAGGTTAGATTAAGATCACTGTCAGACCAGATGTGGGAGAAAGAGAAAACTATTACCTTCTGACCTCTGTCAGTACCTATTGGGAGCTACTTATCTACCTCGACACATACACTGTATGGTACAGTATACCTTTGACAGGTTTAGGAGTTAGGGGGCGACGACCGATCCTAAATCCCTATTGTGTTCGGTTCCAATTCCGAACTACAACACATTTTGTGGAGTGCTTGCCTACTTAGATATATGTAAAGGGTTTTCTATTTAATTAAAGTACCTAACTTAGAGCTCAAAATAAATTCGAAAAAATGTTTTGGCAAGTCGTAAAAGGGTTTACTTCTAACAGAATTTTCTGGCCTCAATACGCGTAATAAATGTATCGAAGGAGATTGTTAAAGTGGTCACAAAAAAAGTGGAAAAATAAGTAAAAATAATTCATATTTATTGCCATCCACTTAGATTATGGGTATTAAAAGCGATTGGTATCAATATATCTAAAAAATAATGGACTATTTATAAAAATAAGTACGGATTATACTTAAAGTAATAATATTTATTTTGCAAATAAAATTTACATATGTACATAAAAAAACTTAAACTACTTACTTACTTACACTAAAACCTAAATAAATACATAACGTACATAAAATACATAAACACAAAGTACACTCAGGCGTCGAAGTACTCCTCCACATCGCTGTCATTGATTATACTTTATTTTATTTTACCTAACGCCATGTCTTTGAAACGATCGATATTGGCTGAATCTACTTAAACGTCACAAGTCTGTAAATATGTCTGTCATTTGTCAATCATGGCGTTTTGGCGGCTTTTTAATGCAACTTTATATGCTATTTTTTAAGTTAATATTTACAAGAATTCTCTTTTTCTGGACTCTATAAACAATAACCTACTTAGTTCGTTAAACCCCAAGTGAGCGCTGTCATTGTCTTACTATTACATTGTCTTACTATAAATCAGTCAAATACCCTATTTGTTCTATTAACCAGGCCACCCTTAATAAAATCCTATCCTTGAAACCTAGAAACAGTTACAATGGCTTGTTATCACTAAAAACTTTCTTCATTTTGACTATAATAATCTTGTAGAAGTCTTTTGTATAAATTACAACTTCCTTCCGTACTTTGACCTACTAGTTTAAAACTAAAATTTCTCAGAAAACAATGAGGCGAACTATAATAATATTCGACAACTATCGCACAACGCCGTCTAGTCCCAAGCTGAGCAGAGCTTGTGTTATGGGTACCAGACATTTATTTATTTATTTCTCTGATAATCATACTTATATATTTCTAAATGTATACATAATATAGATATCTAAATTACACCCAGACACAGAACAAATGATCATGCTCATCACATAAACATTTGTCATAGGTGGGAATCGTACCCACGACCTCCGGCATAGCAGTCAGTGCCACTAACGATTAGACCTACAGGCCAGTCAAACTATTGAAGTTAGTTGATTATACAGCGTGCAAGTAAGACATGCTATGCTTAATGAAGTGTTCTGTATAAGGAATGCATTGAAGCAGCTGTGCGCGCATTGCAGTTAAATATACTTGCTTCTGTATTAGGGAGAGTACCCACAGGAAGCGTGTGAACAGCTTCAGACTGCATTACGTCGTTGTAGTAAACTTTACGTACTTACTGTGCTGGGACTTTCAACATTGCAACTTTGAACGTTGCAATAATTAATTCGTATGTTAATGGCTACGGTAGAGAGGTGTGTTGTCCTCGATACTGCAACGCTTTTTCATATAAAGAATTCTTTTAAGGCTTTCCCAAATTATAAAATGCCTTAAACTTATTGCAATTTGTAAAAAAAAAAGCTCGATCTCGATTTCAAAAATGCTCAACATTTTCAAAATCATATGCTCCTTGGTCAGTAGGTACATGTGGTTCCAATACACAATATACCCAGTGAGTCCTCCCCTTAGGAAATGCATATCGAGGCATTGCTCTGTGCAGTCAAATACTGCTACTGTATTGTATGCTACTGTATTAGCTGCATGTGTTTGCTATTGTATTGGTGTAGCTTAGCTAGTCTACAGTCATATCATTGTTGCACCGCGTGTGGGAACCCGGTCTGTTTGGGAGTTCACGTTTATAATTAAAGTGCGGAACCCTGCTGCATAATATGGTACAGTTCGAGAGCTTTTAATTGAGCTGAAGTAATGGGGTTTTCAGCAGGCAGAGAGCAAATTGGGTTTGGTAAAATGGATGAAGGAAATATTCCGGCCACAAAAACTTTTCGACAAAATAAATGTTAAGTACAGAGAAGTTGTTTGATGAAAAGATTATATAACTAGTGTGTTTTCGGAGTAACCAGCATCCTAAAATATTTGTGTCTAGACAGTTTAGATATAACAGCGCTGCTCCAACTTACACTAAACGTATTCATAAATCTATCCTGTAGAAATCGTTCACTTCCCTTTCTATACCGTTCAATTTATCTCTCTATTATGATATAGGGTCAGGCGATATATCTCACGACTACTAATGTCCCCGCTGGGCGCCAGCGGTAGCCCATACTTTATTATTGCTTCAGGACGGCCGCTGGACAAATGATACATAGCCGCCATTTCGTTAAGGCGACAAGTTGGAAAACTTGTTATTGGCGCCCAACAAGTGTTTTTTTCTTTTTAGAAACTTGGAGTTTTTCGTCCTGTAAAGTTAGATAGTTAATCCGGAAAATATTAAGACGAGAACCATTGGTTTTACCAGCCATTTAAATAATAACTGAAATACCTCTCTCGCCAGCGGTAGTTCATATTTTATTATTGCGTTAGAACAGCCACCGGACAAATGATACAAAACTCCATTTGTCTAAAGTGACAAGTTTGACAACTTGATATTGGCGCCCAACAAGTGATTTTTTCCTTTTTAAGAATTTAGAGTTTTTCGTCCTGTAAAGTTAGATAGTTTTTTTTTTTTTATATTAGCCTGTGCTGTCGCACTGCTGGGCAAAGGCCTCCCCCAACTTCTTCCAGGCATTCTTTTCCCGAGCCACCTCGAACCAGTCCCCACGGTAGGAATCCAGGTCGTCTCGCCACCTCTTCCTTGGTCGACCTCGGCGGCGTCGTCCATCTTCGGGTACCCACTTTGTGGAAACTCTTGCTCAACGGTCAGAGTGCATGCGACTGACGTGACCCGCCCAATCCCATTTTAGCTTGGCAGCCTTTTTTCCTACGTCTATAATTCCTGTCTTTTGACGTAGCGTAGATAGTTAATTCGGAAAATAATTAGATAATCTTTGGTTTTATCAGCTCTCTAAATAATAACTGAAACATGTCTCGATATTACTGTGGTTCCAGTTGGGCGCCAGCGGTAGTTCATATTTTATTCTTGTGTTAGGACAGTCACTGGACAAATGATACAAAGCCGCCATTTTATTAAGGCGACAAGTCGGACAACTCGATATTGGCGCCCAACTAGTGCTTTTTTTTACTTTTTAGAAAATCGGGAAGTTTTTCGACCTGTAAAATTGTTAGTTAATTCTGAAAATATTAAGATAGAACCTTTGGTTTTATTAGCTCTTTAAATAATGACTAAACACGTTTCGATATTACTGTGGTCCCAGTTGGGCGCCAGCGGTATTTCCTATTTTATTATTGCGTTAAGACAGTCACCGGACAAACGATACAATGCCGCCATTTTGTTAAAGCGACAAGTTGGGTAACTCGATATTGGCGCCCAACAAGTGTTTTTTTTTTCTTTTTTAAGTATTTGATGAAGCTTTTCGTGCTGTAAAGAAGATAATAACTGAAACACGTCTCGATATTACTTTTGTCCCACTTGGGCGCCAGCGGTAGTTCATATTTTATTATTGCGTTAGGATAGCCACTGGACAAATTATACAAAGCCGCCATTTTATTAAGGTGACGAGTTGGACAACTTGATATTGGCGCCCAAAAAGTGTTTTTTTTCCTTTTTAGGAATTTGGAGTTTTTCGTCCTGTAAAAATGTTAGCTAATTTGGAAAATATTAAGATAATATATAAGATAATATTAAGACCTTTGGTTTTATCAGCTTTTCAAATAATAACTGAAACATGTCTCGATATTGCTGTGATCCTAGTTGGGCGCCAGCAGTATTTCCTATTTTATTATTGCGTTAGGACAGCCACCGGACAAATGATACAAAGCCGCCATTTTGTTGGCGACAAGTTGGGTAACTTGATATTTGCGCCCAACAAGTGTTTATTTTACAAAAACATTATGATGCTTGCAACACTGATTTTTAAAGAACATTAATACCTGGTCTTTCTCTTCAGAAAGTGCTATGGAAACGAAAAAAGCGCAGTTTATAATAATTATAATTTTCGATTGCTTTTTAAAAAAAAATCTCAGTCACAGTCTAGGAGTCCCTGCTGGCTACTCTTTTCGCCTTTTTGTCTTTCTTTGAGCACTTCTTCAGCTAGCAGCCAAAGCGTCAAACTTACAAGACAGTCGAAATCCTCCAAGTCTCAAGTCCGTGTGTATCCCACTGCGTGTAACACTACGATCGTTAGTACGGTCGTTGACTCCCCGTCTTGCAATGCGGGGTTGTGTACACTCGAACATGCTATTTGTATACTACACAGACAAAACTGGCACTTTTTTTTTCGAAATTATCTAACGTTTTCTTGTTACTAATTAACGGACTTGTGTGTATTTTCTTTTTGTAAACAAATATAAAATAAATAAATAAAATATCCGTCTTTCTACTACATATTGGTTGAGACATCATATCTATAAGTCATATATAGATTGATAGGTACAGAAGACAATCTCATGTATGTACTTCACTTTTTATACCTACGCTCGGTGGACGCACTATGAGCGTTTGAGCCGGAACTGTTCGACGAGCGGGCCAAGACGCTCAGAGATATCGTGTCCGTGAGCGGTATGTGTGCATTGCTCGAGCGCGCTTTGTATGTAGGTTGACTTCTGTACCTATATATTTTGTGCTATAAGCTCGTTGCTGTACACTAATAGCGTTTTCGACTGTACAATTGTACAGCCCATTTCGATTGTGCCCTTATCCGCATAAACGTGTGGCGACTTCCGTCCTATTAGTACCGGTGAGTCAGCACTCCACTAATGGACGCCATGGCCGGGCTCCTTTAAACGGACCACCACGTGTTTTTGTTGCGACAAAATCAATTAAGGCTGTAGTGTTTTTGTTTAATCAATTTTGCGTGTGGGTGTGTTGAATTAACGCTCGAACGCGCTGGATTGACTGGCTCTGTGGTTCTGGTTCGCGTGTTGGTGTAGGTTTGTAGAAAAATGGTTAGCGGGGTACTTTTATGAACATGTACTGTACCTACTGCAGAGCAAAGTCGTCCCTACCTTCTTTTAAGCTTTTTTTTTTGTCGACCGGTAAAATCATCTTTGACGAAACCCGCTCTTGGGTGGAGCGGGAGACAGTGTCAGACTCTTACTGACTAAAAACCCCGCGCCGTTCCTTCTAGCCTTCATACCGGGGCGCGAGCTCCCTTTCGGACAACCCTGTCCCCAGTAGGCTTCGACCCAGCTGGGCCCCTCCTGTTGCTGACAACTCCTTGAGGCGCGCGGGAACAGTGCGCGCCGTCGACGTCTTGGACTCGGTCCATTACCGGACGATCGGACAGCTACCCAAGGCTCCGCGTCCGCGAGCCCGCGTCTACGGTGGCCGGAAATCGGGATCGGAATCCCGGCGACGGCGGCGAGGGCGCCGTTGCCTGATGCGGTCGGCCTCCTCCTTTGCTAGCATTACTGCTTCGCAGAAGGAGGCGACCGCCTGCCATTCCTCCTCGCTCCGGACCATGGCCTCGACCAGGGCCCGGCGCGAGAGGTCTCCGCCGCCGATCGCCCCCACGAGGGCACGGCGATGCTCCGCCCAGGCAGGGCACACCTCGACGGTGGGCTCCACCGTGTCCTCCGGGCGTTGCGCACAGTGGCGACACCCGGGCGTCTCTTCCGCTTGAATCTGATGCAGGAACCTCCCGAACTTGCCATGTCCGGTGAGGACCTGCGTCATGCGGAAGGTAAGGACGTCGTGAGGTCTTTCTAGCCACGCCTCAAAGAGGGGACTTACCGCCATAATCGTGGCGTGCCCAGCACTGGGTTGCGATAGCCGTTGACGCCATTTCACCATGAGATCCCGCCGGAGCTCTGTTCGCCATGCCTTGACATGTTGCGGCAGTGGACTTTCACCCCGGCGTTGCATCTCCACGCGCATGTCGTGCATGTGTGCAAGGACTGTTGCCTCCAGATCCCACGGTGTTAGGCCAGCCAGAAGGCTCGCCGCTTCGCGGGAGATCGTGCGCTAACCCCGCACCATCCGTATTGCCATGACCCTCTGGCAGGCGTTCAGTATGGACGCCGGTCGCTTTGCCAGCGACGGCGCCCACACCGGCGCCCCGTAGAGGGCCATGGACCGAACGATCCCCGCGTAACCTTCTTTTAAACTTGGTATAAGGAAGCAGAATTAAAAAAAAAAAGGTTGTCCAGCTATTGCACACGGTTTTCCTCATAACCTAAGAAACTACACGTACCCGAATAACAGAAAAAAAAAATGGCGAAGGAGCATTTCCTTTCACATTTTTTTTTCTCCTGGCTCAATTATTTATTTGATACTAGGTTTTGCCCGCGCGGCCCTACTCCACCCTACTATACCCAACTCTACCCTAACCTACTGTACCTTACTCTACCCTACTCTACCCTGCTCTACCCTGCTCTACCCTACTCTACCCTACTCTACCCTATTCTACCCTACTCTACCCTACTCTACCCTACTCTACCCTACTCTACCCTACTCTACCCTACTCTACTCTACTCTACTCTACTCTACTCTACCCTACCCTACACTACCCTAATTTTATTTTATCTCCATAAGAACCTTATCCTCACAATAACAATCACAACAAAAAAAAATCAGCCAAATTGGTCAAACCGTATTCATGCTATGTCGTGACAACGGAAAACGGGTTTCATTTTTGTATATATAGATTTATTTTTTTATATGTGTATGTATGTATTTGTGTTATTAGTATTATTTCTGATGTTGTACACTGACAGCCCTAAATCTATCTTAGGGTTTTAGTCAGAAAAAGTTTGACTCCCTTACCCTCTCGCTCCATCTATAGCGGGAGATGTTATTTGATTATTTAGACAAAATTTAAATCGAATCAACACGAAAAATAAAAAAGCCAGTAGGTCTTTACCATAACAGGTCCTACATCCAAAGCTGATAGTAAATGCGAAAAGCAAAGCGCATTAAACTTTAAAGACTTCGACAAACTATATTGGACGACACGCGATCCGACTCGTTAACCGACCCTGCAATTATGATAATCGAGTTCGTTCGTTGCACTTACGACTTTATTCACTGAAAGTAACTATGGCTTGTATTTTTGCTCAAATAAACGTGAATCATCGATGTCATTATGAAGCTAGAACTACATTAGACCGACGCACACGTGAATTACGCCTGATTTGTACGTAAAACGACGTAATGTAGATCTAGAAGTCTAGTTGCCATATAAAATTTATGGAGACTGACGCGCCCAGATTGACGTACGTGGTACACAGCCTATGTGTAGTTCTACCTTTACTAGGAGTGGCTTTATGATAGGTAACATATTTTTATGTAACAGTCAAGCTAAGATCAAGGATTGTAGTAATTTTAAGGGTTTCGTAAGTACCTGAAAAGGAACAAATGGAACTCCTGTTGAGGACACTTTCGTCTGTCTGTCTACCAAGACACTATCTCGGGATAGCGTGGAGGTATCGAGTTGACATTAAAACCATATACTCAAGTACAAAAAAAAACCGTTCGGAGTCTTCGAGACTCCATTCGGGAATTGAACTATTTACATTGCTAAGTTTGTACGACACCCTCAGCACGCAAGTCCATTTCGAACTTGTCCCGTTTTTTTTTTTAGTTTGTAGATTGTTGGCTCGCTATACGTTTTGTTTATACTTGCTAGTGTGTGGGCCAAAGCTTTTTGAAAATAGACTGAATAAATTACCTACTTTAACTACTTTCATCAAAGCCTTCTACGATCGCAGTTTTTCCTAGAAAATAAAGCTAAATAATTCCTTCCGGCGAACACTAAGACGTTGTAGAAAGCTGACTTTAAGTTAAGTTGTAGATTATTCCACAAACTTTCACTTATCGTTCCGATTTATTACTTGGCAAGTTTCCTGGCGTGCAGGTGACAGGGGAACCCGAGGCTTATTCACTTCCCCTCGCAAATAAACTCGTTCCTACCATATGTATCAATTACATCCATTCGTATTATAACATTTATAAATCAAACTCAGAACGGTTATCAAAATGAATTTATAAAGATGAATTCAGAAATCAGAAACGGTTAATTGCAAACAGACCAATTACAGGCACTTTTGATTGAATCGTCAAAATAATAATAATAATAATATTTATCGAGGATAAAATTTGGTAAAATGGTTACATAAAATCGTAAGAGTAATTACAAAGGTAAATGCTTTGTTATCTGCCTGGACCAGGATAAATCTGTATCACAAGCGGTTGCAGCTCTTACACTACCTATAGATATATATATAAAATGTCGGTCAGTCAAAAAAATTGAGGCTAAAGCTCAAGCATAACCCGTTTAATTCAAATTTTCAAAAGGTTTTTGCAATTTGCAGTTTAGTATCGGATAGTATAGCAACAAAAATGGTGTTTGCGATACCGAAATGTAAGGTTTTAAACAACTTAACACATTAAAACTATCAACTCCACTAATATTATAAAGAGGTAAAGTTTGCTTTTTTGAGGAGGTAATCTCTAAAAATACTGATCGGATTGCTAAAGTTGAGATCCTTAGTGGTCCTGAGTTTGAGCTACACGAATACTGACAAGTTCTAGCACTAACTGGACAAATCCACTAAAATCTGTGTGGTTATTTCTTCAAAAGACCATCACAGACACTAATCGGCATGATTCTCATGGACTTTGAAAGACCTCTATGTTTGTTTTGGTGTTTCTTCTCAGGGTTGTCAGCGCTAGAAAACGCCGACTTCATTTAGTTTAAACTGTCGAACACAAATTTGACATTTAAAAATGTTTTTTGATTTTAACCAAATTTGCGAAATAAATATCATTTATTAAGTATTTTGCAAAATAACTCTTTTCCACGAAACATATCAATTACATCCAATCGTATACCGACTTCATTAAAATGTTAATAGTACAAAATTCCCTGATTAATTATATTGTTGTTTTTGTTTCAGGTAAGCAATTCCCATTCACGATATACGACTATGAAACGGTAACGGTAAATATTCGGCTCTCAATTATACCTGTTCGCAACCTGTGAGCGGAGTAAAAGGGAGACATTACATTTCGAGATTGGGAAATTCCCAATTGGGAATGAAGGTTTATGGTGTGGTTCGAGTAATAGAACAGCGGTGTTAAATATTCTCTTTTCTGCCTTAAAGGTTATAGCTATAGGTTTAGATATAGTAAAGTATGTTGGGGTAAGATCGGCATAGGGGTAAGAACGTATAAATTAAATTATAACACTTATCTAACTTTATTTTTAATGCTAGTCATATTGCGTGTCGCGTCATTATGTTCCACCTTTCTAGCAATGTGGCTGGCATTAATTTATTGGTCTTACCCCAACGCACCTTACTGTGCAGAGATGTTAAGGAGGTTTGGTTCCGAAGGTCAGAACATACGATTGATATAACACCTTCGATATCGATAAATTTTAATAGGATCAGAGGTACCAGCTGGAGTGAATAGAGGCTTTCAATAAATTAGTAAGCCTCACCATCAACAATTGCATCACTGCTTACCTTTAGGTGGGATTGCAGTCAAGAACTAAGTTATATAAATAAAATAAAAATTGCAAGTTTTTACTTATAGCACGGAGAACCTTCCCCTACGTACCTTCTGTCGATTACTCTTTCACTTCTGGGGCCCTAGCCAAGAGGCATTCGCTCCGTGTCGAACTCGCAACGAAGTTCGATTTCGCCTTAGCGATGTCGACTATAAAATGGTAGCTAACGTCACATCGACCAACATATCGCTAAGTCGAAGTCAGAGCGAAGTGTTGATTCGAAAGAACACACAGTGACCATGAACTTGATCCAATTTATATCACTTGAATATGCTCAATGTAAACAATGACGTGATCTTAGTGTCTAGCGGACCTCAAGGGCGATTGAAATCTGAGCGTTCTGCGTCAGCAGTGTAAGTTGGTAAAAATATTAAGCTGGATTGGTTAATAAAAAACCAGAAAAATGGTGCAACTGAACAACCATGTATGTTAATCATCATTATTCCGTAACTTTCAGACTCTTTTTTAATTTTCATTTCGAAATTAATAAGGGAAATAAAATTACTGAAATGAAAAATTTCCATTTGATAAGGCTCTTGTTCTATCGCCAATTCTCCACTCTGGCATATTTTCCACTCTTTCCATTTTTTGCCGGTAGCATCTTTTCTGATGCCAACAACAACACTTTTATTATGTGCCGCCCGTAGTAAATACAATTTTTTATTATTAAATACAAATTTGCTTTTATATCAAAAAACAACAACAAAAGACATACTTGATGCAAATAACACCACCAGCTGACTAAAAACAGCCATGTTGATTTGCTTATTTACAGGGTTCAAGACTTCGCTAAGCTGTCGAACGAACATTTCGAAATCTCAGCGAATTCGAATATCGAAAGTGTCACTTGGCTAAGCATTTGTATGAGAATATCGTTTATGTTGAACGAAGTTCGTTGTCGTTTCTTATTGAGTGTGACATTGTCTAGAAATTAGCGATCGATCACGTGACATTTCGAAAGCTTATGTCAGTTCCATACATTTCAGAGATATCGAATTTCGTTATCGTTGATGAAAATGCAACGTTGTCTAGGCCCCCTGGTTTTGTTTCGTATTTTACAATAAGACAAACTTGCTAGAGTTCGTGCATCATTTTCTTAACCGATCTTTTTTAGCCTTAGTAGTGTTTCTTTAGACGCTTCTGTCTCCGGTTATAGTTCCGGACCAGATTCTGTAAAAACAAATTTAAAAACTCCGCTTTCGAATTCGGTTTCGATATAACCGCTTCCGTAATAATATCCATACTATTGTGTATTTGGTACTAGAAGTGCTGACATCTGTAGGCAAAATATTTAGTTATTTGGTTAGCTTTGGTGGCCGTAGATGGAAACTAAGGTTATTTTATTTCATTTATTCGTAAACAATTTACATTGTGTTGGATCCAAGGACAAGTATGCACACAAAAAAATCTCTAAGATACATAAAATACACGACTACATCGAGCTGGGCTAACACAAAAAACACACTGAAATAGTACCAAAACAAACTAACTTACATAACTCAACAACTGCCCCAAACTTCAGCTTTATGTAATATGACTTTGTAGTAATATTATGTACTGTTGAGAATAAAGCCATAAACCCATACAATCAAAGTGAATATGGATATGTCTTCAATAAAATATAATCAACATGAAAACCTACCTTTAGGCACAAAATATATAGGTACAGAAGTCAATCTACATACAAAGCGCGCTCGAGCAACGCACACAGACACCGCTCACGGACACGATATTTCGCTAGCGTCTCGGCCCGCTCGTCGAACAGTTCCGGCTCAAACGCTCATTAGTGTGCGTCCACCGAGCGTAGGTATAAAAAGTACAGTACATACATGACATTGTCTACTGAACCAAGCTATTTTGTGCTTCAGGCCAGTAACAGCTAAAATAAAAACATCAGACGAATATGTATTTGGATGAAATAAAAACTCATCAGTATGGCTTTGAAAATAAAAAAGAACGAAATAATAATGCACACTTCACTGTGTATAAAAAAGAAAAAAAAAATACATGACGTTCCGAAACCATTTTAAAATAGGCAGTGAATTTACACTGGGTTTTAAAATATAAAAGACTATGCCAGTTTTAATTTCGAAAGCCATTGTAAAATATTGAAATTAATCAATCAATCAACTCGGCCGCTAGCTGTCAAGTACTGGACGTAGTGTGTAAATATTTAAATGAACTTTCTGTTAATTCATGAATCCCCAAGCGACCACCGGTGGCCGCGCATCTATTGTCTTACTATTGTGTCTCTAATTGACGGTATCTGAAGGGTTAATATTGACTGGGAAGTGAGAGACTTTGGTGTAGAATAAGGTCGTTTATTTTATATGTTTTCATAGAATAATGCGTATTTATTAGTAGCAGCCGATGAAAGGATCATAGCAGTGCACCTTGTCTAAGCAAAAAAATCGTTTTTTTTTTAAATCAAAGTCAAAGTCAAATATGTTTATTTGTGACACATAGGTATAATGTATGTAGGTACAGTACATGGTGTTAATTATAAAATATCGACTCACTATGCGTTGCCTTGTTATAAAAATATAAAGTAAATAAAGGGCAAAGTCCAGACTCAGTTAGTGACTTATCGGCGCCCAGCCTAAACCCTTGGACCTAAATATACCATAATGTACGTTAAGAATAAGAAAGAGTGTTTTAAAATTCATCCCTACGACGATGAAACAAGTGTCCAAAGTTTGTAAGTAGAAATCTGCTTTCACGCAGGCGAAGCTGCTGGCAGAAGCTAGTGATAAAAAACAAAACACTTAGACGCAAATCTCTGCAATACATCACTTACATAAAAAAATACTTGAGATATTAATCGAAGCAATATATATTAAAAGCAGAGGCATTAAAAGACAAAGAAAAACTTCTCAAGCATCATTACAGTCCAAATGAATTCTCCAATATTGATAAAATTGTTCCAAAGAAACAAGATTCGCTGACACATCTTATACACATTAAACGCGGGGTTATAAGCAACACGTCATTGGGGGGCTTCTCCCCCATCTCCCATAATATACGCCTCCCCCGAGTACAGAACATGTATTCCAGTCTCAACAGTAAGGTTAAGGGATTTCTATGCTATAATAGAAAACGCGACGTGACTCCGCCGACTGCCATTTGCAACTTTTGCTGAATGAGCATGTCTAGTGTTTTCTGTTCTGTCATGTCCATATGAAATGACACAGTTTGGTCGTTACTGTAGTAAAGTCTGTTAAGAGGATCCTTTTCCACTCTCCTTTCGTAAACATCGAAAATGGTTTAAAAGCTTGTTACTTCATTAAATGCAATCCAACGCGATGTTTGACGAAAAGGCAACGCAAAAAAAGAGAGATAACGCCTGGGAACTCTGTTAGTATTCGGTAATTCCGAGATTTGCTCGAAAATTTCACAAAACTTGCTCCAGGAAATAGCTGTTTTTTTTTAAATTCTTATAAGTTTTTGGAAAAAATTGTCGTCATTTAGAATCTTAATAAAATTTGCAAGGTCTCTACAGGATTACTTTTTTGACTATTTAATATTTAGGCAAATTTAGATTATTTAGATTAGTTTTACACAAATTTAGAAATTGGTTTCGTTAGAAACCTAGATAATATCCACAAGAAACTGTGTTTCCAAAATATCTAATGAAAAATGTATAATAAAGTCATAATCAGTTATGAGCGGTTGTATGAAAAACAGTGAAAATGTGAGTCATGATGCACCACCTTAATGTGTGTGCTCACACACGTCCACGTCGTTCACTATTAAACAGGAGCATGTTTCATAGCCCGGTAGAATGAGCAATCCTAGGGGATATCACCACGCACGATGAAGCGTGATACATAAATACGCGCACTATCTTTTACAGCGCCTCTGTGATGAAATATTTTATCTGTCCAAGAATAGCTTCTATATTAGAACCTTCACTTATTTTATCATTTGCGGCGTCTTCATCAAGTGCAATTCCAAAACAGCCCCAAAGATTGCATTTGCCACGATAACCTCCTTGATATCGTGAAGATGGCCAAAATATACGGAAGATAACAGTTCTATTTCACAATATCATTTTGAACGAAAATGGCGACGTTTTCGCGCCATTCTCGAGGAGGGCAGCGTCGGATGTCAGATAAAAAATAATAAATAATGAGTGTGGGAGGGAGGGGATTACAAAGGGAGAGTTTCCGATGGGCAGAGATCAACGAGATTTGCGGTTTTAGACTGCTTTCACTGTTCATTTGCGAACGACGGCTTATGGTTCGTTCAACCAGTGTTTTGGCATTTAAATCACGTGCCCACTTTGTTAATTACACTGTGTCAGATATAAAGCTTTATTTGGTTACAGGCTGACGGGTTATTCGACCGTTCTTTGTACCAAATTTACTACCTGCTTTGTTTTACATTTGCCACGTAACCGAATGAATTAATTCCGTCCATATTCTAAATTATTACACCTGCTAACAAACGTGATGTTTATTTTACTACATATTGAAATATATCCCGCCATAAAGCGAGTCGTGCAGAAACATCTTTATACGAGAATATTTCTGCATTTTATGATACATCTTAAAATTTCAGTGTTATTTTGTGTAAGCGTCTTTCAAAGCATCGATATGTAGACGGTGAACGTGGCATTCTCGCCGCTACTGCAAAATGAACTTAGCGTTTGCTCCGACGATGTTGCGCTTCTTGATAATAATCTAATTCGAGACTTATCCGATACGTCTATTTACCGTTCGGCTTCGGGAGAGAGTAAACAGCATTTTTTAACAAGGAAACTGCTAATAGTATCTCTCGCAAGTATCGATTTTGAGTGCAAATGAAGGGATCTCTAAGTATCAGCTCCTTCGTGTGAATTGGCTGTTGTATTCATTGGTTCTTACGTTCATTGATGTAGCCTAATTTCGAGAGTGCCTTTGAATATCCCGGTTATAAGACCGCAGTGTCGATCGGGAAATCGGGACAGTAGATAAGACGATGGCACCCCTTCAGTTATCGAGTGGTTGGCTGCGACCCGATTAGAACGCCGCTAGCTTAGTTCTAACAAGAATGTATTTTGAAAATTAATGATTTTATTTTGACATTTACTATTTTCGTTTACTGTGTTATTGTCATTTGTATTTTTATTTAATTTGATTTGTATATCCAATTTCTTTGTTTTATTTTTTAAGTTTAACTTTATTCCGTTAATTTGTATTACACCTACTTACCTCTATGAAATTACTCTCCATAGTAATAGGTCCATGTGCACTTATATAACTTTTTTAAGATTTTCTATAACATATGTAATATTGCAATGATGTCATTTAGATGATTTTCCCACCTAAAAAATTGAGTAATTCCTTGTGTGAAGCAACATTAAAAAAACAGTATCAAATACGGGGAAGTTTCATACTAGGTTGTTTGAGGTTGTCCTTTCTTACACATTATTATAAATACGGCCGCTCCATTGGCCACATTGCTCTTTAAGCTTTTGCGGAAGCTGTTACCCTACCACCTTCCATTTACCGATTTCGTAGTACCCATGATTCCCCCTAGAAACTTTTTGGAATACCTCTGGGAAACGTACTGTCTTAACCCTGCCGCTATCAATCGGAAAATAGCGGCATTTTATGGATTTTTTATATTCCCTAGGGCAACTCTTATACTTTGAAGAGACTACAGAACTTTTCGGAAATTCTTTTGGAATCAAACATTTCTTTTTAATCCTAATATTTGTGAATTCATATGTTATGACATTTGAATATTGTTATACAAACAAATAGTATGTTACTCTTTATAGTTCTGATACCCCACAACTTGAACTAAATACTGTGTAAGTTCTATAATAATAATATTCCACAACTATCACACAACGCCGTCTAGTCCCAAGCTAAGCAGAGCTTGTGCTATGGGTACTAGACAACTGATAAATATACTTATATATTTCTAAATACATACATATTATAGATAAATTACCCCAAGACCAGAACAAATGATTATGCTCATCACACAAACATTTGTCTTGGGTGGGAATCGAACCCACGACCTCCGGCATACAACAAAAACAATTCTGACGAATTAAGAACCTCCTCCTTTTTGAAGTCGGTTAAGAAGTGATAAAGCGGCCGGACCTAAGTTCATCCCCAAGTGGTTTAAACAACGAACTTACTTTATGTAAATTAGTTCTGGGATTATGATATTCTGACAGAAATGTTTTGTTTTACAGCCTTTACGTTATTAATACAAGTTTTAAGACTTCCAGTTGTACATTGTTCAAAGTTATTTTTACCAAGGGGTAATCAGCGGGAGATGTGTGACGCCAAATCTTGTGCCTCTTATAGCAGCTATTGTTAGGATAATAATGGGATGTTAATTTGAAATCAATAAGATGTTTTTGTTTTTTATCATTAACTAGCCTTTTCTCGCAGCTTCACCCGCTTACATAAAATATAGCCTAGGTATGTCACTCAGGAATAAAGTAACTTTTTATAGGTGAAATAATTTCGGCTATCGGACCTTATATAATGATTTCAGAGGTTACCTCCTACAAACAAAAAAACATAAAAAAAAAGATTTACCACTCTATAATATATAGGTAAGTGTAGGAGTACCAAGCCAACCTCTACACTGCAATAAAGCTCAAGACAAACTAAATTCATGTACACCACGTATGCTACGCATGATAACATAATATCCTGTCTTTTGAATTTGCTTGAAACCAGATGATTTAGAATCATACTTGACAAACGCAACGCTGTGCTGTCACGCATCCCACGTAACTCGAATCGTCTGTTTTGAAGTAAATTAGATTGGATTTTTCAATTAAAAGAGTTTAGATGTCATAATACGTAGTATATGTCGCATACGCGTTTGTCTTTGGGCTTGAAGCGATATTACAGAAAAAAAGAATCCCAAAGAAATTAACAAAAAAGTAATTTTAGAACGGGAATTTTATTTTATTATTCCAACTCGATTGCAAGATATCACAATTCAGTGTGCAGTTTCATAAAACAACAATTTTCATGACAAAAAACCTTAATAAATTACACAGTGCTAAGATTACAAACTTAGATCTTTTCATGTTTCAATCACTTCGATAGTTCTCGATAAAAAGGAAAAGATTGAACGCAAACCCCTCTTTATTTTACTTCACCAGAAACTTAAGAGACCTTTTCCGCAAAACCTTTAAAATAAATCTTAAGTAAATAATGGCAGCCAACCCGAAGAAAAGATCAGTCCGATTTAAAACTGAAATCCGACTAGGTATATTCTTTATATAAATTGCTTTTAGACTGCTTTCGTCGCGTCGTCGGCCAGCCAAGTTTTTTTTTTTTAGTGTTGTATACAGCGTGATTCATTGAGAGGGGTTCATTGTTTCAATGAACAAATTCTACGGTTTTAGAGTTGGGAAAAACTATTTTAATTAACTTCCACTATAAAGTACCGCAATGGTAATATAAATATTTATGACAGGCCTTTTGGTCTAGTGGTAAGATTAAAAGTTAATATAATATTCCACAACGCCGTCTAGTCTCAAGCTAAGCAGAGCTTGTGTTATGAGTACTAGACAACTGACAAACATACTTATGTATTTCTAAATATATATAGAACAAATGATCGTGCTCACAAACACTTGTTCTGGGTGGGAATCGAACCCACGACCTGCGGCATAGCAGTCAGGGCACCTAACCACGAGACCAACAGGTCAGTCAGGCGGAATGTTGGCACGCCGTTTTTCTTTTTGCTCTAATAAATGACGTGGTTTTTCTTATATCTTTAGCTTTAGTGTTCTAGATTTTGAGAATAATGAATCGCTCTCTTTAGGCAAAGAACGGCTTGTAACCCAAGTTTATGTAACCCTTTCTCGAAGTCATATCTCTGGCTTAATATCCTAAGCTAGCCATATGTAGTACTCCTTTGTTTCCAACAAGTTTTCTTCGGAGTTTTTCGGTCGATAGAGCGTGTGTTTTTAGGGTTCCGAACCCGGAGAATGCCAACGGGACCGTATGACTAAGCCTCCCCGCGGCACATCCGTTCGTCCGTCAGTCAGCAGACTGTATCTCATAAACCGTAAGAGGCCGAGTGAAATTATCACAGAATATGTACAAAGTCAAGTTGTGTCAAGTTTATTCTATTCTATTCTAAAGATTCCGTACCTTCCATAACAAAAAATGCCAAAAAATCACGGGTGTTGTATATGAGCCCGCTTAAATGTTTATTTTATTCTGTTTTTAATTCATGAATCCCCAAGCGACCACCGGTGGCCGCGCATCTATTGTCTTACTATTGTGTCTCTAATTGACGGTATCTGAAGGGTTACAAGCTTTTATTTAGTTTCACCTGTCCCGATGTTTGTCTGTCATCGAATCTTGTAAATTAAATTTGACCCACTTCCCGGTTACCGATTGAGCTGAAATTTTGCATGCATGTGTATATCAGATGACAATGCAAAATTATTATGACATGGAGCTGATCTGATGATGGAACTGGAAGGTGGCTATAGGAACTTGGTAGTTAAACGATACAACCCCATCGAGTTTGGGCTCGTATGATTCGTCTTGACGAGTATGAATTATATAGGTAAGTATACCAAGCTATAAAAGCTTGCTATAAAAAAATGATTTTCATTAAAAGCTTGTTTAGTATTTATTGTTGTAACAGAAATACATTATCTGTGAAAAATTCGAGTGTCTATCACGGTTCATGAGATACAGCCTGGTGACAGACGGACAGACGGACAGCGGAGTCTTAGTAATAGGGTCTTTTTTTACGGTGGGCAAAAATCATCTTATGACAACTCCCGCCCTTGGATGGAGCGGGCGATAGTGTCAGACTCTTACTGACTAAAAACCCACCCCGTTCCTTCTAGCCTTCAAACCAAGCCACGGGTCCTAGGTCCTATTTTACCCATTGGTTATGAAACCCTAAAAAATAGCATGTTTTAAAGTTAACTTCACTTCGAATCAGTATGCTTTAGATCAGGCATATACGACACATTGTATCGCGTACAGTAACGAGAAATAAACGAGATGTCGTTGTACGTTAATGTGAGGGGATTTTAATGCGAAAGACGTATGTCAAAGAAGGGAGGAATTTATTGTATTACAACGGAGATGTGTAAAGATAAATAAAATCGAACGTATTTGTTTCCGAAACGAGAATATTTTACTCGTATTTTGTAGGTACGTTTGTAGTCACTAAATATTCATAGATACTTCGCTTTTACCAAAGACTTCGGCTATATGAAAAGTGTTTTCATTATCCCTATGGAATGCAGGTACTAGCAGGGTAAAGGGGTCTTATAACCTACTCTAGGCCATAATCTATCCAAGTGTTAAGTTCAATCCAAATCTATATAGCTTTAGGGTCAACTCATACCAAAAGAGCGTCGAAGCGCAGCGTAGCGGAGCGCAGGTTCAGTGTCATATGAATTTTAACTTTATTTTCATTGTTATAATACTTATTATCGCATGAAAAAAGTCAAACGAGTCGCGCGGATGCCCGCGGCGCTTGCGGAATTCGATCCGCGCGACTTGTTCGACGTTTGGTGTGAGTTGACCCTTAAGCTCAATTTATACCGCCGCAGAATAGAATGCAAGCGACTTTTTGCAACGAAATTGAACATAGCATAACAATTTGTATATTATACAATTATGTCAATTGTATAATATACAAATTAAATTCGAGTCAAAAAAAGGTCGCGCGTCTTCCGGGGAATCCTCGCGCATTCCCGAGAATTCTCTTAGCTACGAAATTGACGCTAGAGGCGAAATTGACGCTACCATTCCATTCCATTCTGTGGCGGTATAAATGAGCCGTTGAATTGAAAGTCTATTTTTAAATTCCTTCAATTAATAAATAGTGGCCAAATCATATGAGAACCATATAGGTGCAGGGGTGGTCTTTTGAGCTAAAACCTGTTTAGACAGTGCAGGCATTTGCCAGTACTTAGATTAGTTGTTACACATTTGTAATATTTGTAGGCACTCTACTCTACTATCACACAACACCGTCTAGTCCCAAGGTAAGCAGAGCTTGTGTTATGAGTACTAGACAACTGATAAACATATTTATATATTTTTCTAAATACATACATAAGTAAACCCAGATACAGAACAAATGATTGTGCACTTACATAAACATTTATCGTGAGTGGGAATCGAATCCACGACCTCCGGCATAGCAGTCAGGGCCACTAACCACTAGACCAATAGGCCAGTCAACTAGTATATGTATTTAATCTTCAATCTTCGCATCTACTTACATAGTTCCTACTATCCACGTACCTACGTGGATTTGGCAACGCCTCGACAGTAAACAGACATACACATGCTATTTGTCTGATAAGTTTTTCTCCAAATCTCCAATACGAACCAGATAGCTAAAACTATACATAGCAGCCATCAACCCTGTGCAGGGACTCGTCTCCTTTTACGACCCGCCTTCCCCAGGGCGAATAGGGGAACGGTAATCTTTCCTACCCTCCACAAAACTTCTACTTGCCTCGTATAATTTCAAACATCATTGTGAACTTTCATCTATCTATCTATATTTATAAAAATGAATAGCTATTCTTTAGTCTCGATAAAACTCGAGAACGGCTGGACCGATTGGGTTCATTTTGGTCTTGAAAAATTTAAAAAAAAACGAAAATCATTATCGAATACAACACCATATCCAAGTAATTAAAATCTCATTTTGAAATAAATTATGCTAATTCTTGTAATGCAGATGGCGTTATCTTTTGACAGCTTAGCTAAAAGGACTATTAGAGCCCTAAGCTACTAAACTAGACACCATACAGACACCAGAGTTGGTCGCGCTACCAAATTAGTTGCGCAACAAAACGGACACCCGGTGAGTAACTCTCTATAGAGCTGTATACATTTTGTTGCTAGCGGCGACTGGTCGCGTCGCCAAGCTGTTTCGGTGAAATACAGTAGCCATTAGGCAGTACGAAGTTGACAATCTATTTGGAAAGAAAATGCAGAATTTCCCATGTAGTTCGATACCCCCTCTGCAATCCTTCGAGACGTTTCTGTCCAAGTTTCAGCGTAAATCAATTCACCGTACTCATTTTCTAGAAAGTTCGCGAAGAAATGAGAAAAAAGTGTACGTGTACACCTTTATGACCGCTGTGGGAGCGCCACCGGAGACAGTTTTTCTTCGGGAACTTAGGATCAATATTTGTTTGGAAAAGAGAACTTCGAAGATGGGACTTGAATTCGTTTTAAAAAGGATTAAGTCTCTTGTCTGGAATCTAGATTGCCACTCGTGAAAATAGTTCTTTGCAACTGATATTGTTTCGGTTGGGGCAATTTCGGTATGAGCTCTATTTTATAATTGGTCAGACAACAATCTCCGTGGTGCACAACTACATGAATAACTCAGTATACATCTAAAATTAAAGGTTCCGTGTCAGAGCGTTTCACGTCATTGTTTTAAATACATTTCTGGGGAGCCCTTTGCTGCGGTGCGAGGTTATTTACGTACACTCGTAAATCAACATCCGAAAACGAACCATAAGGCTGCATAAGGGTTGTTTTTCCGCATTATTTATCTTGAAAAACTAACATTTTTCAGGAGAAAAACCCTTGTATATTTAACGTGTGAGATGGAAAACGTAGCGTTGCTTTACTTTACTTTACATTAAATGGGGTAAGTTACGTAAAGTAAACGTAGGCTCATGCGTTTGCACGTCTCCTAGCCTTATAAGCGGGATATTTATACGGGTTTTACGAGTATTTCGAATAGCGCCCCCTTATCAACATTCATGGCGTGTCCCATTGACGCGGTCTTGGTACTTCGCGGTGATGTAAGCCTCAAATTTACGCCATGTTGTATTATTTTTAGTTGAAAATTATTTTTTATACTTTGTTTGGTGTTTTAGACGGTTTTGGTGGATGTTTGAAATAGATCACTTAACTAAATGTGTAGGTATGTTATTTAATAGCTTTCCATATAACGAGCAAATCATTATCTATAATGTAATATAAGTATAAAAACAAACAAACTAGCAAACATACAGATGAAGCTAATAAAAGCGTGTTAAAATCTGAAAGTGTCAGTATTTGTTATTGAACTTCTCCGAAACAACTTGACCGTTTCTTAAGACATTTATTCTATATTTTTAGAAGTCTGAGAAAAGGTCATAAACAACTGTTACCCGCCTATCCCTACCCCTATATTTTTCTTTGATAGTTATTATAGACTTAAAAAAAAAACACGAATAATAGACTTTTTGTTGATTTTAATGAATCAGAAAAAACCTAACGATTATGTACTGAAGTCTGGTAGTCAAGTGATCACAGAACACCAGATCACTAGAAGAAACCATCCCAAATCAATAGTTATAAGTAAGATCATAATAACATTGTCTAATGCGGTCCAAAAATTCAATTTATAGCGGTCACAGTCATTCCATACTTCAAGGAGTCTACAGCAAGTAGGTACCTACTACCCATGGTAGGTATCTATATAATTTTTAGACCTTCCACAATCAAATTTTATTTCATAGCCCACTAAACAATGGGTTATTGATCATAAATATTCAAATTGCAGATGTTGACTGCGCAACTCTGTAATTGAATTGGTCATGTACTTGTCATATTTTATTATGAGGGTAGGTAATAAATTTGTGCTTATAAAGGACAAAACATAGCTGCCAAAATACAAGGCCAAATAAGTTTGGCGTCAAAACTTCGCAGACGTGATGAGTATTGATGACGATATCTAATGAAGGGTAGTGACCGTTCGATACTAATTTTCAGCCGAAACCGAAACTGTAACCGAATTCCCCTCCAACGTGGTAACAGAAAAACTGACAAAAAATTTAAATAATATTTCGATACATTTTCTTTTTGTCGACGGGGAAAATCATCTTTGACAAAACCCGCTCTTGGGTGGAGCGGGAGATAGTGTCAGACTCTTACTGACTAAAAACCCCGCGCCGTTCCTTCTAGCCTTTATACCGGGGCACGAGCTCCCTTTCGGACAACCCTGTCCCCAGTAGGCTTCGACCCAGCTGGGCCTCTCCTGCTGCTGACAACTCCTTGAGGCGCGCGGGAACAGTGCGCGCCGACGACATCTTGGACTCGTTCCATTACCGGACGATCGGACAGCGAGCTACCCATGGCTCGCCGTCCGCCGATACATCAAGTCAGACCAGTGCGAGTTGTTTGTGATGACATATGGCCCCGAAACGTGACCCAAAGGGCAATGGAAAGGGCTATGGTTGGGGTTTCCTTGCGGGATCGAATAAAAAATGAAGATCTGCAGGAGAACTAAAGTTAAAACGAGCTAAACGAATCGGTCATTATTAGGTATATATCGCAACCGTGAGCTCAAAGGTGCTAGTTCGGGTCGAGTCGAATATTCCGCCCCTTTGGTCGAAACTGAAATTCCAGCCGAAACCCGATTTTTTGATCAAAACCGAAACCTTCGCCTCGGTCAGTCTCTATCGAAGTTACATAAAATAGATTTCAGACTCAAATCATGGTACTTCTACCAGCGGCCCTTACCCTCGTGCCTACTGGTGGTCATCTGTAAATCCAATTTGAAATTAGGAGTTCTTAAAAAAATGCTAAAATGCCGTTTTTTTTTTTTATTTAGTCCCTGAACCTCATAATAACCTTCAAGCGGATCCGCGGTCATTTGAAACGGTAGACCTTTTGCAAATATCACGGACTGGAATATCGATTTATAATATTTTTTTTATATTCAGACCAGAGAGATCCAAATCTTCTAAAAATAATTTGTTTAAATTAAAACCAAAATTATAAAATTAAATAAATTTGCGGTAAGGGGTAAGGCGCGCGTAGTCTTTTTGACGTCTGCGCCGTGACTTAAACTAATGCATTCTGTTGAACTCATAACAGGTTTACAGGTTATTAGATATGAGAAATACTTATGTCAAGAAATCCTCAAATTATGTACGAGAATGTGTCAAGTGAGGTCGATTTGATGGCATGCGAGCGCTTGAAGGTTTAACCGGCTTTATTCAAAAGCCAGTGATTAAGAAATTTTGTGTTACGAAAAATGGAACCGCCCGTAGTGTCCCACTGCTGGGCAAAGGCCAGGATTCCCTCCATTCCTTCTAATGATCACGATTCTACGCTTCTTTTTACCGTTTTTACAAGATTTTATTTAGTTTCACCTGTCCCGATGTTTGTCTGTCATCAAATCTTGCAAATTAAATTTGATCCACTTCCCGGTTACCGATTGAGCTGAAATTTTGCATACATGTATAATCAAATGACAATGCAAAATTATTAGGACATGGAGCCGATCTGATGATGGAACCGGAAGGTGGATATAGGAACTCGGTAGTTAAACGACACAACCCTATCGATCTGTTTTGTTAAGTTCATTTTGGTCTATAAATGGTTACATAATGAATAAACTTGTCTCAATTATTACATATTAAACATGTGACAGAATTTATGACCTAACTAGGTATAAGTATTATACCGTGCTATAAAAGCTTGCTATGAAAATTATTTTTTCATTAAAAACTTGTTTAACGATGACATCTAAGTCGTCCATTCATTAGGTATGTTTGTATTAAACAGTTCCATAGAAACAAAAATGCCATTCAATTACCACTTCACACAAAACACAGCACGACCCATCATTGTTCTCCCTACCTCTAAATAACCGTCACCTACATTCACAAGACTATTGTTCCTTCAATTTAGACCTTACTCTATAAATTATTAAGCCTGTTATCCAGTGACATTAAGTGCTAACTGCGTGCAAGCTTCATCACGTTTTGTATGTGCTTGTCGCCTGAACGATGCATCAGCCC
The DNA here is from genome assembly GCA_949319445.1 of Mythimna lalbum. Lineage (NCBI taxonomy): Eukaryota > Metazoa > Arthropoda > Insecta > Lepidoptera > Noctuidae > Mythimna > Mythimna lalbum. The sequence goes on along the minus strand of OX439345.1, from coordinate 3,589,250 downwards.
GTGGCTGTATTAGACAGGCCGTTAGCGCTAAGCAATTATTTGCTGGAACTTTGTGTGCTTTGAATTATGGATTGGAAAATAGATAAGTGGATTTTTAGTTAGACTTTTGCCTGTGGCTTCGCTCGCATGATAGACAAATGCTATTTGAAGGTACAAAAAACATAGTCCCGGTATAAAAAATTGCCTATTCTAGTATATGGTTTTCCCGACTTAAGGTGGTGCATCACGACACACATTTTCACTGTTTTTCACACAATTAATTGATAATGACGTTATTACACATTTTTCATTAGATATTTTGGACATACAGTATCTTATGGATATTATCTAGGCTTCTATAGACATCAATTTCTAAATTTGTGTAAAAGTAATCCAGTAAAGATCTCTGAAAATGTCCTATTTTGTATGAACTTTTTGTTGCGGTTGCATCACCTTAAAAACCAGTTTTCGGAACGAATATTAACGTAAAAGTCAGTATACTCAAACACGCTACGTTTAATTTTTATTCACCGATCATTTCTACTTAGTCAAGGGGAGTTAGGGTCTTGCAAAGCGCGGTATTATAGCTAAATGCAGTTTTCACAGGCATCTTTTTGATGCAAGTAAAAGATAAAGATGTAGCATTACTCGTTATTATCTATTTATGTGTATGTACATATGTTACGTCAAATAAGAATACCTTTAATACTCATACAAAAGCTTATTTTAAGCTTCGAATTTGGACGATTGATTGAGAAAAAATGATGTAGCTATTAATAAATAATACTATAGTTAGGAAACAAAGCTGTTGTTAAATATGTATTAAAGTAAACCCTACTGAAATATTCTATTGGAAATAAATTGATTCGAGTATTATGTTATGAATACTTATTCTACCTTTTTCTATTAAGTTAATGGTTTACTGAGAAACCTATTTCCTGACTAGCATATATCTATAAGTATAGAAACTACTGGCGCTAGGAGTGCGAAATTTTGCACAACGCTTCCTTTTATGACGTAGGCGAGCACTAAAAAGGGGGTTAAACGGGGGTCTATATTTTATATAGAGAAATCTACTTTCACGCCGGCGAAGCCGCTTGCAGAAGGCAGTTATAAATAAAATAATGACAGAGTCCCTCAAGGTTCTGTTTTGGGGCCATTAATGACATAACATTAATAATATACGCGGATACATGGTATTATTACTATAATTATACCTAGTCTAAATATACCTTTTTACAGCACTGAAATAAATTAATGCTCGAGATGCATTAGCATTGTCCTTGCTGCAATAATTCTTCGCCGGAGGCACTTTACTACTAACAATGCTTTCAAGCAAATTGCTACAAAGCTGGTAATATCGACCACTTTTCATAAGATAATTAAAACACTGGCTAGCACAATGGTCTATAAATGTTTTACTGCCCTAGCGGACACAACAGATGGCATCTGACGCTGGACGCAGACAGAAGTACAAACATTAATCACGTAGACCAGATGCCAACACACTATTCTGTAGGTATAGTAGTAATGGGGTAGCACAAAGGGAAACTACCCTTTGTTCTGCGTTCAACGAGCCTACAGACGAATATTTAGTTCAAAAATTTACTGCTAGACGAGTACTCGAGTCGACATGACATTACTAAGCTCAAAACGAGCTACTAGTTCATTGTTCTGTCTGTATTTGGAATATATGTATTATCTTTTGCTCCTTGTCTCTCACAGTCAGCAATATTGTCTTTTACCATTATTATATATGTATTTGATACGTGATCTTTTAAACTAACAATACCAGGAATTCTTCTTTCATTTTCACTGCCTCAGATCTTCCAAATGAATTAATTTTGCTTCTCTCTTTTTATCAACCGATTATTTCGTTTTATTTCCTTCCTCCACACTCAAAAGGTTTCGCATGACTGGCCGTCCGCCTTCATCATACATACCCTTTGTATCGTCCGTCCCATCAGCTTATTTTCATTTACTCATTACGAACGTCGACATAATAAAACAATTTTAATTGACATTTATGCGCCGCTGATGCATACCAGCCTTTATGAATGTGACATTAAGTTTCGTGTTTCGTTATTATTAATTTAATTATTCATTGTCCTTTTGTGTTTCATTTTTACCTTATGTGCTTGATGTTTTCATACGTTATTCAAAAGTAAATTCTCGGAATACACATTTATTAAAATCATGACAAAATGAAAGAACCAAATCACTCTATGGTCTAATGAATAGTCATAGGCGGAAAAACTAATAGGATTGCCGCTTTGAGTCACTGTTTGATGAAAGACACTAATAAACAAAATGGCAGAGAAACAGAAACCAAAAGGAAAAACATGACTCACTAACTCCCAATTAACGACACCCCTACTGTCCAAGAGACTAAACAACAGAAGAAACGGTCACAGTCAATGAACAGTCAATAGAAATAGATGGACAAAACAATCAATCTCTATTAGCCAATCTAATTGAAGACAATTTGTCACCCCGGATCGATCCACGTGTTTATCTACCGTCAGTAGGACATTTTGGTCATTTATTCAAACTGGACGATCCCTCTTGAATTTTTATTACGACAATTTCTGTTATAAAAGACACTGTTAATTTAATTTCTTTGTCTAAATTTTTTTTGTCTTATTTATGGGTGCTGGCTCCTCCTACAATGCTGGTAAGAAAGAGTGATCCTAAAGGAAAAACGTAGAGAATAATTGCGTATAAAAGGATGAACACAAAAGCAAGACATTTTACTCTAGATTCTTAATTTATTCATAAGCTAAATTTTGAGAAGCTTTTCCCAAAGGTCCAATTAAAATGTCAGTGACAGGGCAATAAGACGCCTAAATATCATGATCGTGTGATAATATATGAGGGGATTAAGCGCTCAGTTCTACTCACGTGCTCGCACGCCCAATTTACTCCATATTGATTTACATCCATGGCATTCTATTCAACTTAAGCCTGGATTAGAAACATTCTGTCTAACGACGTTAAATCTATTTAAATTAATATCTCGGTTGGCAAATAATTTCACTTCAATTATCCAGGGTTTACGAAATGACGTCACACGTAATATCAAGATGTTGAAGGTGGCTTAAGCGTTACCTTCTCAGATTTGATGTTAAATTTCGGCGCTTGCCATTTTAGAGATAAATAGAACATGATTGTTAATGTGATGTGATGGATGAAAGATAAGATTATGTTTTGATTATACTTTGCACACTACGTACATATATTTGCTTTGATAGTCCACTTGCACAGGAATGATCTGAAACCCATCAAAATGTGTTCTCAAAATTAGAGTCGGTTCGAATTCTATCTATGGGAGCTTATGAAAATCTTTTTGCTATATTCAAATGATTTCCGCGTAATCAATAGGATGAATACCTGATGTACCGTATTTAATTAATGATTTATATTTTCTTTGTTTTCAATATCGCATGTTTGCATGTGGTGTGTTTGTTAAACTCAACATCAAATCCTCATGATTCCCAAGACAATTTCAAAACTTTGTCTCATAGCAATACTAATTCAAACAATGTTTAGCATTATTAAACATAATTCACGCAACAATGCTTAAAACTTGGAACCCATTTGTTTGAAAGTCACGAATTCGTAAGAAATGTTATTAAAACTTTTATTACGAGAACATTCTAACGCCGCTTAACTACGGCATGGTACTAGGGTAGCAGATATGTACAGGAGTGTTTAACGCGCAGGAGTGCTCTCCACCAGGCCAAGGACCGGACTACGAACCCGCCCGGCATTATGATTAAATCTGCAACTTGTTTTAATTTCGCAAACATGCTCATGATTTATAGGATCGAAGCGTGAATTTGTATTACTTTTTTGTGCTTTGGCCTTTTTTTGCTTAGAGTTCGTCGTTGTTTTGTTTGTTGGTACAGAAATGGCTATTCATACGTAGAATTGGAAGCTTCATCAATATGAATCATTTTTGTCGTGTCACATCAATCACACGTTGTCCGGTCTATGACTAGGATTAACGTTGTCCGGAGTAGAAATATATTTTCCCAATTCCTAAAAAGTTTTTTGTTACACGCAGATGAAATGAGTCATAAACTGGTTCCAGTGAAACGTGGACCGTAAGAATAGGGCTCTTACATGTGTGTTGCTGCATCTAAGTATTATACTTAATATTGCCTCTAGAGAAACAGTTGAAATGTTTCCTAAAACATATTGAATAGCTTAGCGAAACAATCACCTGAATTCATTCAATTTGAATTCAATTTCACATCTCATTCCTCACGTCAAACTGTAATGACGCTACACCAATCTTCGCTCTGTTTGCATGAATCTAGTCTCGTGGCATTAAAACGAGGCGATGTAGACGTGCCGCCGACAATCTGTTCCACAATTAGGTACATTTGCAGCCATTTCGTGCTGAGAACTCGCTGCGTCTAGAAAGACCGGGGTCTGGAGAGTGTAGCGCCAATGTAAACGACCTTTAATGATCAACGCGAGAATTCTTCCTAGTTTCTTGTGCGAAATAAAATATTTGAAAGAAGATCGTTCCTAATTGGATCTCTTGGCATAACGAGGAAAGGAACATCAAAGACATATGTAGATGATACAACTCGTAAGTTTAAACGGGAATCCTTTTGTCCCGTTTTCATCACCAATGCATAACTTTTGCCTTTGCATCGCAATTAACTTGTCAAACGACCAAGAAAGATCTCGAGTTGTTCAATTTAAGTTAGCAACTTCCTTTTACAATTTGTCACACAAAACCGTTCAGTTACACACTTTGTGAGGCGCTAGTAAATCCTCTAGTATAAAACGTGGCATTCTGTAAAGTTTAAAACTCTTGGGGTTGCGGACGCGAGCCGAGCACTAAAGTAGCAAGTTACGCCGTCTCACTGCCAAATAGCTTTATTTGACGGCGGACAACTGATACGCGAACAGCGATTCTTTTCTTATTTGTGAAGAAATTTTTGCGAAAAGTTTGATATAGCTTTTATTTCGATATGGATTGCCAAGTATACGAAGTAAATTCGTACAAAGCAGACATCTTCGCCGAGTAAATCATAATGTCCTTGAATACGCTTTCCATCAATTCTTTAATAAAATTTCTCATTTTAGATCCGGCACAAGTTTATCAAATTGACTATCTTTACTGAAGAGTACGGATCACTTTAGTGGCAATTCTAATCTTTTAGTCCTTGCCTGTATTAATGGAACAGGGATTAGTCCTTCGATTGTCTTAAGATGATATCTAACATTCTTTGTAACTCTTTCTCTGTTTTGTTTCATTTGATATATTTCTTGATCGTCTTTCATTCTGCTGACATCTTCTGTTTTGTGTTTATTCACTTTATTTAGCACAAAAAGCCTACCAAAATTAGCTGCCTGGACTATTATTTCCTTTGTTAGACTTTTCCTGCTTATTATTACGTTCTGCTTTTACTGACAGGAACTGTTTATGTACTCATAAACTAGTGTATAATGCGTTTCTTTGTCTCGATGAGTGTTTCATTTAACTGCTTTCTGACTACTACATTTTCTGCCCTAACAATTAAGCTAAATTAAACTTTGCAGATGATTTTTGTTCGTACTGTCATTGATGTTTTCCTTGGAACTTGTCTTAATTCAACGTCGAAATTGTTTTTTTAACACACGCTCAGAAGGGTCTACGAATAATATAGAATTACAGCAGTTCTAAAATTTCCAAGTTGCAAATTTTCATCTATTTTTGATTTAACTTTCCTATGTTATACCGTTGATGGCCGAGGAATGTCTATATACCTTGAGGCAGTTTTGCTAATTAACCATGTGGGCAAACTCGTCTGCTAACTATCTGGCCAACTGAAATTCGGGATAACACCCGAACTTACCTTTGACATTTTTAGGGAAGTGAAGCATTTAATTTAAGGTTCGTTTTAATGGGTAAAGGAAATTGAAAGGGATATTCTATTAAGAATAAATTACAATGTTAAATTCGTTCTAAAAGAGTTGGAAATTAGATAAGTACTTACCGAGATCGACCTTCAGCATTTTTTGTCGTTTTATATTTTGAAAGTATCGTTTATAATTAAAAAAGTAAAGGGATAGGTACTTACTCTTATAGAATTTTAACGCGGCATGATTTTAAATTACAATTTAAATGAGGAACTCCCATTTTACCTGCTTCAATATTCACTTATGCTTGTGAGCTTTCAAATCTTTCTTTACCCTGGAATACATACTTTATTATGTAACGTTAAATTTTACGACAAAACCTCGAATATGGAAGCAAAGTAGACTCCGGCTTCGGTTACGAGGCTACGTTTCATTCATGTTAAACTATTATACCATAAAATGTTTAGCACTAACTCTTGTTCGAGAGTTTCATGTTTTTGGGTAAATTAGACCATTTAAGGCAAATTAATTCAGGGTCCCCCTTTTAGCTGCTCCTAAATTGAGGTAAATCTCTTCGGGTACAGTATATGTTCTTCTGTATTTGCATAATTCTCTGACCATATTTATCTTTGACATTTTTTTGCTGAAGTAAAATTCGTCTATTTGAATTTTCGCAGTATTTATTTTATTGTGGTTCTTTGTCACATCTGTGCCACGTTTTAAATGTTCTTGCCATTCAGCATGTTGGTCCGAAGTATGAAAAGAAAACCTTTGTCAATTGTTTGCATCGTGAAACCCTTCAAACGTTCCTATTAAGTGAAATGACAAAATCATTGCGCAAATATAAAAGAGAAAAATGCTTGTGACATAAGCAAGACTTGAGTATTTTATTAATGAAGAGAGTGGCGTTCAAAAGGACAATATGATTCTCTCATGTGTCTGGTAACAGACAAAGGGGAACAAACAAAGCGAAGCGGAGAACGTCTTCCGAAGTTTTTCCTTTTGTGTTTAATATTGAGGCAATTTCTAGTGTCTACGCATTTATATGTCAGTTGCTTTTATTTAGGCACTCTGTCACAAGTTTGTCTGTGATTAAGATTAGTTCAGAGACCTTTTTATACACCACGCGTGCCTCAAATCGATGTCAGCAAAACCCTATGAGCCGAACAGGGCCGAAGTCCACTAGGGCCGTGGGGAATTTCTGATACTGAGAAAACCCTCGGTCTTAGATTGCAAAAGGCAACGTAAGGACACAGGTATGGTTTTAGTTAGCAAAAGTCTGACACGCCCAGCTCCGCCTTAAAGCGGGAGAAGGAGAAGTCAATGGATGTTTTCTCACCTCAGAAAAAAATGGGATAGGTGGGCGAGACATAAATGGCAAGTTCTAAAGATGTTCTTCAAAATAATAATAATACATAATAAATTCATTTATTTATTAAGTATTATTCAGGCTAGAAAACCCATAGTAAAAATAAAGTTTTAAAAAGGTTTTTTTTTTTTTTTAATACAGACCAATTTTGTAAGCCCATCATACTTGACAGCCGTGTTAGGATTCACAGCATGATGTTCGTTTATCTAATTAATCCTCATCTCCGAATTGGTTTTCAATATATTTTTTATTAAAATAACGTTTATTAGCATTTGTTCTGTCTGGGTGTTGTATCTATAATATGTATGTATTTAGAAATATATAAGTATGTTTCTCAGTTGTTTAGTACCCATATAACAAGCTCTGCTTAGCTTGGGACTAGACGGCGTTGTGTGATAGTTGTGGAATATACGTATATGTATGTTGGACCTATGCCTCCCACAATTGCCGCCACAATTAAATATTCAATTATTAACATACGTGAAACTGAATTGGAAACACGAGAGCACCATTTATAAAGGAATTTAAGGTTCCCTTTGATCATAGACAGGCTCATCCGGATTTAAAACCAAGTTGAATTAAACGCCCCATCAAATGTCAATTTATCTCGTCTCCAGAGGATGTCGCTCAAACACGAACGTGCCCCTACATGTCACAAGATTTTATTATGATTTTATATTTCGTAGTAAAAGTAATATTCGTTTCGTAGAAATTATTTGCGGAAATGGCTGTCAAATATAAAGCCATACGAAAATTCAACACAAGCAATTTTTGCCTCCTCCTTTTTTTGAGATGGAAATTCATCAAATGACTACTCTCTTTATCGGATGAAGCGAGGTACGTGTCAGGGTTTTACTGATAGAAACCTTGCTATGTGTATGTTCTTTCATTGCGTTCTAGGGCCACGGTGAGCATCTCCGCGGTTTTCCTCCTTCTGAGACAGTGCATCTTTATCTCAGCAGTAGATACCAAACTATAGTATCTTTTCAGATATAATTCCAAAAACGGTTACCATGACGTTCTAAGTAAGATTGTTTTGGCGCTAGACAAGGACAACCTGTATATAGCTCTGTGCATGTCATGGTAACCCACCTAAACTGGATTAGTGACGCTGTACCTAGCCGTAATCAACCTTTTTTCTTGTCGAGCCACATAATGCTTCTACAATTATCATGATGGGCCGCAATAACCTCTAGTAGAACAAAAATAGACCCTACATTTAAAAAAAACTGTACTAATGGATCTTTTCAGTTTGATTCGATGAAATTCCTACATGCTATAAGCACTACACTACTTATTCGTTTTGTTAGTGGGACCATCCACACATCGCCAAGGAGTAAACTAATACACAGAGCGTCATACAGTAAATCTGCTATCGAGACACTGAATAAATATAAAATGTAACAAAATCAATATTGTGCTAGGCTGCAGGGCCATTCAGAAATGCATGACGGACTTGAGTATAGCTGCTGTAACCGGTAGTCGATATCAATATTTTATAGTTCCAAACTGGAATAGGAAGGAGTCCAAATCACTACAGCCTTAAAATAGTAACGCTTCAGTGAACTCACAACTGGGTGACCACGTGCAAACTATGTGTATGTATGTAATGCCACAGTCAAGACAGTCGTACATCTTACAGGGCCGTGAGCATCAACAAAATGGCGGATTTATTTATAAGTGAATGTGCAAGCGGGGCGAAGACGTGCACCCGTTTCTTAGCTGACCTTCTGCATTATTTAGCAGTTTTCCATACTCCTTGGTCGGGCCGAGTTTTGTTTTACTTATCACACCATACGTTGCTCGCAGAACAGATAGTCGATGGGGACGAAAGGTTTTGACATGGCGACTACGTACAGGCCTGACACTGCGTTGGAAGGCGTCCCACAAGGTAGACTGATGACCTGGTGAAGGTCGCGGGAATCTGATGGATGCGAGACGCACAGTACCGGTCATAATGGCGATACTTTGGGGAGACCTATGTCCAATAGTGGACGTCTTTCGTCTGATATAATAATGATGATATCACACCACCACGTGAATTCAAATCGTACAGGGCCCAGCAGGATCGAAGCCTACTGGGGTAATGGGTTAATTGAACGTAAACCCCGGGGACAGAGGCAAAGAACGAACAAGAGTAGGTTTTAGTCAGTAAAAGTCTGACATGCCCTCACGATCCAAAAGCAGGAGAAGTCATTAGATGATATCCCACCATAAAAAAAAACACCACCACGTAGGAAGTTATGATGGATTACCAGTTATTTCCTTAGCGTTTATGTCGGGTTCCCTTGCGTGTTGAAAGCTCTTTAGCTTGCTTTTGTAAGTTTATAACTTCTGTCTGACTTAATGCAAATGTACTCGTACATTGAACCGTAGTTATAGAAGCCTTGGAGTACCTGTAAATCTTTTGGCTCAGGAATGCGTCACAAATGTAAATCACACTATATTGATTTATTTAATCACATTTTGGGGGTATGCGGAACAGAGAGTAAAGTCCCACACCAACGGAGGTAGTTGAAAAGGGAGGATCCTCCAACCAGACCGGGTGTTATTAGTCTGGTGGGCGACTGCCCGATAGTTGGTGTCGGGCTGTCGTATATGTTCAAATCGCGCGGAGAACTTTGATTGCGCGATGCAGGATTTCGTATTTTCTTCGTAGCTCTTATGTGGCGTCATAGATGTCGCTACAACATGATTAAATATAGTTTTGTTTATAGTGTGATCATGAATAAAACAAAAAAATAATAATTGGAAAACTGCCGTAAATAAAAGGTGATTATTAAGCACATTTCAAAAAGTAATTTCTATTTAAATATAACTTTGAAATATTTGAAACAAAATATTTACTTAATAGATTACAAATTAAAATACGACTGTAAAAAAAATTGAGCTCTGAAAAGTAGTATACAAAATATTATTCTTCAGTCCGTAGATAATGTTTAGACAACAGCTCTGGGCACATATATGTCACCTTACCGATTGTCAACACAACAGAACATGTCATTTTTACAGTATTATAACAATCTTTATGGCAAGCACAGCCATCGTCTAAATATCATTATGTCTAAGAATATTTTCTTGTTTCATAATTTTCAGAGCAGGGGACTTTTTACAAGCTTTTATTTAGTTTCTACTGTCCCGATGTTTGTCTGTAATCAAATCTTGTAAATTAAATTTGACCCACTTCCCGGTTACCGATTGAGCTGAAATTTTGCATGCATGAGTAAATCAAATGACAATGCAAAATTATTATGACATGGAACTGATCTGACGATGGAACTGGAAGGTGGCTATAAGAACTTGGTAGTTAAACGACACAACCCCATCGAGTTTGGGCTCGTATAATTCATCTTGATGAGTATTAATTATATGGGTATACCGAGCTATAAAAGCTTGCTATGAAAAAAATATTTTCATTAAAAGCTTGTTTATAGTAAATTTTTAGTTTTTAACTTCATTTCTTTCTGCATTTAGACATGTTTGTAGGTATTATTTTTAGGTGGGAAAGGCATCTAAATGACATCATTCACAGATATTAAAATTGTATTTACCTCTAGCTATATAAAGGATACAAATATTTCACTTGCTTTTAGCACCTATAGTATGGTTTACCCAAGAGAACTAAGTACACAGAAGCATTTATTCACAAGCGAAGTGCAAACGGGAGATGTCTCCTTCATCCGTTTGCATAATTGAGAAGTTTTTTGAACAGTTACTTGTAGTTGGACACAAAAACTTGTCTTTTCTCCCAGCACCACCGTAATGTTGCTGACTTAAATATTTATGTGTTAGGAGAACTTTCTTGTTGCTATGAAAGAGAATTGTTATCTTCTTAATATTAGATGTTGTGCGATAAAGGCAGGTTGTGGAGGTTTTGATTTGTGCCCTTAGCACCAATATTTGAATCTAGAAAGCGTTCTAGAATTTTCTGTAAATACAACATTATTTTTAGTTCTAAACAACCTTTCAGTCGCCTGGATGGCCCGTTGACTATGTATTTTTACTGACCTATCGAGCTTATAACTCATTGATTTTTTATGATACAGTTATGAAATTTCCTTTACATAAAAAACTAGACACGTGTTTCGGGTTTCACATAAGTATGTAATACATAAGTCCTCCAACCCCTTGGACCGAGAACCCTAAAATTTTGTACAAAGGTTCCTTTTACTGTGTATACAAATAATAAGAAGGTACATTTTGAAATTTAAGTATAAAACGGGAGGGCCTAAAATTAGTAATTTTGTTCCACAACTTTTAAAAAACGTCATAATATAGTTCCATACTTAGCAGAGCTTGTGCTATGAGTTCCTACTAGACAACATGTTTATCAGTTGTCTTATATATTTCTAATTTTGATGACTACCACTCCACTGCGCACATGATTTTACAAAGTAGCCGATTCTAAACTAATTGAGCTTTATTGGTGTAATTGCTGAAAGGCGCTCAGAGGTGAGGATAAATAAATAAATAAATACAGAAAAACAAAACCCCGACACAGAACAAAATGATCGTGCTCATCACACAAAGATTTCACAGTCAAAGTTACTAACCACTAGGCCAAAGGCCTATAGAAACTTGCCCTGGAGAAACTGAGGCTGGAGAAACTTGTACACAGGCGAAGCCACTGACAGAAGCTAGTCATAATATACCTACTTGAAAAATCGTCTCCTCGAGCTAGAAGCAACTCCTCTAGAAAAATCCTCGATAAAAGCTAGCCTACAAGGTTGTAGGCTAGCTTTTATCTTCATATTTTACTATAGCATATTCTTTACAAAAACCTTCGGCGACGCGATAAGGATGACTAGGGGGACAATATTGCTTGATGTGCTAGAAAAACGAAATATAACTACATCCGAACGTTGATAACTTATCACCCCCATGGAAGTAGTGGGGTGTGACCTTATCTCTGTGCAATCTTTCTGCAATATTATCAACGAAAATATCGAATGGTAAGTGATATAATTTTGAATTTATTTTAGCTTTAAAGCTGTAAAAGTTGTGACATTATTTTTAGGGTTTCGTAACCCAACAAATAAAACGGGGACCCTATTACTAAGACTCTGCTGTCCGTCCGTCTGTCTGTCCATCTGTCACCAGACTGTCTCATGAACAATGTTAGCTAGTTGACATTTTCACAGTAGTACATATGTGTACCTAGTACAAATCGGAAAGTATTTCCATTCTAACCTCTTTCATGTTTTCTGTGATAATAATCATCATTTATCTCTTTAGAGATACAAACTATAACCAGTGCAGTCTCTTAGTAACAACTTCATACCACGGGCAGCTAAAATGTTTTCCCTGATCACACAGGCTGGCCGCCATTGTGTAGATAGTTTACTGTAGCGCATAATTATCATTATACCCTCAAACATTAGGTGCTCTACCTATCCTAGTTTTGAAATTAAAATCAGCACAGGATTATGGTTGTGTTATTTGTTTTGTTTTGGTAGAACTATAGGTACTTATTAAAGTCTGTCTAAAAAGACTTGGGATATTTGTATAATATTTAATAATTTTAAAATTAATTATATTTGATACTTTTTATAAGGTTCTTCTATTAGTAAACAATGATCAAAATCTTTTAATCAACGTTGATTATTGAACCAGTGTTGACTACATCAGATTTCATTTCGCCCTAATAATTACCTAAGTCGTTTGATTTTTAGATAGACTCTATACAACCTTATTTTTTAATTTGGACCAAAAAAAAAACTGGGGCTATATTCGTATCCGTTACTGATCATATTAATGTAGTCAAAAGAAAAAAAAAAACGAAATCCCAAAACTATCCACAAATATTGGTAGTTTTGAGTTTATTCATTACAGACACAAAAAAAAATCTTTTTATAATAGCTATTACTAGCTTCTTCTTCTTCGCTCGCTTAAAAATATAAAATACTAGCGACCCGCCCCGGCTTCGCTCGGGTGCAATATTATACATAAGTTTAAACCTTCCTCTTAAATTACTCTATCTCTCTCAAAATCCGTTGCGTAGTTTTGAAAAAGCGACTTTGTTTTATAATATGTAGTGATATGCCTAAGTCACTCAGTGACAAAGTAGCATCAAGAATTTTTTAAATCGTTTAGTAGTTTTTCAACAAAAATATAAAACTTTTGTCTTTATAGTTTTTAGTATGTAAAAATGTTGAATATTATACATAGTTTCATGTAAAACCGATTTTGTTTCAGATACATGGGTTGGAATTTTCAGTCATTGATTTTATCATAGAGCAGACAGTACAGGCTGTCCTTTACCTTAACCAAAAGCGAATGTCTCAAGGAAATATTTTACATTATTTCATCAGGTCAGGAAGATACCAAATTTTCTTTTTCATAATGAAACTTCAAAAGCTAAAGGCTATAAAAACAGGCTTTTTCCGCTCAGGGCAAGGAAGTAAATTATGTTAATTCGATCCTGACGCACGAGAAAGAGTCCTTATTTACATCCCTGGCCAGCGTTCTGTGATAATTAGAAATATTAATTAGTTTTCTGGTAATTACTGCAGTGTCTTCTTTTGCTGTTTTGGTATCTGCTCTAGATGTTGTTCATGTTCTTGAAAATAGCAAACAAAACAAAGCTATATAATTATAACGTCGGAAAATAAGTGGTGTATGTATGGTTATCATATCTCAGGATTTGTTCTAGCCTGTAGGATACGGTGGAGCACACAGTTGAGGTATGCCCTGTTTGGGTGGAGCATCGCCGTTCCCCCGGTAAGAAGGCTAGAAGGAACGTGGTGAACGTGGTTTTTAGTTAGTAAGAGTCTGACACTATCTCCCGCTCCACCGTTGTCATTGGATGATTTTTGCACACCAAAAAAAAGGCCTTTACCGGTTAATTTTTTATCTGGTAACCCTTGGTGTAAGGTATTTTATTGTACATTGAATAAAAATGAACATTATAATATGTACCTTTGTTAGCTACCTATAGGTATGTATTTTGCAGAAAACCTCATGCTAAATAATTTTTTTACTAATTCATGATAATTTTGGATCCAGTAAATTTTTAAAGCTCAGTATTTACCAAGCAGAAGCTTGATTCTAGAATAAAACTATCCATTCTCTACTTTTTATGAAACCTAAAACAACATCAGGAAATGGCAAGCACGAGAACACCCTGTAGAATTTAGTTGCCGCAGTCCAAACCCACCGCTACCGCAGTGTTGGTTTTAAAACCCACATCATTCGCGGGAAAATTAAAGGGAAATACACACCGCAGGAGCTGCTTATCTTGCGGAGTCAGTTGCAGGCTTATGCTCTGGTGTGTTCACTGCCTGTATGCAGTGGCGTAGCTACTAAGGGGCTAGGCGGCTCAAGCTCGGGGGGCCCCAAAACCTGATTAACAAACCGCTTATTGAATAAAATTTTACGACAAATATTTCTGTTGGTAGTGATAATGTGACCACTGCAGTATTGGTTGCAGTGAGGATATCGTTGCCGATCATATTAACGATGACCATTTCTTTATTTGATGACATATCATTGCGTGTGCCTGTTAATGATAAACTTGGGATTTGTTATAAAAGATAAAGTAGCATGGCTTTTTTAAAATACGCGTGACGCACAGGACCGGTCATTGTCGCGACGCTTGGGGTAGACGTCTTTTGGCTGATATGATGATCATAAAATATTTTTTGAATATATTGATAAAGCCTTAACAACTTAGGGGCCCCAGTTGGTTTTGCCCCAGGACCCCTCGGTCACCTAGCTACGCCACTGCCTGCATGTTATTCATGGCACAATCTTTAAAACTAACAGTCTCCGCATGCTGCATCGTCAAAGAGATACGTTGCAGTGTAGCTGCTGCTCTACCTAGACGCTCTCATTTCTATTCATTTCGATGCTCACTGCCAACAACAAGACTGGAATATGTAATTTTCTGTCAGTTATTTTTGTGGAGTAGGTACTAACAAGTTTTTGTGTTAACGTAGTGGATAGATTATTTGCTCATAATTGATAAAAATACAGTTTTTAGAGTTCCGTACCATAAGACGGGACTCTATTAGGTATTTGTCCGTCTGTCATCAGACTGTATCTCATAACGTGATAGTTAGACAGTTGAAATTTTCACAGGTGATGTATTTCTGTTGCCGTTATAACACCGACTAATAAAAAATAGAATCGAATAAATATTTTATTACCATACAAAAAACGTGTTTATTTGCCGTTTTTTGAGTTTGGAACCTTTTGTGCTTCAATGCGACTCGCACTTAGCCAGTTTTTGTTTTTATAAAAGCTACTTGTAACAAAGCATGGTCCACAATAAGATACATGAAGTGAATACAAAGGTTGACCAAACATTCCGCGACTTGTCGGAGAATGGCTCCGCTTAGAATTTCAAACAGAAACAGAATCCTTCAGGAAGTCCCATAAAATAAACAAACGGAGCATGTATTATGTCGTAAGTAATCTCCATTAGCAGGAAAAGGAGCCAGTTCTCAAAGAAAACACGTAGTTAAAAGAACTCATTGTTTGCTTAAAAGAATTAAGTCGGTAACAGGTGTAGTTCGGTAGCTTTCCGCCGCCGCCATTTTGTCGGTTTTCCGTGAATTTTTTCCGCAGATTTCTTGTTTCTAGCTAATAGTGGGCAAAAATCATCCAATGACAACCCCCGCTCTTGGGCAGAGCGGGAGATAGTGTCAGACTCTTATTGACTAAAAACCCACCCCGTTCCTTCTAGTCTTTATACCGGGGCTCAGGCCCCCTTTCCGATTATCTTGACCCGAGTAGGCTTTCTTTTTTTTTTTTGTCGACGGGGAAAATCATCTTATGACAAAACCCGCTTTTGGGCGGAGCGGGAGATAGTGTCAGACTCTTACTGACTAAAAACCCACCCCGTTCCTTCTAGCCTTCATACCGGGGCTCGAGCCCCCTTTCGGATTATCCTGGCCCCAGTAGGCTTCGACCCGGCAGGCCCCTGCTGTTACTGACAACTCCTTGAGGCGCGTGGGAATAGTGCGCGTCGTCGACATCTTGGGCTCGGTCCGGACAGTTACCGGACGGTCGAGCAGCGAGCTACCTTCTAGCTAAAAGCTATTGGCCCAATAAATTTGCCAAAAGTTACGACAAAATTGAGCAAAGAGTTTCCACAACAAAAGTAAAGTGTTTTGGAGAATGATACCCTATTGTTTTGCTGATAGAACTATAATTACGTAACACTAATTAAGTAAGTTAAGACCTCTTTGATCTCATAATTCCTAGATCGCTATCACTTAATAAATAGTCTCAGGTTAACAGCAGAAAACTCGACTTTTCAGCGAAGAGAGAATACGCAAAAAGGTCGTGGGGCACTTTGGACCGGGACTACGTTCGAGCGGGCCCAACTTCCAACTATAAAAATAATATTTGTTTTTAGTAGTATTTTGGGACGGCATGGAAACAGACCTTAATAATATATAATAATAATATTCCACAACTATCACACAACGCCATCTAGTCCCATGCTAAGCAGAGCTTGTGTTACGGGTACTAGACAACTGATAAACATACTTATATATTTCTAAATACATACATTTTATAGATAAATTACACCCAGACACAGAACAAATGATCATGCTCATCACATAAACATTTGTCCTGGGTGGGAATCGAACCCTCCACGACCTCCGGCATAGCAGTCAGGGCCACTAACCACTAGACCAACAGGCCCGTCAAGTACGTTATAGTACAAATACGAAAAAAAAACTGTACCTATTTATTTTATTTGTGGTCCCAAAATGCTACTCAAAAGTAAAAAAAAAACTATAGGTGCCAACTTCCACCTATATTGACTACGGTCCCAGTCCAAATAGCCCCATGACCCACGCAAAATCGTCAACGATAATTCTGGACCCGACTGTTTTTCTTTGCCGTACCGTAGTATCATTTGATATTTATCCATTCCTATCTAATTTTAATTAGAATACGGTATTCCAATTAACCGTAATACCTAGGTAGGAAGCGTACTTCAAATATTATGCTAGCCTGAGATAAGTCTTGACTATGAATTTAAGGGCCTATTACATCACTCGATATTCAGACAGTCTTAGACGAAGTCGTGTAGAGTAATAAGGGTCAGACTGTCTTACTCGGAATGAAAAATAAAGGGCCTGTTACCGCACTCGATATTCAGACAGTCTTAGTCGATATCCCGTAGTGTAATAAAGAAAGAAAAGTATTTATTTTAGCGCACAAAACATTGTAGACAAAAAAACTCAAGACAAACGCAAAACAAAAAAAAAAGTAACTTTGTATGTCTCACGTTTGCGCCAAAAAAGGTCCAGTTCAGTGAAAATGTCATAAATAAGGGTCAGACTGTCTTATTTGGAATGAAAAATCAAGGGCCTATTAAAACCACTTGATATTCAGATAGACTAATAAAAGTCGATATTGCGTAGTGTAATAAGGGTCACACCGTCTTACTCGAAATGAAAAATAAGACGAGTCTGAATATCGTATGCTTAATAACGCGTAGTGTAATAGGTCCTTTAATATTACATGATAACAATCGGCAATTAATAACCACATTATCAAATGATCCAGAATCCTTGAACTAATAGATGACAATATTGTGTGTAAACTGCAGTAAACCATGCCATCCAATCTAGTGTGTTTATCTACCAATTAGCTCCTTTGCGGTCCAAACAAACAGCTCTATCGTACCTTCGCGTTCGTCGCTAATTAAACGATGCGATGCGATGCGATGCGTCGCAATGTTCATTATACTTGTCAAAACAGTTAAACTAGCGGCCTGTCCCGGCTTCGCACGGGCAATAAATATAGCCTATGTTACTCAGGGTGAATGTAGCTTTTCAATGGTGAAAGAATTTTTGAAATCGCCACAGAAGATTTTGAGTTTATTCATTACAAACATAAAATAAAAAAATATTTTTTAAACTCGTTTGTTTGTTTTATTAAAACCTTTTTTCAAATTTATTCTTCTTTTTTGTTTCCTTCTTCTTTTCTTTCAATCTACATGAATTGTTAAATAAATAATAAATAAATAACTTCATGCAACACAATGCAATGGTTCAAAGGCAGACTTAGACTTTAGGCATTCTCTACCATTCAGCTAAAGATAGTGAAAAGATAACATGGTGAAAACAATATCAAAACGGGTTGGAAAGCAAACGAGATAGGAACAACAATTTTAAACAAATATGTCTGTCTCTTACGTCAAAGCACCATTGTTTTTTTTTGGCGACCTTACGGGTGTACCTTTGACATGAAAACCCATGACGGACTTCTCTTTCATAAAAGCAGCTTTGAAGCTTTGTAAGTTCATTGTTAACTAGCTCTCATGCGCAGTTTCGCCCGCTTATGAAATATTGCCTATGTCACTCAGGAATAAAGCAGCTTTCTATCGGTGAAAAAATTTTTAGCCATCGGACCAGTACTTTCAGAGATGAACCATTAAAAAAAAAAAAAAACTTTATCCCTTTATAATATTAGTGTAGATGAATATACACATTCCAATGTTTTTTTTCATATTCGTTTATCAGAGCTAAAAAGTATTATATTTAAAAAATGCATGCATATTCCCCATTGTTCACGATGTCTGGCTGAAAATAATTGCTTCGAGGACCTACGTGACAGATTTAGCGATGACAAACGTTTCCACGAGGGTCGTCAAGCGCCACAGTTATATCAGTATTTTTTATACTGAGCTCCGAATTTTCTAGCCATTAAAAATACCTGGTCGCTAATCACGACCAGGTTAAAAGGGTGGAAAGGGGCGATGCAGTTCAATGAGGTTGCTGACCCCGAAGTTCAAAGATCGATGAAGATTACCCTAAAGTTCCCGAACTAACACAACTGAATTAAGATTTTAAACTCAGCCTATTTTGCATACAGACAAGTCAATAGAGACACAACCACGACACAACACAAGATCCTCAGCTTATTTCGCATTCATATTTATTCCGCGTATGAATTAATTCTCTTCTCTGAAATCCCGATTGCTAAAACAATTGCCGACACCTCTGACGCAAGACAAACACGCGAATGTTTTACTCGTAAATAAACAGTGCGAGTGTGTGCCTCCCAGCGATTCTCTCGCATTTATTGCTTCATTTAAAGGGTTTTAAACCAGATAAGTGCTTTTAGCGAGGCCCTTATTAGGGCTTGTATACACAGGACGACTGCACACAGGGGGGGAATTCGACAGCTGTTTGTTTTTGTTGAAGGTGTTCCCTCTGTGTGTGTGCGGCCTTTTTTACTGGTTAGTTTTTTTTTCTTTCTTTTTATCGAGCTTTTTGCGCTGGCCAATCAATTGGCGCTATGTGAATTACAATTTAGTTCAGTTTTCGTGATGGGGTGTTTCGTAATCCGATTTTCAGGGGCGATCGCGTTTTGCATGCTGATAGTAACGGAGTTCCTGATATAAATATCAATAAACTTGATAAGCCTGAGTGGTTTGAATTTTTTTCGTATACGGTTTTTTTTACGGTGAGCAAAAATCATCTTATGACAACCCCCGCTCTTGGGTGGAGCGGGAGATAGTGTCAGACTCTTACTGACAAAAAACCCACCCCGTTCCTTCTAGCCTCTTCATTCTGGGGCTCGAGTTCCTTTTCGGATAACCCTGGCCCCAGTAGGCTTCGACCCAGCTGGGCCCTCCTGTTGCTGACAACTCCTTGAGGCGCGCGGGAACAGTACGCGCCGTCGACGTCTTGTGCTCGGTCCGGACAGTCGGACAGCGAGCTTCGTATACGGATCATGTTCGGTTTGCGAAAATTTTACTGTTTCCGTGTTCCGTGTGAAGTTTCGACGTTACCAATTCGCCGTCGCGGGAATGCCCGTATTCTTACTCATTTATATGACAACGCCACACAATCAGTCAGTTTATTGGCATTGTCATTTGTCATTTTATAACTAAGTAACGAGAAAATGAGATAGCCTCAAATAAACTAATTCGTCTTTTATACGAAGAATAGAATATTTAGTAGACGTTCCAGTATTTTTAGCATGAGAGCGAGCGAAGCAAGCTCGGAATTGTAGGGCTCTCCGACACGGACAGATTAGCCTTCGTAGTTTAATAATTTGCAAAGGCAAGGCAGATTTTTTGGGGCGAATAATGCTGTTAAAAAGAATTCTGTTTCATTAGCACCTATTTGTAATACTAGTTTCTACCAATACTAATTAGCTTTCAGAGATTACCTCCTAAAAACCAAATAATAACAAACTGTACTTCTGTGTAATATTATTGTAGATCAGTGGTTCCCAAACTTATTTTGTCTACTGCCCACTTTGAGAATAAATATTTTTAGCGCCCCCATTTTTTACCTATTTAAAAACCACTATAACTTCAAATTAAATTAATTAATTATTGTGACCTAGATATGTATATTATGTATATTAACGGGTCTTTCTGGGTCTCTTCCCGCCCCCCTTGAGACCTGCAGCGCCCACAAGGGGGCGTTATCGCCCACTTTGGGAAAGACTGTTGTAGATCTATGACGGTGTACAATAAAGTAAGTTTATAATTGACATTTAAAAAATACTTAACTACAATCACAGTAACTAAATACAGTAAATTAAAAAATACCTTGAACAGAGAATAAGCATTGCCATACAGCTTGGCAATGCCGTCAGTCTTTTGGGCACATTACCAGTCGATAGAGATGTGGAAGAGTTTTTTGACGCCATATTTTAGTTAGTTTCAATTAGCGTAAGGTTTTATTATTTTTCTTTTATTTTTTAATTTACTGTATACAGCGTGTAACGTTAAATTCGCAAAACCTCAGACACCCCAAATGATTTTTAATTTAAATGACCTAATACAGTGAGAAAAAAATCATAAAAAAATTAAAGGTTTTATGTGCAGTTTTAGTTTGTTTAAAATTAATGTCTGCATTGAAATAAGAATTTTTATTATCCCGTGTATGAGAAAATTTGATTGGACTACAACCATTTGTGTTTGTTTACCTATTTCGGTGTGTTTGCGCACGTGATGGCTTGACCTATTCATAAACAGACAGGGCGACATTTTAAATAAAGATTTTTTCAAAAATATAACGTATATTAAAAAGTGGTTTAATTGATTCTGCTCGTCATTCTGAGCAAACTATTTTCAGATTTTACGTTACACTTTGTATAGTTATTAGATAAGTATAATAGATAAATATATAAGACCATTATATTGATAATTCTCCGGAAAGTGAAGTTACAGAGAAACGGTGTCTTTAATAAGTTATTGATCAATTCACGTAGATAACCACGTAACATTACGAGTTCCACTCTGACACACACAAAATAGAACAATAAAAATACACAAGAGAACAAACTTTCAACAAAGCAAACATGTCTAAAACCAAGTAATTAAAGACCTAAATCAAAAGACCACAGTCGACATTTCTTTAGACGAGCGTTGATACCGTAAGCGTAGCATTGCGTGACAGAATGGTGGGCAATGGTAGCGGTTGGGCCACGAATGGCCACGATCGAGACCTTGGCCGCACGCATGCTTTCAATACTGTGCGTCAAAAGTTATTAGTTTACTACCTACTGACAGGCTATTCTTGTGTATGACGTACTAAGATTAAAGGTAATGCTAATCTCTGTGAAATCTAGTTACTTCAATATACAACGTGTAACGTTAAATGCGCAAAGCCTCAGACACCCTAAATGATTTTTAATTCGATTTACCTAATTATGTGAGAAAAAAAAACATTTAAAAAATTTAAGGCTTTTTGCGCATTTAACGGTACACCTGGTATTGTCGCGAAAAACTCTCTTGTGATTCAGTCTTTAATATTTTAAATTATTCGTAAAACACCCTCATTGTTTCTATCTATGCCCGTTATAGACTTTAAACCATCCGACGGTTGTGCCCCAAACCAGTTGCCTAGTGTAACCCGGCACTAAGGGTGTTTTTAATATCGTGCGATTTTTAACACGCATGCGGGATTGCCCGTCAAAAAAAGGGTGTTAAACTTATTTGCAAGAGAAATGAAAAGCTTTTATTTATTTATTTATTTTATAACTCAGACTGAGACTGGGTATCTGTTAGTTTAAATTAAAAATCGCATCGCCATTGCGACCAAACAACAAGTTTTCAATGAAAATATTTTTTTCATAGCAAGCTTTTATAGCGACGTCTGTACCTATATAATTAATACTCGTCAAGACGAATCATACGAGCCCAAACTCGATGGGGTTATGTCGTTTTACTAGCAAGTTCCTAGAGCCACCTACCGGTTCCATCATCGGATCAGCTTCATGTGATAATAAGCATTGTCATCTGATTTACAAATTTATGCAAAATTTTAGCTCAATCGGTTACAGGGAAGTGTATCAAATTTTTTTTGCAAGATTTGATTACAGACAAACATCGGGACAGGTGAAACTAAATAAAAGCTTGTAAAAATACAGGCAGATTTGATTTCAAACACAGAACGCCAAATAAAAAAAAAAGAAGAAAAAAAAACAGAACGCAAACGGACACGCGAACCTAGTACCTATAAATTTACAAAGCCTGTAATCTCGTATCGATCGCTATGTGTAGGTAGGTACTGTAGGTATTTCATTAGGCCTTGTCTAGACGCCTACCAGTGTTCACTCTCAACCCGCAGCCGACATTGATATTTGTTCAAGATACCCGCTTAGTCCTTATTTATGATACAATGAGATTGTTTTACGAATGGGTGGACAGTAATTCCCGGCGGTGTCGTGTTGATA
This sequence comes from Mythimna lalbum, assembly GCA_949319445.1. Taxonomy (NCBI): domain Eukaryota; kingdom Metazoa; phylum Arthropoda; class Insecta; order Lepidoptera; family Noctuidae; genus Mythimna; species Mythimna lalbum. The sequence goes on along the minus strand of OX439345.1, from coordinate 3,566,380 downwards.
TGAACTGGGTGGGCATATCGCATTCGTTCTTTAACAAAGAGTTATTTTATTAATAATTTCAGCCGAGAGACGTCCATTGTTGGACATAGGCCTTCCTATGATCAATGATCGATCCTGTGCGTCCCGCATCCATCGGATTCCCGCAACCTTCACCAGGCCATTGGTCCACCTTGTAGGAGGCCTTCCGACGCTGCGTCTTCCAGTACGCATTCGCCACGTCAGAACCTTTCGGCCCAAACGGCCATCTGTTCTGCGAGCAATGTGCCCTGCCCATTGCTACTTAAGTTTGGCGATTCTTCGTGCTATGTCGGCAACCTTGGTTCTCCTGCGGATATCTTAATTTCAGATTCGATCACGCAAGGAAAGATTATTTTATTCATATAGCCTTAATTACCTGTAAGCCTTAATTAGGTAGTAGATGAGTTGGTAGGTACAACTAATCTACTACCTAATTAAGGCTTTCAAAAGGAAAGTAAGAACAGAGCTGATTTTCCTTGTACACCGAAAGGGAAGAGTCGGCGTGTTTATTCGAAACAGTTACCGTGGTCCTAGAAAGTAAAAGGCAACTAAGTAACTCAGTTGGGCTTTATTTTAGTAAAATTCTGACACTCTTTCTCGCTTTGCCCAAAATGAAAGGAATTAATTCATGATTACCTACCCGTCCCATTCACCAACACGCACCGGGCCCGCGTGGTGGATTACGGCCCATACCCTCTCGTAGAGAGGAAGCCTGAGTCCCAGCTGTGGGAATATTAAAAAGGCTAATGATGATGATGATGACCTACCCGTTCTCCTAAAGTGTATGCCCACACTGAAATTCTATCAGTCAGTTCATAGAACCCTAGTTATAAAAGCATCAAATGTTTAGAATTGATCACATTTGAAAGTTTTAAACAACAATTATGGCTAATATAATTTCAATTTGTCCTGGCCTTATTCTTAACTTGGCTTACTACAAGACATTTCTTTCCTTATTTGTTTAATTCATGAATCCCCAAGCGACACCCGGTGGCCGCGCATCTATTGTCTTACTATTGTGTCTCTAATTGACGGTATCTGAAGGGTTAAATGAATAATAACGGTTTAACAACCAATTACAATAAATAAACAAAAAAAAAAACAAAATAGCATAAACAACACGTACCTGCATCAATTCCTCTCACAGTACTTCTGACATGCCAATAAAATCATCTTCCACTCATCAGCAAACAGATCGTTTGTTGGATAAGAATCCAAGAGATAGATAGATAGATAAGATATATAAAACATTACTTGATGCAACACTTAAAAGTAACAGACATCATGTAAAAGCACATGAAAATTACAAACATAAAACGAAGCACATAAATCAACAAAAAAATTAATAAGTAAATAGAAAATCTAAACAATCATCAAGATAATTTTACCATACCACCATTTCACCTTAATACATCCAAAAAAGTTTACAAAGACCTCCCCCACATGAGTCACGAAGCCGGACAACCAGGGCGACGACCGCAAACCAACGCAACCAACCCTCGTAGCAACGACAATACACACACAAAAGTGAAAATTATGCACTTCCACGTAATTTCCGTCGAGCCAAACCACTAACAGGCAATATACAAGCAATGGTGTGGCAATACATGTAATATTGTGTCGAACATTGCTCCTTTACACGACGACCATTCTTGGTGTGTTGCTGTAAAAGCTTGAACTAGGATAAGTGCTAATATTGCCAGTTTTAGAACCAATTTTAAGAGTTTTTAAATGAGTTACTGTCCCGCACACGGGCCTCAAAAAACGCCGCCACGAAAAAACGCTAGCAGCTGCCACAAAAAAAAGCTAAACGCCGCCACAAAAAAACAGCTGAAGCGCGCGACAGCTTGAGGCCGGAGAAGCTTGAAGCGGCTTCAAGCGTTTTTTTTTTGTCGCGGCACCGCCACACACGAGCCACAAAAAAGGCTGCCTCAAAATGATGCTTGGAGTGGCGTTTTTTTGAGGCGCGTGTGCCGAGGCTTATACTCTATTCGCGTTAAGTTAGACTTATAAAGAAACCTTTTTAACTGTCTGTCTAAACAAATTTAACTTAAAGAAGGATGGCAATAAAAGCAAAAAAGTGGTTACAATACCAACTATTTACTGCAGCCGCCATTTGTCATGCCACCAACGTAATAAAAGTCAAAATCGGCTGAACGGACAGTAATAAAAGGTTTTCATAAATGTCTAATGTTATTTTGAACAGAGTATAAACTCTTTTGGAAGTCACGCCAATCGTGGAGCCAGTAGCGGTGGTGTATGGATATTTTGCACACTCATGCATAACACTTTCCTATGTACGTACTTTAATTAATCTTAGCTCTAGGGGTTCTAGGGATCGTGCTAAACCCTACTCAACTGCCGAATATTGGTTTTCAGGCACTAGCCTGAACACCAATATTCGGCAGTTTAAGAAATATTCAACCTAAATTCATCGGAGGTAAGTAGGTACGGAGGTAACTAGAGTTCAGGCTAGAGCTTGAAAACAAAAATCGGAGATAAGTAGGTATCATGGACATGAGTATTTTTCCCGTTTCGCCCAAAAGTGAGGGGTGTCATTTGATGATTTTTCCAACAAAAAAAAGACATGACTCTATTACTTTATTTTACGAGTATGCAGCATGTGCTAATACTGCCCCCGTTAGTAAAAAAGACGCATCTAACATATTTTGAGTTATATACATTGCCGGAATCAGGAAAAAAAGGCGCATCTGTCTGTATTTTTTATATTTTGCTAACTTTCTCCAGTGCGGTTTTAACACAAGAAAAAAAGGCCCGATTTCCCGTTTCATTCATTAAAACATTTTTTTATCCGTTTTTGTTAGATACGTCTTTTTAACTATCAGGGGCAGAATAAGAATTTCAAATTATCCAAACGGTTCAGTCTTGTTACAGTAAGACTTGGCAAATCCTAGGGCTCCCATAGTTCGGGATTTTACAGTAACACATGAACCCTGCCACAGTCCCAACCGCACAATATCCGCGGTCAGTTCGGTCGCGCGATGTATTTCCTGGCACACACAGTTTACAAGCTCGCATTTTATGACATCGATATGGAATATCTACGCTTTTTCGGAAAATTGCCAGAAAAGTGGAGCATTGTGTTTCAGCTACACATGAGTTTCCATAATAGAGCAAAAGGCTTTTGGCCGCTGTAGTGCAATCCTCATGGGAACTACATTTATGCTACACGGTCGGAATATAGCTGCTGTTCAGAAGAATATCTATTGTATAACTATACTATGCAAGCAAGTAAGGAAGGCTTGTGTGAAATATGACCTAGCTAGAAAGCTATTATTTAAATAAAAACGGCCTGGACACGAATTCAGGCTTATGAGCGGGGTCGCGTGGCGTGCTTTAAACATTTTCATACTTTGGATCTGACCGCTCGCCGCCCCGCGCTTAGTTACTGCTCACAAGGACAAGGCCGTGAACAGGCCATAAGATATATATAGGTATAGAAGGAAAATACATGAATCTTCAAATAAATAAGAAAGGGTAGGAGGATTATGATTTTACATGGAAATAGGTAGCTATTTGTCACGTTATGGGATACATCACGAGCAATAGGTAGGTCACCGTCCGGTAAGTACCGAGCTGAGAGATGTCAGCAAAACCGTAGGGACCTTGTAAGGTTGGTGCCCGCTTGTGCCGATGTCCCGCTTGTCCCGCTAGGATCGCGAGAATTTTTGCAAGTTGCCGTTGCCGAAGTGTGCGCAATGTAGCACTACATTGCGCACACTTCGTCACCCTCCCCCGGCTAACTGTCGTAACTAGCAATTGATATTTTTCCAGGGCAACCGTTTTTCGTTCGGGCGTTACAATCATGTTCCTGTAGTTGCATTTTTCAATGAATCAATAAGAGTTTTATGTTGCTCTTGGCTTATTTTTTAAGTTAGTAGTGGCCCTAGGTACGAAGGCAGTAAAGGTATTATTCCCTTTTTTGCACTTACGCAAAACAAAATACGTGATTATCTTCTAAACGGTATACGACACAGATACGACGATTAGAGAGAACTTATTCGAAATAATGTGGTGAACACGTTGGTAATATCAGTGCAGATACGCCAGTTTGTGAGATAGGACAGTTAGCGGGGTGGGCGACGACTTGTCCCACGTACGACGATCTGTGCGCGTCGGGTCCATACATTTCATATTGGAACCAGACTTGTAGAGCTACACTAGGTCCACGCCAGGCCACGTCGTCCTACGAACAAATCAAGCGTGGTCCACGTGTGCGTCGGTCTAATGTAGTTCTAGCTTAACTGAAGAACAGACAGCTTTTCACAGAAAACGGTTTTGGGACACACGTTTTATATACGGCCCAATAATCATATTTATAACGACCTGAAACGTGAATATATTTCTGGAACGTACAAAGAGATCAAGAAGATTGTACCTTACGGGTTAGGGTCTTCAAATCCGGAGTTACCAACCTCCTTTTATAGGATAAACTCGAACAAAAATATCCTGTTACAATAAAGTCAATGTCCCGACAAACGCGACTAAATACAGTTGTGACATGAAATCGACCGACGGCGATGTAACCACATCCGTGTTTGGCCCTCGCAACGTAATATCATAACAGATGGTCGCGCCAACATTTGGACGTTTTGATCGGAATCAAACGTTATTTGACATAGGTTAAGGGTGATTTTATATTTTACCATCGACCTGCTTTTTGACTTGCCCACATGACTTAATATTTATTCTCTTAATTTTTTTGTTACATTCGGTGGCTGTTCACTAAAAAGGAAAAATAAACACAGTTAATAAGAACTAAAAAATACGCTTTCATAGCATAACAAACTAAAAAGTGTAAAATAATTTTCAAAATAGGTAGAAAATAATAATAATGAACGTAAAATATTAATATCATGGTGAAAAAAAAGCGTGGTGCTCGAGTTACGAAAAATAAAACAACAAAGCGCCCCACGCTTTATCTCAATAATATTAATATTTTTCGGTCATTATTATTATTTTTTTAACTCACAGTCGCAGTACTTCTGTCAGAAATACGTAGCTATTCATTTTTTTTTTGTCATATAAAAATAAATATTTAGTCTCACTAAAACTCAAAAATGACTCGAAAAAAGATTATTAAAAAATTATCTTTTTTTGGTTCGCTTTAGTATAGGAATAGTCTAAAATTAAATAAAAAATATCTAGCCTAAAAAAACAGTTGAAGAAAAAAATCAAAATTGATAATTTTCTATGGGCATCGCGTCTTAAAGGTGCCAGTACTAATTTTCACGAGGGCAAAGCCACGGTCGTCAGCTAGTTTTTATTAAATAAACAGGCACCTAACACCTTCAACATTACTTGATAATCAGTAAGACTTTAATCCTCTTCATATAATGGATTTAGCTTTACAAAGTGAACGCTCAATTTATAAAAGCAAAGGTAAGTCGTGTTCAGGTTCTTTGCGACCTTGTTCCCATATTCGTGTTTTCGATCGATTCGAATTTACAGCCATCTATTGTAATGTTGGTACACCCGTGAGACATATTAGACTTGAATAGTTTGGCGTCTTTAAGTTGGCTAGACTGAATAGTTTAAGCTTAAAAGGACCCTTTCCCCCTCGTCTATTCTATCTTAAACGTGAGCATGGTTTAAAAGCTTGTTGTTTCATCCAACTCAATTCTTTGATACAATATTACGTGTAAAAAGAGAGTTAACGCCTGAATGCTCTATTGGCATTCGATAATTCCCGTGCTTTTCTTGAATTTTTCACAAAAGTTTTTTCAAGGAAATACGTTTTTTTTTAAAACTAAAAATTTTTTGAATAAAAAAAACTATAATTCTGAAACTCAATTAAATGTTCTATATATATTTAAATTATGAGATGACATTATGAAGAGCCAAAGTTCATAAAAACAGCAGATTATCTGAGACATTTACCAACTGGATTAGTTTTACATAAATTAATGTTTTCATTTCAATGGAAACCTAAATAATATTCACAAGATATCTGTATTTCCAAAATATCTAGAGAAAGATGTGTAATAACGTTATAACCACGTAAGAAATGAAATGTATATCGGGTTGAGCGCTCTTAAGTGGGCTAGTCTGAAAAGTTTTAAACCTAAGTCTATCCGTTGTTAATAAGAAAATGTTTCAAGATATGACAGTATCATTTCAGTAATTACTTTTGATTGTTTCTATCATTTGTCAAATTGAAATTCAGATTTAAGAACAAGATATTTTAGTCATTAAAATAAAATGTACAAATACTTCATTACATTAAACACAAAACGTCTTCGGAATTCATCTGATAGCTTATTTTACAACTTTAAAAAAATATTAAAACTTCTCTCATAAAAGCTTCGCCTTAATTTGCCTACAAGTGTAAAACAACGAATAAAGTGTCAGACTAACCGCCACCACTAACAGAGCCTAATCTGAAAAGCGGGTAGTCGGAAATATTAAAATTTCTCGGGTTCAACCAACAGAAAGGCCGACCAACAGCGCCGCACTATTGGCGGGAATTAAAATAGCGTTTGGTACAAGTTACGAGCTTTCATGGTTAACACAAGTTTCCCAAAGCCATATGTTTACACTTCAGACTTGAAACTCTTAACGAATTTGGTCCGTTGCCAGGTAGACATGGCTTGAGGGGGCGAATATTAAAATTTCAGAACCTACCTTGAGCCATGCCAAGCCATACTTTGCTCTGAAAGCGGAAATTATATTGTGACATGGTCACGAGTTTGAGGGTGTTGCAGCTGCGAGAAAACTTAAAAACTTCAGATAGTTTCTTTTAGAATAAATAATTTGCAAATAGCTTGTGTTGTGCATTTGGCATTAGCAAATTGTGGGTTTCTGTAGGTGTTATAAAATTTTGTAGATATTTATATGTAAATAAGGAAAGATGCTACTGACTCACGTGGTGGGTTACAGCCGATTTCCTCTCCTAGAGAGGAGGCCTGAGTCCCAACACTGGGGACATTTTATGGCCGACTATGCTATGCTAAGGAAAGATGACAGTTTCACAGCGGCCAAAATTATATAGATTATGGTTTGAAAGGTTAATCTTATAATAGGTATTATAAAAAATGTTTTGATTTGTTTGGTGGAACACGCTTATCTCAGAAACGGTTCGAATTGAAATTGATGAAACCCATTTCTTGATAAAGGCTATTAGGCTATATAATGTACAACCCTCGGGTGAATCAGAAATCAGAGATGCGGATGACACCGCGGGGGACAGCTATTATTTCGATCCCCCCAACCAAGAACTCGGTAATGTACTATTATGGGCTTTATGCTGTTATGTCAAATTCGGCATCTATGGACTGGAATACACCTTAGCATTTTTTTTCAGATTTTTTCTAATGATATTTGTAAAGAAATCATGACACACATGTTTATTGTTGGGAATTTAGACACAATAATATTTCTGCAAAAAACCTATTATAGGTCTGTACGAAAAAACTATTTATTTTTTATTTTGGTAAGTTGCGATTACCGGGTTATTGGCGTAAATCATTTTCATAAAGTTTTTGGTAAACGTGTTTATGCGGTTTTTGTTGAAATAATTTTAAAATACGTGTTCCGTAATATGCACTAACAATGTTATTTAAGTTCGGTATTGGCTTATTAATGTACGTAATATTTCAATATGGTCAATTTATTCTAAATTTCAATACACCTAGCTCTGTTCTGGATATTACTGTTTTGGTCTAGCCGTGTAATAGTTTGCAAAGAGTGGTTGTCTCTTTCTTTTAGTAGCTGATAGACAGTAATAGATATATGCCACGCCCCCACAAGTGTCCTTGACCATCGGCCCGTTGCGTAATGTTTGTTTACGTAAACAATAATTTACAAATTAAAAAAAAAAACAATTTAGTGCTAAACTGATTGAAGTAAACTACTTGTGAAGTTATTCAGTGCAAAGTGATAATGAGTTTTAGAAGAAATAAACCATTAATAAATGAACGTGTGAAACGAATGCTACAAATGGTTGAGGACACGACAATTACAAGTAAGTACTTAGGTACTACAAATTTGTACGACTTATCTATATTAAGTTATAATATTATTGTGTATTTTGTAATATGTTTGTTTACTGTATGATAGGCGCCGATCAAGAGGTAGAACGTTCCAAAATAACTCCGAAGCAAAGTGAAAAGAAATCTACCAGTGCAAAGTCTGACGTCCATGCATTATTAAAAGGTTTAGGTACTTATAGATTTTTTATTATACCTAATAACTCACTACTACTAAAGAAGAATAAGTTGTATATAACTTTAACATGGTTGTAACTTTAATTCGTCGTTAAGTCGGTTGTGTCAAGTGTTTGTGGATTTTGTCCTTTTTTTATTATAGTGGTAAAATAATATTATCCTCCCATATAGTCCTCCCGCCCAGGGTGGGACGGCAGGGATTGTCAAACTCTTACTGATTAAAATCCACGGTGATCCTTCAATAGCCCTTTACGTTCCACGACACCGGCAGGCTTTGGCCCTCTAAGGGGGCCCTGTCAGCTTGCTGACAGCTCTTTGAGGCGCGCGTGGAACACGACGCGCAGTCGACTCGGGCATGGTCCATGATCAGACGGCGAGTCACCCATTATTCACTGTCCACGTCCTTCGCATGTCCGCGCCTACGGTGGCTGGAAATCGCCTCGCGCCTACGGTGGCTGGAAATCGCCTCGCGACATCCGTAGCCGTGCGCATTTCCCGCGGTGACTGGGTCGCGATGTGGACGCTGTCCTCTCCCTCACGCATCCGGCCTCCTCCTTCGCTAGCATGACTGCTTCGCAGAATGAGGCGCCCGCTTCCCATTCCATCTCGCTCCGCAGCATGGCCTCGACCAGTGACGGGCGCGAGAGGTTGCCGACTATCACCTCCACCGTGTCTACTGGGCGATCCTCGCAGTGGTGACACTCAGGCGTTTCTTTCATTCCTATACGATACAGGAACCCCCCGTAATATTCGTGTCCGGTAAGGATCTGTGTCAAGTGGAAGGTGAAGACGTTGTGACGCCTAGCATATGCCAGCCACTCCCCAAAGAGGGGTCTTACCTCCGCGATCGCGACGTACCCGAACCTCGGTTGCGACAGTCGTTCCCTCCATACCGTGCTGAGATTGCGCTGGAGCTGTTCTCGCAGTGCCTCGACTTGTTGAGGCGGCGGAGAGGAATTTCGTACTTAAGTTTTTATTTTAAAAAAGGAGGGTTTTCAATTATTATACTGTAGTTTTACACAATACATCAATACCTTCCATTCACGTTAAATGATCAGATATATTTTCAATTCGGTGCCAGCTACTTAAATCTAAACAAATAGGTACATAAATGCAGGGTTATGATGTACCTATGTGCAAACTGATATTTTTGTAAGGGTGGTTTTAGTTTTCTTTTTTTAAATTTTTGTCTTTACCATTTCAGATACAGATTGCGGTATTATTGCAATTGATAACGATTCTAGTGTAAAAGAAACTTTTACCAATCAAGTTCTGTCAAGATACGAGTTACGAGGTACGTATTAGAACTAAATGTAATGTGAGTGTGAGTTTTGTATAACTCGGGTAAATTGTAGCATGGATATTTTCTTTTGTAATGAAATGCTTCATTACAAAAGAAAATATCCATGCTACAATTTTACTGTGTTTGATGCAGTACGAAAAATAGGATATTGTTATGTATGGCATCACCAAATCGTTAAAAGAAGTAGTTCAGAAATAGGAAGTGCTTTGTTATCTTTTTTTAAAACTGAACGTGAGAAAGGTATAATAAAGTTTTCATTATATTCGGATGGATGTTATGGGCAGAACAAAAAACGTTACATTTTCGCCCTTTATCTATATGCTGCCAAACTTTTTGGCATTACCATAACCCACCGTTTTTTTGAAACTGGACACAGTCAAAACGAGGGAGATTCCATGCATGCATGCATAGAAAAAAACTTAAAGAATAAAGTTTTATATACCCCTGACCAAATTTATAACATTATTTTAAATTCAAAGATTACTGGCGAAAAATACAGAGTCAAAGAATTAGAGCAGACAGAAGTTTACGATTTAAAACCACTCGTAGAAGACAAGTATTGGCGGTGCGATAAAGACGGAAATGTGATCCGCTGGGCTGAAGTCATGGAGGTAAGCGTGGTCGACTCACAAATAAATAAGTTGTTTTTCAAATATAATTTTGAAGACACTTATTCAGAGCTTGATCTAAACAACACTCCCTCTACCTCAGCTAGACGAAGAGGACGAAAGCGTGCGAGTACTCAAGAAGCAGCTGTATATATGGATAATGTGCAGTTGCAACGCGCATACCACCAACGTATACCAATAAGCCAGGCTTTGCATACAGATCTTTTAAGTTTATGTAGAAGTGGAGCTATTCCTCAGAGCTACCATTCTTTTTATCAATCCTTGTCCTGTTCTGATGTGGGAAACGAAAATATTTCTGAAGAAGAACTAAATTGAAGAGTTTATGTAGCTCAAAGTTGATTACAGGATTTGATTCATTGGATTATTTTTATTAATAAATGTTCGCGTCGGAAAGTGTCTGTATTATAATAAATATTACTTATAATCGAAATTATTGTATTTTTTCGTTTGTTATCTTCAAATATTACATTTAAATTTAAAAACGGTATCGAGTGGTAACAATAACATTGTTTTTATAACTTTCCTCGTAATAATAATGTTATTTATTAATACCTGTTTTTAAAATAATTTGACATTACCACAATAACTCCGTAAAAACAAGTTATGTATAAGCCCTACAATATAAAATAACGCCGTAGAAGCCCATAATGTTATGTTATGAAATATTTTATTTTATAAATTTACTGCAATAATCCCGTAAGTAGTATTACTGTAATATTGTATGTATAAAATTTTAGGTATTATTTATTTTCATAAATTACTAGGTTTTGAACAAAAGGATTTTCATAATAATGGCACAGGTAGACTTCGCAAAAAATAGCTTTCATTTAATATATCAATGACTTCAATAGTCCCACTCGTTGAAAAGTTATTTGACAAAATCCGTAAATCTTTTTTCCTGTAAAATTTAGATTTTTAGATTGCCGGGTTATTGCTTGGAAGCGTCGATTTCATTTTCAAGCCAGTTTCATTACATTATTCTCTTCTCTTAAAAATATTACTATTTTTGGAACATAAAATCGCTACCGCTTCACTTTTGTTCCCGTGACTCAAAAAGCCATATTAAAGCCCATTAAGATTGCTTTTCTCGTATTGTTTTCAAAGCAGTTGCTTTAATTCCACACCAACAATATTATTGTGCCTTTAAGGCTTTATTTAATCCTTTCAGAGTAAATGATCTGCTTTAAACTAAACTTTTGCACCTATCTTTACCCGCATGGGAGCGGGATCTTTTTAATATCATGCGGATTTCATCACGCATGCGAGATGACATGCAGAAATTTTCTATATGAGAAAAAAACGCGTCCGGCGTGCGTATTCGCGTATTACAATAAATACTTATATGAAAAGGACATTTGTGGGGGATCCCGCATGCGTGATGTATCATCATGTTTTTAATATAGTGCGGATATCCCCGCACTATATTAAAAACATCCTAAGATGTAAAAAGTACTACGTCCTGATATAGATTAACATGGTCTAGACTAGTCTAGACGTCTGGTAAGATTTATGCAATTTCATTCAACCGTTGCGACTCAGAATCACATTAATAATATTAATATGGTATGGGAAGTATATTGGACTGTTATTTGTGGACATGAGTATTTTTTAGTGTATAGCTGAAACATCCATTTACCTGAGCTTCTCGCGCCGGCCTCGCTCGACATTATTCTTTCAAGCGTTCGTCATCATCGTCATTATTTCAGCCAAAAGACGTCTACTGTTGGACATAGAGCTCCCCCAAGTGTCACCATAACGAACTCTCCTGTGCGTATCGCATCCATCGGATTCTCGCGACTCTCACCAGGTCATCAATCAGGAAACGAGCAATTTGGAACCGTGCACTAGCTTCTGACGTTTTATAAGTGCCTTTGTAGGCCTATGTGAAATAAAAACTTTTGAATTTTGAATAAAAAATTTTTAGAACTGACTCCGGAGTCTGTGTAGTGTGTAGTGATGCAAACAATTACTTACTCTATTTATAGAACAATTTCAGTACAATTATAATATGATATGACCTGGTAAGCGGTAATCTGATGGATGCGGCACGCACAGGACTGTTAATTGTGGTGACACTTTTTTTTTTTTTTTTTTTTCTGTCGACGGGGAAAATCATCATTGACGAAACCCGCTCTTGGGTGGGGCGGGAGACAGTGTCAGAGTCTTACTGACTAAAAACCCCGCGCCGTTCCTTCTAGCCTTCATACCGGGGCTCTAGTTTCCTTTCGGATAACCCCGACCCCGGTAGGCTTCGACCCAGATGGGCCCCTCCTGTTGCTGACAACTCCTTGAGGCGCGCGGGAACAGTGCGCGCCGTCGACGCCTTGGCTCGGTCCGGACAGTTACCGGACGATCGGACAGCGAGCTACCCATGGCTCGCCGTCCGCGAGCCCGCGTCTACGGTGGCCGGAAATCGGGATCGGAATCCCGGCGGCGGCGGCGAGGGCGCCGTTGCCTGATGCGGTCTGCCTCCTCCTTTGCTAGCATTACTGCTTCGCAGAAGGAGGCGACCGCCTGCCACTCCTCCTCGCTCCGGACCATGGCCTGAACCAAGGCCCGGCGCGAGAGGTCTCCGCCGCCGATCACCCCCACGAGGGCACGGCGTTGCTCCGCCCAAGCAGGGCACACCCCAACTGTGTGCTCCACCGTGTCCTCCGGGCGTTCCGCACAGTGGCGGCACCCGGGCGTCTCTTCCGCTCGAATCCGATGCAGGAACCTCCCGAACTTGCCATGTCCGGTGAGGACCTGCGTCATGCGGAAGGTAAGGACGCCGTGAGGTCTTTCCAGCCACGCCTCAAAGAGGGGACTTACCGCCATAATTGTGGCGTGCCCAGCACTGGGTTGCGATAGTCGCTGACGCCATTTCACCGTGAGATCCCGCCGGAGCTCTGTCCGCCATACCTCGACCTGTCGCGGTAGTGGACTTTCACCCCGGCGTTGCATCTCCACGCGCTTATCGTGCATGTGTGCAAGGACTGTTGCCTCCAGATCCCACGGTGGTAGGCCAGCCAGAAGGCTCGCCGCTTCGCGGGAGATCGTGCGGTAACCCCGCACCATCCGTATTGCCATGACCCTCTGGCAGGCGTTCAGTATGGATGCCGGTCGCTTTGCCAGCGACGGTGCCCACACCGGCGCCCCGTAGAGGGCCATGGACCGAACGATCCCCGCGTAGAGCCTCCGGCAGGAAGCGTCTGGACCCCCAAGGTTGGGCAGGAGCCGCTTGAGAGCAGCCCCGGCCCGGTTGAGTTTGGGAGCCAAACGTCGGAAGTGTTCTCCGAAATTCCATCGGCTGTCGAGAACGAGTCCCAGGTACTTCATCGTCGACCCGACGCCGATGCGAACTCCTCCTACCGTAAGTTGGGAGTCCGATGGTGGCGCATTCCGAGGGCCGTGGAAAAACATGGCCTCGGATTTGTGCAGCGCCACCTCGAGTCCCAACTCCTGGATCCTACCAACGACTATCGCAACCCCGCGTGTCGCTAGAGCGACCGCCGCCTGGTGCGACTCTCCCTGCGCTAGAACCAGCGTGTCGTCTGCGTAGCAGACCACGCTGACCCCGTCAGGGAGGTCGCCGCGCAGCACGTAGTCGTAGCCGATGTTCCACAAGGGTGGGCCTAGAACCGACCCCTGCGGAACACCGCACGACATCTCCCGACGTTTCCAGTCTCCCTGGTGACCGGGGTAGATAATGGACCTGTCCGACAGGTAAGCCTCGACCACTCGACAGAGGTATTCGGGCACCCGGTGGTACCGGAGTGCCCTCCGGATCGTACTCCAGGGCAGGGAGTTGAACGCATTGGCAATGTCCAAGGACACTGCCACGACGCTCCTGCCCCGGGACACCGCAACCCCTGTCGTGAGGGCTCGCACGCGCATGATGGCGTCCACCGTAGAGCGCGCCCTACGAAAGCCGAACTGTCCGTCCGACAAGTCCGGCCCCACCCGTGTTAGCCGCGCGACGAGGCGGTTTGCAATGACTCTTTCAAAGAGCTTGCCCACCTCGTCGAGCAGCACAATGGGCCGGTACGCGGACGGAGAGTCCGCAGGGCGCCCTGGCTTCGCGATGAGGACCAGTTTCCCCGTCTTCCAGCGAAGTGGAAACTGGCCCCTTTCCATACATGCGCTGAAGAGCCCTCTTAGTCGAGGCCCGAGAGCCTCCATGGCCAGGACCCAGGCTTTCCCTGGCAAGCCGTCGGGTCCTGGGGCGGTGTTTTTGGCACTCAGCCTTCGCACCGCCACTCTCACCTCTACCTCGGTCACCTCTGGAGCGTTGTCGTCGTCGTCGCTATTGTGGTCCGCGTCAGACACTGCTGGCGGGGGCGGAGCCATGGGCGGGGGGGAGTGTTCCCCTCGCGCAGGGAACAGAGTGGTTACCACACCCTCCACGAGTTGGGGCCGGAGACTCTGAGTCAGCGGCGGAGCCCAGGGGCGTAGCTTGTCCCGTACCAGTTTGTACGGGCGCCCCCAAGGATCCGCGTTCAGAGACCCCAGCCACACGTTGCGGGCCTCGAGTTTGGCCCGCCTTATCTCCGTTCGGAGGGTGCGCTTTGCCTCTCTGTACCCCTCATACAGCTCCGCCTCTCTGACCTCCGCATCCGGCTGGCGGTTGCGGCGCCTGCAGTGTCTGTCGTACCGGCGGCGCGCGTGGTTGCACGCGTTGCGCAGTGCGCCGATCTCCGGCGACCACCAGTACACACGGCGCTTAGCACGACCTGGGGGCACTCGGGGCATTGCCGCGTCGCAGATTTGCGACATGGCCTCCTGGAACCACTCCGCCTCGACGTCGATGTCGACAGGCCTGTCCGGTGCTTGCACCCAGGCCTGTACCGTCGCGGCTTCCAAGAGGAGCTCCCGGTCCATCTGCTTAAGCGCCCACCGCGGACCACAAGGGCTCTGTCGGACCGGCGCGGCCGAGGTTTCGGCGGAGACGTCCAACCGGATGTACCGGTGGTCGGAGTACGTCTCCACCTCCTCCATAACGCGCCAGTCGACGACACGCGGCGACAGAGCGGGGCTGGCGAACGAGATGTCCACCACTGATGTACCCCGCATCCGCACCAACGTGGGGACAGAGCCCCGGTTCAGGACGACCAGGCTCAGCTCCAAGGCCCAGTCCTCCACCATCCGACCCCGTTGGTTCGTGCGCCGAGAACCCCAAGCCGTGTTCCAGGCGTTGAAGTCCCCGCAAACGACCACGGGGAGGGAACCGAACCCAGCGACGACGGAATTTAGCTCCATCAGGGAGAGTTGGAACACGTCGAGAGATCTGTTCGGGGGCAGGTAGACGCCTACCACGGCGATGTCCCCGAACCGTGCTGCCACGCAACCCCGCCCCCTCGTGACGGACTCGGGGGGCGGGGTACCGGCGGCGGCCGACGAAATTAATGTCACCGAGCCGTCCAAGTCCTGAACCCAGTTTCCACGGGGCTGGACAAAGTACGGCTCGGCGACGACGGCGATATTGATCGACCACTGCGCCATGCTCTGGAGCAACAGATCCTGAGCGGCGGCGCAGTGGTTGATGTTCGCCTGGAGGAGACGTAATGGCGTGGTTATTGGTATTCCATTACCGTCTCCTCCTGAGCCCTTTGCGAGGGTCCTGCCGCGGCGGGAGCGGCGGCGATGGCGGCAGCAGCCAGGGTAGTGGCTGCGGCGGTGAGGACGTCAGGGTGGATGCCCCTCCTGACCTTGCCCTTGGCCTTGGTGGGAGGGTCGCAGGACCTACCCCCAGCCCGGTGGTCGGCCGGCTTGCCGGCCGCCGCACATGCGTAGCAGTGCGGCAATGCACAGCATTCGACGGCCTTGTGTCCGGGCTGTCCGCACTGGTGGCAGCGGTCACTGCGATCCACCTCTGCGGCGCAATAGGCGCCCACGTGGTGCCCGACGTGACATCGGTAGCACCGCAGAGGTCTGGGTTCCAACATCTTGACTTGGGCTGAAACCCAGCCCACCAGCAGCCTTCGGCCCTCGGTCGTGATGGCCTTGGCCACCGACACGGGGCAGCTAACCGTGACGGCTCGCATGCCCGTGCTGTCAGCGCGGATGGTGCCCGCCCGAACCTGGTCGGTCGTGCACCCTCCCGCCCTGACGATGGCGGCCACCACTTCCTCCACCCTGACGGAGTCGTCCAGACCCATGATGCGCATGTCTATGCTCTTGGTGGGTCTGGACACTCGGGCCTCCTCGACGTCCAGGGACGCCCTGATCTTGTCGGCCAGGGCGTCGGCGAGTTCGCCGCTGTCTGCCCCAGGGACCTCCAAAATTCGGGCTCCGGTTGCGGTCCGCCTTATTCGGAAGCCCCCGGAGGCTCCGAACTCGTCGAGGTGACCCACCACCGCCTGCTTCGCCTTGGCCATGACTATATCATAGTCGACGCCCCTCTTTTCCGCAGCTGGCTGTAGTGTGATCACTACAGCTGCGGAAGTCGGGGCGCGGAGTCTGGCAGCCATGGCCCGCTTCTTCCGCTCCTGTCGCCTCTTGCGCTTTTTGGCCGCCCTAGCCGCCTTGCTCGCCTTCTCCTTGGCGCCGACGACCGTCCACTCGGCGCCAGCCGAGGAGTCTTCGGGCGGAGGAGGCGGCAGGCGCGACCTAGTCGCCGCCGCGGCAGGAGGCCCCGCCGGTTTGGTGGCAGCCGCCACCTTGCCCTTCGGGGGGGCGGCAGGCTTCCCCTGCTGCTGCCGCTTGTTGACCGGGGCCGGCCTCGCCGCTTCCGGCGCCGTGGCCTTGCGCCCGACTTGCCCCGATGGGCCTGCCCTCGGCGCAGCAGCAGTGGCTGCGGCGGCAGCGGCATATGTCACCGCTCCCTTCTGGTTGGAGGCCGCGAGCGGGGGACGCAGCACGATGCCCTCCAGGACGGAAAGCTGGCGCCGGATCTGCTCTTGGAACCTTTGCTGCTGCTCCTGCTGCTGCTCCCTGGCAGCAGCCAGCTCTTGCCGCAGCAAGGTCAGCATCCCGCCTTCCGCCTGCGTGCTCCGCCCTTCCGATGACGGTTCGGGGCAGGAGTCCTGGAGACCGGCCAAGGCCTCGAGCCGGCCAATCCTCCCTTTGAGGGTCTGCTCGTAGGGCTCGAACACGAACCCCAAAGCCCCCCCAATAGTGGCATTGGCCAACTCGATGGAGCGCTTCTTGGCCACTCTCTCCCGCTTGTTGGCTACGCTCATGATGGCGGCTGCCACGACCTCCTTAAATTTGGCCATGGCAACCTCCATTCCCTCCGGCAGCTCGGTAGGGATCTCCGGCGGCGTGAGGCTGGCCTGGCGTCCCTCGCTGGCGCTCTCAGCGGGGAGCCCTCTCCCTTTGCCCGTCTTTCGGGCGGTACCCCGCCCCGAGGTCGAGACCTTCCGGGCAGGTGCCGCCTCGTCGTCGGATCCGGAGCGCAAAAACTCCGCCTTCCTTTTGGTGGAGGTGGATTCTTCCACCTCCATCACGTCAGAGTTGTGTGAAGACGCGGCATCAGAGTCCGACGCCGCGTCTTCACTCACCTCTCTGAGGCCGAAAGTACGGCCGGCCTCCACCGGCGTCGCGGACGTGCTGGGAACTGGTCCCAGGGACTCCGCGCTGCCGGCTAGTGAGCCACCCTGGCTCCTTGCGTCCATGACGGACGGTAATAACAGGTCCTTTACGGACCTGGCGCGATCTTTGCCCCCCCCAGAATACGAGGGGCAGCCCGAGCTC
This sequence comes from Mythimna lalbum, assembly GCA_949319445.1. Taxonomy (NCBI): domain Eukaryota; kingdom Metazoa; phylum Arthropoda; class Insecta; order Lepidoptera; family Noctuidae; genus Mythimna; species Mythimna lalbum. The sequence goes on along the minus strand of OX439345.1, from coordinate 3,548,570 downwards.
TGCTCGGGGAGGGATTCTCCGCCTGCGGGGCAGGCGGTACCCTCCTGGGGTAGTATTTCTTGGAGATGCGCGGCCATAATTTTGCTGTACTCAGCTTTGCCTTTTTGGCAATGGGGTGGGGTCCCCAATACACGTTCGCCATCGTGGTCGTGTCTGATAAACAGACACGTACCCGAGGCGAACCGAGCTCGCTGTCAAGAAGGCGCCGACAGCTGTTGGTGCCAGCGCTCCTGGACAGCGCACCCTCCGGGCGGTCCGACTGGACTCCGCCATGTGTTCCTCTTGGTCTGGTCTCTCGCTTGAGGCCTTCCGGCATGAGTAGCTCTACCGGCATAGCCCTCAAGGTCATTGAGACACGCAAGCCCCACCACGACGACAACGTGGGAACACGGTTGGTGGGGATTGTGGTGACACTTGGGGGAGGCCTATGTCCAACAGTGGACTTCTTTCGGCTGAAATTATGATGATGATGATAATATGATAACGCATCGTTGCCGCTTTGTCATATAGCACCAGTAATTATCTACCGTAAAATACGTCACCAACCTAAATACCTCCTGGTCTATTGACCGGCTCGACTCGAACCTCCCACGTAATTATATTATCAGCCGCCTCTAGAATATTAATAAAGTCGTTATAAGATTATTATTGAATATTATTACGTTTTAATAAAGCTGTTTAGGCGGGCTTTGAATTTGGGGTAGGTATGCAATTAGAACGTACCTCGGTGGGGTGGCTAGCGCTCAGTGCGGGTGGGGTGGCCGATTGTTGGACGTAGGTAACCTAATCGCTCCTGGAACGTTTGATATGGCGAGTCTATCGGGATCGGGGGTTGAAAAGCAAGTGTTTTGGTCAAGTGTGTACTGTATTCTAACAAGGCTATCTAATATGGTGATTTGGCAGTAGACAAAAATTAATATTAACGCAACATGTAAAATAATAAACACACTTTCTGAAAATAATAGTATCTATATTCAGAATAAATACGTACTGAAATGATATTAGCTTTTTTTAAATAAAAAAAAATCTTTATAATTTTACCTCTTACTTATTTCGATAAATTCTGGATTGCATCACTGGATTGTTTGTGTGTGTGTGTGTGTGTGTGGATACCAACACCGATGTGCTATCAGTGTAGTGAATCGATTTCCATATTACATAATTGGAATTTAGGTCATACAAATATTTGTTCCATGAAAGAAAGAAACAAAACAAATTTATTTGTCGACATTCACCAGGATCACACAACTTAAATAAAACAAAAAATATATAAAAAGTAAATAAAAACAATATCATTGTGTGTGCCTCACGGCCGCGCCAGAAAGGTTCATTTCAGCAATGTTGCCAGACAGAAAAATATTGCCTGACTCTGGTCTTCTAATGAACCTGTAGAAATTGAATCCGCGAATCGTCTGAAAGTAGAAAAATCTGCTGACTGGAATCACTTTTTGGACTTCTTCGTCGCAAATAGAGTACTTATCAATTTATCCACAGACTTTGCCAGTAGACCTACGGGTACGGGGTTACCATGACGTTCAAAGAAATATTGTTTTAATCCTGTTTTAGTCTTAAAACAATCATACTTTTTTATTTTTTTCCACAACCATCACACAACGCCGTCTAGTCCCAAGCTATGCAGAGCTAGTGTTATGGGTACTAGACAACTGATAACATACTTATATATTTCTAAATATATACAACTTATGGATAAATTACACCCAGATACAGAACAAATGATTAGACCCACGACCTCCACTGGACCCACAGGCCAGTCAAAAACTTAAACTTTAAACGTTCTAGGTCCTAGCTTGCTTAACACCTTACCTACAATAAAAAGGGTATTTTTAAAACAAACTTTCGTTTAGTTCAAAAAAGCTTATGATTGCTTTACACCGCCGTTCACTTTCAAGCGCTATAGGGCGGAAAATCGTCCACTAGAGCACCACTATGGAATACCGGCACATTTTCATACAAGCCTGCATTCGACGAGGCCGTATGTGAAGTGCCCAGTGGACACTGGACGGGCCACTCGACTGCACGCTGCAAAAACACCCTCAAAGTGATTCTGTATGCTAAATAAGCGATCTACATAGCACCTACTATCATATAGAAAATAAAGTTTGACTGGCATGTTGGTCTGGTGGTTTGTGGCCCTGACTGCTATGCCGGAAGTCGTGGGTTCGATTTACACCCACGGCTAATAGTGTGATGAGCACAATCATTTGTTTTGAGTCTGGGTGTAATTTATCTATGTATATAATGTGTGTATTTAGAAATTTATAAGTAGGTTTATCCATTGTCTAGTAGGTACTTATAGCGCAATCTCTGCTTAGCTTGGGACTAGACGGCGTTGTGTGATAGTTGTGGAATATTTTAAAAAAAAAAAACAACGTGAGCGTACTTGTCGTATTTAAAAAAAATGTGGCGGAAGTACCTACCAAGATACGCTCTAAGAGATTCTAGGAGGACAAATAGTTGATGGTATTAATTCATGAATCCCCAAGCGACCACCGGTGGCCGCGCTTCTATTGTCTTACTATTGTGTCTCTAATTGACGGTATCTGAAGGGTTAAAATGTAGATTACATTTCAATTCGCAGTAAATCACTTTAATTTTGGTTCGTAGCACTTAAACAATTTCCGATTTCAGGAAATTCAAATTACTTTCTATTGATATTTTCGTCAATTACACTTTTAGATTAAATTTGTAGATTAGCGCATTTAGTAGACTTTATATCCATTATGTGGCGACCGCGACGCTTGGGGGAGGCTGATGATGATGATGATGATATCCATTATATACGACTTCAACAAAATTTAATAAGTACATATAGATTAAATAGTTTAGCAAGAGTGTTTTTAATATCGTGCGGTTTGGTTTATAGCACGTGGGACGCGTTTTATTGCATTTTGATATTTTTCTGCATGCGGAACAAACGTGATGAAATCCGCACGATATTAAAAACGAACAAATCTATCTATATATATAAAAATGACCCCCGTTTTCCGTTGTCACGACTTGGCATGAAAACGGCTTGACCGATTTGGCTGATTTTTTTTTTGTTGTGATTGTTATTGTGAGGAGAAGGTTCTTATGGAAAAAAAAATTAGGGTAGTGTAGGGTAGAGTAGGGTAGAGTAGGGTAGAGTAGGGTAGAGTAGGGTAGAGTAGGGTAGAGTAGGGTAGAGTAGGGTAGAGTAGGGTAGGGTAGGGTAGGGTAGGGTAGGGTAGAGCAGAGTAGGGTAGAGTAGGGTAGAGTAGGGTAGAGTAGGGTAGAGTAGGGTAGAGTAGGGTAGAGTAGGGTAGAGTAGGGTAGAGTAGGGTAGAGTAGGGTAGAGTAGGGTAGAGTAGTAGGGTAGAGTAGGGTAGAGTAGTGTAGAGTAGGGTAGGGTAGAGTAGTGTAGAGTAGGGTAGGGTAGAGTAGGGTAGAGTTGGGTATAGTAGGGTAGAGTTGGGTATAGTAGGGTGGAGTAGGGAAGAGCGGGGCGAAGCCGCGCGGGCAAAAGCTAGTAATTCTATATTATTCACTAGCTTTTGCCCGCGGCTTCACCCGCTTACATAAAATAGCCTAGGTATATCACTCAGGAATTAAGCAGCTTTCTATCCGTGAAAACAATTTAGCAATCGGACCAGCACTTCCAGAGATTACCTCCTATAAAAAAACAAAAAAACAAAATAAACAAATAAATAAATCATAACGATCAAGCTGTTTTTGATTTTTATATAACAGGAATAGAGCTGCAAGAGTATTTATATAGACCTTATTAAATGTAAGTAGCTCATAAACAAGTATGCAAGAGTCCGTCTTATCATTTCACAGTGTCCAAAGCTACCAACTATTCCGCCAGCTCAAAGGAATGTTTTAAGCTTAATATACTAACTAAATACCTTCACAAACTTAACCCAGATAAACCATAACTGGAATTCTATAAGGGAAGTGTCGCACTGAAGTTCTCGTAATGCAAACTTGAAGCACAAAGCGCTGAATTTCCCTCTCACCACCCACTTCAGCGCTTTCAATATCGTCTACGCCACTAGACGCTGAATTTGCATCTCAATTTAAAGCGCAGCTCTTGCTTTACGCTCATAGGCATGCGTTTAAAGAAAATTAGGTTAAATACTTTCATTCATAAATATTGTATGATGTTCGTATTTATTCCGCATTTACATGTGATAGAAGAGGTTTATATTATTTTCTTTAGGCTAATTTTCTGTTTTTATTGCTTAAGAAATTTTTGGTTATGTAGACGTGTACAAATTGATTAATTAATGACGTATACCTACGTCATTAATAAATCATTTTTCAAGCTATTTTTTTTATTATTGATAGGCTTGCGTTTGACCACCATCATACCTGATGGTAAGCGATGTTGTGGTCGACGATAGAGCCACCTTGCCTGGAAGTATCCTTTTCACTGTTGACTTAAAGACACCCAGTTTGTAGCTATCACTAAACCGTAAACTATCCCCTTTTTTAGTTCAAATTGTTATAGTCTATCCTATGGTTGTCTAGTAGATATCGCTGTCAGCGATAATACCGCCTTTGTACCCATAGAATTAAGCTTATTTATTTATTTAAACTTCATATACAGTAGTGGTACATAGGCGGACTTAATGTAACAAGACATTCTCTCCCAATCAACTTTTGGGTTAAAAAACGACAACACTGTGGTAGGTTTGCGGTAGCTTTTGTAAAATTTTTATTATCTTAGAGTATAACAAAGTTTATTCTATTTTATTCTATCAGGAGATACGGAGACAGTTATGCCTCATATGTTAATGAAAATATTTGCTAAGATACGATCCTAGTTTCCATCTATTTTTCTTTTTATCCAGTTTATATGTTTACGAGCAAACTTGGGGTCTTGGCTTGAAAACTTGTAAAACTTTGCCAGGATTTGGCAAAATGGCCGCCAAGAGTAAATAATATATTCAATTCCTTGTTTGTTTGTGAATTGTTTTCATGATGAATATTAATATATTAATTGTTTTGTTTCAGGTTTGAGAAGGACACAAATATGAGGAAAGGTAAGGATTTGTTTTAAGATTCATTAGCATTGATCTTTACTTCTTCTCTTTTCGGGCAGAAGAGTCTATTTAATCTTCTTTAAAAATACAGACAATGGCAAAGTTACAGCCGGCTTCTAATAAATTTATGCATTCATTATTTCCACCTAAGCCCTGATTAACGTCGACCTGGAGAATTTATACTACAATTGGTTTCATTAGTCCTTCTTTAAATTAAATAATGCTGGTAAAGGATTAGTAGACTCCGACAGGAAATTCTTAAGAATTTACTGAAGGAACTACTTTTTAATGGAAACTCTTTTTTCTCGGAACAAACTTTTAATTTTATTGACACAGTTTTTTTCCGCTAGCGAGTGGAAAGCCCGCTTTTCTATAAAACCTTTTTACTGTACTAATGAGGGTAAACATTAACATTCTCACGTTAAAATTATAGTCACGGAACATTTGGTGGAAAACGTGAACAAGTAGGTAATGTATACGGGTATTTATTTAGCTTGTAGGTACATTTTTTACGTGGCTCTATGTGCCAGTTAGTTTTTTAAATAAAAACTTTTTGGTGTGAAAGTTCTTTTACATAAAAGCGAACTGCAGATACGTTTCTCTCTCGTTTAGCTAGGAAAAAACTTTGAAAAATGTACGGTTTGAAGCTAGAACTATATTAGATCGACGCACACGTGGGGGACGCCTGGGGTCCTAGACAAGAGGCATCTCCGTGTCGAAGTCGCTTCGAAGTTCGATTTCGCCTTAGCGACATCGACTAATTTGTACGTAGCTCCAGTTGCGATATAAAATGTATGGAGACCGACGCACCCAGATCGGCGTACGTGGTTCACGTGTGAGCAATGTAGTAAGACTTGTAGAGAACCTACCCACTCATCAAGTCATATTCTGGTACCACGCCAAAAGATAAAACTCCTGTTACTTTGAACGCACCTTGCGCGTTCGAACAGGCATTTTATCTTTTAGCTGTTCCAAAAATCGTTTAAAAATTAAATCAAAACACGTTTCAATTTACATAACTCAATAGCAGCCCTATTTCCTCACCGCTTTGCTGAGGAAAACTCATAAACCTCGGTGAAAAGGTGAGAACAAAACGGGGCATACACAACAGGGTTTTCAACGGCACCTAGATTTTGTAGTTTTGGCAGCCATTGTGACCGCACACCGACTAACATATTACCACAAAATGTGTGGCGGTAAACTAGTTTTACGATTGCTTGTAGAGTAGGTGGTACCTACTTTGTACCTACGCTAAAAATTAAACGATGGTGGGATTGCGCTGAAATTCAGGATCTGACATCAGGTACTTACTTAGTTATTTTAACTATGAGTTATCCTACTAATATTATAAATGCGAAAGTTTGTATGTATGGATGGATGTATGAATGTTTGTTACTCTTTCACGCAAAAACTACTGAACGGATCTCGATTAAACTTGGTACACGAGTAGACCATATCCCAGAATAACACATAGGATACTTTTTATCCTTGGATTATGTACGCGGGTGAAGCCGCGGGCAAAAGCTAGTTATTGTATAATTGTATTGGTTATGTTTATATGTTAAGTATATTATTTTTGTCATCATCCGTGCGTCACTGCGGAGTGCCAGCTGAAAATCAGCGCTGGGTGTTTGACGCCCAGCAATTGCTGAGTTGGTGACCCTTTTGGTTCGGGCACATTCAACGCAACTGTATTGTATTTCTGTACAATTTTTTTATTATTACTATTTACAGCTCGCTGACAGATAGACGGACAGCTTAGTAATGGGGTCCCGTTAGCACATAAAAAGGACTATAGAAAGAGCAAGACTGAAATGACGGCCATGGATTTTTCGCCAAACTATGCTAATAAAACACTAGCTAGTCTAGGTAACTTTTTTCCTATAAGTAATATAAACCAGACGAGGGCAGTTGTGAACACAAAGGGGTCTGTTGACCTGCGTCTTTCATACCGTCGACCTTTTACTCTACGACTTTTAAATGTCGACTCTCTGGGCACAAGCATGACCTCGGAACGTATTTTGTCAATAAATCACTATTGAGGGTCCGTTCACACAGTGATGCGATGCGACGCGACTCGACGCTGCCCGGACAGCGACTCGAAATATAACTTTATTTAGGTACTACACGAAACGACGAGTATCCTTGCGTGATCACATCAGAAATGAAGATAACCGCAGGAGAACCTTACCGACATAGCCCGGAGAATCGCCAAACTTAAGTGGCAATGGGCAGGACAAGGTGGACCGATGACCTGGTCAGGGTCGCGGGAATCCGATGGATGCGTGACGCACAGGACCGGTCGTTGTGGCGACTCTTGGGGGAGGCCTATGTCCAATAGTGGACGTCTTTCGGCTGATATGATGATGACTACACGAAAACTAGGCGAAAGCTAGGCGTAGGCGAAGTAAGCTCTTGCCCACGGCCACGCACCCAAAGGGGCCTTGCATAAGCGAGGGCTCTTTAAGAACGAGGGTTTTTGTTATAATTTATAGGCTCGCGTTTGATGGTGTTCACCTGAAGGTAAGCGACGATGTGGTCGGACAATGGGTTGCGATAGTCGCTGTTTCGTATTCGAATTTATGAAAGAAAAAGGCCTCTGATGTGACTTCGACCACGTCTGTATTAGTCCACGCTACGCATGTGAGCCACATAATAAACTGGTAAATAGCTTCCCTACCTCATCAGACGGCATAAATCACATATTGACGACGACGTCTATTGGCTATTAGTGGCATCTCGGTCTGAACGTATCTTAGTTCAGCGCGGCACTGCGTGGTGCAACTTTTTTTTTGTTTAAGGTTCGCGCCTGATCGCTATCTCACCTGATGGAAGGTGACGTATTCTGAATTCTCACAATGAATTGTGTATCTTTTCTTGTAGTTAATAAAGTTATATTTTTTGACGTGTAAAAGTGTTTTTTTAAAACCTATTTACAAAATAAAGATCATTTATCATTTATCATTTATCATTTGAGTCGCTCATCGCGTAGCATCGCGCCGCGTCGCGTCTCAGCGTGTATTGACCCTTACTCGTATTTAGTTTTTTAAAGTTCTGTGAACTGTTTTCATATCGAATAGATTTATGGAGGTCTAGCTGATGGCAGGATAAAAACGAAATTTGAATCAAATCCGTTCTGAAGTTTATGTGTAACTATCAAATATCTTCGAATACTTTCATGTTTACTGGTTTCCCTAGGTAATAAAAATGAGACGTTAAACGTAAGGTTTTTTGGAAGTCAATACCCTGAATAATATTTCGAAATAACTGCGATACGAATAGTTTCATTGGGTTAGCTATAAATATAAAGGGAGACAAAAATTACGTATACCTAGTCGTCGTCGACATCGCCAATTTTTATGAATTTTGATTTTTTGCTTCTCATACAATAACCATTTATGAACATTGACTTATTGTCCAAGATCAAGATGTTTGAAACCTTAGGTTCTCAGTAGCGCCTCATGTGCTTTGAATACCTGTGTGCTTGTGGAGCTCCCCCTTGGGGCCCCTGAGAAGGTACCAAGCGAGAAAGGGAACTTCAGATCGCTCTGAGATCTTAATATATTAGATTAGACCTAAACGACAACTTGGCTTTCTGAACTCAGACTTAAATTTGGTTTAGACAAAACATGTTTAAAAATAGCAGCCCTAGTGTCGCATTTGACCACTATCTCACCTGATGGTAAGCGATGATGTGGTTGACGATGGATCACGCTTGCTTAAAAGTACACTCCCCGTAATGTAAACGATGGAAAACCGACATGTCAGCAACTCGGCATCCATGCTCAAGACTTTGAAGTTTTGACTCGCAGAGTGCATTATTGGCGATGATCTTCTGCTTCTTTATCAAGCTAGTATTTTGCACATCCAGCCCAAAAACGAGAGCAGCTGTTTCTGTGTCGAGTACCGTCTGACCTTTGCTAGGTTCCCTAATTTTTGGGAAGCTAGTTGAGCTTTAGCGTCGATGTATAACACAGGAATCATACAGAATAAAATGTATACAGCTGTATAGAGAGTTACTCACCTGGCTCCGTTTGGTTGCGCAATCAATTTGGTAGCGCGACCTGCTCGGACATGTGGCGACTCTGGTGTCTGTATGGTGTCTAGTGTGGTAGCTTAGAGCTATTTCACCGGGACACCATGGCGGAGCCACTGGTCGCACCGCTATAGTGTCCCAGTGTGACAAAATGCGAAGAAATGTGTGTGTGTGTGTGTGTGAAGAAATTGCAGTTCTCTGAAATCTAAGTTTGCTAGTGCAGTTGCTTTTTGCTCATTAACATTTTACGCTGAATTGTATAGCTCAGCAAGCGATTGGGTTTCCATTGAAGAGGTTCGTTCCACTGCTAATTAGCCACCTCAATATTCTTCATTAAAAGCACATTTCATTATTTAATTAACGTTCAGCAGTTCTTCTGAAAGGTGTTGGAGAAAAAATACCTTCTGAAAGGTAAAGTAATTCGGAAAGGAAAGACATTTCCCATTCCGAACGAACGTGTTATTATTAGGCACGTGTTTTTCGGCACGTTACGTAACACGTGCCTTTTGACCCATCTCCATTTGTACGTATCTATTGAAACACAAATGTCATGTTTCCAGTGGGTTTGTGTAGCAATAAGTTTGGGAATACATTTATGTATAAATATTTTTTATTTTTATTTTCTCCTAACCCATTTACTAAAGTATGACTACAGTTTTTGCCAACGACTTTCCCTGTGTGATAGTTTCAAATTATTTTAAGGGTACGAGGCTGGAATAAAGTGAAGGTATACTTTATTCTGATCCAGGAGTCCACGATCTTGTCTACTTATCCTTTTTTTTATTGTTTATAAGTTCGCGCTTGACCGCTATCTCAACTGATAAAAAGCGATTATCGGCGAGCCACCCATTGCTCGTCGTCAGCAAGTAGGATTTTAGGACATTGTCTACTTCTTTTCTTCTCGCTCTCTGGAGTTTTTTTTTTCTGTCGACGGGGAAAATCATCATTGACGAAACCCGCTCTTGGGTGGAGCGGGAGACAGTGTCAGAGTCTTACTGACTAAAAACCCCGCGCCGTTCCTTCTAGCCTTCATACCGGGGCTCTAGTTTCCTTTCGGATAAACCCGACCCCGGTAGGCTTCGACCCAGATGGGCCCCTCCTGTTGCTGACAACTCCTTGAGGCGCGCGGGAACAGTGCTCGCCGTCGACGCCTTGGCTCGGTCCGGACAGTTACGGACAGCGAGCTACCCATGGCTCGCCGTCCGCGAGCCCGCGTCTACGGTGGCCGGAAATCGGGATCGGAATCCCGGCGGCGGCGGCGGGGGCGCCGTTGCCTGATGCGGTCTGCCTCCTCCTTTGCTAGCATTACTGCTTCGCAGAAGGAGGCGACCGCCTGCCACTCCTCCTCGCTCCGGACCATGGCCTGAACCAAGGCCCGGCGCGAGAGGTCTCCGCCGCCGATCGCCCCCACGAGGGCACGGCGTTGCTCCGCCCAAACAGAGCACACCTCTACTGTATGCTCCACCGTGTCCTCCGGGCGTTCCGCACAGTGGCGGCACCCGGGCGTCTCTTCCGCTCGAATCCGATGCAGAAACCTCCCGAACTTGCCATGTCCGGTGAGGACCTGCGTCATGCCGAAAGTAAGGACGCCGTGAGGTCTTTCCAGCCACGCCTCAAAGAGGGGACTTACCGCCATAATTGTGGCGTGCCCAGCACTGGGTTGCGATAGTCGCTGACGCCATTTCACCGTGAGATCCCGCCGGAGCTCTGTCCGCCATACCTCGACCTGTCGCGGTAGTGGACTTTCACCCCGGCGTTGCATCGCCACGCGCTTATCGTGCATGTGTGCAAGGACTGTTGCCTCCAGATCCCACGGTGGTAGGCCAGCCAGAAGGCTCGCCGCTTCGCGGGAGATCGTGCGGTAACCCCGCACCATCCGGCCGGCGGCCATACTGGCAGGCGTTCAGTATGGACGCCGGCCGCTTTGCCAGCGACGGCGCCCACACCGGCGCCCCGTAGAGGGCCATGGACCGAACGATCCCCGCGTAGTCGCTCTCTGGGGTGGAGCTAGAGGGGAGTTTTAGACTTTTACTGACTAATATCCACCTGTATTACACAGGTGAAGTGGTTCAGTTAATTACCCTTTGAGTTCCATGGCCACAGCAGCTCTATAAAACTTTCCTGCATCCCACCACATCCAAACAGTCTACCAGTATTTCAGTTTTCATTAAAATCCAATAAACCTTTTAGGCCTACATAATTAATTAACAAACACAGAGACGTTCACATTTACAGTAGATATTAGGAGGAAGGAGGAAGAAGGGATATAGAAATTATAAAAAAAAACGCCATCCGTGAATTTTCCATTTGCAAATAAACGTTTAAAAGTATATAAAAGTGTCATCAATCATAATTCATGCACTAAAATTTGACTTAAATGCACTTAAATAGTGTTATTTTAAGCAATTAGTTCAAGCATCTACGCACTACATTGATAGCATATATATCGATATTGAATACAACACTAATGTAAGTTATAAGCTTGTTATGTCAGCAAAAATACATAGTTACCGGGCCATCCAGGCGACTGTGGGGATGTTTTGCACTGGCATCCTGCTGTTTGCTGGCTCCTAATATCGGCTATGACTTGCCGCGACCTGTTTTCTACTTAGTGTCAGTGGTGTCCAACTTGTGACCTTTTAAATATTTTTGAAAATAAATATAGCAAGATGTAAAAACTATCGAAATCCATTCAGTATCCATCCACACAGTAACATAATTTTTAGGTTATGCGAAACTTATATATTTTATTCAGAACCAGTACTGAATAAATTATATAAGTTTCGCATAAACTAAAAATTATGTTGTGTATCTACGCACGCACACAAAAACGCTAGAGACGCAATCAAGATTTATCAAGAATTTTGTAAAAAAATGTGATTTTTCATCCTAAACAAGTCTTCATTATTTTATGTTGAAAAATACCTATTTTAATTCATGAATCCCCAAGCGACCACCGGTGGCCGCGCATCTATTGTCTTACTATTGTGTCTCTAATTGACGGTATCTGAAGGGTTAAAAACAACTGGACCTTTCAGGATGTCTGTTTAAAGTTGTAGATACCTACCTTTTACGACATGTGTGTTGACCCATGTCTTCCTGTAGCATCAAACGTTTCCGTTCGACCTGAATTTCAGTAGAAACGTGCTTGAATTTTGTACGAGGAAAACTAGGAAGAGAAATGCAATCTTCTTTACATGTGAAGACACCTCATTACTCAAACAATGCCTGAAGATACCGCAGACAACAATCCCGTAGATAATTTCCATTCGCAGAATTTGGCTGACTCTGGATGCTCCTATTATATTCATTTTTGTTTCAGCGACAGATGAATGAGCACTTGAGCATCGCCCTTACGCCTATTCTGTAAATGGGATTTTAATTACCGCCTGAACTGGAGTGTTCCATTCTTTGCGAAATTCATTAAATATAAAGCGCGCCCCGTGAGAGACTTGCTAATTGGCGGACAGCACTGACGTCTGCCCAAAAGGCATGTCACTCGGCCCAACGGGCACAGCCACTCTCCCTCTCACAAAAATAAAACAAAATAATATCTTCCCTTCAACAATTTAAGTTTTAATTTCGATCGGCGACACGGAAGAGCCCATTTAAAAGGGTTCGAATTCTCCAAATGTAAATTACGTTGATTCCATTTGCTTTGAAAGGAAAGATTTCGTTTCCTTTCAGGGATATAAAATAATTAGTATATTGTGACTGTACATTAATATTATTAATTATAAGAGACAAGCTTTATCTTGAGCAAGGAAGGGGTAAATAAATATTTCACCCGAACGTTTACAGGAAAGAATCCTTATGTGTTATAAAACATAGTCTGCCGCCGCCTCTGTCTGTCTGTTCGTGAAAAACTAGCAAAATATTGAACGCATTTTCATGCAGCATTTAACAATAGACAGAGCCAATTCATGAAGAAGGTTTAAATTTAAATATATAATACATGTATATTATAGAAGAGAAAAATTGAGAATCTCAAAGATTTGTAACACCCGTGTGAAGTTAGGATGGGTCGTTAGTAAAATATTATCTAGTATATTTTAAAAATTTATATTGTTTGTAAGAACACTAACTCGGGAAGACACTGGATCCCACGGTACAGGCAATCCAAGTGTGTGGTCCAGCTGTAGCCAGAGTTATCCGAAAGGGAGCTCGATCCCCGGTAAAAAAAGCTAGATGAAACAGGGTGGGTTTTTAGTCAATGAGAGTCTGATACTATCTCCCGCTCCGCCCAACAGCGGGGGTTGTCATTGGATGATTTTTGCCCACCATAAAAAAAAGTTTGGGGTCTAGAGAAATTTGTAATAAACTAGCATTTTAGTCTTCTGTATACTATGGCATTATTGCATATTAATTGAACCTCTTCGTAATGAATGATTTTTTTTTTTATTATTATTATTATCTACTTTATTTATTTTTTAGAAGCTAGTAAAATATACAATTCCTTTACAAATAACATCCGTGTTAGCGCAAGCTTCATCCAATAAATAAATACTTTTATTCCCCTTGCATTTCTTGCGACGACGGGTAGTATGATTTCCAGCAAAATACATTTTAATATTATTCCACTGCGGATTCAATTTATACCAACTAGGAAAACTGGGTTGACAGCATTTCCATGAATTCCAAAGGTAACTTTTACGCTTTGAATGTTTCTTCGTGAACATTTTGGTTATTATTTGCTGTTATGGAATACCATTTTCTATTAATGATAGACTTAAACTGGTAGCAAATAATAACCTAAACGTTCGCTTTGCCAACGACTTCGTTCGTGAGAATTTTTTCATAAAAACTTCTAACACCCCTTAAACCATATTTTGAAGGTAGCCATTTAGCTAGGTTGTAACCATATGAATGATGTAGGATTTCTATGATAATAACCTTTACACCAGCTGGGTCGAAGCCTACTGGCCAGGGTTATCCGAAAGGGAGTTCGAGCCCCGGTATGAAGGCTAGAAGGAACGGGGTGGGTTTTTAGTAATTAAAAGTCTGACACTATCTTCCGCTCCGCCCAAGAGCGGGGGTTGTCATTGGATGATTTTCCCCACCATAAAAAAAATAAAGAAGGTAGTAACCATGATGGAAATCCTACATATAATAAAAGGTCTAAAGAAATTAGGTCAAACGAGGATTGACATATCATCAAACTTTAATACTTAAAACGATCTAACCAGTTTTACTTGGCGATATTATGAAGACATCAATTTCCAAGATCTGGATATGTCGTTTATAGGTATATAGATTTCGTTCATTTGGAAACCTTCCCACTATTGATGTCAAAAACATCGAATCAACAAGTTTGACACAACATCCGGGGACCCTACATAGATGAAATCCTACCTATCAAATATTTGTGTTTACTTTATTCCATCCGGAACTGGAAGAGAGAACATTATTGTTCCATCTTCTCTCTGAATAAACTGCAGTTACTCAAGCTGTATTCCAAGCAAAACATTTAAACTAGTCGGTGTTTTTCAACACACAGCTGCGGACGACGTAAGCCGATTTCCCTACATCATGTAAGAGCAACAAAAAAAAGGATCTGCTGCGACAGCCCATGTATCGTCCGCCGCAATAAAAACAGCCTGTATATAAACCCTCCCTTAGGAAACACGTCGCCGGGGACGCACTGCTATCGGGAGTAGGGTTGTTATATTAAACATCTGCTTTTAAATTAACTTTTTCGGTTTTTAACCCCTTGTCTTTCGTAGGTTAGTTTACCCTGAAATCGTTACCGTCTTGACAAGGGAGTGAGTGGAAATGGGATGCCGTGGCCTCCTTCTGTGAAGCTGTCATGCTAGCGAAAGGCAGCACGCGTGAGGGAACGTACATCGTCATGCCCCAGCTACCTCGAAAGGAAACGTCCCGAGCATCGGGAGTCGCCGAACGATTTCCGGCCACTGTAAGTGCGGGCTTACGGACGACGAACAAGGGGCAGCTCGCCGTCCGACCGTTCGGTAATCACCGAGGTATGCGCACCTCAAGAGGCCAGTAAGGCCGATAGCCACTAGGACCATGAGGAATTTCTGAAAAGGAAACCCCTGGTTCTGTAATGCCAAGGACAACAACAAGTAATCAACATAGCTGAGTTTTAGACACTAAAAGTCTGACACGCCCTTACGCTCCAGCCTAGAGCTGGACAAGACATAGATAATTTCCCACCACCCAAAAAAAGACCATCTTAAGAAGAGGAAAACCGCTTTACTTATTTTGTTCCAATATATTATGTTTGTATTACGTTATTATGTGTATTTCCAATGTGTTACACTGTCGGAGGACATGTCTTTCACACGTAATGTAGCGAAAAAACGTCCCGGCAAATTAACCGCTCTGTCCGGCCTCTGATCTTTGATCCGGCAACCCTACTGGGGCCATAAAACACGCGGGAATACTTCACGTTCATACGGCAACAATGTATTCCATAAAAGTGGCATGAACAGCTAAGCGCTGAAGAAAATGTACCGTCTGAATGTTTGCTGAATGCTTAAGACATCAGGCATCTGTGCCAAAGTATTGTTTTTATAAATTGTGCACTTACTGGTTATTTGGAGTCTAATGTTCGCAGGGACTGTGTGGTTTCAGTGTAGTAGTACTCCTGCTGTTCGGTAACATTGTGATTGATAAACCAATCTAGTTGATCTAGAATTCGGCCATTTGCAAAATGGATTCGAATTAAAATCTGTCTTTCCCTCTTATTAATATTTCAAGCTAAAAAGTAGATACCTACTCGTAATTTAAACTTACTTTTTATCTCTTTACTTACTTAATTTACAAACACACTGACTGAATGACAAAGGAGTAAATTTAAGTAAACTCATTTTTCGATACAAAAAATACAAAAAAGTATTATAAATGGGAAAGTGTGTGTGTCTGTTTGTCCGTCTTTCACGGCAAAACAGAGTGAGGAATTGACGTGATTTTTAAGTGGAGATAATTGAAGAGATGAAGAGTACCATAGGCTACTTTTTGTCTATTTCTAACCCCCCACTTCTCAGGGGAACCGTGTTACTCCGAATTTAACGCGAGCGAAGCCGCGGGCAAAAGCTAGTACTTATATATTTCTAAAGCGTCTTTCCTTATTAGGAATCTATTGTACTTATTTTTACCGTTATATCACAATCTCAACACTCTAGTAGGTATTTTGTAAGGTACTAATTGTTCTGAGAATACCTATGTCATTGATTGAGCTTGCTGCCAAAATAAAACAAAACCATAGATTTAATTTTGTAAAAAATTTGCTTATTATAGACGTGTAAAAGCAAGTAGAACCGAGATCCTAAAATCAAGGATCTTAAAGAAGTGATTGTACCTTGTAATCTTGTATTGGATGAACATTTAGCTTTCACAGAAAAAGTCTGAAAAGCTCATTTTCACACCCAAGACTACAACAATTATTATAGTTGACATAGAGCGACATTGTAGCCAAGTTCTATTCATACGCTCAACTTGCCGTTACACGCAGTTTCAGCGGCCCCACCACTAATGTTTTATCGATCTGGTAGTTTGGCAGCGGTTACAGTCGGTGCCATGCGAAACACGTCATTGGCTCGTGGCCCCAATACCCCGGTGCCTTGGTCGAACACTAGTGATAAACCCCAAACGTTCCTACAAGCGATTAACATGAACTTGCTACTTGAATGCGCCCGAGTCGTTTTGTTATTTTAGAGTGGAGCTAATCTAGTGTTTTTATAGCTGCAGTGGTAATGCTTGTTTGCTGGGAGACTGCGTTTGTACAGCAGTTGTTTGTTTGTTTTTACGATTGATGTTTGTTTTCCAGTTATGAAGCTACCTTCTGTCAGCAGCTTTACCCGCGTGAAAATGGGTTTCTGTAAACTTTGCTACAGCGAGATTTTTGGAAAATTCTTTCTTATACTTACATATATCATAAAAGGATCTCTGTGTTTTAAATTTCTAGGTTTGAGGGTTTGGGTAGGCCGTTGATGAGTCAGTGACTTAGTCAGGAGTTTGCCTTTTATATATCCCTCCTCCTCCTCGAATCGTATTCCTCATTACTGAGGGTCGTGAAGTTCCCACTGGATTAGCTTCTTACTGATGGTGTCTCGCCATCAGTGACGGTTCTTAGCGTCATGAAGTGCGACGTGCAATTGTGTGTCCAGTGTGGAGCGGCCTCTGGGTCGTTTTAATATACAGGTGGAACTAATTACAATATGCACATTTTAGTTAGCACGTACTAAATCATATCTTCCAGGAAGTTTACTAAATATTATTTAATTCCTTAGTTATTTGTTCACGGAAAAAGGTTCAGGAATTTCCATGATTCTACACAGACTATCCAAACGGAGTCTCTGTTATTGGAATTCGAGTAAATCAGCTTTGAATATTCTATTGACATCGGTACTTCATATTCTAGTGCTAAGCTAACTGAACAAAATCACCAGAATTTCACAGTAAAAGAGAACACACGTTCTAGATTCTATGGGTAGATCGAAAAGGAATACTGGGGTCCTGGAATGCAAGGCATAGGTGTGGTTTTAATCAGTAAGAGTCAGACATGCTTCTGCTCTAGAGTGGGAGAAGCCATTTGACGAGCCCACCTTAAAAAAAAGTTTCAGTTTTCTATTCTTCGTAAATATTTTATTTTATTTTTTAAGATACCCTTTATGAAATTTCCTCTTGTATAGCTATCTCCTTGTGTTTCGCATCATTGTTTCCTGATAGTTAAAACCAAGGGGTCTCTAAGTCAAGTGAATAGGTTACTTCTAGGCAAGCGTGCTCCATCGTCGGCTTCATCATCGCTTACCATCAGGTCAAACGCGAGCCTATCAATAATAATAATAAAAAAAGTTAGGGTATTTTTAATATTGTGCGGATTTCTTCACGCATGCGGGTTTGTTTCGTATGCAGAAAATTTCAAAATGCATAAAAAACGGGTCTCGTGTGGGTATTCCAAGCATTATATTAAATACTTGTATAAAATGGAGATTTGCATCTACGGAGCAATCCACCCACAATATCAAAAACGCCCTAATACCTACAGGCTGGTCCAAAATTTATAACTAGCAAAATTGACTGCAAAGAGGTTACAGTTCTCAAAGAAATTGGAGCGCCAGTCCGCATTTGATTTACATAGATACGGCTAAGCTAACTGTCAAATAACATTCGGATACAGTAGCGAGGGTTGGCACGGGACCAGAAATATATACTACTGTTGCATTAAAAGTATTTCGTATGTACACAGATGTTTTAGGAAGGCCGTGCTTATTAGGATGCGGGTATATTCATGGTTTGTACAAATAAAGTTCCACCTTTTTAAGGAATTAGGTTGTGAAGTGACCGTCTAGGTAGGCTATAAAAAAAAAACTAAATCGGATAGCTACAACCTAGGGGTATTTAAGTCAAGAGTGAATAGGTTACTTCTAGGCAAGCGCGCTCCTTTGTCGACCACATCATCGCTTACCATCAGGTGAGATGGTAGTCAAGCGCAAGCCTATCAATAATGATAATAAAAAAAACTGTTATTCTAAAATAGAAAAGATTGGTATTTTTGTTTGTAATGAATACTCAATATAGAAACTCAAAAACTACACGACGGAATTTAAAGATAAGAAAAGAGAATGCTACTTTATTATTGAGTGGTATACTTTATAGTTTCTAATTTGACGCGGTCAAAATCGCTAGCTATAAGATCCAGAGTGTGTCCAAAGTTCCTTTAATGTATCTTTGTACCCGTTTCAATCTTTGGGCATCGTCTTTGTTTGGGTTTTCTAGTGATCTGGACACTACACTCATAGCGTATTCCAGGTCTGGTCTGGTCGACTGTTAGATATGCCAGAGCACCAACAGATTCATCATTTCTAGTAGTATTTTTGGTGAATAACCCTATAATTTCATATCACTTGCTATAGTGTTTTATTTTCTCGTCTAAGTTCCAAAATAATGTACTGACATTTATTTAAACTGTATTCTAATTTGTTATTCGCAATTCCAATTTAGTTCGAAACTCATTAAATCAAATAAATGTAATTTGCCGCTAGCGTAAAACAATTTTCAGTGCTGAAAACTAACATTATTTAATTACTGCCATTTCACTTAGAAGTCCTCTGGACTCGTTGAATCGTTTTAGAATATACATTAAAGGCATTAAGTACGCAAATGACCTTGTTGGGTGAACAGGTCAATGAACTTTGACCTGGCAGCTTCGACTGTCTACATATCTACAATAAGTAATGACATGGTTTGACCCAATTTCGTCTTTTGCATGCTTTTCTACACATATGTCTTTCAGCCAAGAACCGATGCTCACTAAGGCTGCGGGGATTTTCTGAAAAGCAAAGGACACGGTGTGGTTTTAGTCAGTAAAAGTCTGTCACACTCTCCAGGGAGCTGGAGGGTGAGGTCTTCAATGATTTCTCGCGCTTTGGGTCTCCACCCATTGAAGTCAATGGATGATTTTCTACCTTGAAAAAAGGCTAAAACCGAAGATTTGTAAAAACCCATATTTTCTTTGACCTGAATATTGGACGATCTGATTTTTATACTTCTGCTGCTGTATTTTTTTCCTTTGGCTGATGTAAGTACACTAATTTCAAGTTACACCATAATCTGAAACACGAAGCTATGTCTCTGAATCTTCTCCAGCCATCAATGCGGTCCAGATATTTTCTAGTAGATTGGTATGACCAATAAGCTTTCGACTTTAAAGGTTCGCTCGTGCTCGGCTCCTCAAGCGGTGGTCCACACTACACGAATTTGAGCTCGCCTCGTGCTCCGCTTGTCATCTTGCGCAGACCCACCTTTATGATATGAATTTCTCCGGGTCGACAATGCCTATCAGTACAAAAGCCAGTTCTATTAACTAACGTAGCGGCACCTCTTGCCGGTAGAGGCGGTGGCGGTGTGACGCTGGCGGCGCTGGCGACATGAACGCGGCCCCGCCCCGAGCGGACGGCGCGGGCGACTCCACGCCCGGCTCCGACGTCGGTGAGCGGATCACGCGGCTCTTCCCCAAGTGCCGCCCCAAGAACATGCAGCACGCACACGACAGGTAAACTAAGGTGTATAACATGGTAGGTGCCCTGAGGAGGCAGGTAGGTAGCTGCTGATGGATTCGGGAGTGCAGCACGCAAGAATCAGGCGTCTACTGCACTTCCAAATTCTGCGGTATGAACGATCACTACTGGTGTACGGGAATGCAGTGGACAAGGCAAAAGAATCAGGCGTTCTACTGCACTTCCAAATTCTGTTTTATGAACGGTTATTACTGGATTTTGTACTTACGGGAACACAGTGGACAGGGCACAAAAAATTGCGTCTATTGCCCTTTCAAATTCTGTGATATGAACGATCACTATTGGATTTTTTACGGGAATGCAACCAACGGGGCATAAAGAATCAGGCGTCTACTGCACTTCCAAATTCTGTGGTATGAACGATCACTACTGGATTTTGTACTTACGGGAATGTAGCGGACAAGGCACAAAGAATGACGGTCTACTACACCTCCAAATTCTGTTTTATGAGCGAACGCTATGTGTTTTACTTTTGTCAATTTTGATCCACCTCAGTTTCTTAGGGGTCTCGTAAATGACAAAGGATTATGTCGAGTATTAAGCTAAGACCGCACTATCCTTTTCAATCTATAGTTCTGTAGTAAATTCTAGTCTGTGCGGTGGCATTCTTAGCATCGTCTCTAACAAATGAGTAATAAAGCTCTCGCTATTGTAGACTTAACTCATTTTCAACCGGGTTCATCCACCGACGACTATAAAGCAATTATTATGGACACAAAACCTATCAGCCACCCCTTTACAACTCTGTTAAACACAGATATTCATTAAGTGATGATTATAGCGTTTTACGTGCACAAACATTCTGTGATTGCCGACATCTTACGTGTGCAAACACATTAAAATCCACAAACTCCATCCAAAGGGGGAAGGCTTTGCCATGTTGATTTTGCAACGTAATTAGGCCTTTATTTAACGTTTTACAAGTGCTTTAAAAAAGTTTCTGAAGATAAAACTCAAAGGGTTGTTTTATGTTATTATCTCACTGGACAGTTAAGGTAGAGTTGAAAGCATTAAACGTGTATTTACTTGTATTGTTGATATTTCGCCGTATTCAGCTAATTGTAGTAAAAAAATAGACACTGCTGCCCCACTATCATTTTCTTCTTCTATAGTTTCATCCTCATGTACTTTGAGACCCTATCCAATTGCACGTTCTTCTCTTGTCGATTTCTCATCTGTTTTCTTGTATTAGATTATCTTCAAAGTTCTTGCTAAAGTATTAAAGATGTTCCTCAAACGTTACAGGTTGACCTCCAGTCTGGAGGGTCGCGATCGCGACGCCAACAACGTCAACAACGCCTCCTCTGATGAGGAGAGAGGCAACGAGAGCCAGCTAGTCATACTCAACTCCAAGGGAGGGACGTACAAACTTAGAGACTCCAGGTAATTATTCTTAAAGTGTTGTAATGGGAGTGGGCTGGCCACGTCATACGAAGGTACCCGGACAGATGGATGAGGATTGTCACTCACTAGACGCCTGAGAGGTCTACGCCGTCGAAGTCTACCGTGGCGATGGTGGTGTGATGATCTGATCATGTTTGTAGTGCAAGCTTGGTCAGAGATCACCATAGACAACGAAGTTTAGAAGGGCAAAGGCCTGTGGGATACTATACACTATAAGCAATTAAATAAAAGTACTTTCTAAGACATGTGACTTGGTGTACTACTGATGATTTGATATTAGGGAATATTGTGTCGGCAATAGAATCAGATCCGCTCGATGCGAGAAGCACAGGATTACTGGCATGGCCTGTGTCCACTACTGGACATCGATCCGCTGAAATGAAGTTGATGATGAGGGACTTGACCCAAAGTCGTACTTCGTTTATACCATGTACGTCGAAGGAATGGAACAATTTGCCTGCTGTGGTCTTCCCGTCCGATTATAATTTAGGTGTCTTCAAGACTTGAGTGAATAGGCTTTTAATAAACTAGTGCGCCACCATCAGAGATTGCATCACTGCTTACCATCAGGTGGGATCGCAGTCAAGCACTAGTTTAAATGAATTAAAAAAAAGTATATTTTACCCTAGTCGCCAAGTAAGCTGGTGGTAAAATTAAAGATAGTGAAATATACGATTTTAAATAAAAACATTGTTCTTCTCCTACCAGGATCATAGAAATTGCAGGAGGTCGGGAGCTATACTCGCAGAGCCGAACGAAGGCGGTTCGCAAGCTGCGACATAACAACACACACAAACACAACCTCAGGAACAAAGTGCGCTCCCTCACGAAGGACACCGTGGACTACGCCACCGATAATCTTAGTAACGAGGTAATATCTGAAAGCTGATTCTTGATTCCGACATCACCTTTCTACCATCAGACAACCTGACGTACGGCGACTGTCCACCCTTACCATAGCATATTGGGCCTTATAATTTTCCCACTGCTGGGACTCAGGCCTCTTCTCCAGGAGAAGGAAAAGGCCGTAATCCACCACGCGGGCCCAGTGCGGGTCGGTGGATGTCACATATTATTTCAACACAGTAGAAATAATAAGTTACAAGAGAGATTATCGCAGATATAATATCTTTTTGTTTAGAACCTAAAATGCTGCAATAAACTGTACTAAAATGATTCAGTGCACACAATCATAGTTCACTTAATAACCATAAAACATTAATTTCTCCGCTTCAAAAGCAAGTAGCAGCAATTCTAGCGTGTTTAAAGTGACGTCACTCGCCGGCACCGCTTTAGACTGCCTGTCCACCGGAGCGAGCCAGGCGGAGCGGAGCAAAAGGAGTAATGCGGAGCGGAGTTGCATACTGTACTGTGTACTGTGTGTTTTATAACAAAACTATTGCTAAAACAGTCAAAATACAAAACAACTAAAACTTTTGTTATAGCGTCCGCACTCGTTTCTCCTCTTCGCTTCCCCGCTCCGCTTCCCGGTTTTGTATGAATTTTTAAACTAGTTCCTACTCCCTGTCCGCTAAAGAGGAGCAAAGATTTTATTTAACAATTTATAATTATATTTTTTTTATATATATATTTTTTTATTTATATGTATAATATGAAAAATAAAGGAAATAATAATAATTCTTTATTTCAGGCTACTATGGCCTATAGACACTTATAAATTATCTTAAATTATTTTTATTTATGTATACACAATAATAAAAGAACAGAAGAAGGAAACAGAAGAATAGATTTTGTGCAATCTTATAAGTTAATATTTCTGCGTTTCTCCGCTCCGCAGCCTCGCTCCGCTCCGGTGTTCAGGCATCCTTAAACCCGCTGTGGCGGCTGCTTTAAAGAAATAAGTAGATATAAATTGCCCTTTCACACGGCGGTGTCGCCGGATCGTCGGCGCCACTGTGACGGCATGTAAGGGTGCAAATAATACACTGGCGATTAGGAACGCAGACAGATTCATATTTCACACAAGTCTGCCTGATTACTTGAGTAGATTTCTATGCGATTTTTGCACTTCAGTTAATTAAATTTGTTAGTGAAACTCTAGATACGATGGTATTAACCTCTCAGGCACTAGTGTACCAAATACGGTACTCCTCATACCAGCAAACTTAAGCCTTAAAACGTGAAAATAAGATTAAGTTAGCTGGTGGTGTACCGAATTCGGTACACTGGTGCCTGAGAGGGTAATGTGTAGTTACGATTAGAGCTAGAGTGAATATGCTCTTAATAAACTAGTGCGCTTCTTCATCAACGATTGCCTCATTGCTTACTATCAGGTGGGATAGCAGTCAAACACTAGTTTATATCAAATACTAGCTGCTCCCAGCGGCTTCGCCCGCGTGATAGCAGAAAATTATCCCAAGGGAACATACTTCCGGGATAAAAAGTATCCTATGTCCTATTCCAGGACATGGTCTATCCGTGTACCAACTTTAATCAAAATCGGTTTTGCCATTTAGGCGTGAAGACGTAACAAACAAACTCACTTTCGCTTTTATAATATTAGTAAGGATTATTCAAAAGTTAGGAAAAAACCGACAAAAATGTCCACCCCTGAGGAGTCCAGAATGATGTACTGGATCTATGGTATTCGTTTGTGCGTCGATGTCAGAGACACCCTGTATTGATTTCAAAATCAGTATTTATTTGTAATGCCGGTTCCCTCCCACCATAATGCTAAGCTATGGGGATTGAGTATATTCTGTTTGTATTGAGGGGGGATGTGTACACTAATCATACATTATTAGATTTATTTGACTAGCTAATCATTTTATCGGATCCAATATCTCATGTGTAGCAATAATACTATCTTGATTATTATCTATAAGAGTAAAATGGAATATCTGTCAAACGGATAATATTCAGCACAATACGATCGTGTATATAGGTATAATAAATCAGTTTTTTTTTCGAAGAAATTTATTTCATCTTGGAACTGCAGAAATCTTAGAAAATATTGAATATGAAGTGAAAGTGTTAGTCAGTAATAGTCTGACACTATTTCCCGCTCCGCCCAAGAGCGGGGGTTGTCATTGGATGATTTTCCCAATCAGAAAAAAAGTGAAAAAAAATATTTGAACTCGTGCATTTGAACTTTTGAAGTCTGGTGAAATACATCTTAAAATGATTCCTGACATGTTACTCCCGTTGCAATTTGGATATAATATGCTGGTAGGTAAAATCCTCTCACAAAAATTGGATTTTAAACACGACTTTTTTTTTCGCTAGCTATTACTGTTTCTCTGCTAGGTAAAAGCCTCCCCGAAGTCCTTCCGGAATTTTCTTGAACAGGGAGCAGTGGTGATCGAGTGATAGCGGCCCTGACCTAGGAGTTGTAGGTCGTGGGTTCAAAACCCAGTCAGACGCATTACTTTGTGTAATTTATTTCATCACTACGGTGAAGGAGGTCTCCTCACGATATATTCGTGAGGAAACCGGCATGTCCTAGAATCAAAACAAAAATTCGAAGACATGCGACATTCACCAACCTGCACTGGGCCCGCGTGGTGGATTACGGCCCATTCCTTTTCCTAGAGAGGAGGCCCGAGTCCCAGCACTGGGAACATTAAAAAGACGAATTATGCTATGCTTATGCAGTCTTGAATCAGTCCTCCTAGTATGCATCTAAATCATCTCGCCACCTCTTTCTATGGTCGTCCCGACGGGGTTTACTCTCTGCAAGAACCCACCGCGCGGCGAAACTTGCCGAGCGGTCATTGAGCATGCCGCTGAGATGAACCACTGAATCGCTTCATAAAAATGATGACGTAGTCGAGCACATAGAGAGGATTTCCTCCCACAATAATTTCCGAATGAAAATTCACCTCCTAAAAGGCTGAAAAGGTGGTCCAAAGTTTCTTTGTTGAAACCACTGGCAGAAGGTAGTTGCAACATAAATAAAAAAAAAATAGTTTAACTAATTTTGACAACATTATATTATTTAATCTAAACTTTTATTGCTAAATAGTTATGGCAGTGAAGTTCTACAGCAAATGATGTGGCATTTCCCAAGAGCATGCAAACTAATTGGCAAATGCAGGGTCTTGTAATTACCTCGGCTGTTCCACAAAATTAGATAATGTTATGAAGTGTTTGCAAGGGACTACACTTCACAGTACTTTGGATTCGAAAAATTGGACCATGCTGATGTGATTTTTTTGCGTATCTCAGGAACTTATAGGAGGCATTCTTTTTTTTATCGACAATCGTTTGTCCTCTCGATAAACAATTTAAATGTCGTATTTGCGATTGTTTTTTTTTAGTTTCCCAATTTTATTTTAGGTTTGTTATACGTACCTAATTTTGTTAAAGGTCTTTAAATGGGTACATAATTATATTTTACTACCTCCCAGAGCCGGGGTAGAAGTTATTTGTTGATTTCACACCCTCCAAAGAGAAAGAGTGATTTACATTTCACCGTTTTTTTTTTAATTCGTAAAGTTAGACTGTTGTACGAGTAAATATAGGACTGTGTTATTGTCAGGTCATCATAGAAAATACTGCTAGACTGTCTGCCATAATCTTTTAAGAAAATTTTCGGTATTCACAAATCGGGCAGGGCCCGCAGAACAGGATGCTCCTTGTGGTCGAAAGGTTCTGAAGTGGCGACTACACACTGAAAGTCGCAGTGTTGGAAGGCCTCCCACAAGGTGGACCGATGACTTAGAAATCGCGGAAAACCGATGGATGCAAGACGCACAGGACTGTTCGTTGTGGCGACACTTGGAAGAGACCTACGGCCAACAGTAGATGTCTTTCGCCTAAAATGATGATGATATTGATAATCTATTTTCTCCTTATTCCAGATATCCCTACACAGAATAAACAATGAGCCTAAGAAAATGATATCCCGCCATACCTCGCCGACGTACACGAATGGTGACCGTGACGTCATACTGGAGCAGAGCGCGATGGGCATACCCAAGAACAGCTCTCCGATCCTGGACCCCCACAAGACGACGGACGTCAGCACCAAGAGCAGTCCCATAGCGGTGGTGGCTGATGGGGAGGTCGTCGTCTTTGATGATAGTGATGACTGGAAAGGTGATTGTGTATTTTATATTAAAGACTGGCGCAATGCGATAATCGGCTAGAGTCTAAAAAGTCAAATGACTTGGGTAATTCATCATCATCTTCCTGCCCTTGTCCCGTTTTATTTGCGGTTGGCGTAACACGTTATTTCTTCCATTCTGTCTTGTCACTCGTTACGCTATCACTAACTCCCTTTTCTTTCATATCACTTCTCACACAATCCATCCATCTTTTCTTTGGCCTCCCTCTCCCCCCTCCATCCATCCACGTGTAAACTCATAACTTTTTTAGCAACATGCGTTTCGTCCCTCCTTTTCACATGACCATACCAAGACAAACGATTCCCTTTTAACTTTTCAGTCACTGGGTAATTATTATAATAACGACTTGGCTAATTATTAGAGTAAAATAAAATAGATAGATAGATAAAAAATTAATTCGTTGCAACATAAAAATATATTCGTTGCAACATAAAATGCACACAAAAGCACAATTAAATAAATTACAAAGAACCAAGCACTTACACTGAAACAATCATCTGATGAAATCTGATGTAGTCAATGTTGATTCAATAATCAAGGTTGATCAAGAGATCTTGATCATTGTAAAAAGCCACCTTATAAAAAGTATCAAAATTCCCAAGTCGTTTGACTTTTTATACAGACTTCTTCGAATAAAATCGCATTGTCACATCGCGCCTGTTTATCTGTAGAACTCGACCAGCCATATAGGGATGGCTAACTAAAAAAATATATCGATGTATCTAATATCGTATCGATATTTTACAAATATATCCTTATATGTGGAGCAGTTAACGTTCAAATACATGCAACTTGTGTCTAAACTGCGTTCATAAAAACATATCGAAATATTTAAAAGGAAACCAAAAAACAATCACTCTCACCATACAAAATTAAAAACTTGATTGGCCAGTTTGTATTTAGAGGCTGATTTTATTTTTTCGTTTCCTGAACAAAAAAACTTGTGTAAGGTGGTTCAGTTTGGTCTACTGAGCAAGCCCTTAAAGTTTGCGAAGGCCTGTCCCTTACGCCTAGTATACGAGCAATAAAAATAGCTCTGAATATTAAACAGAAAGCTAAGCGCCCACTGCGTTGGGATCGGAATGTACGAAGCGGATGGATTCATTGCTTTGTATTGATTTGTATGGTACAGCGTGTACTGGATCGGAACTTGCCGATGCAAAATCCAGTATAGCAGTAGACGCACTCTGTCGGCATTTTGTAAATACTGACACTGCGTACCGTAAAACGGGATGAATAGAAACGCAGGGTAGATAGAAACAAAACTTTGGTTTGATTTTTTACAACAACAAACAAAGCATTGACTGTTAGAATAACAATTTCTTAATCCTACTAATATTATAAAAGCGAAAGTTTGTATGTATGGATATATGTATGGATGTTTGTTACTCTTTCACGCAAAAACTGCTGAACGGATCTCGATGAAATTTGGCACATGAGTAGACCATATCCCAGAATAATACATAGGATACTTTTTATCCTGGGATTATGTACGCGGGTGAAGCCGCGGGCAAAAGCTAGTAAATTGATATAATTAAATGCTGCAATAAATATTCAAATATCGTAAAAATACCCTTTGAAGTTTTGTTTCTATTCACCCAAGAACATAGATAACGCAAGAGCAACTACTTCGCGTGCCTAAAACGCATTTACGTACTAGCCTAGCGTACGTACAAAAATCGTAAGTGACCACTTTCGCGCTAGTCAGACGTCAGTTATACGCGTAATTTATTTGAAAAAATATTATTTTTAATCTAACACCCTTTGTAATGCCTGGTAATACCAAATTTGAGAAAAACAAAACATTCGTATTATATAATAGGTAGTCAAAATAGGGCACCAAGCGTGCCCTTTTTTTCATACAAATCGTGATACTTGCGTTATCTATGTCTATTATATTTATATATCTGTGGTTCACCCCGTTTGACTGTACGTTACGATTCTGACGCGGTGGACACCAAGCTTTAATCTAAATTGCTTACAGAATTCAGCTGTGATATTCATAATGTTTGTTGTGTATGTGTCGCAGCCATCTGGTTAAATTAGCCATCCAATTGGACGCCTAGGGCGTTCGTTAAACGCCGGCATCCAATTGGATGCCTAGGCCGATAGTTGTTTGAACTAATATCACTCAACGTTTAACAGCTTGGCGTATTGAAAGTTTGCCCTTTCAAAATGACTGATCAAGGCTCAGCCAAGTGATTCAAATTTAGTTCCGCTAATTATTGATTTAATAATATTTCACTAATACTTGGAGGACACTATTACCAAAAAATAGTTTCATATAATTTATAAAATCATGTCCACCATACTAAACTAAATGACTACACAACGTTCAGCTATCTGGTTAAACATTGCGGTCAACGACATGGCTAGTTGTTCTTCAGCCATTTCATTTGATGCCGGCGTTTAACGAACGCCCTAGGCGTCCAATTGGATGGCTAATTTAATTCATGAATCCCCAAGCGACCACCGGTGGCCGCGCATCTATTGTCTTACTATTGTGTTTCTAATTGACGGTATCTGAAGGGTTAACCAGATGACTGCGACATATGCACGACGTTAATGTTAATATTATGTATTTATTTTACTTCACAATTCACTTGGCTTTGTGTTTTTTGCTTGCTTTCACCCTTCTAATAACACCTGTTAATTAATATGTGTTGTAAGCTTTTGTTAACTGTCATTTGATTCTGTGTCTGGCTGTCTGTCTCCTGATGTCCGTTGTTCAAAATTATGTTTTCAAACATAAAAATGTTTTATGATCCTTCTGAGATTCTGAATGAGCATAAATACCCATTACACTACCTCTCGATTAAATAAAAATAATTAAAAAGCACTGCGAAATAAATAAAAATCAAATTAAAGTTCCACTTTTGAATTTTTTTTTATGATTTATTTCCTTTTCATCAAGTTTCGTTATTCTTCTCCGAAAATGTACCTATGATGCTAAAAATATAAACAATCAAATATTAAAATTGGAAATTAAAAAAATAGATTAAGCACTGTTTCTTACATTAATTTAGTTCATTTTAGTTACTTATTAGACAAAACAGTAAAAAATATTATCATCATTATCGGCTTAAATAAGCCGAAAAACGGCCAAAAACTATAAATTTCGAAAATGCCAAAATGACGGTAGTTGAAAAAAAAAATTGTGTCACACAGTGAAATGGGTAATATGGTCATGTGAACACGTCAGGACTTATCTGGAGGTTGTAAAATTCTATAGGTATAAAATATATAGACTTACAAACATAGTTATCTAAAGTTTACAACACCTAACCTAACCTAGACCATCCTATCCAATAACCATTGTTATTCATACAATATTGTTTTCTCTTTCTTTTATTTTCAGTGATATTGAATTCTGTGTCTATAGGTTTGAGGACGGAACCGGAAGCTAGTGACGATGAGATCGATATCAGTGTTAAAAGAACTTTAGACAATATTAAAAACGGTGATAATAGTGATGTATTGAACTGTAAGAGTGAAGTGAGTGACGGCAGTGAGTCCAGTCCCTCTCGGGACGACGTGCGCCTGAGTGACGCGAGCCCGTCGGGCGTGTGGCTGTCGGGCGACGAGGACAAGTCCAGGCTCACCAGGGTCATCGGCGAGCTGCCCATCGCGGAGTATGAGGGCTCGCCCAGAAGGTACGGAGTGGGCACGCAGAAGCCAACGAGATCACCAAGGCCTGGGTTTCCTCAGGTGAGTTTTTTGAAGGTAGTTTTAACAATTTTTTTATGATGACCGAAATCGTAACGAAAATATTACTTGAATTTTTATTCATTACTGTTCACCCAGGTTTACTCTTGTGGTAATAGAATATCTATGTAAAATCTATGTTTTCTAACCAATTTATCAATAAATAAACAAAAAACAAATAGTGGTTGTGAAAAAAAAATCAAAATTTGTTGAAAGAGAAGTAAACAAGATATATCGATTAAAAAAAATATTATATCTGCTCTATTGCCAAGACGCCGTTTTCTATGGCGACCGTGCGAGCGTCATAGACTTTAACGTCAAAGTCCATATCAGGCATATCTTTCTTATGATGAAGATATTTTAAAAATTCTTTAATATTTTATTTTATTTAAAACTTGCATGCATATATTTAAGCAACTAGGACCTCGATCTAGTAGATAAAAATACATTTATTATCAGTAGCAAACCGCATATCAAGCAGTATATGAACCGACTAAATAACATTAATTCATGAATCCCCAAGCGACCACCGGTGGCCGCGCATCTATTGTCTTACTATTGTGTCTCTAATTGACGGTATCTGAAGGGTTAATATAATACGAGTACAACACAATTTGAAAACACATCATCATCATCATAATATCAGCCGAAAGACATCCACTATTGAACATAGGCAAACACATCCCTTTGTCATAATTTACAACACCCAGAGAAAGAAATACAGCCTAACTAGTTTTGTCTCTATTTTCTCTACTCACACACCCCAGTCTACAGCTACACCCTTCACCAAAAAAAAAGGTAATATCATCTCACCTACTTCTTTTTCTATATTCCAGAGGGTAGTAACAGAAAGCCGGGACATCAGCCCGCCGTCCGGCTCGGCGGCGTTCGACTACCTCTACGAGTTCTCGGAGACCAGGAAGGTACTAGAAGAGTTCTTCAGATGTCCTACGAACGCGGGCCAGCCGCAGATCAACAACCTCATCGCGAATGATGAGATTGTTAACTTTCAGGTGGGTTTTGATTTTCTTTTTTTTTAGGGTCCCGTACCTCAAGGGAAAAAACAAGACCCTGTTACTAAGACTCCACTGGCCATCGGCCTGACACCAAGCTAAAACCACCACGGTTCGGTTCATGAGGTGTCGTGATAGCTATACTCTGTTCAAAATAACATTAAACATTTATAAAAACCTTTTATTACTGTCCGTTCAACCGATTTTGACTTTTATTACGTTGGTAGCACGACAAATGATGGCTGCAGTAAATAGTTGGCATTGTTACTACTGTTTTGCTTTTAATGCCTTCCTTAAGCATACGAAATAGAATCTTAAATCGGTTGAACAGACAGTAAAAAAGGTTTCTTTAAATGGCTACTTAACGTGATAGGGATATAGAGTGTTGCAATTTTCACGGATGATGTATTTTTGTTACCGCTATTGTAACAAAGGCTGAAAATAAAATAAAATAAATTGTGTAAAAAAATATTTTACTATAGATAATGGGTACAGAATCTTTTGCGCGCAAGTCTGACTAGCACTTGGCCGGTTTTTCTTTATGTTTGGGAGTTTTACGAAGGTGTAGGGAGGAAAAAATTAACCAATAGGGTCAGCTCCTCGGTTCAATAGGTGCGTCCACACAGAGCGAGCACCACTATCCCCGGGAGAGCGCGGCAGCGTTGGTATTGTTACGTACGGGGTAACCAAATGCCGATTTACCAATAAAGGTAGTAGATAGTACTTGTGAAGGATTGTTCCAGATCTTGCCAGGCTAGGTAAGTACTTTTGTTCTAGAGCTTTCGAACAGCAATGCGTTTTAATTATTCGTTGCTACTCTTTATTTTGTCGGAGATATGACGTGTTAAAGTTTAACGGCGTAACAGTATTACCGCAGGACGTGCGCGGGCAACTCACGCCATAGCTTGGACAGCGAGTGGCAACTACGCGGGAGCGGCCATCTCAAACTAGTTCGAGCTAACCGCGTTCGTTGTTATGATGGCTCAACTGCGGACAGGCACATCGCGCGTTTTTCCGCAGCCGCGCCGCTCCCCGTACCACGCTGCCAGTCTAGCTGATCATTCAGATTTTCATATTCGAATATTGTATTAACGTGTGACCATCTGCTTCCAGGAATTAGACTATGAATTACGACGTCAACCCCAAGAATGTCCGTCGGAGAACGGGCTCGAGGGCGGCAGCGACTCGGACTGGCCGCACGTCACCGACGCGCTGGACTCGCCGCACCAAGCGCACAACCACACCAACTTCTTAGGATTACAGGTATGATCATAACCGTGACCGCAAGTACTGTACTGCATGCCAGAAAGAAGACAGAGCATAGGAGAAATCAAATTTGAAAACTACTGCATCTGAAATGCATGTCTTCAGATCCAGAGCGTTAGTGTGACTACTTGGAATCTTTTATTAATGCATTCCTGGTTCCATGTCATGCTGGAATTATTGGCTTCCGTCACTTTTTGTAGGCACAATAAATCAACCAATGGCGATATCAGGTATCAAATAGTAGCACTTCAGGCAATAACGGTATTTTCTTTAGCTACTGGTCGAGTTTAACTTATCCAATACTAGGTATACATAGTAAAGTTTCTGTTGTCCCCAGGTGCGGTCCCTGGGCGCGGGCGGCGCGTACCCGGCGCCCAACGTGCGCGAGCTGAGCGTGGGCGCCGCCTGGAGCGGCTCGGGCTCGCCCGCCGCCGCGCGCGCCGACGTGCCCTTCGCGCTCTCCACCGACTCCAGCGACAGCGGCAGCGAGGACCGCTCGCTGTCGCTCATGCTCATGGAGAACGAGCTGTCCGAGATGAAAGGTGAGCTTACTGTAGTAAGGTTATAGATGTCACTGTAATTACATCTATACGAACATGGGCACGGGTTATTGAGATTTGGCGGTGGACTAGTCAATTTCAGTCACATGGTCATCAATAGAACACTAACGGCTTGTTCACGACCTTGCCTCTGTGAGCGGGAGCTAAGCGCAAGGCGACGAGCAGTAAGAACAACAGTATGATGCCGCGCGCCTGCTTACCGCTGCCGTCCCGCTCGTCGCTAAGACCGAATTCGTAAACAGGCCGTGTTCGGCCAGACTGCAAACGTGGGACGCGCGCGGGCTACTCGCGCCATAGCTGGGGGTCTAGTCGCTTTCTCCGAAACGAAACTTTCGTAAACGAACAATATTCATTTGACGTTAAAATTGCAAACAATCCTCTGTCATAATTATATTTTTTTACTAAACATAACTAATTAGAGTAGGTTTAGAGATTCGGTACGTCAAACAATTTTCGTTCGTGCAAAATTGTGGGAACGAAATTAACAGTGGTGGGAAACACGCGAAATTTCAACGCGAGTAGACTCCCTGATCCATAGCGCGCGGCCGCAGTGAGGGCGCGGCCGGCCAGCGGGGCGACCCGCGCTGCATCTCTAGTTAAACTTTTGCGAACCGCGCGCGTTGTTATGATAGCTCGGCTGCGGCCGCTGACAAAGAGATAAGCCAAATGCATCTTATAAAGTACGTAAACATCGCTCTGTTTACTTATTAATTACTAAACCATTAAATCACGTCATGTTATCGTGCACTCCCGACACAGTTTTGAGATTTACTTTGGCAAGACAAGTTTAAAAATAATTGTTTTAAAATACACTACGAGTGACAAAATTAGCTTCATTCGCCCGGCCGCTTTGGTCCGCTTGGACCAAAAATACTTTCCGCACATACAGTGGTACTATATTTTAATTAATTTATACTATTAAAGAAGTGTGAACAACCATCTTCCAGGCTCGGCCGTCCCATCCGTTGAGGCGAGATCGGCCACAATAAGCTCTAGTAGTCTTTGCTGGTTTTTTTTTAGTGAAGTTCAATGTCTGTTCTATAATCGTAAATATTTCCTAGTAGATATTGTGATGTCAAACTGGTGTAGTTTTGTATCTCAAGTGTCTGTTGTACGCGGCATACAAGTTGTACTAAAATGGCGATCGTTGCCATGGTTACGCGAATTTTGCTACCAAATAAAAGAAAAGAAACTAACTGTGTAGTTCGGCGAAGAAATGTCTTAGAAAAACTGTCATCCTATGCTTCAGTGAAGACAGAAAATATTTACGAAAATAAACTGGAGTTAGGTCCAGTCGTTTTGCCATAATACGATTTACAATGGTGCAATGCGCAACTCGGCATATTTCTCCAAAAAATATTTTCTTTTGGTGCGTATAGCGGACACAAACGCGACTTGACAGGTACAGGTGACAGCGACTTGTTACTACTTTAGTAACTAGTCTCGGATTAGAATTATGTTCGCTATGTCCTGTCTATTGGTAGTATATGTTTAATGTCTTTGACTGTATCAAAATCGAAATATTTTCTATACTTGGCACTGACTAAACGCGAAGTCAAAAGAAAAAAAAAACTAGCTTTGTTTCAGGTATGGTAACTTGATAAATGGTGTTTTTGTTTTAGCAGTGGTGATGGATACGAACCGGGTGGTGGTGACGCACCTGCCCGTCGTAGAGGACGGGTTATCGTCCGGACACGCGTCCGACACGGACAACAATAACCAGATGATACAGGTATTGTTTATTACTGAACTTTAGAATACAGAGACGATTCTTACTTTCCTTTACAAATGTTTATCTTGGTGTAGTTTATCATCTACCTCGAGTCTTTTTCCAACTACCTTGGGGTCGGCTTCCAGTCTAACCAGATACAGCTGAATATCCTTGTTTACATGTAGCGATTGCCTATCGGACCTCCACAACCCGGACCTTGGGCAACAAGATATTTGATGGTCAGAATTGGCCTTGGATAGATTGATGGTCAGAATTTCTAGCTGACTGCCTGTTATGACTGTGAAAGATCTTATCTTATCGACTTATAAAAATACATCTGAAATGAAAAATTCACATTGGTATTTACCAAGTTTTGACTATGTCATCATGCACACAACAAAGCAAGCATGTAACAAAAATACACAAAATAATGATCTTTTGTGTGAGTTTGGAATACCTACATATTCGGATACCTAGTGTGTGTAAAGGACCCCCAGGCTGTCATGCCGCTTAGAATAGGAGCATAATTGTCAATAAGTACTACTACAGTCAGCGTTAAAGGCAATCCTTGACAGAATTTGTGTGGTAAATGCACTTTCAAAAAGAAAGGAAAATCTTAAAATACTCTTTGGTACAAAAAGAAGTATTAGGCGCATACATAATGTATTTTTCACTCTTTTTTCAGACACATTCAACAGTAATAAAGGAGATAGTAGAGAACGGAACAGCCACAGACCCCCTCGTGTTATCTGATGCTGACCTACATTCACTGGATCCCTTAGGTAAGTTGATTGCATTATAAATCCTCTAAATCACACACGACACGTCTGCCGCATGTCCGACAAACTGTGGGCCAAAGTAGCACAAAGTTGGTGCCCTGAAACAGTCAGACGGGGCCGCGGTAGACCGCAAAGGAGATGGCGCGACGAATTGAATAGATTGCAGCAGAACTGGCAAGAAAAGCCCGGGCGCGCTAAAAATGGAAGGAGTGGAGGGAGGCCTTTGCCCAGGAGTGGGACAGAACAGGCTAACCAAAAAGAAAAATCAATCAAAATGTTAAAAAAAATTATTTCACATAGGCCTATACTCAATTCAAACATAACTTTTTTACTGTTCGTTCAGCCGATTTTTACTTTTATTGCGTTGGTGGCACGAAACATGGCGGTTGCGCTATTGTAACCACTTTTGATGCCACCTTTATGCCTACAGAATAGACGTTAAAACCGATTGAATGGACAGTAAAAAAAATGTTTGTTGGGGACATGAGCACAGATATAACAGAAAAACTGTAGTCTATTCGATTTAAGAACATAGTGACTCATCAGTGCAACTACAAAGTAAAGGCGTAATCATACTAAAGTAAATGCTAGACCATTAATAATAAATGAAGGAAAACATCGTGAGGAAACAGGCATGTCCTAAAACCAAAATTTCGAAGACATGTGACATCCACCAAGTGACAACGATGACGTCACTATTTTCTTAAGGCGAAAACACTATAAATCTAACAAACATTAAAATACTTTTAACTAAAAGTTAGGTTAGGTTTTTTTTAATATTGGCAAAAGAGACGTAGGTATGTACTATCTGAAGAGCTTGCTTCAACTAGTCAATGTGAACAAGGTTTCCAAATTTACTATATATGATTTAATTGGGCAAAGGGCATAGGGGGGAGTAAGATGAGTGACTATTTTTTTTATTGCGAATACATTGTAAGTAGTATTTGGAACATTTTTCCTCCATTAGCGAGTTTGAACCGTTCATCGAAACTATTGGCAAATTAAAATAATAAGGAAAATAACGACTGATTTTATGTGAAAGATTAATTTTGTATATTCAGTACAAATTACGAGTTGTATAGCTTGTATAATAGTTCGTTGAGGCCTAGTGAACTATTTCAGGAAAGGGTGATATTAAATTTATTTATTCGTAGTCGTAAAGTCGGTTTGTTCACAATGCTGTTTGGTGTTGCATCTCATGGTACTATAATATATACTTGTAAAAAAAGGTTTTTAGAATTTTAATAATTCTTAAGAATAATAACCCATTTATTTATAACTTTTTTTAACTGATATAATATTTTATTTGATTTATTTTATTAAACAGTGAAGAAAGAAGAAAAAAGAACGGAAGGTCATGCCAACCATAAACCTGCGCTTGGACTTAGCCCGTGTGATGGATTACTTACCATTCCTAAAGCAGCAGCAGTTATTATGCAATAATAATCTTATGTCTCATTATGCGTGCGGCAGTGTGCAGCGACCCGGCGCCCCCTCCGCCCGCGCCGGCGCCGCACCGCCCCCCCTCCCCCGGCGCCGCGCACGCGCCGCACGCGCCGCACGCGCCGCACGCGCCGCACGTTCCCCACGCGCCCCACGCACCCCTCGCGCCGCTCGCGCCCCACACGCCGCACGCGCAACACACGCCGCATCATCACCACGCGCACCACGACGACGTTTACCCTCGGTAAGTTCTTTTTTTTTAATTCTAAGCACTCTTACTGATATCTATATCGCTATACTAATCTAATTACCTAGCCTACGACCGGGAAAGATGCGTACAGACTATATAACACAACATATTATACAATATTGCTATATAACATGTTTCGAATAATGTGGACACTTAATGTTATAAAACATGCTATAATAACATGTTATTGTAATGTACAACAATGTTATATAACTTCACGTGTACTTAAAAGCGCGGGCCCAGCGGCGGGTGGTGGGGTGGTGGCTGGCAGTCTGTCATATAACATTTTATATTGCATTGTTATTGTTGTTTTATGTTGCAATTTTGAATAACAAAGTTACATAATGTTGACGTGTTATATAACACAGTCTGTACGCACCGTAAGAAAGATTTTAGAACATTATTTCACTTTGCTACATGTTGTGACTCGCAATGCTCTAGGCGCAAAACAAGCCGCCTGCCAAAGCACTTTCGAACCTTCTTTTTAACGTTAACTAACCACGTTAAATTAAACTTAAGTACAGTATAGATTCTGTGCGTCACGCATCCATCCGGTTGTGACGACGCTTGGAGGAGACCTATGTCTAACAGTGGACGTCTTTCGGCTGATATGATGATGATGACAGTATAGATTAGATCTGAAAAGAAGTGTTGCAATACAACTTCTGTCCACGGACGCGTGGCTTCACATACGCGTTTTCATCATTTTAGCTTGATGTACACCTGCCCTATGAAACAGTATCTGTCCACGAAGCGACACGATTAGCAACATTCCAACATGTACCTACATCATGTTCTTTATACATGGCCTGGGTGACATTTAATGTCAAACAATAAGTAATACGAAAATTACTCTTGAAATGCATTACTACTGTTACCTTGATGTTTGTAGTGTCTAAAACCGACTATTTCGTCATTATTAACTATTTTTATACAACTAAATTTTTTAGAAAAAATATCGTTAGTTTAAAAAAAAAGAACGGAAAAGTAGGATTTAGATACTATACCTAGCGTCTAAATACGTCTATTTCGTTATTTATATTTTTTTCTCAAATTTTTTTTACATTAAATCACTCCTGGACCAAGTTTACTCAATGTCGCTTAGTAATTTTTACCTTTCAAGCGTCGCTATACTCTATTCCAAGACATGTCCTTCCCGTGTGTCAAGTTTCATCGAAATCCATTCAGCTGTTCGAGCGTGAAGAAGTAACAAACATGCACACATACTTACAAATTTACACCTGTATAATATTAGTGTGATTTACTTACTTTATTGTCAACAGAAAAAGGCCGTCATCTGCGCAGAGCACAGAATCGGTGGAAATCAAACCTGCGAGTGGCGATGAAGGTATAAAATACCACATTATTTTCATTCATTATATTTGAAAAATGGAGAGGGACAGGGAGGCCAAAGAAAAGATGGATGGATTATGTGAGAAGTGATATGAATGAAAAGGAAGTTAGTGATAGCGTGACGAGCGACAGGACAGAATGGAAGAAAAAAACGTGTTGCGCCGAAAGGAAGATGATGCTATTTGAAAAATGCTGATTGTGTCAAATAAGATCTAATGACCAAAAATAATCTTCTTTCACATGAAATTCTTTTTTTCCTGTTTCTTTTTTTAAGCCTGTTTTGTTTGAAGGAAATAGTGAAACGCTTTATGTATAACTAATAGTATATTTACCTTGC
This sequence comes from Mythimna lalbum, assembly GCA_949319445.1. Taxonomy (NCBI): domain Eukaryota; kingdom Metazoa; phylum Arthropoda; class Insecta; order Lepidoptera; family Noctuidae; genus Mythimna; species Mythimna lalbum. The sequence continues at coordinate 3,509,554 of OX439345.1, read as the reverse complement.
TTCATACACAAAAAACAAGATTTGTGAGGTCTGTTGATTTAGTGATCAGATGCCCTGCCTGCTATGCCGGAGATCGTGGGTTCGAATCCCACCTAAGACAATTTTTTGTGTGATGAGCACGATCATTTGTTCTGTGTCTGGGTTTTTTCAGTAGGTAAAAATCGTCCAAATAACATACCCCGCCCTTGGGAGGGGCGGGAGATATCAGATTCTTACTGACTAAAAAACCCATCCCGTTCCTTCTTGTCTTTCATAGCGGGACCGGCCCTCGCTTTCGGAAACAGACCTTAGCCCCATCTGTGTCTGGGTGTAATTTATTTCTATATTATGAATGTATTTAGAAATATATAAATATGTTTATCAGTTGTCTAATACTCAATTTATCAGTTGTCTAGTACTCATAGCTCTGCCTAAGCAACCTAATTTGGGACTAAATGGCGATGTGTGAAAGTTGTGGTATATTATTTATTTATTTATTAGGAGAACCAACAGCTACAACAAAAGGATAACAATAGTATAATAAACATACAGCCAATTACAGGTTCTCACGGGTAGAAATAGTTAAAATAATAGAAAGCTTACGATCACTAAAGCACATAAAAAAAGAAGATAGTTAAATATAATTAAACATCCCCTAAAGTACAATCAGCACTATGCATTTTTGAAAAATTTGGTATTCAGCTGAGTGCGTGCAGAATAAGTTTTTGTGTTAAACGGGTCAAAAGAGAACTCCTTACAAAGAACATTAAAGTCCTTACTCGCTCGCACCATGTACGAGTTTCGCCTGTAATTAGTAGAAGAAGAAGGAGATGAGAGATGGGCGGATTAAATCTAACCGATCTCTGGGGAACATTAAAGCGTAGTTTGTGTAAGAGATCAGGACAGTCAATCTCACTAGATATAATTTTTAGTAGGAAAGTACAATCTGCTAATCGACGGCGATTTATAAGTGGCTGTAAATGGAATTTTTTGCAAAGATTTAAGTAATAAATCATCAATAAAAGTTATTGTTATGTAAGATGGTAAAGCCATATTACCTTATTATTTTTCTTGTCAGATGAAGCGGACACAGATCTTGAGACTGACAGACTACTAGGCCAGCAGAGAACAGACGATCAAGGGTTCTTCGATGATAAAGTAAGTACTTCTCATAATACTTATATTGAATTTTCAGCGATAATAAACTGGTCAACTATGAATGAACAGGAACCTTTGACCAAACACTAAAGGTAGAACTACACTGCGCACACGTGTGCCACACACGCCGATCTGGGCGCGTTGGTCTCCATACATTTTATATGGAAACTAGACTTGAAGAGCTACTTGATCCACGCCACGCGACGTCGTTCTAAGTACAAACCAGGCGGATTACACGTCTGCGTCGGCTTCGGTCTAATGTTTAAGTTGCGTGTTTAATTTTAGAGACCTAAGGCTTACTGTTCACGGACGTGTAGCTTTATAAACGCTATTTCGTCATTATACGCTTGGTGTACGCCTGCGTGAAGCTCGTATACAAAACTATGAAACTGTGTCGATGAAGCGGCATCGATGCGTCGTTAGACCTTATTAAAAAAAAAATAGTTTTAGGAAAACAGCAATTAAAGATTCAATGGCCACGAGATTTTGAAGAAAATAGTAAAAAAATGGGACCAGGGTTGCAGGATTGTTTGAAAGAGCTAACAGGGAAGAAACATGGGTGGGTTTTAGTTAGTAAAAGTCTGACAATCCCTGGCGCTGTACCCAAAGCGTTGAAATTCATCAATTGATTCTTTATTCTTGATGTGCAATAAAGAATATATAAATAACTAGCTTTTGCCCGCACGGCTTCGCTCCCGCTCTTCCCTACTCTACCCTACTCCACCCAACTCTACCCTACTCTACCCTACTCTACCCTACTCTACCCTACCCTACCCTACTCTACCCTACTATACCCTACTCTACCCTACTATACCCTACTCTACTCTACTATACCCTACTCTACCCTACACTACCCTACACTACTCTACACTACACTACTCTACCCTACTCTACCCTACTCTACCCTACTCTACCCTACTATACCCTACTCTACCCTACTATACCCTACTCTACTCTACTATACCCTACTATACCCTACTCTACCCTACCAAACTTCACATAAACCATCTACTAAATAGTCCGAACAAAGCCTAAAAATTTGGTTTGGATAGGTGAGCCCGTTCTTGAGTTATAAAATAACGAAAAGTGGCATTGATTTTTATATATATAGATAATAATAAATAATGATTTTTCAACCAAAACAAATCGTATCGAGGACTAATATAAGACGCAAAAAACAACTCGATAGCAAATCATTTTGTCAAAGAATATAATTATAGACACTTAGCGTTAAATCGCACTTGTACCCATACCAACGACCTTGTCGGCTTATTATCATAATCGCATACAACACCATATGCGCAGACGCTTAGCTCTAACGTACGAGTATGTTAAGAGGGTCCTTTTCCACTTGCCTATCATCAACATCGAGCATGACTCAAATAATTAAACCCCAACCACAAAATAGATGGGTACAGAAGACAATCTCATGTATGTACTTCACTTTTTATACCTACTCTCGGTGGACGCACACTAATGGGCGTTTGGACAAAACTGTTCGACGAGTGGGCCGAGGCGCTCCGAGATATCGTGTTCGTGAGCGGTGTCTATGTGTGCGTTGTGAGAGCGCGCTTTGTATGTAGATTGACTTTTATACCTATAAGCTTGTTGCTTCATCTAAGGCAAACCAACGCGATGTTTGATGAATAGACAATGTATAAAAAGAGATAACGCCTGAAAACTCTTTAGCATTCAGTAATTCCGTGATTTATTCGAATATTTCATAAAATTTGTTTCAGGAAATACGTGCTTTTTTTAAACTCATAGAGTCAAAGTCAAAGTCAAAATATTTTATTTCACATAGGCCTACATGGGCACTTATAAAACGTCAGAAGCTAGTGCACGGTTCCAAATTGGTCGTTTCCTATGGAGAAGAACCTATTGAAGAATTTTTTTAGAAAATTGGTCTCTATTTAGAATCTCGATTAAATGTGCAAGGCTTCTCTTGATGTACTTTTTTATTTTTGATACATGAGTAAACTAGCTGCTCCCAGCAGCTTCGCCCGCGTGATAGCAGAAAATTATTCCAAGGGAACATATTTCCGGGATAAAAAGTATCCTATGTCCTATTCCAGGACATGGTCTATCCGTGTATCAAGTTTCATCAAAATTAGTTTTGCCATTTAGGCGTGAAGACGTAACAAACAAACAAATAAATAAACAAACTCACTTTCGCTTTTATAATATTAGTAAGGATTATGGAGGACCTAAGTTCACGTAAAATAGCAGATTTCCAGAGGTCTTTACTAGATTAGTTTTACACAAATTCATGTTTTAATTTCTGTAGAAGCCTAGCAAATATCCACAAGATAGCCGTGTATCCAAAATATCTAGAGAAAGATGTGTAATAACATCATAATCACGAAAGAGCGGTTGTATGAAAATGTACCTCGAATAGGATGCTCTTAAGGTGGTGCATCACGACTCACATTTTCACTGTTTTTCATACAACCGCTCATAACTGATTATGACGTTATTACACACTTTTCATTAGATATTTTGGAAACACAGTATCTTGTGGATATTATTTAGGTTTCTAAAGAAACCAATTTCTAAATTTGTGTAAAACTAATCCAGTAAAAAACTCTGAATATGTCCTATTTTGTATAAACTTTGACACTTCATAATTTGCCTAAAAATTAAAAAATTCAAAAAAGTAATCCTTGAGAGACCTTGCAAATTTTATTAAGATTCTAAATGATGACAACTTTTTCCAAAAACTTTTAAGGGTTTAAAAAAAACAGCTATTTCCTGGAGCAAGTTTTGTGAAATTTTCGAGTAAATCTCTGAATTACCGAATACTAACAGAGTTTCCAGGCGTTATCTCTATTTTTTTGCGTTGCCTTTTCGTCAAACATCGCGTTGGATTGCATTAAATGAAGTAACAAGCTTTTAAACCATTTTCGATGTTTACGATAAGCGAGTGGAGAAGGACCCTCTTAAAGCGTAAGATCCAGTTCTATTAATACCAAATATGGTTTTTGTCCTTCACCGTAAACGAGTCACAAACCTCTTTGCATACCGTTTTTAAAGTAAAACACGAAAAATGTGTACAACTTTTTGGTCTGCTTTCGTATTTCAGTATAGTTTTTGTTATTCTTATTCGTTCGTACACAAACAATTTATACAAACAGTTAGAGAATGCCTAAGGCATTAATTCCGCCTTTGTACTTTTATGTTGCATGAAGTTTTAATAAATAAATAAATAAACAGTTTGTAAAAGTACAGTTGATGTTAGCATTGGCGACCTTTAACCCACAACTGGGTTTTCTTACAGCAAACCACGCAAAGGAGAATGAAAAACTACATTTTGAGGAACCTTCAATGTACAACAAAAAAAATAATAAATTAAACCTAACTTAAAACTAACAATGTACTAAACAGATATGTGCACAGCACCCTATACATAAACATAATATCTTCTATCTATATATATAAAAATGAAACCCGTTTTCCGTTGTCACGACATAGCATGAAAACGGCTTGACCGATTTGGCTGATTTTTTTTTTGTTGTGATTGGTATTGTGAAGATAAGGTGCTTATGGAAAAAAAAAATTAGGGTAGTGTAGGGTAGAGTAGAGTAGGGTAGATTAGGGTAGAGTAGGGTAGAGTAGGGTAGAGTAGGGTAGAGTTGGGTATAGTAGGGTGGAGTAGGGAAGAGCGGGAACGAAGCCACGCGGGCAAAAGCTAGTATAAAATAAATAAATACATAAATATATACTTACTTATTATAATTTTTTATTTGTACCGTTATTATTATTTTTTTAATTTGCCCCAAACTAAATATAGAATAATTGGCCTGTACCGTGGGTGCGTTTACAAACATGGAATCTCACACACCCAAGACACCCAACTCGGAACGAATAATCTGTTGGCCATATTTATTCTGTGCGGCAATCAAACCTGCGACACATAACACAACAGCCAGTCTCTCAACCACTGTACCAACCGTGCCGTCATGCTCCATGCTAGAAGCAGTGTCTGTACGGGACTTGTCCACTCGGTACAATCATCTCTGGTACCTACAAATACCGTCGTGCCTCTAATTCATTCCTTTCCTTCAAATTTTTGTCAATGTTTTTTTTTAAGTCATCTTTTCATTTAACTCGTATGTTTTAAAATATCATTAACGAATAAAAAAAAATACTAAATATAAAACGACAAGGGTGTTAGTTCTTGTAAAAACTAATTACGATTTTTTTTCTGATCACGTCTAAACAGTCAAAAAACAGTTCAAATTATTTAAGTCCAACTACACATATTGACATGCAACTAAACCGAATGCATGCAACATGCCCAATCACTCAACTGTGCAACAGGCAGGACAGGAAAAAACAGTAAGTAAAATGCAATTTTGTTCGTTGATTTTTCCTGCCCGGCCCTTTGTTTTCACGGACGTGTTTTGCCGACCCCAAGTGCTGAGGGGAAAAGATTATTTTATCAAAAACTTTAAAATCAAACTCACATAGGTATATTTTTGCACGACACAAAGCAAATAAAACACTAACTATTTGTATTAAAATATATATTTTTTCTATTCTTTTATAAATTTAGGGAGTTTTGGTCACAGAGCCCCATCGAAACCTAATACAAGTGAAACTACCTTGAACCTTATCAATTATTAGGCATCAAAAACTTACTCACTAATTTATAAATAGCGATAAATAGCGATAGCTGCATTAGAGAGGGGTTCGGACAGTATACTCTGAGTAAAACCGTCCTCCTCCTCGAGTCGTATTCCTCTCGCCATCTATGACGGTTAGCGTCATGAAGTGCGACGTGCAATTGTGTGTCCAATGTGGAGCGGACCTGATCTGCCCATCTTATTGGCCTCTTGGTCGTTTGCCATCAACCATGCCAGTTACGATGAGCTGTTCAAGGAAGTGGCCATTTTTCCTGGCAACGTGGCCAAAAAACTCCAGTACTCTGCTCATGCAGGTAGTCGACAGTCTGATCTTGATATTCAGTTCACGTAAGATAGAGCGGTTCGTACGGAAGGCAGTCCAGGGAATTTGAAGCATTTTCCTCCAGCACCATATCATACATATCGTCACAGTCCGCCTTTTTTTTTAAAGTTCAAGTCTCAGCCCCGTAGCTAAATATGGAGAAGACTAAACAAATGAATAAAACCAACATCAATCAAATTAATTTTGAAAGCATTCATCTGCATATAAAAAATAAAAATAATAATAACCAGTTTGTTTAAAATAAAATTACCAAAAAATCACATGTCATCACGTTTTTATCTGCAGCATGCACTAAGTATCAAAGCGACCTGTTATTAATTAGGCAAGCCAAGATACCGCCTACATTAATGAGTATGACGCAATCATCAGCTGTGAGTATAAACACAGCGCCGAGTCAGCGGCGCGCGCGCACTGACCTTGTTCGACTATTATTCTTGAACTCAGATTAAATGATAGACGACGGGGATGACGTATTGTGCCTATTTGGGTTGAAACTCGGAGAGGACGGTTTGATAAAGATTTTAATATTGCGTTTTATTGAGAGTTTGGTAATATGATTTTGTGTCTTCCTGAAGTTCGTAAACAATTATTTGAGTTACTGAAATTAAGAATAGCAAAAATGATTAATTATTTCTAGTTAGATTGTGTTCTCAGCTTATTTTTCAATTAGTACTTTGGTTGTATTCATTAAACATGTACCTACTTATCTATTCATTAAGTACACAATATATTATTATTAAATAACGTTTTATCGTTATTAATCTTATCGAGCAATAAACGTTTATCATGTTCAGATTATCGACGCGAATGTACTATAAACTCTATTTCAAAGAATGTTTGAACGTAGACATACACACTATCGAATTATTCAGATGTATCAATCCGTCGAACTCGCTGCTCTTTGTCCCTCCATCTGTTTACTTAGCATAACACGGTGGCAAGTCAGTATCAGGCCGTCTATGTAAGCGAGTACTACGCGAACACAACGGGACGCGTTACTTCGCCGTATCTTTATCGCATGGGAAGTGACCAACTGCACTGATAACAGGATATCGAACGCTCAGTTAAACAAATGACGAGCGGTACATAGCCGTCTCGTAACAATGACTGAGGAGGAAAAACAACCTTGTCTTAATGACGCTAAAGTTGAAATTATAGTAGGCAGTGAAAGTGATGAAAATGCCGTGAAAGAAATAAATTGTAAAGTGGAACTTTTGAGTGAAGAAGTGAAATTCAATAATGAATTGGAACATAATGAAATAGTGAACAGTGTTAGTGAAATATGTTTAAGTGAAAATAAAGATGATGATATAGAGTCTAGTGGGAACGAATTAGTTATAAACGAAATTAAGCAACGCGAAACAGAGACTAAAGACATTAAAAATGAAAATATACACAACGAAATAGATCCTAATGTTAATGAAGTAGTTTTAAAAGAAATAGACGATACGAAACTTAGTGATAATGTAGACCCTAGTGAAGCAGTCGTAGTAAATGAGGAGCTAAGTGAAAAGGAAGTTGATGATAAAACAACTAGTGTTAATAATAGTGAGTCAAATAATGTTGGCGTTGAGTCAAACGTGGATTTAAAGGAAGCGTGCGATGAATCGAGTGTCGAGGATGCTAATGACGATCAGGTTGGATTATTATTTATTATTAATAATTGAATGAAAATGCATTTTGGTTATAGGATATTCTGTTTTACATAAATAGTCCGGTTTTTTATTATATAGAGGCTTGCATTTGATCACTCTCTCACCTGATGGTAAGCGATGATGTGGTCGACGATGGAGCACGCTTGCCTAGAAGTAACCTTGATTTAACCCTTCAGATACCGTCAATTAGAGACACAATAGTAAGACAATAGATGCGCGGCCACCGGTGGTCGCTTGGGGATTCATGAATTAAAGGCCCTTTGGTTGTAGCTATCAGGAAGCACAGAGTTCGACAAGGAATTTAGTCAATGAAACTAATAAAACTGATAATCCCTCTCACTCCTTGACCCCTCAGTTTGTTTTGGTGTTTCTTCTCAGAGTAGTCAGCTAGGCTAGGAAACACCGGCGTCATCTCGTTAAAATTGACGTGTAAAAGTGTTTTTGAAAACCTATTGACAAAATAAAGATCATTTATCATTTACTCCACACAGAGCGGGAAATTATCGAATAACTTGTATTTTTAATTATCTAATCTCTTTTTATGGGGAATTATAACTTATTTACTGCTGTTCTATGCAATGTTGTGAAAGATAAATGATACAAAAAAATTAAAACGTCGGCAGTTCTTTGCGTAATTTCGAGCAAGTATCGTAACAATAATCTACGCTTTCCCCTCGCGGAACGTTTACGAGCGATAAGCACGATATAACAATGTTCTAAACTAAAACGAATGAAACCACAATAAAGGCCAATCCTTTTAACAAATTGGTTGTATAACTGAAGTCAGTATCGGTGAGATAAATAAGTCTTCTTCTTCTTTTTCCTGCCCTTATCCCATACTAGCTGCTCCCAGCGGCTTCGCCCGCGTGATAGCAGAAAATTATCCCAAGGGAACATACTTCCGGGATAAAAAGTATCATATGTCCTATTTCAGGATATGGTCCATCCGTGTACCAAGTTTCATCAAAATCGGTTTTGCCATTTATGCGTGAAGACGAAACAAACAAACAAACTCAAATTCCCTTTTATAATATTATTAGTAAGGAATTAATAAGGATTACTTGGGGTCAGCGCAACACGTTTTTTTCTTCCATTCTGTCCTGTCACCCGTCAAACTATCACTAACTCCCTTTTCTTTCATATCATTTCTCACACCATCCATCCATCTTTTCTTCGGCTTTCCTCTCCCTCTGCATCCATCTACACGTATACTCAGAACTCTCTCAGTAAAATGCGCTTCATCCCTCCTCTTCACATAATTATGAGAGATAAATAAGTAAATATGTTTTAATATGAATAATATATGAAGACACGAAGGAACGGGGTGGGTTTTAGTTAGTAAGAGTCTGACCCTATCTCTCGCTCCGCCCAAGAGCGGGGGTTGTCATTGAATGATTTTACCCACCATAAAAAAAAAACTTAAACCAACTCATGGCATCTTTCCTTACTCAACCGAGCCTGTGTAATAATCAGACCAGGCTTAAACATTAGTTAATCTTTACTAATGTTTTAAAGAGGTAAAGTTTGTTTTTTTTTGCTGTAGGAGGTAATCTCTGAAAGTACTGGTCCGATTGCTAAAATTTTTTCATCGATAAAAAGCTGCTTTATTTCAGAGTCACATAGGCTTTATTTTATATACGAGGGTTAAGCCGCAGGCAAAAGCTAGTTTTGTTACAATTTTGAATGAATGTTCTTCATTCTACAATTCAAAATACAACGTATATATCATATATAACCTTAAAAAAGTTGAAACAATTGTTATCTTCCCGTATAGCTAGGTATAGACGATGGCTTTTTTCGTAAAAAAACACACTTCTAAACTCGTTAGCTATCTAAAAATGACAAAAAAAATGTTTCTACTCTATGGTAAAAACAATTTTTTTAGAATGCTTTATTAATGGTCTGTTGGTGATCTCGCTCAATGTTTAACTTTACGCATATAATACGCATATTATAACTATAGCACACGTATCTAACCTCTTTACATAATATTATATTAAAAATGTCATTCACACGTTCTAAAACAATGATAAGGTGAATCTATGGGGCCCGTGGCAATTTAGGTAGATACTTATGAGATCATCGTTGCTAATAGAAATAGGAATTTTAAAATGAAATATTTGTTTTTTTAATTTTATACAGGGTTATTTGTAAAACACTAGCAACCTCTTAGGTGCTAGTTAAGAACATCATAAACAACAACTTTTGTTCTATGACTTTTTACAAAACATAATGCATTTACCAAAAACAAACCTTCAATATTTCGTTGTTCTAACATTTCAACTCTGTATTTTGCTGTACCTACCTACGCCTCCTGCACAGTGTTCTCGTAGTAATAGTAAGCAGGCTTCCAAAACATTGTTATCACACGTACATAACAAGCATTCACACCCATTTTCGTGTACTTATCACACTAGAAAATTGAAATGCCAGCATAGACTTCGCAACATTTAGAACGTCCAATTTAATCATTTTTATTTTTGTATGAAAAGCTGATGAACTGAAATATGTTTTTTTTTTAATTCATAAAACAAAAGTTTTTGATTATGATGTTAGTAGTACAGTCCTGAGAGGTTGCTAGTGTTTTACAAATAACCCTGTATAGTTAGACCTAGGTAGTATACCTATGATGTGAATAATTTTGATATAGTCTTAATCGAGGTTATCACTTCAGTAAAAACAAACACCATCGCATACACCCTGAAGGTACTTTTATAAATAAATATATAAAAGTAAATAAAATCATGGTAAAAGGCGAAAGATTCTTTGTATACTCCTTCAGTTTCAAACGGCTGACTGGATTTGGATGGGATTCGGCACACAGATAGACTACTTTTGATCCCGCGAGTATGCCACTTGGAATGTTATTCTACTGTAACTAAAAACGTTTAAAATAAAACTAACAACGTTTTAAATAAAAACGTTAATTTCAACGTTTTACTAAAACAGCTCAAAACGCAGATGTCACTGAGCCAATTTGGATTAATCTAAATAAGATTATTTAAAATTATTCTTCTTTTTAAATATTTTTTTTTCATCTCCCTGGAGATATATACCTGACCTATGACTAAATAATTTTTCAAGAACCCACTACCGATTAAACTTAAAATCTTTCCTCATTAGTGACACACAACTGATATTCCTTTCTACAAACTATTCCTAATAATCTAAATTGTAAACCCTACTTAAAAACTCATAACTTGTGTAACACATTCGTCGCAAGCGCATGTCAAAGTCAAGAGAGACTCGGGTCAAATCGTTTGACCTGAGAACGACGCGTTATTGACGGTTCGGACACAATACATTTGGACACAGTGTCTGAATCGACACATTTTATTTTCAATATTTTTTCATGACGATTCGGACACTACCAATTTTATTGAAGCTATTTACACAGTCAGTTAAAAAAAAGTTTTATTCTACTCATCCACGGCAACTTTTTATAGCGATGCTGTAGCGCGTTCGCATCGATACAGTCGCGATGCTGTAGCGCGTTGGTATTTTTTCTATAGCGCTTGCAAATGCGACTATCGCACGTTAGTAGTGATGCTATCGCGTACTTACGAAACGCGCGACAGTGTCGCTACAAAAAGTCGTTGTGGTTGAGAAGCCTTAAACTTGAAAGGATTTTACTACCCGAAGATGCCGCTCTAAATCTAGCCTAAAATAGTTTTGGTAACGCTTTTTCCCATACATTATACTTTAAAACTTTTTATCTGACTATACTAAACAGTGTGTCCGAAAAGTCAGTAAAAAAAATCGAATCAAAGATGTGTCAATTCGGACACTGTGTCCAAATAGTCAGTAGGTCAGAACGACGTACTTACTTTGTTAAAGAAGTATTCAGGTTGATGAGTTCTTAGTAACGGAGTTCTGAACTGATTTGTTTGAACAATGATGAATGGAATGACTTTTGAAAGTCATTTGAGTATGTAAAGTAACGATCAAGAAAATATGTGATGAAATTCGTTCTTTGTTTTGTAAAATAATAGGTAGAAATTATTCAACCTACGTTTGATATTGTTTTATTTAGTTTGATGGACAGATAAAGTATAATGTACATTATAAAAAAAATAGCTTGAAATGTATAGGGTGTAACCTGTAAAAATTTGTGGTTTTATCGCTAAGGGGTTTTTTCCTGCCAACCGTAGAATAGATTTTACAAAGAAGAAGGAATATATAGGTATGTTGGCATAGCATATAGGTACCTAAGCTGAGTGATTTCTTTGGTTAATAGTACCTTACCTAGGTTATTACTCTTAGTAACTAAGTCGATGACAAACTGTGTCAAACTTTAACTGAGCTATTAACGTGTCCTCAGGTTAATACTTAGTACATCCAGGTTATTACATAATAACTATGTAAGTCGATTGTGTCTAATTTTAACTGAGCAAATAACGTGTCTTACTTTGAAAGAAATGCGATATTAATTAGACAGTACTTTTTTATTGGCTTGATGTTTTGTTTTGCTGTTCCGTAGTTCTTAGGAAAATAAATTCTGCTACTCCATTCATTTATTGTAAGCCGTTGCGTCTGCTGTGACTTCTAAATTTAAAAATCGTTTCATTTCGTTCTTTTTGGCGTTAAATCATTTCATCTATCACGAACCGTTGCGTTTTTCATTGCTTCTAAATATATTTTTGACAACCTGTATAATAGTAGTTGTTAATTTTGTTTTGCTATTCCACTGATCTTAGGTAAAGAAATTCTTCTACTCCATTCATTTATCGTAAGCCGTTGCTTTTCCGTGACTTCTAAATTTAAAAATCGTTTCTTTTCGTGGTTTTTGGCGTTCAATCCTTTCATCTGTCGCGAACCGTTGCGTTTATCCATTGCTTCTAAATTTAAAAATCACTTTTTTTTTTAGCGTTAATTTTTTTTATCATCAACCTGTAGTTTTTATAAATTCGAGTAAGTTCTTAATTTAAATAATCGTGTACACTATTTTTGCCACTTCTATACTTCTATTCATTCCGTGTTCACTTCCTAACGTCACCGCATCGCTTGTCATAGGGCTGGCGAAAGCCGAAGTCCCGCACGGTGATGCCGGGCGGCAGCGTGGTGGCCACCCGCTCGCCGCACGCGCACGAGCCGCCCGACAACCGCGACGACGAGACGCTGCACAACGGAAAGGTTACTGCACGATTTTAAAATAAACGTAAATTGAACATTTTGATACAAGTGAAGAAAATTTTTCATTGTGACCGAGGCGGCATTCACCCGAGCGAGGTGTTCTGGAGCCGAGGGCTACAGTGACAAATTTCCACGTGTATCAAACGACGTTTTTCAATACACTTACGGACATAAATAAGCGGGGGTTAACGCGCTCATCCTGTTACGATAAATCACTTATTCGCACTAGCGCGAAACCTAGTCAATTGCGGCGAGATAAGAGCGGGTTTTTGAGTAAGTGTATTGAAAATTATATTTTGTTATAATGAGATACACCGGGTTTTTCAAGCTACATTATCGTTTAATATAAGTTAATAATAAAATACCGAGTCTTAGTTAAACGTCGTTTCAAATAAGATAAGGATCATATCGCGATTGCGGGGCTCTTATTCATAAATCATAAACAATTGGTAGATAATATTCGACTAAAAAGTCGATAAAAGAGCGCGTCCCTATTGTCACCGCATCTCATCGCCCCTGCACTAGTATCTTTGACAGTCGAACGAAGAATTACGCGCCATTTTCACGGTGTTATACTTTTGAATGTATTATGTTAAAACTGCGTTTATCTTTAATAGTAGGTAGGTTATTATAGTATTGCACTAAGAACAGTAAAACTGTAATATTAAGAAACTCGGCCAATACGTTGCTTAGCTCAGATATCAGAAATAAACAAATATACCTATTTAAAATAAACATTTTATACCAATTACTGGCAGTTTTGAACGGTCAAAATGTAGGACAATAAAAAAAAAATGAAGCTAAATTGCACATGCCAAAGCGTAGATCTCTATGGAAAAGAACGTGCAAGAAACTCCATGGACACGATTTTTAAATCGTACTGTTACTTCTTGTCGCTCACACACTATCGTGTCCCTAGAGCTGAGACAATAATATCGATCAAAATGAAAGCCTTAAATATAGGTAATTTATACTATCCATGCACAAAGTTTGCTATAATTTTTGACTATATGAAGAGAAAGACAAGTAAATTTTGTAATTATTCGGCATAGTTAGATCAATTTCTATATTTTTTTTATTTCTGACCAAAAAAATAAATAATGAAAAAGTAAAAAAAAAACTTGTTTTAAAAGAACATTTTTCACTGTTTCAGGACAAAGATGGAAAGAAAAAGAGCAAAAATAAAGAAGGTAAGTTTTATTAATACTGATTTCTTTAAATAAAATCTTTTGAATTAAGTCAACTAAATCGATTTCATCTTTTTTTTATGCTGCTTTTGGATTTTGTCCATGGTGAGTTTTTAGAGGGTGACGAAAAATATTATTTCTTACCTAGAAATAGTTTTGCTTTCTAAGTAGTGTTAAAGATAAAGTAATTGATTAGGTCATTAATCGCTTTAGTATAATGAATCTGCGCAGGAGTTACATAGCAGTGAAGACACTGTAAAAACTTTCATTATTTTCCTCCGGCTAAGCGTTTCGCCTCGTCGAAATCGAAGGACTGGAACAACTTGCCTGTAGCGGTCTTCCCGTCGGATTATATTTGGGTATCTTCAAGGCTAGAGTGAGAGCTCTTGATAAACTAATGCGCCTCATCATCAACTATTGCATCATTGCTTACCTTCAGATAGGATCGCAGACAAGCACTAGTTTATATCTGTTTAAAAAATACTTTTAGAAATCTTGAGGACAGATTCAGTAGTACAGTACCTTTAACACAGAACTACCATTTTAATAATATAGTAATCCAAACGGGGTTGTCTTTGGATGCACTAGCATAGCGCGTACAGGGATAATAATCGTCGGTTGGTATCAAGTTCCCTGAAAATTTACTAAAAGCTTTATCACACTAGCGGTTTGCGAGCGGCTGTGGGGCGGGCCGGGCGCGCAGCGAATACGTCGCGGACTCGTGGCAAACACGCAACGTTTTCAACGCGTCTTTGTAGCAAGTTAACGACGTACAATGTATAATACACTCTGTAACAAAAATTGATTCCGACGAGGAGACACCGTAGACCCGTACCTCGTTGCCAGATCTCGTTGCGTGCCCGTAACGTAATCGTTGTGCACCCGTCCCGTTTTGAAGACGCTCGCAATCTACTAGTATGATAAAGCCTTAAAAGGCCTCTGCGTGCTGGCTTCGGCCCCTCGTATGTATGCCTTACCAAGTTCCAGAACCCATATTCTGAGATATACGAACCCATAAAAAAAAAAATGAAAAATAAAACCTATCCTCTCTTAATTTGACAGAAATATTAGTTAAATCCAGCATCTTCTTTGATCCGCAGACGTAACCCGTTCAGTGCTCATAGAAGGAGTACTGTTCCGCGCTCGCTACCTCGGCTCCACCCAGCTCGCCTGCGAAGGTCAGCCCACCAAGGCGACCAGGATGCTCCAGGCTGAAGAAGCTGTGTCAAGGATTAAGGTATTGTATAAACCTGGATTTCTTGTATTTTGTCACCATTGACCCTGAGATCCATTTTTGACCCATTCAATCCATTTTATTAATCGATACTAATTTATTCACTAATAAATATAATTTAATTAACAGTTCTTATTAAATCTTGTTAGAATTACCTGAAATCAGTTGATTTTCAGTCTATCAATAACTTACTAATCTAAAAAGTTAATCTATTTTAACTAATATAATGTTTATTTTTTTCCCAACCCTACAATAGGGTTACCAATAGCAAAAAAAGTCAGGGTTGCTAACTTCCGTGTTAAAACCATGCATTCTCATAAAGACACAGTTAAGCAACTTACCGTTTGCCCGTGTGAATCGGTATCAATGTAAAATGTTTGTATCTTATAATAATATGTAGATGTTTATTGAGAGCGAGCATGAAATTACTTGTCACTTGCTGTCCCACTGATTGTAGCACTCTTCTTGCGATTGGCGACGTGTGGCGATGGTTATACAATGATGCAACTGATTTTTATTACATCACTCTCATCTTTAAAAATCAATAGATTTTTATTAGTATGATAATTTTACAAAATCTATCCATAAGCAAAATTATCGTACCCATAAAAATCTTGATTTAATTTTATGACCCATTGTATAACTTTAGCACAACCAATAACAAAAATACTGTATACAACACTATTCTATCGACTTCCAACACCACTTTAGTCGAGCTATACTATATCGATACAAGCAACGCTCTTTCACATCCCTATTGAACGCGTGAAGCGATACTGGCACGCAACTCTTCCAACTATTGCACGCAACTCTCCTCTCTTCTACTCTGTCACGGTCATCTGTAAATATGTAATTTCATGCTCATTAGGATTAGTGTATTGAGAATGCTAGTGGGATATCCTTCATACCCTTATAAACAAAACAAAACAATATTTAGATGCTAGAACGTTAACGGGACTTTGTATGTTTAATTTTCAACCGTAATGAGCCATCCACGACCTGTCCGCCAAACCGTTTGAGCTCTTATTGACTTGGCACTAGAGTATTTTTTTCAGTGTGATCCTCACCCCTCGACCCGACCCAAGAAGATTGTCGGATCCCGTATTGGCCGGCTAGCCTCCTCTGAAAATGTTTGTTTTTCTATCGCTTTCTGTTCCGCTTGTCGCTAATGCTTTGTATCATTTGGGCCCCGTAGGGCACTGTAAGGTAAGCTCCGAGTATGCGATCATATTGTGCTGTGCTAGTCTTTTACCTTAGCATGTTCCAATTTCGGGCTATTTTCGAGTTACCACCGTCCGTTTACACGACATCAAATCATGTTTACGTCGGATCAAAAAAAAAGAACGATTTTAAAAATCGAATTTGTGACGTAAGCATGAATTGACATAACACGACTTGGAAGAAAGTACGTCACTGACTGGTATGGAGGCTTTTTTATCCATGCACTATTTCATAATATGCACAATATAGCATGTTACATACCCGATTCACACCGGCTGAGGTGACCTGACTACATGGGCACTACATCGCGGAAGGCTTAGCGCTACGCACTCGTTACCCTTCTCTAATATATTCAAAGATTAATTCGTTAGGTCTGCTTACATACTAACGACGAAGGATCGCTCGCTTCTCACAATCATTGTGTGTTTGTATTCGAGTTGTTTTGCTTGCTTTGCCGCGAAATTTTTCATCATTTGCTACCTATTGGTTTGAAGGAAGCGTTTAAAAAGCAAGCCAAGCAAAAATTTCGTGCTTAAAATTTATCAATTGCAAAAACATTTACATTAAAATTAACTTAACGCTTGGGTTAATATTTAGGAAGCATTTTAACTGCTTTTTTGTCCAGATAAATTTTCTTAAACTCGCTCAAAGTTAAATCTAAAAGCTACTAAGCAAATGAATACAAATATGTATTTAAAACTGCATTTTATAAATAAATTTAGGTATCCGGTGGAGATAAAAAATTTAATTCTGATACGAAATTTTAATTCAAAACAGGATACGCTTATCATCGTCACTTCTTCCATAGCATTAAATATAAGTACTCATAACTAGGTGCAGCGATTGGTAATAATTAACATGTATGAGGAAAACCAAAATGGAATTCTTGGTCTGTTTATATTGGCCATCTGCTTGGTTATAAAATCACAGGTAGTGGTACATTTATTATAACGAGAGCAACTGAAAGTGAGCAGTACTTTGACGGCATATTGAGACCGCGTTCAAGAACTGTTTGAGTTTAGTTTTTTCGCTTTTAGACAGTTCTTTGAACGTCACCAATTCAGAAACAAATACGAAAGGTTCAATGGGGCTATAGGGAAACAAACTCATGATCGTATCTCAACATCGCGCTTACTATTGATAGGCTCGCCCTTGACCACTATCTCACTTGATGATGGTGCACGCTTGCCTAGAGGTATCCTATTTCCTAGGCTGTAGCTATCAGGTAACACAGATTCTGGCAAGAAATTCCACTCATTAACTGTACGTACTAAGAATGTGTTCTCAAAATGGTTTAGTAACATGGATTTAGTTTGAGACAATTTAAATCCATCGCTCAAGAATGAAACGTTGATTTTTTTACGTTGTGTATTTTAGAGGTCATTTGTGAAAAAGTCCCTAAAACCTATAGTGGTTACAATGAAATTTAAACTTAGTCTTGTATGCCAAAGATTTGGTTATTCCACATTTAAATAATTACACTACAACTGCTATAAGATGGTGCGGATGACAGCTGTCAGAATCCCTTTCTTTCATTTCAAAGAAGCATATTTTCATCCTGCTGTCATGGTTAGGCCATGTAAAAAAGACCTTAGGTAGGTACCTCGAATTCTAAGAATCGGGTTGGTTAAAAATAGCAAACAAGCAAACACTGGATAGTGAAGAATAAAAATAAAAGAACTTAAAATAAATCTATAAATCAAAACAAATCGAATACCACACAATGCGCGAGAGAATCCGAGGAGGTTAGCCGGTGTGGCTCATCTACAGTGGGGCTGCGACGGGCCGTACTCCGGCGTGTACGCCGCCCCCGCCGCCGTGTTCCGCCTCTCGTTCCTGGGCTCGGTCGAGGTAGACGAGGACTCGCGCCGCCGCAAGAAGCGCCCCAAAAAGAACATGGTAGAGGAGGCCGTCACTAAGATCAAGGTGGTTTGGCTGACATATTATGTTTAGGCTCTTTTTGGAGATAGATAATAATATAGATGTCCGTTAGAGGTGTGCTGTTGGTTATTGTTGAGATTTTCTGATTTACTAATCTTAAAAAAAATCTTTTTTCTCTTTCAAAGAAAATTTACATAAGTATGTTCACATAAATGTTCTGCCAAACTGCAATACAGTTCTCGGCAGTGTATTGGTGTGATTAATAAGTTTAGTGAAAACAATTGGGGACCATTTCTGAGTTGATTTTAATAATATAGATTAGTGATTGATTGCAATCCTACTTAATAAAAACCTGCGATCTTTAAAAAAAAATCTTGATTGGTGTGATTTATAAATTCAGTAAAAACAATTAGGGACAATTTTAGAATTGAGTTTTTTTTAGTATTAGAAACTAGTGCTTGACTGCAATCCTACCTGACGGTAAGCAGTGATGCAGTCGTTGACGGGACTACTAGTTTATTAAGAGCCTAGTCACACTAGCCTTGAAGTCACCCATTTTTCCAATTTAAAATAGAACCACTAGCGGCTTTTCTAAATATTACATATTTATAAAAATCAACAAAATCCAACATCCCAACACGGCATAATTTCGAGACAATAACTACGGTTAAAGAAATGAAGCCTATTTCTTTATAGCTTTCACAAATCATTAATATATTACTTCTGAGAAAATATAGAAATATCGATGTTGGTAACACCGAGTGTCAGTGTTGCAAGTATAATAAAATAAAATCATTTCGGTAATTCGGTTAGGTCTGTGTGTTGTTGTGATGTTTTATTGGGGTTTTCACAGTATTTTTAAAGAATATTTAATTTTTACGGTTGGGTTTGCCAATCTAAAACCCTAATAAAACATCGTTTTATTTAAGTGTTGCCACTTCATTATACTAACATTATCGTATTTCCCTTTGCGCTGTCTTGGGTAATCAGGCTTTGGTAAGTGTCTAAATTCTAAATTAATTATAACAATTCTTGATGCAGTGGCGGATTAAGAGCATCTATGTGTTCCACTATACAGTTGATTCCTTATTTGTTTCTCTTTCCTTCCATCTATCAGGCCACTCCAAACACATCACTGTTCTTGTAACCGTATCCAAAAAACACATGATTTTTTTCATCTTAAAGTTTTTCTGTTTCACACTTCCTTAGCCTTTTTTGAGCGTAATTTCTGATCAGAAATTGCGCTTCTTTTGTTCCAAAGTTGTTTTGCTCGCCCATTGATCCGCCACTGCTCGATGCAATATAACAAATGCGACAGCGATACTACATCTATATCATGTATTCATTACACTCACGTCATTTCGACGTACGTTAATACAAACCACGTCTCTTCGACGTAGTACCTATAAAACTTTTTCTATTAAGTGACAAGCACTTTCTGACCAATCACAGGTTGTGTATTCAAAATTATGACAAGCTTGAGCTAAAACCTAGATTTATAAAAATATCTAGCTGCTGTTATAGGTTCAGAAATCATACGATCACTGTGTATGCTTGCTTGGGTGTCACAGGCGCTGATTTTTATTGGGAATTAATAAATTAACGCTAAAGCTATTGCCGTCTTTATCTTCTAGGTTAAAGTGCAAGCTACGGACGCTAGATGGCGCTAAACTCAATAATGTTAGTTTTTTTGTATTGGGAGTATTATACATTAATTCATTTATGTCGGATATAGTCCATGAGTACACAAAACTAAAATTGAAGCTATGATAAAGTATTTAAAAAAGAAATTAAAATTACATAAACAAAGCCAAAATTTTCTTTTTACAAAATTTAATAGGTACATCTGACTTCAATTTAAAAAAAAAATACGCTAAAAAGTGCAAATTCGGTGTTTCTATAATAATTTTGTCTCTTCGTTATTTAACACCGACTTTCGGAATTCCTTTAGTCAGTCATCGACCACACCACTTGTTACGCAGTTCTGCTAAGATCTTATGAGGAGTTCCGTTCCATATCTTCGAAATTCATCTTCAGACCATTTGACTAAGTTCAATAAAGTGTAATATCCGAGTTAGCTCATCTCTCTTTTAGTTGATAATAATAGTGCTCACATACACTACAAACAAAATAAACTTAAAAATTGAGATTAGCGCCATCTAGTGAGACAATACTTCTTATCTGTAGCTTGCACCTCAATGAAAAGCAAGAAGACTTTTGAAAAACTGCAGTTTTTGAAACAAACGCCAATTGACAGTCCTAAAGTTCTTCCATCTCTTTCTGATTTACTTGACAGTAACAGACGGCAATAGTTTTTAGCCTAGTTCGTACCGAACAAAATCAGCGCCACACCATATATGTCCATGCCAGTTGAACTATCAGAAGCTTTACTATCTGGAGATACAGCCGGCCCGTATATACCAGTATCACATAAACATTTTTACTTTCCAGGCTCCCGAAGGAGAGAACCAACCAAGTACAGAAGTCGACCTTTTCATTTCAACGGAGAAAATCATGGTATTGAACACGGAATTGAAGGAAATCATGATGGACCATGCGTTGAGGACCATTTCTTATATCGCTGATATAGGAGACTTGGTGGTTCTCATGGCCAGAAGAAGGTTTGTGCCTCATGAGAATGACTCCGACCAGCCCAAACTGAATCGTACGCCGAAAATGATCTGCCATGTTTTTGAGAGTGAAGAGGTGAGTGTTTTTAATAATAATAATTCTTTATTTCAGGCTACTATGGCCCATATACACTATACATAAAATAATCTTAAAAATAATAAACTAATACATATAGATAAAATCTACTTATTAATTAAACTATTACACACGAAGTGACGGCGTCGTGTTCCGCTGCGAGGTCGGTATCCTTCCACGAAATCGCCGATACACAACTCTTTTCGGCCAAAACTCTCGTTTGAGGAAGGTCTCCAAATGATGAGTCAGTTTTTGAAGTTCTGGATATTTAGGTACTTACGGAAAAATTTAATTGGTTAGCGAAACTCTTCAGATGATGATGTCTGATGTCGATATAACAATGAAGTAAGTATATTTCTTTTGCAAGTGACCGACGGTCAGTGTCTCCGTGGGCAAGTTTAATTTACAAAAATATATATAAAACATCACTATGGTTTTTTTATGGTGGGAAAATCATCAATGACAAGCCCCGCTCTTGGGCGGAGCGAGAGATAGTGTCAGACTCTTACTGACAAAAAACCCACCCCGTTCCTTCGTGCCTTCATACCGGGGCTCGAGCTACTCCCAGTAACATCATGATGGTGGAGTTTCACCAAGTAATTTAGTTTGACCTTTTATGCAAATATACAGTTTGGTACGACTTGGCATAACGGTGTCAATAATTAAAAAAGCCATCACTTGAGAAACTTTTAGTCAGTATTAATGTGGTTTTCGAAGCCATGGTCAATACAAGGCATTAAACATAGCATAAATACCAGTAACCAGTTTTTTTTTTATATTTAGGTAGTTAGTCCAATTATTATTATTTGGATAAATTATTATTAGTTAATGATCCTAATCAAGTTTGTTAATTGAAAAGTGAATTTTACAAATTAATTTAAATATTAGGTATTATTAGATTAAATGTGCATAACTAGAAGAGAATATGGTATGTTAAAGTTTCTTTTTTCAATTAAATGAATAAGAATCGAATTTGAGCTAAAGAATATTACATCAATATCACTACTCGTCGGCGTAATATTTTTCTGCACAACTGTGGCAGGTAGTAGATAAAATAAGCCGATCGGTTTAAACGCTTTGACTTCGAGCTGACCTAACGTAATACGGGGTTTGAACACAATAAAAGGCCAATTTATATTAGATAAAAGTCATTTATTCAAAAACTGATGGCAGTGCAGGAGCAGTATAACGTGATAACGTCCCCTACTCGAGTTGTAGGTCAAGGGTTTAAACTCAAAGTCGTTTTGTGTAAATTACTTCACCACCACTGCTCTCATAATGTTGACGGAAAACATCATGAGGAATCCAGCATGTCCTAGAACCAAAAATTCGAAGACATGTAACATCCAGCAACCGAAAAGCAGCGTTGTAGATTAAGGTCCATTCCCTCTCTTAGTAATGAGGCCTGATTCCTAGCAGTGAGAACATTATGCGGCTAATTAGGCTAACCCGATAGCCAGATACTTCTGTAGCGTCAAAAACATAAAGACACTCTCAGTTATTAACGATGTGAACCTTACCCGCGATAACTGAGATAAAACATTAATACTTACCTAGTAATACGCATACTAAGTCTAACCTCAAATTAAACGTGCCTTCACAAAATTACTTAAATAAACATTGATAACGCTATTTACTCCAGTAACGTTTTAATACAGTTACGAACTTGCGCTAAGACTGTATCTTCCAAGTTTTTTTTTAAGTAAAAAAATCTATGATCACCACGCTTGGCTGAAGAAATTGGTGATTATAATCTGATTTGATTAATAACTTGGCTTTGATTTCTCATAATTGTATAACTAAGTTACGGTGTTCTCTATCAGTTTTGTTTACTAAGTTTTGCGACATAACAGTTACTAAACATATTTCTTTTTTACCATTCGACGACTTGCATCGGTTCTATCCAACAAACACTCTCGCGTTTATTCCGCCAAGTCGCACATCTACGACCAAATACTCCATCTCATCAGCTCTTCTGTCACCTATGGGGATTGAAAAGCTAAACCAGATGGAGTACTCAGTCGTAAACATATATGACCCCTGCGAATACGACGACGCCAGCGGCTGAAGAAAGATCTTTATTAGTAATTCCTATTATACCCACATTTAATAAAAAAAAAACGATTTGTTCCAGGCCCAATTCATAGCCCAGTCCATAGGCCAAGCGTTCCAAGTCGCCTACATGGAGTTCCTAAAGGCCAATGGCATAGAAGACCACAGCTTTGTGAAGGAGATGGACTACCAAGAAGTGCTGAACAGCCAGGAGATATTCGGAGACGAGCTACAGATGTTTGCTAAGAAGGAATTGCAAAAAGAGGTAAATATACCTACATACATAGCATACCGTCAAACGGGGTGAATAGGAACTGTAGAAGTTAGGTAGATGTTGAAATGATACTGCTGCTTAAATAGGTTAGTTAAATAGATATATTAAACGGACCAAAGGTTTAGATATACAAAGGAGCGAGGGAGCGCATGCGATGACCGCTCGTGTACTGAATGCTCGACTAATATAAATTAGCTGAATTTTTACCTCTCTTCAGAGAGGTAAAAAGGCACGAATAAGCGTTAGTGCATCTATATATATAAAAATCAATGCCACTTTTCGTTGTTATTTTATAACTCACGAACGGGCCGGTGGGCCCGTTCGTGAGTTATCCAAACCAAATTTTTAGGCTTTGTTCGGACTATTTAGTAGATGGTTTATGTGAAGTTTGGTAGGGTAGAGTAGGGTATAATAGTAGGGAAGAGTAGGGTAGAGTAGTGTAGAGTAGAGTAATGTAGAGTAGTGTAGGGTAGTGTAGGGTAGTGTAGGGTAGAGTATGGTAGAGTAGAGTATAATAGGGTAGAGTAGGGTAAAGTAGGGTAGAGTATGGTGGAGTGGAGAATGGTATGGTGGTGCGGTGGTAGGGAAGAGCGGGAGCGAAGCCGTGCGGGCAAAAGCTAGTTAGTGTATGGTTTCACCGTACAACTGTTAAAAATTCACTTTATCTAGACTTAAAACGACTCTTGTAGAGTCGTGGTGCAAGTTATGTACATTCAATCTTAGTATGATTAAAAATATTTTTCTGTCTGTGTTTCACCTAACCTCATCCATCAATTCTCTTGTCATATATAAATAGTCGTTTGCATGTTCGCAGGTGGTGGTGCCGAAGACGAAGGGAGAGATACTTGGAGTCGTCGTGGTGGAGTCCGGCTGGGGCTCCATGCTGCCCACCGTCGTCATCGCCAACCTCGCGCCGGCTGGTGCAGCCGCGAGGTGTGGCCAACTGAACATAGGTGAGTGGAGACACTTGGAGTCGTCGTGGTGGAGTCCGGCTGGGGCTCCATGCTGCCCACCGTCGTCATCGCCAACCTCGCGCCGGCTGGTGCAGCCGCGAGGTGTGGCCAACTGAACATAGGTGAGTGGAGACACTAGGAGTCGTCGTGGTGGAGTCCGGCTGGGGCTCCATGCTGCCCACCGTCGTCATCGCCAACCTCGCGCCGGCTGGTGCAGCCGCGAGGTGTGGCCAACTGAACATAGGTGAGTGGAGACACTAGGAGTCGTCGTGGTGGAGTCCGGCTGGGGCTCCATGCTGCCCACCGTCGTCATCGCCAACCTCGCGCCGGCTGGTGCAGCCGCGAGGTGTGGCCAACTGAACATAGGTGAGTGGAGACACTAGGAGTCGTCGTGGTGGAGTCCGGCTGGGGCTCCATGCTGCCCACCGTCGTCATCGCCAACCTCGCGCCGGCTGGTGCAGCCGCGAGGTGTGGCCAACTGAACATAGGTGAGTGGAGACACTAGGAGTCGTCGTGGTGGAGTCCGGCTGGGGCTCCATGCTGCCCACCGTCGTCATCGCCAACCTCGCGCCGGCTGGTGCAGCCGCGAGGTGTGGCCAACTGAACATAGGTGAGTGGAGACACTAGGAGTCGTCGTGGTGGAGTCCGGCTGGGGCTCCATGCTGCCCACCGTCGTCATCGCCAACCTCGCGCCGGCTGGTGCAGCCGCGAGGTGTGGCCAACTGAACATAGGTGAGTGGAGACACTAGGAGTCGTCGTGGTGGAGTCCGGCTGGGGCTCCATGCTGCCCACCGTCGTCATCGCCAACCTCGCGCCGGCTGGTGCAGCCGCGAGGTGTGGCCAACTGAACATAGGTGAGTGGAGACACTAGGAGTCGTCGTGGTGGAGTCCGGCTGGTAGTCGTCGTGGTGGAGTCCGGCTGGGGCTCCATGCTGCCCACCGTCGTCACCGCCAACCTCACCTAGGTAATGCGTCCTCAAAGACTTTCCCGAACTATCATTTACTGCACCCTCTCGAAGAATCCTCGGACTCCTCGGACGAATCCTCGGGCTGATTTGAGACAGTGCGGAAGAAGAATATTTTTAAAGGACTTGGGGGAGGCTTTTGCTCAGCAGAGGGACAGCAAGGGTAAAAAAAAGTATGTTGTGTTTAGAAGTATGGGGAACACGTTGTAAAATCCCGTTGAAAAGTGAAGTTCCTTCAATCAGACTGGTGTTATGTTTGGTCCGGGCATCTGTTAATTCCCAATCATTAATTTCAGATGGTTGTATATGTTCTAATAGCGCGAAGAACTTTTATACCACGATGCAGGACAATTCCCATGTGGTCATATAGATGTCGCCATATTTTTTTTACCCTCATGTTAAAGCAAGTCAATTTTTTTTCCTTTTACAGGAGATCAAATAATCGCAATAAACGGCGTAAGCCTGGTGGGCTTGCCGCTGTCAACCTGCCAGACGTACATCAAGAACTCGAAGAACCAGACCGTGGTGAAGCTGACCGTGGTCCCCTGCGCGCCCGTCGTGGAGGTCAAGATCAAGCGGCCAGACACCAAGTACCAGCTGGGATTCAGCGTGCAGAATGGAGTGGTGAGTGTAGCTACAGTCTATACTAGAATAATAATAGGAATAATTGACAACTGATAAATATACTTATGTATTATGTAATCCTAGATACATTCATATGTATAGATAAATTACACACAGACACAGAACAAATGATCGTGCACATTACACAAACATTTGTTCTGTGTGTGAATCGAACCCACGACCTCCGGCATAGCAGTCAGGATTATTAACTACTGCACCAATAGGCCAGTCGAATCCTATTTTATTTTGAATTAGCTTATCCCTATTAACAATGTCGGATGTGAAAATTGGCAACTTTACACGAGAGCGAGTCAAAGTTTGACATACGTCATTGTTAACTGGCGAATGGGCCATATCTGACAATGTTAACGTGGCCCATTTTAAAAACTACACGTAATTTATTTTTTCTTTTTGCTGCTATTAAAAAAAGGGACTTTTTGAGAGTGATTCGTGAAATAAAAAGAAAATGGCAAAAAAACATATCCGACATTGTTAATAGGGACAAGCGAATTATTCCTATTTGCCGCGCGCAGTCGCAAAAGTTGACTGCTATGCGTGAAGTCTTGCGGAGATAAAGCGGGCCAAACTCGAGGCCCGCAACGTGTGGCTGGGGTCTCTGAACTCTCCGTCCGCGTACCGGCCCATTGTGCTGCTCGACGAGGCGGGCAAACTCTTTGAAAGAGTTATTGCAAATCGCCTCGTCGCGCGCCTAACACGGGGGGGCCTGACCTTTCGGAGGGACAGTTCTGCTTTCGCAGGGCGCGCTTCACTTTAGACGCCATTATGTGCGTGTGAGCCCTCACGACGTGGGATGCGGTTTCCCAGGGTAGGTGTGTCGTGGCAGTGTCCTTGGACATTGC
Source organism: Mythimna lalbum (assembly GCA_949319445.1). Taxonomy (NCBI): domain Eukaryota; kingdom Metazoa; phylum Arthropoda; class Insecta; order Lepidoptera; family Noctuidae; genus Mythimna; species Mythimna lalbum. The sequence goes on along the minus strand of OX439345.1, from coordinate 3,482,704 downwards.
CAACGCCTTCAACTCCCTGCCCTGGAGTACGATCCGGAGGGCACTCTGGTACTACTGGGTGCCCGAATACCTCTGTCAAATGGTCGAGGCCTACCTGTCGGACAGGTACATTGTCTACCCCGGTCACCAGGGAGACTGGAAACGTTGAGAGAAGTCGTACGGTGTTCCGCAGGGGTCGGTACTAGGGCCACCCTAGTGGAACATCGGGTACGACTATGTGCTGCGTGGCGACTTCCCTGACGGGGTCAGCGTGGTTTGCTACGCAGACGACACGCTGGTTCTAGCGCAGGGAAGGTCGCACCGGGCGGTCTAGCGACACGCGGGGTTGCGATAGTCGTTGGTAGGATCCAGGAGTTGGGACTCGAGGTGGCGCTGCACAAATCCGAGGCTATGTGTTTTCACGACCCTTGTAATGCGCCACCATCAGATTCCCAACTAACGGTAGGAGAAGGTCGCATTGGCGTCGGGTCGACGATGAAGTTCCTGGGACTCGTCCTCGACAGCCGGTGGAATTTCGGAAAACATTTCCGACGTCTGGCTCCCAAACTCAACCGGACTGGGGCTGCTCTCAAGCGGCTCCTGCCCAACCTTGGGAGTCCAGACGTCTCTGTACTGCCTGCCGGAGGCTCTACGCGGAGATCGTTCGGTCCATGGCCCTTTACGGGGTAGGCGCCGTCGCTGCAAAAGCGACCGGCGACCATACTGAACGCTCTCTGGCAGGCGTCATGGCAATACGGATGGTGCGGGGTTACCGCACGATTTCCCGCGAAGCGGCGAGCCTTCTGGCTGGCCTACCACCGTGGGATCGGCGGCGGAGACCTCTTGGTTGAGGCCATGGTCCGGAGCGAGGAGAACTGGCAGGCGGTCGCCTCCTTCTGCGAAGCAGTAATGCTAGCAAAGGAGGAGGCCGACCGCATTAGGCAACGGCGCCCTGGCCGCCACCGCCGGGATTCTGAACCCGATTTCCGGCCACCGTAGACGCGGGCTCGCGGACGGCGAGCTATAGGTAGCTCGCTGTCCGACCGTCCGGTAGCTGTCCGGACCGAACCCAAGACGTCAACGGCGCGCACTGTTTCCGCGCGCCTCAAGGAGTTGACAGCAACAGGAGGGGCCCAGCATGGTCGAAGCCTACTGGGGCCTGGGTTATCCCAAAGGAAGCTTGAGCCCCGGTATGAAGAGGCTAGAAGGAACGGGTTGGGTTTTTAGTCAGTAAGAGTCTGACACTATCTCCCGCTCCACCCAAGAGCGGGGGTTGTCATTGGATGATTTTTGACCAACGTAAAAAAAGTCGATTCCCAATTATTTTGAATAATTCCTATATCTATTCCGTGCAGTCGTAAAAGTTGACTGATAGCGTGAAGTCTTGGGTTTGATATACAGATTAGCCAGTGTGGGTTGGAAATGACGATTTTTTTGCGAGACTGATGATTTGATAAAACTTAATAAATTATTTCGTCGTCGTTATGGCGACAATAGTAATAATTTCATCAACAATTTCCTCGCTCACATTGTTTAGTCAGTTAATTATAATACCGTTTGGTTATATTTTTATTTATGAATAATGTAGCTGCTAAGTAAGTAGTAAACCGTGAAAATATCGCATAATAAGGTTAATCCTATGACATATTGGTCCCGCTGCAGATCTGCAGCCTGCTGCGCGGCGGCATCGCGGAGCGCGGCGGCGTGCGCGTGGGGCACCGCATCATCGAGATCAACTCGCAGAGCGTCGTGGCCGTGCCGCACGAGCGCATCGTCAACCTGCTCGCCACCAGCGTCGGGGAGGTACCGCCCGCATATACAGATACCACACCCACTCTTGTTTTTTCGTACTTCTCCATTACGAATTTATTAATAACATAGATGACAGCAAGCCAATTAAGAGTCCTCACGTATAGTGTCAGAAATACAATTGAGAAGTAACCATAGCAACCTTTGCACAATGATTGATGAACCTTATTAAAATTTAACAGTTACATAAACAAAATCAATTGCAAGGGTAAAACGAGTAGTAACTACGAACCTTTCAGAAAATTAGTAACAGTAAAATTAATAATACCTTGCAGAAAATTAGGGAAACAATTAAAAGACTACTTAAAAAACCTGTGGCTTATGCGTCTTCTGGCCGACGCCACACTAGTTGTAAGGGGTTCCAAGTCATGCTGCTCACACATATTATTGAACTGTCTACTTGCACGTATAATAAAACTATTCTGTCTATAATTGGTCGAAGCCAAATTAAGTCCAAATTACCTTCTTTTTTACAATCCCTAATTCATTTCTTTATCGAATCTTTTTTTTTTTACTCTAATAGCTTTCATAACTGATTGAAAAAAAAATATCACAAAGTACAGAATCAACTAAATATGTGTAATAGAGATGCTGTTCTAAGCTTAAGTTTGGACTGTCAATAGTAAATTATGATACAAGTGTTTAATATTGGTGAATCCCACTGAGATGGTATTTAGTCTTAAAAGAGTCGCAAACGGTAATCATCAATACTCACATGTATCAAACGACGTTTTTCAATATACTTATGAAGAAAAACCAATTTAACTCAAAGTCAAAGTCAAAATATTTTATTTCACATAGGCCTACATAGGCACTTATAAAACGTCAGAAGCTAGTGCACGGTTCCAAATTGGTAGTTTCCTACGGAGAAGAACCGGCAAGAAACTCCACTCCAACTAATTATTATAACAGCAAACAACTAAAATATAAATAGATCAACAAACAATTAATTCATGAATCCCCAAGCGACACCCGGTGGCCGCGCATCTATTGTCTTACTATTGTGTCTCTAATTGACGGTATCTGAAGGGTTAATATTTCTTTCCCGATATGAATACATGTGACCAAGATACAAGACTAAAAAAGTATCCTTACTGAAAGTCAAAATACAACCATAATCTTCTGCCGAGCTTCGCCTAATACTGTCTTAATTCTTCTAGATCCTGATGAAAACAATGCCGACATCAATGTTCAGGCTGCTGACCGGCCAGGAGAACCCGGTGTTCATCTAACGCGCGCGTCGCCGCGACTCAAGTGCCTGCTTACTACGATTTTACGATATGCGCCCTCACCGCACCGCCACCACGGCCCTAGCCTCGCCACGCAACTAACTGCCGTTTTTTAGACCTACCTTTAGACTTCTTGGCTATGAATATGAGCAGTCTAAATCGTCATACGCATTTATGTGCAACTATAGTCTGCGTAACTAAAAATGTCATGCGCATTTACAGTACGTCCGACAGATCGTGGCCTGAACATAGGCTCTGCGCATCTCTCTCTCTCTCGCGTCGTTCATGGCAAACGTCATGAGAGAGAAATACGCAAAGCCTATGTTCAGACTCGCCAAGATCCGTCGGGCTTACTGTACGCAACATTAGTTGACATGAACTTGTATGCAACTTCAGCCTTATGCGCGGTCGTTTTGTGCTATCTTCAGACTGGTCAAGAAGTTCGATTTGTACAGAAATATTAAGTATTTTTGTGTATATAGGTGCAGAACTGTTTATTACAACTATTAGCCAATATCTGTTACTAAAATTCAATATACAAAATCTAAAAATTGATGGCCGTGTAATACAATTTCGTTAACATCAAATAGTTGCTTCTCAGACTATGAGAGAATCTGTGCAAATATTGGCTAATTATTAATAATAAATCTTGTTTAAAGTAATTAACATTTATAACAAAACCCCGTAGGAGTCCCATGTTACATAGATCTCCCCAAAAAATTATATTGGATATTTGTAACCAGCTCTAAGAAAAATCTGTATAGGTAGGTGAACTTGAGTTCTTTGATCTATCGCAACTGTTTGTGTTTTGGAAAAGAAATCAGCCCTAGCTGGAGTGATCTGGAAAGATGTGATGCGGCCCTCAATATTTAATTTGTTATATTTCGGAAAACAGTTTAATTGCCAAAACCTCTTCTGCATCAATTTGATGACCAATCATTCGATTTTCAACTTAATACAGTAAAGCATAGAGTTCTAAATTGAATATCCTCATCGCGATTAATAATAATTTTCTGACAATATTTCACTTAAGTATAACCTAGTTTTATTAATTTCAAATACATAATTAATTTAAAAAGACTCGGCAACTAGGTAGGTACAACTTTAGGATTTATTATTAAAAACAAAGAATGGATAAGAAAATAATATAACAGCGAGGATAGGGCCCCAACTCAAGCTTTGCTGATAATAATACTCAGAAAACATAAGATGAGTTCAATGCTTACAATGCTTTCGTGGCTAATAAGATAGATTATAAGTTGTATTATCTCTCTATTACTTAAACACCATGTATTTAAAATAACGAAAAATATCTCTTATTCATAAAAAATATATACATAAAAAGTCAGTTAAAAACGCTCCAAAAATCACACACATTTCACTGATTTATATAAGCGTTTTAGATAATAGAATCTTTAAGTACATTGATAATTATGAATGAAAGGTGTTTTTTAAAACTCGTAATAGTAAATACATAGTGTTATCTTTGATTGTCATGACAATGTGTATACATACTCCACTTAATAATATATTTATAAATTGAATATCAGAACCCACTCATATCTGCTTAGATATTTATATTAAATTAACAAAATTTATTCAGATAAAATTTGGTTTTAATTGCATGGCTTGGAACAAATTGTTTGAAAATCAAAATTTTTGTCATGATTTTTGCCATATTTTCTTTTAATTTATTAAGTGTTTCAATATCAAAATATTCTTTGATAGGAATTGCATTAATTTTAAGTAGAAAGATAAGTTTATAGGAGTTGTTTTTTTTGTGTTTTTCTTGTCAGCAATTTTTGTGTTAGACTTTTGTACTGTTTCTTCACATACTGGTAGTGTAACATATTTTGTATGGTACCTCGAAAGTTCTCTGTGTATTAATTTATTATAGTGTGTGAAATAAATCTCTAATAGGTAGGTTTTGGATGAAATATGTGAGGAAACATTCTTATTTATTTCCGTGTCGCCATTCATGCCTGTTAGCAATCTAGCCATTCCATTATCATAATTTTAGTTCTTTGTATATTCTGACTACGATCGTTAAGTTTCTATGGTTTTAAGCTATTTTTTTAAATAAATAAACATTGCACCATAGTTCAAATCATCTCATTCAGTTCAGAATCAACATGTATAGCTTAGATAAGTGGGTCGCACGAAGTAACTGAGCTGTGGCTCTGATGTCCAGACCTAGCATCTATCTTAGTGAACGCTACCTAACCCTCAGGGCCACAGCGCTACTTCACAGACCCACAGTGATCAAATTGAAAAAAAAAAGAATTGATTAGTGGTTATAGTAAAATAAAAAAGCATTATTTCGTGTAGCATCTCAAAAGATATATCATATTTTGTAAATTTTATAGTGTTGCTATAGCTATGTAACCTACATAATGTATGTCCTGTGTTCTTAGCTAAGCTTAGCGCTCTGAGAACGAGTAAACAATATTTATTTATGTATAAAAATATATATAATTTAACAGTTCTAATTGTAAACACTTTAGATATAAACACTTGAATAAACTGCTTCTGATTACGTACATTTATCCCCGAATCTAATGTTCTCTCAATATGTCTTGTTTCTCTCGTTTGGTTCCTTTGCTCTTATGGCCAGTGTCTTCAAAAAACGGGTGTCTGACAGCGACATTACCCAGCGAATGTCGGCACATACCTCGAAATAACATCCAGGCAGTGTTGAAAACATCCGTTATTTATTATTACCTACGTCGCTCAAAATATACCCAAAAAGTTTCAATTTTTTTTTTATCCTGTGACCTCTGCACATGGCCACACCCTTGTGAACTAAACGTAAATATAATAAGTACAGTCTGATGTAATTTTGTATTGCTAGCTGTTGTGAATAAGATTTATTTACATTGAGAAACACAGATAATAAATAGCCTTTTATTGTGAAAGCTGGTATATAGTAGGTACACTGTAACATGTGAAATAACTATTGTTGTTCTCATTTCTAAGAGTATTATTCTAGTCTGCATTAAAGTTAAGAATAAACTGAACAAACTGATGTTGTGGTTTTATTGTTCACTCGACCCGCCCCGGCTTCGATCGGGTGCAATATTATACATGTAAACCTTCCTTTTGAATCACTCTATCTATTAACCCTTCAGATACCGTCAATTAGAGACACAATAGTAAGACAATAGATGCGCGGCCACCGGTGGTCGCTTGGGGATTCATGAATTAAAAAAACAACCGCATCAAAATCCGTTGCGTAGTTTTAAAGATTTAAGCGTACAGGGATATAGGGACAGAAAAAGCGCTTTGTTTTATACTATTTAACCCTTCAGATACCGTCAATTAGAGACACAATAGTAAGACAATAGATGCGCGGCCACCGGTGGTCGCTTGGGGATTCATGAATTAATGATTAGCCTCATCATCATCATCATTTCCGCCGAAAGACGTCCACTGTTGAACATAGGGCTCCCCCAAGTGCCGCCACAATGAACGGCCCTGTGCGTCATCGGATTTTCGTAACACTTACCAGGACATCGGCCCATATAGGAAGCCTTCCAACGCTACGTCTTCCGGTACGAGGACGCCATTCCAGAACCTTTCGGCCCAAACGGCCATCTGATCTGCGAGCAATGTGCTCTGCCCATTTCCACTTAAGTTTGGCGATTCTTCGTGCTATGTCGGTAACCACAGAACACTGGATTCATTCTACATTCTTCTGTTCTGTATCGGTAACCTTGGTTCATTGGCCTACACTAACTAAATTAGTAACTTAGTATGTAGTTGCACATAAGGGTACTTATTTCTTGTTTACCGTCGTAAGGGGAGATTATGAACGCAGAGTGAACGGAAACAAAAATTTGATTAGGATTATCACTTTGATATCACATTATTTTTAGTTTGTGTTTGGTGGCGCCTTACACCAGTTACTTTGGCAGGAATATAAATAAAAATGTTAAGTGCGAATACCCTGGCGCTGGGTACGCTCAAAAGAAAATTGGATGGAAGTGGACTGTATCTTTATTTTTTGTTGGTTAAAAATCATCCAATGACAACCCCCGCTCTTAGGTGGAGCCGAATATAGTGTCAGACTCTTACTGACTAAAAACCCACTCCGCTCCTTCTAGCCTTTATACTGGGGCTCGAGGTTTCAGGTAACCCTGGCCCCAGTAGGTTTCGACCCAGCGGGGCTGTTGCTGAAAACACCTTGAGGCGTGCGGGAACTGCGCGCCGTCGACGTCTTGGGCAGTTACCGGACGGTCGGACAGCGAGCAACCCATGGCTCGCCGTCCGAAATCGGGATTGAAATCCCAGCGACAGCGGCAAGAGTTGCCACATGCGGGCGGCCTTCTCCTTTGCTAGCATTACTGTTTCGCAGAAGGAGGCGACCGCCTGCCACTCCTCCTCGCTCCGGACCACGACCTGAGCCAAAGCCCGGGACTGTATCTTGAGAAGGCATAGCCATACGTGACCTTGCGAATGCAACTCTTGGACGACGAAAGTAGGTTAGGCTTAACTAAGAAAAATGGGTACTAGGAACGCGCACTAACCTTGACTTTGTCCGTCAAAACGAGGCTCGTTCAGTCTGGAACCACTGCACGAATACGACACGCACCCCCCTTCAATGTTCTTTAACACCAGCCAGGCTACAACGCTTTTTACAGTTCGCAAATCGAAAATATACGAAAAAATTAGGCACTAATTGATAGCGTGACACTTCGCGCGGAGGAATATTCAAGAGTGAGGTGTGTCTTCATTGAATATTCGCGACCGAACGTGTGACAGAGCAAAAGCATCAGTCAGCACGCGCGTGGGAGTAGGATGGAAAATAGGCATTCTCGTTCGCAAGCACGTATTTCTACCCTCCATTTGGAATTGTAAAAGTTACGAAACCCAACAATGTTTTTTTATTGATTTGTACTACGATTAATTAATTGTAATAAAATTCTATGCTTTATTTTACTTAAGAACTCCTTAAATAGGTTTTTATTATAATGAATAGGTACCTAAATAGGAGTTATAGGGGAGGATATAAACTGAATTAAGTAAATGGGAAATCATCTACTTAATGACTTTTCCCGCTCTAGGGCGTTGCTAGAGGGCCTATCAGACTTTTATTGACTAAAACCACACGCGTTTCTTCAGTTGCTTCCAGGACCACGGGTCGCCCTAACACTTCGGCACTGCTGGGCCACTACGGTTTTACTGGCATCTCTTTAGGTGAATACAGACTGCGAGGCATGTGCCGCGAACGGCACACAGCGAATACCTCTGCTTGAAGTGTGCGTGTTGAAAACAATGTATCAACATATACTCGGGTCAAGCCATTGCGTGCGAAGCAAATGCTTCATTAGTCTGTCTTCATGTTTGAGACGAGGCATGTGCTTGCGAAGCATTGGCTGTGAACCGTGCGTGGCGCATGCCTCGCAAAGTATGTAGCCGCCTTTGAGGCACGCGTGAAACACTATGTGCCGTCGACGACTCGGGCTCGGTTACCAGATGGCGAGTTACTCATTGCTTGTCGTCCGCAAGCCTACGCACACTTGAGACAAGACGTCTTAGACATAGCTGTTTTGTCTACAACACGGGGTGCTAGGGCTGTTGATGAAATATCGAAATATCGATATTATCGCAGTACTCATGCATTTATAATTTAATTTGTTTGATAAAAATAATTTACTCAATTTATAATTCATGATAGTAAATTATTTTTGAGCCGACTTACGATTATTTTTTAAGACAAAGCTGACAAAATAAATTCGAAAAAAAAAATCGATATTTTATCAACAGCCCCAGTGCCCCGTGTCATAGACACAAAACAGTTTTGTCCAAGACGTCTTGTCTCAAATGAGCGCTGGCCCTAACCTGGCTAATTAGTACAATATACATGAACTGTATAAACAACCAAATTCTGACGAGTTTATTATCACTCGATTCATTAATGACTTAGATAGTGACTTTTAAACTTTGTACCTAGTTAGGTACAGTTACCTTAATTATTTAATTGGTACATAAGTGGGCAGATAACAGATAAAAGGTATATCTGATAACCAAATATGTACCTAACTAGCTTAGTAACATCTCACAACATCATATACTTATAATTTTTTTACTAAATGCATTTTTTTGAGTGGGAAATCATCATCATCCAATGACATCTCCCGCCCTTGGACGGAGCAGGAGGGGCGTGACAGAACCACTCGGTATGTTCCTTTGTTGCCTTGCATTCCAGGGCCCCAGGTTTTACCTTTCAGAAGCGAACCCTTGGCCCCAGTAGGCTTCGACCCTGCTGGGCCCCTACTTTTTTGCTGACATCTTGAGGCGTACGTGAGCATGGCCATGAATACGTAGGTACTTATCAAAGAACATTCCAAAGAGCTCAAACACAATGAGGTGTATCTTGTTAAACTCTAAGTAGTTCCTATGGCAGATAAGATGAGCTGATGATATTATCTAGGTTGCAGGCAAGGTCTGGATAAATGAAGCACCTAAATGGAGAACAAGCCATAACAATTAACTGTTACCAAATCCATTAGTAAGATTTGCCCTAAACAAACATTATTAATAGTGCAGCATAATAACCAAAGGTCGGAATTCGGTAGATTATTCATGTACTCTACCAATTTCATACAGCAAAAGAATAAAGTGGATATGACGCTTGGGGAGGCCTATGTCCAACTGTGGACGTCTTCAGCTGATATGTGATGATTCATGTACTTATACTGCTTTAATACAGTAAAAGACAAAAGTGGATATGCCTCAAATCCTGAGATTATTTTTAAAGAGCAGATTTTTTTTATGTCATCAGAAATATAGCAGAAAACATTTCTTCCCGCATTCATGACGGGAAGTGTATAAAGTTAATATCACCTCAGTTGACATAGCTCAGAGAAATCTTTTTCAATGAAAAATACTAATAAAAATTGTAATCTTTGCTTTATTTGTCTTATCTATCTTCGAGGTATTTATTATTGTTTATTTGTAATATTGTTGGCCACATGGGATTTTTCATTAGAAATTCCGGGAAGATTCATATTAACATCAACATTTCGATGCTAGTACATGAATAACTGTATTATAATCGGTTCATTCTTTAGGAGTTACAATGCTATGATGGATACACCGACACATCAAACTTATGACACCCCTCTTTTCCGCTGGAGTTAAAAACATGGCTATGTGGCGGTTAGATTGAGGTGGTGGAGAATAGTAGCTAAAGAATTTGATTGAGGCTATGCCAGCAACAGAGGTAGATAGTAAAAAGAGAAATAAATAGTAATCATCAACCTGAGCGAATGGACCGATCACTTCAAATTATAACAATTAACATCTCGGGATATTAAATGTGACTATTAAAACACATTGTTATCCTAAATAGGCATAAGATGATGAACAGAACAAACTTTTCTCATAGCAACTAGCTCAGTTTAACCAACCAACCAGCTTAGGTTAATAGGTTGAGAATGGTACTTAGATATGTAGGTACCCATTTGATCTTTGTGCCCTGATAGTAAGTGATTATTATGTGGTTGATGAAAGAGCATGCATGTCTAGATGTAACCTTCCATTCCTTAGCACACAATCAAAGTATTCCTCAAAATTTAAGCGCATAGTAATATTAGTGGAATGTAGCAAGGAGTGTTTTGAAAAATTCCTCACTTTTATGCCATGGGTCTAGCTATGACCAGTCAGTAAGTCAAATACACAAGACACACTTAAATGTTGCCCCACACTAGGAACTACTCATGTATTGTGGGTGCGCAATGTGGATGGGTGCAGAGGAAGAGGGAGGTCAAAGAAAAGATGGATGGTTTGAAGAGTGATATGAAAGAAAACAAAGTCAGTGATATCATGATGGGTAACAGGATAGAATGGAAAAAACTTGTTGCACCAACTCCAAATAACACGGGACAAGGGCTGGAAGATGATGATTGTTGTTGCGCAAGATACCCAAACTCAAAACCTTATCTGCAGCCCATACAAATATTTGTTCTGAGCAGGAATCGAACCTGTGACATACAGCGTAACCGTCAATCATGCAACTAGTGCACCCACCATGCCATCAAAAAATGAGTTCTGAAAATTTATTACTAATTACCAAAAATAAAGTTAATTAGTCTTTGTTAGTCCTCAAACTAACAAAAGCTTTGTCTTTGATACAGATAGGAACTGCAGTCTACAGCATGACCTTTCAATCAGGTGTTCGGTGTCAAAACAATAAACAGCATTCTGATAAATACAGAAGATAACACTGATATCAAATGACAAAAATAAACAAAGAATATTTTTCTATTGCTGCCAGTTTTTTGCAATAATTCTAGCCCACTTTTTTCAGCTAGGTCTATGATTACTTTTAGATTTTGAACATTTGACCTTGAAGATTTTTTTCTGAGCACTTTGATTTGTAAAAGGTCACAACATCTACATTGAAACGATTGTTGTTCCAGGAGACCGCAAGTATGAAAATAAATTGTTGATTCAGTGACCACATGGTGTTTACTGATGCCTACATGAACTTCATTAGTCCATCTGTAAGATTTGTCTTTAGGTGCGACACCTCGAAAACATCTAATTGTTGCTGTTAGGTTATTTAGGAACACTAAATTGTTTATGTTAGGTAGTACATATATATAAATAAAATCTAATTTGTATTTTCCTAATGAATGAGGAAACATTTGTTTAATTTTACAAGCCTATCTTTAAGGAAAAAATATGTAGGTAACATTATACCAACACTTAGCAAAAGATCAATGAAAACATAACCTAGTTTAACACAAATGAAAAAGTTACTGAAAATAAAATATTGGTTTAGCTTTTGTATATTATGTATTTTGAAGTTTCTCACAAAGCCAAATTAAATTTACATAAATACAATTTAATGATAATTTTTATACAAGATGTAAATAGTACACAAAAGATTCATTGTGAAATCATGCTGTTGTTGCTTATCAAGTGAAAATTAAAACATCTATAATGCATTCAATTTTGCTATGTAGAAAAAAGAATTAAATTAAACTTTCAGTATCACTAGCGATTAGGAAACTGATATAATCATTTATTAAGCATAACATTTGCACTCAAGAGATGGTGTTCGCAAGACTCTTACAAAGATATTCAACTTTGTGACAGTAAACACTATCCATTGTATAAAATTAACCAAATTTGTAACCATGAAATATATACATTTAAGTCTCCAGGATTTTGTTTTTATTAGCTATTATAATGATAGTAAAAAAATATGCATACCTAATATTGTAACGAAGCTACATGTGAACGGGTAAACAAAGACCTGTAGGACTGTCGGACCGCTCCGAGACAATAAGGGCGAGGCTAAGAAATGCAGGAGGATAACCTGAGCGATGAGCGCCCGCAGCGCCGCAGCGCCGCTCACCTATTATAAAATTTATCCACAATTGTCTCTTCACAAGTTACTCGGTCTAGGGTGTATAACATAACTTGCACTCTTAAAATCATGATATATGTTAGTTCCGTCCTCGTGTGGCGCGCGTCGGGGAGGCACTGGTGAGTGAGTGCTGGCGCACTGTTCAGTTGTCCATGGCGTATCTCCGCGTCCACTCCTTCGCGTTCCGGATCGCCTCGCTCTCGTTCACCTTCCACAGCTCGGCCACGTCGTTGGCCAGCGGGTCGTCAGGGTTCGGCGCTGACAGGAGCGCCTGGATCGACAGCAGCACTGTGCGGATCTGCAGTGCTGGACTCCATTTGTCCTTCAGTATGTCCAAGCATATACGGCCCAGCCGATCTATGTTCGGATGGTATATTTTCGTTATAAATCTAACCTTAGGCGCTGACATGGGATAGTCCTCTGGCAGAAATAACTCTAATTTAAATAGTCCTCCCTCAAACGGCGAGTCTTCTGGGCCAGTGACGATTACGTGAAAATAACGAGCATTCGTTTCGCTTGGCACCGCGCTGATTCCCGGCACCGGCTCTTGCATCAATCGCTGTGTCTCTTTGATTATTCTACGTGGTAGGGCTGCCATTTTAAATATGCGGTCTAGCGCAATTTGTCAAATGAAAGCAAGTAATCATATAATCGTACAAAATATCTAATTGTCTTTTCACACTAAGTGGTCACGACGATTATCCAGGCACGTCTTCGGAATTAACGAATTACAACAGCATTTTAGCCATGATAATGCTAAAAACGCGACTACAAAAGCGAAGTACTTCAATTTTTAAAGCATAGACTATATAGACTTTAGTACCAAAGAGAACACGTGCAATATAGAAACGGATGCGTTTTAAGTTACTTTGTCACAAATCTGGAAAATACCGGTTTTTATTAAACTAACACTAACTAAATCTGTTTTTTTTTTTATACTATTTGGAGAATAATTCATAATTTATTCATTATATGTTGTAATTACCAGAACCGTCTCGTCTGAATTGATTTGGCTTTGAACTAATATTTCAATGACAATGGGATTTGGGACTGTGCTGTGGTCCGTGTGTGTGACATTTGCTTTATTTTTTGACAGTTTTCTTGAGTAGTTCCAAAGGTATCCGTAAGATGGCAGTATCTGTCTGCCGGATAAAGGCAGATTTACACTGATGTTTACTATACGGTCTATCGTCGTGAAATATTGTGTAATAAATGAGCTTCTGATAAAAATCATCCATAATTTTATTACAAGGTCAAGATGGTATTTGATACCTATTGTATTTTCTGTTGACTTTTATTCTTATTTTGTTTTTGTTTGTAGTTTTAAATTTGACTGCTTTCATGTAAGCACCCACATATCACCGAATATTTGAGGCGTAGCTATTACATTAGTTTAGAGAGGCAGCATTTTTTGACCACTGAGTAACAAAAATAAATTGAATTGTATATAAATAGGTATAGTATGCTTCAATTGAATACAAAATAAGCCGCTGGCGGGTGTTGAATTTAATAAATGGTCATCGTAGCGTTGAAACATTTTACCTGAAATAAGATAGGTATTTTACGTCATCACGTTACACGTAACTGCTTTACTGGGCGAACCAACTCACTCAATTCTTTTCGCACCGACCGACCATTGAAAATATATTACTTCATATCTATGCTAGCTACGCTCACGTCAATGTAGAAAATTGTTTCAAGGGTTCCAACTGAACATACCTACCTATATAGTCTCGCTGGATAAAAAAGTATCCTATATTAGATAGGTACTATTCCAGGATATGGTGTTGCTGTGTTGAAAACCAGCGTTTTCGCATTTTCGCAGAACTAATCCTTTGTGGCGGAAACGTGAGACACGCAATGTTATTTTTTCTGTTAGGTATGAAGCTGTAGTGTATCTACGTGTGCCAAATAAAATATTTTTCTTTTTTCTGTGTGCCAAACATCCAATGTGTTCAGCTATCCAAGCGTAAAGAAGTAACAAACATAGGTTTACCTAGATACTACTCACAAACTAATTTCGTTTTTTACATATTAGGGTCTCCAATAAAGTAGTCGAGAGTATCGAGTAGACCCGAATAGTCCCGGGTGTAGTAGTCCTGGGTCGAGCAATGTTTTTAGGTCTTCATTACAATGCCACGTGGCTCGATTTCACATTTTCAGTCTTGTAGGTAGAGCAAGTAGAGCAGGTTTTTTTTAAGTGAGAAATCATCTAATGACATCTGCTCTTGTGCGGAGCTGGAGGGAGTGTCAGACTTTTAATGACTAAAACCCAGTCTTGTTCCTTCTTTGACTCCGTTCCAGGGCCCCAGGGTCTTCTTTCACACAATCCATGGCCCCAGTAGGGAGGAATGTATGGTTTCAACCCTGCTGGGCCGCTACGGTTTGCTGACATCTTGATGCGCACGTGGATCACTACGCGCCGTGGTAGTCTTGGGCTCGGTCCGGACGGCTACCAATTGCTCGCCCTCCGTGCAAGCCCGCACCTACAGGTAGAGAAGATAGAGCAGGTACAATAAATAGATCAGGAAGTTTATAAACAGCACTGGCGGCCTTAGGGGGAGGCAAACAGGGCAAAACCCGGGGCCTCAATCTTGTGTAGGCCTCGCGCAACGTCTCGGTTAAAAAAAAAAGTTAATAAGTATTTGAAACTTTTTATTTTATTCGACCTCTACTTTACGATGGATGTATGGATGGATGTATGGATGGATGTATGGATGGATGTATGGATGGATGTATGGATGGATGTATGGATGGATGTATGGATGGATGTATGGATGGATGTATGGATGGATGTATGGATGGATGTATGGATGGATGTATGGATGGATGTATGGATGGATGTATGGATGGATGTATGGATGGATGTATGGATGGATGTATGGATGGATGTATGGATGGATGTATGGATGGATGTATGGATGGATGTATGGATGGATGTATGGATGGATGTATGGATGGATGTATGGATGGATGTATGGATGGATGTATGGATGGATGTATGGATGGATGTATGGATGGATGTATGGATGGATGTATGGATGGATGTATGGATGGATGTATGGATGGATGTATGGATGGATGTATGGATGGATGTATGGATGGATGTATGGATGGATGTATGGATGGATGTATGGATGGATGTATGGATGGATGTATGGATGGATGTATGGATGGATGTATGGATGGATGTATGGATGGATGTATGGATGGATGTATGGATGGATGTATGGATGGATGTATGGATGGATGTATGGATGGATGTATGGATGGATGTATGGATGGATGTATGGATGGATGTATGGATGGATGTTTGTTACTCTTTCACGCAAAAACTACTGAACGGATCTCGATGAAACTTGGTACACGAGTAGACCATATCCCAGAATAACACATAGGATACTTTTTATCCTGGGATTATGTACGCGGGTGAAGCCGCGGGCAAAAGCTAGTATATAATATGGCGAGTATTTTTTTTGCGTATAATTAAGATTTTTAATATATATACGTTTTGACAAACACGACGTCAAAACGGGCCTTTTATTTTTTTTAAACTTTAATATTCAAGAATAAGTAATACGGGTGCAACCATAAAGAATAGGGTTACCTTACCGATGCAGGCGAGTCTGTTCGGGTCGCTCGGTACCGATCGGTGCTGGTTTAATTCTCCCGTGGGTTTATACTTGTCGGTATCGACTATTTGGACTGAGTCATACGTTAAAGCATTGGCCAGTCTAATGCTTCACACATACAGATTTACCTGTTTTTTTTTTTATCATTTCTTTTTTTCTTCTCAGGTTAGTCAGATAGGAAACACCGGCTTCATCTAGTTTAAACTGACGAAAAAAAAATTGACGGTCGCGCGTCGTGTAAAAGCAAAACATGTGAGGGGCATGTGCGAGGCCCCTTTTGGTGTGGGGCATGTGCGAGGCCCCTTTTGGTGTGGAGCATGTGCGAGGCCCCTTTGGGTGCGGCGCATGTGCGAGGGGGCCCACTTTGCCCACGCCTATGTCGCTACGAAAGCTAGATGGAACTATAGCATAGCATAATCGGCCTTATAATGTTCCCACTGTTGGGACTCAGGCCTCCTTTCTAGGAGAAAGAATGGGCCGTAATCCACCATGTGGGCCCAGTGCGGGTTGGTGGATACCACATGTTTTCGAATTTTTGGTTCTAGGACATGCCTGCATGAGTTTCCTCACTATACACGCTATAAATAGGGAGTCCATTCTCTTAACAGTACAGTTTAGGCCGTAAAATTTGGTAGGGTACGAAAAATTAGCACCTTCCTAAAGTTATCCAAGACTGAAAATAAGTGCCTACAAAAAATCAATATTTTAGTTGATATATCCTTACCACCAATGTTCATTATCACGACTGTTCTTCGGATTTCTTCAGATATTTATTAACTCAAGAACTTTCAACTTTACGAACAAGAATTTCAATAATTGATTCCACGACTTAACTTGGTTAGGGAATTTGTTCCTCAAATATTTGTTGTTTTTGCAGATGAACCAATCAAGCCAGTGGTTTCCAATCTTTTTTACCCTGCACCTCCCTCCTTACATGTTTTAATTTTTTGGCGACGCTTTTATAAAAGAAGATAGCTGCGTGCGTGTCGCAAGTGTATAGCTCTACATAAATAATTAAAAATTGAAACTGTGATGTACTATATCCAAGAGCGGATTTGAGGGGGAGAGGGCACGGAGGCACGTGGGGGGCACGTCGCCGTCGTCACGGGCAAACGGTATTCTTGTGTACTGAGGAGATTCTATGAGAACTTGAATAAAAGATTGATAAGTTATTTAAGTATTTTATTTTAATTAGCACTGGACAACCTAATCTCTCATCTGACATCATAGATAGTGATACAAACCATAGAATTGTTACCACAGATAAAATATACTCTTAACAGATTCCATTACACAAAATGCTTAGAAGCAAATAAAATTATCAGTTGTTAAAATATATAAAAAAAAAACTTTGTAGAAATAAACTTCAATTCTGGTACTTCTTTATTTCTAACAGTTATTGATGATTTTTGTGCCGTGTCCGCCCCTTGTGCTCTCCCAGAACAAAATCTTGGATCCGCCCTTGACTATATCTATACTAGTAATAAAAAGAGGTAAAGTTTGTTTTTTTTTGTTTGTAGAAGGTGATCTCTGGAAGGAGCAGTGGTGGCAGGTTGGTAACGGGTCACGCAAGCCCAGTGGGCGTTGGTGAATGTCACGTGCCTTCGATTTTTTTGTTGTTGTACAAATAATCCTGTATATTTTGCATAAACCGTTTAAGCTTTGAAAGTCCAATACAGTACCAACCCGATCATAATTTTCAATAGGAAATTTAATAAAGAATCGAACCTGAAGAACCTACCTACATAAAACAGTACCACACAAAGCCCTACTCTATAAAGCCGATCCCAATAATATGCTTATGTTCCAATCTGAATGTCTGTCAGAAGCACTAGCCCATTATCGGCCACTAATAGCCAATAGGCGTCGTCAATATGTGATTGACACCGACTGATGAGGTAGGGAAGCTATTTACCAGTTTATTATGGAGCTCACATGCAGGGGCGTAGTTAATTTAGACGTGGGTGAGGCCCAACAGTGAGACTTTTTCTTTCTTTATGAAAACGAGACGGCAACTGTCATATTCAACCACTTCGTCGCTTACTAGCTGAAATAATAGTCAAATGCAAGCCTATCAGTTTATAATAATAATAATAACTTTATTATAAGGCAACTAAGGCCCATAGAGAAAATACACAAATAATATTCTAATACACATAGTTTTACATAGTAGTAAATGCCTATACTACAAATCGCTCACAAAGTGACGACGTCGTGTTCCACTGCGAGGTCGGTGTCCTTCCACGAAATCGTCGATACACGACACCCGTCGGCCAAAGCTCTCCTTTGAAGAACGTCTCTCGATGATGAGTCGGCACCCGCACCACAAACGACTTGAATTATAAAAGTGAGCGGAGTTATAAAAAGACCCTCGTTGTTAAAGAAACTTCGTTTGCACGGGGCCCCGTAAGGCGCGAGACCGTGAGGGGGCCGCGTCACCCACGCCTGCCTACGCCACTGAAGACTAGAATTGTAAAGAGTGTCTCTTGCTCATATAAAGAGGTTTCTGGTGTGTGTGGTGTTCAATATTTTAATTTACCAGATTATTATGGAGCTCTTATGAGATTGATATTATTGATAGAATTATGAAGAGCGTGTTCTGTGTACATAATAGAGATGGGGTCTGTCTGACAGGTGTGTTCAATATTTTAATTTACCAGTTTATTATGGAGCTCTTATGTGTATCGATGGTTGATGATAGAAGTTTGAAGAGTGTCTCTTGCTCATATTAAGATGGTATCTGATAGGTGTGTTCAATATTTTAATTTACCAGTTTATTATGGAGCTCATATGGATATTTATGGTTATTGATAGAATTATGAACAGCGCCTGTCGTTCATATGGAGGGGTTTCTGGTAGGTATGTTCAATATTTTAATACGAATTAGACATTAGTCTTTTTTTTGTCGACGTGGAAAATCTTCTTTGACAAAACCCGCTCTTGGGTGGAGCGGGAGTTAGTGTCAGACTCTTACTGACTAAAAACCCCGCGCCGTTCCTTCTAGCCATACCGGGGCACGAGCTCCCTTTCGAACAACCCTGTCCCCAGTAGGCTTCGACCCAGCTGGGCCCCTCCTGCTGCTGACACGTCCTTGAGGCGCGCGGGAACAGTGCGCGCCGTCGACGTCTTGGACTCGGTCCATTACCGGACGTTCGGACAGCGAGCTACCCATGGCTCGCCGTCCGCGAGCCCGCGTCTACGGTGGCCGAAAATCGGGATCGGAATCCCGGCGACGGCGGCGAGGGCGCCGTTGCCTGATGCGGTCGGCCTCCTCCTGAATGCAAGCATTACTGCGAACCGCCTGCCATTCCTCCTCGCTCCGGACCATGGCCTCAACCAGGGCCCGGCGCGAGAGATCTCCGCCGCTGATCGCCCCCACGAGGGCACGGCGATGCTCCGCTCAGGCAGGGCACACCTCGACTGTGTGCTCCTCCGTGTCCTCCGGGACTCTAGCCATACCTGCTACTGATCATATTTTTTTAAATACCAAAATTGTTCACGAAAATTGGTCATAATTGGTAAATTCATAATTGAATCAATCATTAATAACAAATGCTATTAAAAAATTCTACGCCCAGTGTTTTTCCATTTTGATCGTCATTTATTCTTTCACAATCAATATAGCCCGGCTACGTACAATATTTCTATATATTGAGTGACATTTTGGAATACAAACAAACGCTAATAACTTTGCTGTTTACGAATATTATTTCTTTAGAACTTACATAAATAATAACAAGACCTTTTCTAATAAATCATTTACGTAATTAGACCAAACTAATTAGAAAATAGTGGTTTTGGCTTAGCCTAAAGACACACCGTACATTTTCTCGGGATAAAAAAGGAGCCTATGATATGTGACTTCTTTATGATGATAAAGTCACCAAATAACATTTTTTTGCTCTCGATAGAGCGAGAAAAAGTTGCTTCGAGTTAGCATAGCATAGTCGGCCTTATAATGTTCCCACTGTTGGGACTCAGGCCTCCTGTCTAGGAGAGAAAATTTGAGTTGCTTGCTACTAAAGCCCATTCCTATGTTCCTTCGTTGCCTTGCATTCCAGGGCTGAAATTTCCTTTCATAAGCAAACCCATGGCCTTAGTAGACTTCGAGGCTGCAGGGCCGCTCCGGTTTTGGTTACATCTCCTTGAGGCTCGCGTGGAACATTACGCGCTGGTGACGTCTTAGGTTCGATCCGGATGGTTACTGGACAAAACATCCAGACCTGGAATAACTGTCTGTAGAAAAGGCCGTCTTTCATCTATTAGAAGTCCTGGTCACATTAGGACAATGAGGAGCCCTATGAGCATAATACTGCCCCCATTAGTAAAACAGACGCATCTAATATTTTTTCCAGAGTTGATTTATATACATTGGCGGATTCAGGACATAATGGCGCATCTGCCTGTTTTTTTTATATTTTGCTAACTTTCTCCAGTGCGGTTTTAACACAAGGAAAAAAGGCCCGATTGCCCGTTTCATTCATTAAAACATTTTTTTTATCCGTTTTCGTTTTTGTAAGATACGTCTTCTTAACTATCAGGGGCAGATTATAATGCACTATTTTGTAAAAATGGACAAAGAATGCAGATATGCAAAATTTTAGCTTTATTATTTACATTAGATATGATAAATAGATTACAATGTAATCTACACCAGGAATCCGGCATTCACGATTAGTCATTATATTAATATCTATGCTGATTGATCTGGCCACCTACCTCAGATTAGATTTGAGCAATATTATGAATCATTTCTTTAATCAATGTTTTTTTTATTGATGTAAACTATTGACTGCGATCCCACCTGATGGTAAGCGGTGATGTAATCGTTGATGGAGAGGTGCACTAGTTTATTATGAGCCTTATAGGATAATCAGCATGTCAATGTGCTAGGACTCAGGCCTCCTCTCTAGGAGAGGGAAAGGGGCGTAATCCATCACGCGGGCTCAGTGCGTGTTGGTGAATGTCACATGTCTTCGAATTTTTGGTTCCAGGACGTGCCGGTTTCCTCATGATGTCTTCCTTCACCGTTTTGAGAGCAGTGGTGATGAAATAAATTACGCCAGCATAGACTTCGTAACATTTAGAACGTTCAATTTAAATATTTTTATGTTTGTATGAAATTCTGATGAACTAAAATATGATATCTTTTTAAAAGTCATAGAATAAAAGTTGTTGTTTATGATGTTCTTAACATAGTCCTAAGAGGTTGCTAGTGTTTTACTAATAACCCTGTACATCTACGTTCCAAACCCAACAAAAGATTTAAGAAAAGTGCTCAATAGATAAAAAAACCATAATCACTTCAAAAATAAAATTGCTGACCTATTTTATACAATGACGTGTGACGTCACGTACCTATTCCCATTCAACGCTAATTTTGTAAGTATATGTTGTAATCCGAAATAAGAAAACCGGCCAAGTGCCAGTCGGACTCGCGCACGAAGGGTCCCGTATCGTCCTTAGCAAAAAATCACGTTTATTGTATAGGAGCCCCACTTAAATACTTCATTAAATTTTTAGTGTTTATGGTTTGTTATAGCGGCAATGAAAATACATCATCTGTGAAAATTTCAACTGGCTAACTATCACGGTTCATGAAATACAGCCTGGTGACAGACAGAGGGACTGTGAAGTCTAACTATAGCAATAGGGTTCCGTTTATTACCTTTTTGACACGGAACCCTAAAAATCACAAAAGAACGCTACTTCAAGCTTCATTTTGAGGCTGCCTTTTTTGTGGCTCGTGTGCGGCGGTGTCGCCACAAAAAAACGCTTGAAGCGGTTTCTGAAAGCTGCACCGGACACAAGAGGTATCGCGTGCTTCGGCTGTTTTTTGTGTTCGCTTCAAGCGTTTTTTTTTTGTCGCGGCATTTTTTGAAGTCTGTGTGCGGGGACAAAAACACTACAAAAGATTTAAGGAAAGTGCTGAATAGACAAAAAAAAAAACACAATCATTTCAAAAATAAAATTACTAATCTATTTTTATACAATGACGTGTGACGTCACGTCCCATTCAACGCTAATTCTGTATGTCGTAATCAAATCGATTCGAGGCAAAATACAAACATTTTGATAAGAAAACAACAACGATAACTTGGTTCAACAAAAACCCGATTACTCGCCGTATTGAGATGTCGCCATTTTTTTTTTGTTGACTTTCGGTATTTTTGTAACAAAAATGTGTATGAAAGAAAGAGAGGGACAATTTGTGTGAGTGAAAGCAAATATCAAGCGGTATCTTATTTCGATGGAGCCATCACTAGCTCCGATAGCCGTGATCGTCTAGTGGTTAGGACCCTACGTTGTGGCCGTAGTAACCCAGGTTCGAATCCTGGTCACGGCAGTGATACACTGTCGCGGCGGAGCATTTGTTTTTGCTGTTTTTTTTATTTTTGTTTCTCTGGTGTTATTTTTAATTTGGCAATGTTGGCAAATTAAAATGTTGGCAGTTATTTTTGTGGAAGTAAATATAAATATAATATAAGATAATGATTATGAAACACTTTTAACATTACAAAGGCGAATGCCCGCTATGATCTGCCATGACCTGTGTTCGGTGGTGTCCAACTTGTGACCTTTCACCTGTCCCAATGTAGGTCTGTAATCAAATCTTGCAGATTAAATTTGACCCACTTCCCGGTTTCCGATTGAGCTAAAATTAAACACGCACGTGCACGTGTAAATCAGATGACAATGCGAAATTATTATGACATGGAGCTGATCTGATGATGGCAACGGAAGGTGGCTATAGGAACTTGGTAGTTAAACGGCACAACCCCATCGAGTTTGGGCTCGTATGATGCGTCTTGACGAGTATTAATTATATAGGTATACCCACACCCAGCTGTAAAAGCTGGTTATGAAAAAATGATTTTGATTAAAAGCTTGTTTCAAATATTATTGCGATAAAATATAAAGTTGTAAAGATTATAGGAATTCATTCAGTTACTGTTTCTGAACAAACTATATTCAGGATTCGCATATTTACTGAATATAATGTTATATAGTTCTATCGTTTTAACAGTTCAGTTTAGCACGTCAAATGGATCGCAATAACAGCTCGTGGTAGGGCGTCAATTATTATTCCAAACAAGTTTAAGGATAGGCCGGCTTTCTCAAATGATTTACTTCATCTCATAAATTCCAACTAAAATAAAATTAAGTGGTAATATTCGTCTATCTTTGACTATTAGCCTAATTAATGTAACCAATCAAATATTCGGAATTAATGCGAAGTGACGTATTTAATGGAGTAGTTCCATTTATTAACTAGATATCAGCTATTACAGTGATTCCCATGGAATTTCCTTTTCGGACAGGAAATAATTTTGAAGAAAATTCGAAGCAGATGGCGTTATTTGGATCTAGATTTGTTTTGGGCTTTGCGCTTCATCTTGTTTAATCTGAGTGCAAAATATTTGATATATAAAAGTTTTTTTTTAACTTATTATTTTGCAAAATGAATATCATTTATCATTTTGTCTCCAACGTCACCAATTCACAATAACTTTAAAATTAACCTAAATCTAGTGAACTTTTTTATAATATTAATTTGATCGATCACAAATATTTTTGTAATCAGTTTGTTTGTACCTACACAGATATGTATATACAAATAGGTATTTTGTTTTATTTATAATTTTTTTAAAGCTTCGCATAAATTGTTGCTGAAATTTTCGGCTTTAGCTTTCTTTGTCATAATCGGCTTTCCCTATTATAATAAGCATTGACTTTCATATAGAACCAGTTTGTTTATTAACGGAATATCGCATGAAAATAGTTGTTCTAAAGTGTTACGCTGGCCATGGAACGCAAAGGGCTCCTGAAGAAACACAGGTGGCTTTCATTCTGTAAAAGTCACTCTCTCTCTGACTCCACATTGATGGGATTTTACGATAAATAATTACCTATTTTTAAAATTGCTGAAATCGATTCAGCGATTCAGTATCTGATTCTGAAGGTACTATTTTTAGGATGTGTGTTTGTTATGATACATGGTCGTCTATAGATTCAACGATATACGACATTAGTTTTAGTGAAACCTGAAACACGGGCTTAGTATTTTTATGTAAAGAACCTATGTACAAAATTTCATAACGGTATCATGAAAAATCACAAAGTTATAAGTTTGTTGGGTTACATAGTGTGCGGACACAAATACATAGTCACCGAGCCATATGGACCACTGAGGGGTTGTTTTGCTCACCCAGCTGTGCACTGGCACTAATGCCTGCTATGACCTGCTGTGATCTGTATCGGTGGTTCAATTTGTGACCTTTTTTAAATATTTTTGGGAAAAAAATATGACGTGGTGTAAATACTCTATTTACAAAAAAAAAATAACCGACTTCACTTAAAAATTGAATTTAATTTGAAGAGTTTCCTCGATTTCGCCAAGATTCCATCATCAGATCCCAACTTGGTGACTATGGGACCATTTGGGAAGTATATACCCTTTCCAACAAAAAAAAAAAAATTCAAATCGGTTGGCAAGCGACGAAGTTATGCGCGAACAAACATAAAAAAAAAAAAACATACAAACATCCGAATTGAGAACTTCCTCCTTTTTTAGAAGACGGTTAAAAATGATTGGAATCGATTCAGTTACCGATTCTAAATAAACTATATTCAGGTTTTGCATATACTATAAAACTAATGTTAATAGCAGTTTTTTATAGTATAAATATTAAATATATTTGTAGGATACAACGTCCTAAGCAAACGGTTTTGGTCGAAATCCTTTTTAATTTGATACGTTGAAAGACCGCGGTCGGGATATTGAATAAAATGAAGATAATAGCTGTTCAGAACGATATTAAATTCATATTGCTCACATTTTTTGTGGAGCAAAAAAGATCGTAAGAAAGAGATCGACTCATAATAATAATAATTTTGAACCATAGACAATTTGGTACTGGACATGCCATAGTTATGGCGGTAAGTTCCCTCTTTGTGATCTCGCTGGGAAGAAAACAGTACGTCCTCACCTTCCGCATGACGCAGGTCCTCATTGGACATGGTATGATCGGGAGGTTCCTGCGACGGATTCGTTCGGAAGAAACGCCAAGGTGTCACCTTGTGTGGACCACCCGGAGGACACGGTGGAGCATACGGTGTAGGTGTGGACTGCTTGGGCAGAGCACCGCTTTAATCTCGTGGGCGCGATCAACGGTAACGACTTCTCACGCCGGGCCCTGGTACAGCTCATGGTACGGAGCGAGAAGGAGTGGCAGGCGGTCGCGTCCTTCTGCGAAGCAGTAATGCTAGCTAAGGAGGCGGTAGCACGCGCGAGGGAACGGCCCTCGTGCCCCAGTCGCCAGGTTCCTAATCTCGATTTTCGGCTACCGTAGGCGCGGGCTTAAGGACGACCGGCAATGGGTACCTCGTCTTCCAGCCGTTCGGTAACCGTACGAAGCAAGTGTAGTACAATAACGGAGGGGAGTTTACAGCAAAATACAGAGTTGAAATGTGTTAGATAGAACAACGAAATCTTGAAGGTTTGATTTTTGGTAAATTTATTTTTGTTTAGTAAAAAGTCATAGAACAACAGTTGTTGTTTACGATGTTGGTAATACAGTCCTGCAAGGTTGTTAGTGTTTTACAAATAATCCATGTATACCGATCTACGTATATATGTAGATGTCTTACGGCATGACAACAAACAGAACAATTGCATTGGTTGACTCAACTTGTCTTTCAATCTTCCAATACACTGATCTCAATAAGGTTTGTAAGATTATACAACGTGTAACGGTATATGCGCAAAAACTCAGACACCCCAAATGATTTTTAATTTAATTGATTTATTATGTGAGAAAAAAACGTTTAAAAAATAATTAAAGGTTTTATGTTCAGTTTTAGTTTGTTTAAAATTCATATCTGCATTGAAATAAGAACTTTTATTATCCCGTGTATGAGATTTGATTGGACTCCAACTATTTATGTTTGTTTACCTATTTGGGCGAGTTTGCGAATATGATGGCTTGACCTATTCATAAATAGATAGGTCGACATTATCAATTAAGATTTTTTTGAAAAATGTAACCTATATTAAAAGTGGTTTAATTGATTCTGCTCGTTATTCTGATCAAACTAATTTCAGGTTTTGCGCATTTAACGTTACACGTTGTATACATTTCTGAAGTTTTTGGCTTATTTATCTCGAGAATGGTGTCAAAGCTTTATTTTGTTTGCTTTTTGTAAATAGTACAACATAACAGGTCGTAATATATGTTCAGTAATCTGGTCCTAATCGTCCACAACTTCGAGAATAGAGTCTCGGATCTTGATAGGAGTGGGTGCTACATGGTTGTTTATCATGACTTTAGTTTTGCCCATGTTCATTTTAAGACCCACGCTTTCGGAAGTTCTACCGAGGTCATTGAGCATTGTGCTGAGCTCTTTCGTAGTCTCACCCATGACTAGGTATTATGAAAAAACAGGCTAAATAAAAGACGCATTTTAGTTGTGCATTTAGTTGTAGTATATTTATGACAATGTTATTTATATAGTGCACTAAGTAGGTACAAAATTTAATGAATATTATATTTAATAATTTGATGATCAATTAAAATATAATACAATACTGCACTATCGAAACATATCATTTTGTCTTTTACGCTACGCTATGTAGCGTTCACGAGTATTCTTAAAATTTTAGGCTAAAATAAAATAAAATATAAAAAGATTTCTGTGCGAAAGTTAGAATCAAATAATCTTAAAAAAAAACAACCTTTGAACATAAGTCGGCAAGAAGACAGTTTCTCATAATATTATTAGTAATGATTGGAAACTACTGAGCAATGCAAAAACAGTGATTATCAAGATAGTACTAGCGACTGCATTGGTTGCAGAGCTAGGGTCGCCGGGAGGAGCTTCAGAAGTAGTAGTAGTTCCGTCATCTACAGGTGCTTCTGTCGTTGTTATAGCTATAGGCGGCGGTATCGTAGTAGTTAGGTCATCACCAGGTGGTTCTGTCGCAGTAGTATCATCGTCCTCTGGTGGTTGTGTCGTAGTAGTTACGTCGTCTACAGGAGGTACTGTTGAAGTTGTTACATCTCCCGGTACTTGTGTCGTACTCGTTGTAGTTACGTCGTCTACAGGACGTACTGTTGAAGTTGTTACATCTCCCGGTACTTGTGTCGTACTCGTTGTAGTTACGTCATCAGCAGGTGACTCTGTCGTAGTATCAGGTGGTTGTATCTCCCAGTTACTTTCGGCATCAAGGAAATAAAAGCCATATATAAAGGCCCAGAAATTACTAATCGGAGAATAAGGGTTAACTAAGACAAACTCTAATGTCTGGTCATCAATTATTTCCGTATCATGAAGAATGAGGAGGTAGTTAGTAGTTGCTGCTGTGCTTGGCAACCATAATACTTGTGAAATTGTACTTGTCGGATTACTGTAAAAGAATTTATTAATATGTAAATAAATTTATCAGTCACATAAAGACTACTTGTGCCTTTTTTACTCGTTTGTACATATTATTATTTTAAGTTTGTATATACCTACTAACTTATAATATTTAATAGTTAAGATGTACATAATTATAAAATAAAAAGTCAAGTACATAAAGACTTAAGCTGATACAATCTTGACTAGTCAGCTTAAACAAAAATAAGATATCTTTACTCACCCAGTTTTAGCAAAGTTTGTCCATCTCTCTACAAGAAGGTCTCCTATTAGATATTCTCTAGCGGATGTTCCTTCAACAGGAGTATTGTAGAATAAATATGCCAATTCTTCACTATGAGCCGCAGATTCTACAGGTATAGGACCCTTAAATGGTTTTCCAAGCATTCCTGAGTACGAAAACTGATAGAGGTAAATTGATGGCATCCCAAATAACGCTCGAAAACTGACTTCTCTTATTGTAGATATTAGTATCATTGTGTCGCCATGATACCGGGTATAGTTTTTGATATCAATTTGATTCCCCTCAAAGTAAAAATGTCTTATTTGCTGAGTTGCTGTCAATTTTTCGGTATCGGTTTCGAATTGCAAGTCTGATTGTAAAAAGTCAGCAAAAGATCTTTCCATTTTCTCAAGCCAATTACTTTCTAATGCCTCTTTGGCTCTGATTGTTCCCTCGTTATCTACAAAGCCAAATATGATAGGAATTTGCAAAGCCTCCCTATGTCGAATGATTTCAAAGGGAGATTTCGTTATAAAAGGTTCCACACTCTCTAAATCTTGCCTTTCCACACAAGGAGCAAAAGCTAATGAATTATCAGTTAAATCTAGATTGTTAATAACGGTCATCAAAGCTGATGCCTGTTCTTTAGTGAAGATATCTGACAACTGTTCAGTTGAAATTACTTCATGACCAAGAGCTTCAGCTACTAGAATGGCATGTTTCAAATTATCACGAGTGACAGCCCATGGGGCATATGCATTTCCACTTTGAGCAATTGCTTTTTGAACTAAACCTTTAGCCATGGGGGACATAGTGACTAAGTCAACGGCAGCTGCGCCACTTCCGTGACCAAAGAGGGTTATATCTTCTGGGTTTCCTCCAAATTGTGCAATATTGGCTTTTACCCACTTTAATCCTGCAATAATATCTTTTAATCCAGCATTGCCTGGAGCGGTTTCGGTTCCGAGACACAAGAATCCAAAAATTGATTCTCTGTAATTTAGAGAAACGACGATGACGTCTTTTTCAATAAAATTTCGAAAAGACAGTTCTGGTACATCGGCTCTATCAAATTCTTTTCCTTTGACCCAAACCATGACTGGCAGTTTGGCAGTATTATCCAAAGTTGACGTGAAGATGTTCGCTACCAAACAATCTTCTACACCTTCGAATCCATTACCCAGGGGTCGCACACATTGTATGTTTTTAATGTTTGCCACAAGGGGAGTTGTGAAGTTTGGTGCGGCTGGCGGTGCCTGAAAATGAATGTATTTAAATTTTTTTTTTCAAAGTCTAAAAATTTATTTAAGATTCCCACGACATATTTTACTACGGCTATTGAAGGGCACAAGTGTGGTTTTATTATTACATTTATTTTATTATGGGTAATATATAAACTATTTTATTTTTCCTTTTTTTTTAGTATGTAATATAAAATTAAATAGTTAAACCGTATTTAAGTTTCTTTAATTGCTTTATCGTATAAAAAAAAATTAAGGATTATAATTCCGTAAATAGCGAGTTACGGTCGATACAATGATACTGACTTTCAAAATGTGAAAAACTTAAGAAAAAAATTAATTCCGCGGGCTTATCCCGACCTTTCTCCTTAAATACTACCTTATTTTTAGTATATGGTAAACATGGCACCTGTCTCGTATTTTTATGTAAAGAATCTGTGTACAAAATTTCAAAACTGTATTATGAAAAATCACAAAGTTATAAGCCCGATTAGCGACATAATACTTGGTCATCGGTTCACCCGGGCGACTTAGGGATTGATTTGCTCCCACGCCCAGCTGTGCGCTAGCGTTTAATGCCCGCAATGACCTACCGTGACCAGATTTGTACTTAGTGTCAGTGATGTCCAACTTGTGATCTTTTTAAATATTGTGGGGATTAAATATAACATGGTGTAAAAGTTATTGGAATCGATTCAGTTACAGATTCTGAACAAATGACATGTTTTGCATATACTAAAAACAAAGTTGTATACCTCAATACCTTCACCAGTCATCGGTCCACCTTGTAGGAGGCCTTCCGACGATACGTCTTCCAGTATGCGGTCACCACTTCAGAACCTTTCGGCTCCAACGGCCATCTGTTCTGCGAGCAATGTGCCCTGCCCATTGCCACTTAAGTTTGGCGATTCTTCTATTAATGATTTCTTTTTCTGGTGAAGGTTGCGGGAATCCGATGGTTGCGGGACGCACAGGATCGATCATTGTGGCGATATTTGGGGGAGGCCTATGTCCAACAGTGGGCGTCTGTCGGCTGAAATGTTGATGATGATGAATAATGAATATTTACCTTAAACCTATTTTCACCTGAAGTGGACCCTGCATATGGTATGCCATGGAACTCGAAGTAATCTCCATCAGTTGCTACAGTACCTATCACGGTACCTTGTGCTATGGTGACAGTCGGCGACTGCTTGCCTGTAGCAAATGCTACGAGCACAGAACCAACGCACAACAGTAATATCATGCTTCTTTTGCAACCGCGGAAATAGAACTGAATATTGGAGCAAAATGGAATCATACTTAATTAAATGAATTAGAGAAAAATATCTTTCAGATAATGGCATCGATATATTTGTGATAAGGAATCACAAATATATCGATGCCATTATCTGACTTAGGTAATCAATACGAAAGTAAAGGCGCATTTATACAGGGTTATTTATAAAACACTAACAACCTTGTAGGACTGTCAGATACTAACATCATAAACAACAACTTTTGCTCTACGACTTTTTACAAAACAAGCTTCATTTGCCAAAATCAAAAATTCAAGGTTTTGTTGTTTTATCTAACATATCATTAACAACAACTCTGTATTTTGCTATAACTACATACATCTGTATAACGCGATGCAAGCGTATCAAGCACCCCCACCGCCCGATCCTCGCTCCTCTCCGCTCTATCGCTTGCTTAGCATAGTCCATTTTTTTTTTTATAATTGTGGAATAGTTGTGATCTCAGTAAAATGTAGCTGAGATTTTTATTCTAACACTAACTGCCATAAGGGGCGGCCATCATATGTGATCCAACGTCTGAACCAAGGTGACGTTGTTAGTTTCTATCCGTGTAGGCAGCAGTTGTAATCCATGACTTTCAACGCCCTTAGATGGGGGGCAACTGGACACAAATAGTACATTGTTACACTAGGGGTGAAAGTTACTTATTTCGTCCCGAGGAGTTGGCGGCCTTGCGTAGCGAGGTCGCTAATTCGAGGGACTAAATAAGTAACTTTAACCCCGAGGTAAGCGTTGTGCTTTTCATTACGAATACAAGAAGATAGACCTATTTTTTTTTTTTTTAATAATTTGACAGCTGTTAGTTGAAAGTAAAACTCCCTAGGGATGAAAAGTATGATACTTTTCAGCCCGCTCCTCAGGCAACTTCAGACCTACTTTCAGAGTATAAGTAATGGAAAAAAATGTTTACGTATGCGCAGAGAGTGTATGATTTCATATTGGTTCTATAGAAATCAAATATTTCTATAGAAATCAAATATTTGTCGGTAGCTTGTATCTAACATAAGATACAAAAGTGTCCACGTTTGCGCCCTGCCTGAGACTTCATAATGGCTAAGTGCACAAACCGCCCCAAAGCCAAAACAAAAAAAAAATCCAATAATTGCGGCAAAAGAAAACACGGTTCACAATATCCCATTAATTGATTCATATTTGGAAGTGCGACAATCACTAGCAGACTCACTATATTATCACTCTGATATATTATTACGATAATCTGATTAGCGATTGTCGCTTACGACAACTCGACTCTACATTGACCTCGCCTGGACTGATTCGATGACTAATCAACTCTTCCATGTGAGCAAGACTTATAATGATAGTTACTTTAAAAAAAAAATGCCTTTTTGATGACGATTAGTAATTATCCTTCGTTGTCATAAAGGTATTTTGAATAGACTTTTAAAAAAAGGAGGAGATTCTCAATGAGGTTTTTTTTATAATGTATAGGCTTCACGTTTATAGGTTAATGTATAGACCACTATCTCACCTGATAGTAAGCGATGATGTGGCCGACGATGGAACACGCTTACCTAGAAGCAATCTATTCACTCTCGACTTAAAGACCCCTAGGTTATAGCTATCAGGAAACACAGACTTCGGCAGGGAATTCCACTCCTTAGCTGTATTGTTGGTTAGGTATAGGGGTATAGGTTGTATGTTTTATGTTTGTTAACTCAGAACTCTATCATCTATGAATTCAGTTATATTGTTTTGTTTGAAACGATATATTGCTCCATTTTATTAAAATTCTGACTGAGAGTAGTATTACTACTGTTGTTACTGTTTTGGTGTACAATAAAGTTTATTCTATTCTATTCTATTCTATTCTATTCTACTCTCAGTAGTAGTACTTTCGTCATCGACTGTTGCTTGTGTCGCAGTAGTTACGTCATCTACGGTGATTGTGTCTTAGTTAATAATAATAATAAACCAGATGCATTACCCACGATCATCGGTGTTGATGTACATTCTGCGGAACTGTAACGTAGAGAAATTACGTCTCCCCGCCTCACACCTCACTGTAAGAGGATAGGTTTCGATGTCTGGTTTTGTCGAGTTTTTTTGAACGCAAAGATTGGCAAAGCAGTCTCAAAGAATGTTTTCTTAAAACCGATAGGCACATAATTATGAGGTCGAAGTGAATAAGGGAATCACCCCGTTATCCATGGCTAAAGATGACTGGCGCATACCTATATGACTACTGGTGACCGCAAGGAAGTATGGTACGGCAAGGAGCTCCATGGGCGCTTTTATCGGGCTCTTCATGAGCCTTCTGATGCAAATTTCTTGGATTAATCAAAGAATAGCAGTATCATCAGCGTAAGATATTACTATACCGTGCTTTAGTTTTAGATTACAAAGATCTTTTATGTACATCAAAAATAAAGTAGGCCCTAAACCACTTCCTTTGGGAACACCAAGAATCGTGTTTTTTTTTGTCTGCGCTGAGTACGTTGACAATTTGAACACACTGGGTACCGTCTTCTAGGTAAGTTTTGATGAGTTTTAGCTGAAAAGGTTGTCTTATGCCTACTGCCTCAAGCTTGCGAACTGAATAGCAATATATACTGTACCTCTGTCAAGTTGTTGTGGTAGAAAGTCAGTCAGATGATGTACAGCATCGGCAATTGAAACTTTAGGTCTAAATTCAAAAGACGCTCTTATAAAATTAATTTGTCTTTTAGATATTTGAACAACCTTGCGTTTAATTTTTCCAATAGTTTTGGACATAGCAGGCAGTAGAAAAATAGGTCTATAATTTGTTACTAGTTCTTTAATGCCTGGATTATGAATAGGGATAACAATTGCTCTTTTGAAATAATCGTTAAAATATTCCTGAATTATTCAATAATTTTAATTGTTGTTTCATCCCAACCAATTAGGTAACTTAGGTAAGTCCCCTCTTTGAGGCGTGGCTGGAAAGACCTCACGGCGTCCTTACCTTCCGCAGGTCCTCAGAATCGAATCCAAGACATTACTTATTCTTTAAATACTGTCAGCAGCAACAGCAACATTATTAATAGGCACGAATTCATCTTAAACTCCGTAACAAATTCAAATCGAAAAGATAACCGCTACAAAATGAATTATTCATGAAAGAAACTTCGCAACTTCCGAATATATTTATTGAAATCAAACTCTGATATGGAAGGTGGATAGAAAGTCGGGGGCTCTGACTACGACGTGTTCGAAGTCCATGAATGAAAGTCGTCCATCCCCGTCTACGTCGGCCTCGTCCAACACACTCGCGACGATTTCCTCTCTCTCTTGAGGGTGAAGCTCCCCTTTCGTGAGAAGTCTGGTGGCTTCCAGGAGGTCGTCTCGTCCGATGTACATGTCGTCATCTAGATCGTAGATGCGGAAGGCGTACCTGGGGAAGAAATTTGGGAGGTTATTTTATTGTTAAAACTGCCCCCCTAGCCAAGTTACAACCGTTTCGCTTGCGTAGAACACTGTGAGATGACTTTGCCGCTAATTCTTTTGTTCTGACCACGTGACGAGCGTTGAAGTGACGTCATTACCGCACATTTGAAGCTTTCTACTAGCGTTAAAATTGCAGATTAGTAACTTGGCTAGGAGAACTGAATCGCCAATGCGAAATAAGGCGTAGGACTGTAGGAGATACACATACAGTATAGGTAACCTATACACCACTAATTTTGAATTAGTAAAAATATTTAAAATGCCTATTAGAAAAGGTCTTGTTGTTATTTAAGTAAAGTCTCAATAAATAATATTCATAAACAGCAAAGTTATTAACGTTTGTTTATATCCCAAAATGTCACTCAATTTATGGAAACATTGGCTATTCATTATGAATGAATAAATGATCAAAATAGCGCAATGTGCGTATAGTATTTTCTAATAACAATTGTTATTGAGGCCTTTGCCCAGCAGTGGGACAGCACAGGCTAATATAAAAAAATATAAAAAAATTGTTATGAATTAATTATTCTATAATGATTTTACCAATTATGATGAATTTTCGTGGACAATTTTGGGATTTTATTTTTTTACTTTTGACTACAAAAATATGATTGTAACGAGTAACAAGTAACTAGTACGGATAGAGCCTCATATAAAAAAAAATAGGGGTATATAACCAATCTCAATATAACGATTTCCTTAATTTGACAAATTATTATAAATATTATTACGAATACAATATTTATCAACCATACAAACATACACATATTTAATACCTCTTTACAACGACTTCTCAGTTCCCTGCCACTTTACCCAAGTCTCTTTTTCCACGCAAATTCAAACACTACTAAAAGGTGAAATTGAAATTGACTTGTAGCAACATCTATGACGTCACATAAGAACCAATCCTGCATCGCGCAATCAAAGTTCTCCGCGCTATTAGAACATTTACGACAGCCCGAAATCAACTATAGGGCAGTCGCCTACCAGACCATAAGACCTGTCCGGTCGGAGGATCGTCCCTTTTCAATGGAAGTTTGCTGGACTTTACTCTCTGTTCCGCGTACCTCCAAAGACTTTTAAAATATTTCTTTTTTGTCCAAAAGAAATAGAGCCTACAAACGTTATTTATTAAGGTTGGTGTTGTCGTGTTCAAATGAAACTCGTAAAGTAAAGTAAGCACGTTTTTTAGGTTGCCTGGGTATGTTTTTGGTACCTAAAGCTAAACTAAACATTCGTGACGACTTTTTAAAACGAAATTTAATCAGGTAAGTACTAAAACAATGGAATTCACGTGTGGGAGATTAACTATGTATATTACTTGCTTATTTACTAAATTATGTGAAAATATTAGTCTGGTTATTAGCAGTGGCGGATTATCTATGTAGCAAGAGTAGCAATTGCTACGGGCCCCGCGAATTTTAGGGCCCCGCGCGTTCGGGGAGCCTGCAGTTGAATGTAAAACAATTCTAGTCAAAGTATTGAAATCCAAATACAGCTGCTTTCTTTGAACGTGATAGTCAATTCACTTCAGACTTTCCTATGAAAAAGTTTAATTAAAAGCCTACTGAATCTCTTAGAATTCTCCTATTATTGTACTTTTCACACGTACTTAACCTGTTTCCAAGGTCCCCATCTCTACAATAGTCTTAACAAAATACTGAACTTTTACTCACTCCCTATAATATCATTTAAAAAGAAACTTAATAATTGGCTGCAAACACTTAATTACGACAACACTGAAAGCTTATTGTCGTCTCAATACACCTCCCGATAAAACTTTATTCGGTCATCATTTGATCATCACTCGCTACCATTACTCACAAATATAGGAAAAACACATACATACACACACACAAACAACATTACACACACATACCTTCACACACACCTACACACACTACACTACACACTCATCAAATTTTTTCTTTTTGTATTAATTCCTTTTCTAAAATAGTTTATTTGTCTACTTAAGTCATATAATTTACAAGTCATATTAAAAATACAAAATGAGTTTTAACATGCTGTACCTGTACCTAAATGAAAATATGAAACATCCAATTAGGGTTGGGCCCAGCATCTTTAATACAAGTTGTCTTGGCAACTTAGTAAGGGTGCTGGTGTCGCCACATTATTGTATATTCAATTTAAACTGTATGCACTACTATGTATTTAATGTAAAATGTAAAACATGATGCAAATAAATTATTATTATTATTATTTGTTATTTTTTTGTGTTTTTCTTCTCATGGAAGAGAGATAAACCTTACACACGGGCCGGAACCAAGTATATAAGGTGGAGTTTAAATTGAAAAGGTAGATGTGAGTGTTGAAGAAGTCAGGAATTTTCTTGTGATGCGACAGGTGTTGAGGATCGTGGCTTTTTGAAGCATGTACAGTGTTTGAGCTGGCATCTGTAGAGTGTTGAGGCTCTGTGTTAGTGATTTTGGTATTATGCCTGTAGTCGAGAGAATAATCGGTACAATATGGACAGTTCGAGCTTTCCATTGGGTTTTAATTTCTATGGCGAGATCTTGATACTTACTGAGCTTTTCTGATATTGTGGTTTGAATATTGTGTGAGTTAGGTATTGCTATGTCTATCAAGTATACTATTTTATTGATTTTGTCATGAACTGTAATATCGGGTCTATTGTAATGAATCGTTTTGTCTGTTATGATGGTCCGGTCCCAATAAATTTTGATATCCTGACTTTCTAAAATTGTTTCTGGGGTATATTTATAATACGGTATCATATCAGTTACGAATTTATGTTTATATGCAAAATTTTGGTGTATAATTGCAGCAACTTGGTCATGACGGTGTTTATAATCGGTTTGGGCCAGCGATTTACATGCTCCTGTTATATGTTGGATGGTTTCAGAAGCACTGTTGCAGTGTCTGCACAAATCAGTCGGTTGATTCTGGTCCTTCATGATGTATTTTCTATAATTACGGGTAGCTATGATCTGATCTTGTATAGCTAACATAAAACCCTCAGTCTCGGGAAACAATTCGCCTCGTTTAAGCCATTCGTTCGACATTATTTTATCGACGTGTGGCTGGCTCAAGGAGGCTCGGTGTCTTCCATGAAGGGCTTTAACAGACCAAGCTGCAATTTTTGATTGTGTACTTAGAATGTGTTCATTTATTTGCGTGTTTCTATTTTGGAGATTTAATGGTGTTAATTTTTTATCTGTTTCCGATACATGTTTGTGTAGTAATGAGTGTTCTGATTTACAGTGGAAGTACACTCTGAGTGAATGTATCTGTTTATTGTGTAAATTGTGAATATCTATCAGACCTCTTCCTCCTTCCTGGCGTGGCAGTGTAAGTCGTTGAATGCATGATTTTGGGTGATGTTTTCTATGTTTGGTAAGGAGTGTATGCAAAGTGCGCTGTATTTTTTTGATATCAGTCTTTGACCAGTGTAAAATTCCGAAAGAGTATGTGAGAATAGGTATTGCAAATGTGTTGATGGCTTTAATAGTGTTTCGAGAGTTCAAATTACTTTTTAAGATAAGGTTGAGGCGATGTGTGAATTTTTTTAGCAGTTCTTGTTTTGACAGCTTTTGCTGTATCTGTCTGGACTGTTTAAACCCTAAATACTTGTAAGTACTGTGCTCGTCCATTGGTTCAATTGATTCACCAGATCCAAGTAAGTAACTATTATTTTGAATTCTACCTTTTACAACTGACAAGATTTTGCACTTATCCACTCCAAATGACATGCAAATATCGTCAGAAAATTTCTGTGTTGTATCGGCTAGTTGGAAAAGCGCTTCCCTGTCAGCTGCATATAGCTTTATGTCATCCATGTACATTAGGTGTGTTAGTTTGTATTGTGTATTATTGTGTGCCAGAGTGAATCCCACGTTGGTTTTATCTAACAAGTGTGACAGTGGATTGAGTGCCATACAAAACCATAGAGGGCTTAGAGCATCTCCTTGAAAAATTCCACGATTAATATGTATCGGCTCTGTAGCCACTGTCGCCGAGGGTGAATTAATTTTAAGAACAGTTTGCCAGTTTTGCATAGACGTTTCAAAGAATTGTTTGAGTGTTGGGTGAATTTTGTATAAGTCTAAGACATATAATAGCCATCTGTGCGGGACTGAATCGAAAGCCTTTTGATAGTCGATAAACATAGTATGGATATCCTTTCTACTTTTAACGGCGCTGTTCATAGCTATCGCGTCAATGGTTAGTTGTTCTTTACATCCTTGGCTATGCTTACGACATCCTTTTTGCTGTTCTGCTAGAATATTATTTTTTGTTAAATGTTCATATACTACTTCGCTAATGCAGGCTGTTAATATTTTGTACAAGGTTTGTAAGCATGTAATTGGTCGATACTTTGCGGGATTTATGGTGTCATTTGTATCTTTAGGTATCATATAAGTTACTCCGTGTGTGATGTATATTGGAAGTAGATGTGGTGACTTTATGAATGTATTTAAATGGTTATATAAGAAAGGATGTATGCTCGAGAATTTCTTATACCAGTAGTT
This sequence comes from Mythimna lalbum, assembly GCA_949319445.1. Classification (NCBI taxonomy): domain Eukaryota; kingdom Metazoa; phylum Arthropoda; class Insecta; order Lepidoptera; family Noctuidae; genus Mythimna; species Mythimna lalbum. Next base: position 3,444,556 of record OX439345.1, on the reverse strand, counting down.
GTGGATATTGTCAGTGCCTGGCGCTTTCCAGTTGTGTGTGCGTTTGATGACTTCTATAAATGTGCTTATTGGTATAACCTCAAATTCCATATCCGGGATTTCTGTAGTTGCATCGCTGACCCAGTCCGCGCGATCATTATGGTATACTGGGTTTTCCCAAATATTGGCCCAAAATTCTCGTAGTGATTCAGATGAAGGTGTATCTAGAGTTTGGTTAGGGGTATCTCTACTATTAGCTGTAAGGTTTCTGTAAAATATTTTTTCATTACTTTTAAATTTAGTGTTTTGCACTTTACGATTAGTGCATGTTATATATCTTTTAAGTCTACTGGATGCTGCGCTTAATTTTTGTTTTAAAGTGTCCAAAAAGTGTTCTATTTGTGTATTAGAATTTTCATATTGAGCGTGTAGTTGATATTTTCGCTTTATTTGTTCGACTGCTGCTACTAATTTTTGACTTCTATTACCATTAATGAAATGTGTTAGCCTACCTATATTTGCTCTTAAATTTTGGATTCTTTTTTCTAACCTAATTTGCCATTTTGGTTTTCTATCTAATTTATATGTACGATGTTCACTTTGTGTTGAGTCAGCTATTTTGGCTCCGTTGCATATAGCTGCCGTCCATGCTGCACAGTAAATTATTGTCTGCATTTTGATAAACTCAGTATCGCCATTAACGTGTTTAGGAAGAATGACGGTATTTATGTACGAAACTATTACAGAAAACTTTTTCGATGTCTTCTGCTTGGGAATGTATGGCCTATTAGTGGGGTGTGTATCGTTAAAATTTAGTTGAGCTTGCTGAAATGTGGCTTCTATTTCTGTATTAGTTTCTGGAATAGGATCAAGATTGGCTTGCGTAGGCTCTGATTGAACAAAATTGATGTTATTCAAGAAACTATCATCTTCTTCCGTGTTTACTTGTGATTCAAGAACGATGTCTGAACCAACGCTGTTATTCAAAAATACGTTGGTTGTGAGACAGTTTGTAGGTGTGTCAGTGGAGTTAGCATTTGTTCCAAGTAGGTCTAATTCGGTCTGCGATTGTGTATTTAAATGGTCGCCACTTGTGTGTTCAGTGTTTTGGTTGTTGGTGTTGGAATCCTCTAGTTCTAATGCTACCTGATTTTTAATCTCTTCTAACTTTTTGTTGTCTATGTATGCATTATTTATAATCGCTCTCACTTGATCCGATAATCTCTGTTCTGTTAAATGTGTTAGTTCCGGGTATATGTTTATAAATTGTTCACGTAAATGTTTTCTATAAGCTGTTTTATTTGTTTCCAATTGCGTAACAGTATAATATATTCTAATAATTGATTCATTATGTTCATAGGTCCATCTCATGCGCTGGCTGGATTGTGTGGAGTGTAGCTGTATCTGAGTGTGAAACATTTGTAGTTCAACCCTGACCTCTTCATAAATCTGATCAATAGTGTTTTGTGGTAGCAATTTTTTTTGAACTATAGCTCTACGCTGGTCGCCTATCCTTTGTCGGCTAACTTGCATATCTGGGTATTTTTCTAAGAATTTAGTATGAAGTGAAGGAGGATATGCATTTTTGTCTGTGTCCATATTAGTAAGATAAAGATAAGTGCGTAGGATAAATTTATTCATTTCAATACTCCATTTCCTACGACTTGTTGCAGTCTTTGCAGTGGGTACAGTATCATCGACAGAATTTGTCTTCTGCACAACATCCGCTGACTGTATTGATGATGAAGAAGGCGTCGAAGTGACGCGGAAAGATTGTGATGATGATGGGATTGATGAAAAAAGAGTTGAAGGAGATAACGAAACGGGTAGTGAAGTCTCGTTATCTTTTTGAGGCATACTTGCCAGAAGTTGTTTTTTAGTTTTAGATCTAGTATTCATGATATTCCCACGATTAGCTAGGGATTTAGAAAGTCAACCACAGCAGAGCCCTGCATTCACTGTGGCAAGGGTAAATAAAACTGGAGGTTCCCTGTTATCCAGAGTTTGCACACTAGCGACTAGCGCATTCCCCTAGCCATGCAGCCCTCGGCATGTGCAACCTTGGCTTGGATTGTATCTCTCTTAGTCTGGCTCTTTGCCTTAGACCTGTCTCGACAAAGTGAACTCTGTCGTCATAGGCCTAGGGCTCAGAGCACGCAAGCCCCATCACGGCGTCAACGTAGAGATACGACGATGGGGTTATTATTATTATTATTATTATTATTATTAACCCAATCTTAAAATCCACAGGGCTATTTTTTGGCTAAGTCAAAATTATGGCAGTAAATCCCCACACATGTCCCCAAAACACGGTGGAGCAAACAGTAGAGGTGTGCCTTGGGCAGAGCACCGCCTTGTCTTCGTGAGGGCGCCAACGACCTTTCGCGCCGGGCCTTGTGGTACAGGCCATGATTCATGGAGCGAGGAAGAATACGACGGCTCCAGCCACTGAGATCTTGACCGCGATTTCCGGCCACCATAGGTGTGGACAACGGGTAGCTCGCCGTCCAGCCATCCGGTGAACGTCCGAATCGGGCCCAAGTCTTCAACGGGGCGTAGTGTTCTATGAACGACTTAAAGAGATGCCAGCAAAACCGTAGATGCCCATCAGGGTTGAAACCTACTAGGACCATGGGTTTGCTGGGCTCCGGAATGCAAGGTAAAGAAGGAACATAGGAGTGGGGTTTAGTCAGTAAAAATCTGACATGCCCGCTCTAGAGTGGGAGAAGTCATTGGATGATTTCTCATCTAAAAGAAAAACGGGGCTCTTAGGTCGAATTTGATACAGGCGTTGCTTCAGCTTAATCCGCCACTGGTTATTAGCTACCGTACGCTATTTTGAATACTGCCGGCTATTTAAAACGGATTATGATCACGTCTATTGTAAATTTGTAAAGATAATTATCTTCAAAACTTTTCTCGACAGTAATGCTTGGTTCGCGTGAGGTATTCAGAAAACATTAAAATGTAGTTCTTCCAGGCGAAATTGTCGGAAAATGGTGGACTGGAATAAATTGCGAACAATGTAAAATAAAAAGTTTGTTCTAACCTTGAGAAGAGATTTGACTATACTCGACTGAGACTGACTATATATGCTTATTATTTTCTAGGTGAGTATTATTATTATTGTTGTTTAGTATTATTATGTCTCTGCACTACCTTAAGGTGGTGCATCACGACACACATTTTCGCTGTTTTTCATACAACCGCTCATAACTGATTATGACGTTATTACACATTTTTCTTTTCATTAGATATTTTGGAAACACATTATCTTGTGGATATTATCTAGGTTTCTATAGAAACCAATTTCTAAATTTGTGTAAAACTAATTCAGTAAAAACCTCTGAAAATCTCCTATTTTGTATGAACTTTGACACTTCATAATTTGCCTAAAAGTTAAAAAAGTAAAACTATAGAAACCTTGCAAATTTTATTAAGATTCTTAATGACGACAACTTTTTCCAAAAACTTTTAAGGGTTAAAAAAAACAGCTATTTCCTGGAGCAAGTTTTGTGAAATTTTCGAGTAAATCTCGGAATTACCGAATACTAACAGAGTTTTCAGGCGTTATCTCTCTGTTTTTGTGTTGCCTTTTCGTCAAACATCGCGTTGGATTGCATAAAATGAAGTAACAAGCTTTTAAACCATTTTCGATGTTTACGATAGGCGAGTGGAAAAGGACCCTCTTAAGGTCGACTTGTAAATAATGCCTAAAGTATTAAGTCCGCCTTTGTACAGTGTTTATTACTAGTGCATAAAGTTTTAATAGATAATATTTTATTGAGATTGTTAAAAAACTTCATAAATAATCACATGCGCGGCGACCACCGGTGGCCGCGCATCTATTGTCTTACTATTGTGTCTCTAATTGACGGTATCTGAAGGGTTAATAATAATTGTTATTGTAGTATTTTTTTAAATTGTACTGAAACTATATTCCGAACTTGCTTTTGCCCGCAGCTTCGCCCACGTACATAAAATATAGCATATACCACTAAGGAATAAAGCAACTTTTTAACAGTGAAAAAATGTTTGCTATCAGACCAGTGTTTTCAGAGATTACCTCCTACAAACAAAAAAAAAACAACTTTACCTCTTTATAGTATTAGTGTAGATCTCTTAACCCTTCAGATACCGTCAATTAGAGACACAATAGTAAGACAATAGATGCGCGGCCACCGGTGGTCGCTTGGGGATTCATGAATTAATAAATCTCTTCAAAAAAAGAAAATCGCGCGTCATATCACTACCTATACGCGTAAGTGCCTGTACGAGAACCCGCCAAATTACTCAGCGAAACCTTTTTACTGATTTCCGTAAATAAAAAAAAAATCTATTACATATATTTTGGAGACGAGAATCTCGAACATAATCTAATCACATCTAATTTTTGTGCAGATTTCAAATTGTTCCTTGTATAATGTTTAAAGCAGCGTTTTTGCCAATATGAGCACTATTTACAGAAAAAAATTAAGAACCAACTTGACCTACGTGCAGACAGTGCAGTGTTTAATTAGCAAAAAAGGTACAATCATGGACAGAAAGATATTTGTTTGTTTAACTTTTGCTTATTTTTCCTACGGTGACTAACTTGTTGGGCGCAGTGAGGACAAACAGGGCAATTGCTCCATTCACCCTACTTTGTCTGCCTCGCCCTGTCTCATCTAGTTAGCAATCATAATAATTATATGTAAGATATTTCTTTGTATAAAAATACTTGAGCGCTTAATTAGAACTTTTAATTTATTTTCACCATTCAAAGTCAAGTATTATATAAATAAATACGAGAATAAAACAGCCTTTATTTATTACCAATTATGTTATTAACATTACTTCAATAATTGTAGTAATAAATTGCATTTAAGGTATTAGATTTCAAAATAAAATGGTTATTGAAATATTAATATTTTTTTTTAATACATCATATATATTTTTTATTATTATTTTTTCGTATTATACTTATATAAGAAGTGACGCAAGAACCCTTCTCAGATAAAAAGCCAGAGCTTGCTACATGTCCCTATCCTGTGCTACTCCAATCCAATCCAGCTCAGTGCGCTGAGTGCGAGTTGTTTTTACGTAATCGAAGCGCTTCGCGCGTTTGCTTCTCTGATTGGTTAATATTTCGGAGCGGGCCAATTGGAGCACAAACGTCATAAACGCGTTGAACGCATTTACGTGCAACAAACTTTCACTAGTCGCTTTGATGTGTCCGTGATCTCGTCGGCACAACTACTATTAATTATAATATAATATTATTATACCTCTTGCTAATTGTACCTACAGATATTCTAAAATATTCTGTAATTTGTACAAAAAAAAACATTAAACTGCAATGCTTTGTATTGTGTTATGATAAATTATACAAGACAAAAAAAAAGTAGTAAAATTATATCCACGTTTAAGTATTTTCTTTATTTAGGGCCGTAACTATAAATAAAGAAAGGAAGGCCAAAGAAAAGATGGATGGATTGTAGGAAAAGTGATATAAAAGAAAAGGAAGTTAGTGATAGCATGGCGGGTGACAGGATAGAATGGAAGATAAAAACGTGTTGCGCCGACCCCAAATAACACGAGACAAGGGCAGGAAGATGATGATGAGGGCCGTAACTTGTAATGTGTATATCTTACCACGCCTTTATATCTCTAGGTGCAGCTTCGCTGAAGACCGACATCATGTCGAGGAAGTCTTCGAAGGTGAGGTTGCCGGAGCCGTCGTGTGAGAACACTTGACATATTCGACGTTTGAACGGATTCTCCTTAAACAGAAAAAAAGCAGTTAGGGCTTTATCGCAGTAGCGGATTGCGAGCGGTTGCAGGGCGGAGCGGGCGCGCAGTTAATGCGTTGCAAACACGCCGCGGCTGCCCAGCGAAGACGTCGCGGACGCGTGGCTAGTTCGCATTTTCAACGTATGTTTGTAGCAAGTTAACGACGTACAATACACTTAGGAACAAAATGGATTCCGATGAAGAAACACTGTTATTGGCTTTGTTACTTCGAAGATGCTAGAGACCGGCACTTCGTTGCGGATACGCGGCGTGTTCGTTGCGCGCCCGTAACGTATTCGTTGCGTACCCGCACCGCTTTGACGACGTTTGCAATCTACAGTATGTCAAAGCCCTTAATTAAACGTTTCTCTACTACGTTGGGGTCCAGGCCTGCAAGATTACACGAAAGGGTCACCAAAGCCCAGGAACGTATAGAGCCACTGAAGGGACACAGGTGAGCTATAGTCAGTAAAAATCTTATTCCTTTTCGCTCCACACACAGCAGGGGGAGCCACTTGATGACTACCCACCGAAAGGAAAAGATTTATTTCGCTAGATGCTGATGCTGAAGGAACACAGGCGGTTTTGAGCTAGTAACAGTTTGACATTCCTTCTCGCACTGCGGCTGCAATTCTATTATTAAGTTAAAATTAAAATACTATTAAGGAAATTCGGTTATTTAGAATGAAAATTATACGAAGATCAATCGGATTGTGTGTAGGGCACATTGCTCGCAGAGCAGATGGCCGTTGGGCCGAAAGGTTCTGGAGTGGCGACCGCGTGCCGGAAAACGCAACGTTGGAAGGCCTCCTACAAGGTGGACCGATGACCTGGTGAAGGTTGAGGGAATGCGATGGATGCGGGAGGCATATGTCCAATAATGGACGTCTTTCGACTGAGATGATGATGAATTTATTATCTCGAAAAACGTAGCGTTGGAAGACCTCATACAAGGTGGACCGATGACCTGGTGAGAGTCGCAAGAATGAGGTGGATGCGAGACGCACAGGACCGTTCGTTGTGGTGACACTTGGGGGAGGCCTTTGTCCAACAGTGAACGTCCTACGGTTGAAACGATGATGATGAATTGATTATCTTAAATTTTAAGTATTAATCAATTTACTCGTAACGTTGAACGTTGAATTTGCTTAGAGCTTACAAATGTGGAGATTATTTGTCTGACTTTTTAAGTCAAACGCAATTCTTAAATTTTTCTTCCACAAATTCTTTTTTCGTACGTTAATTCTAAATCTCTTACGTCATAACATTGAATCGAGTTACCAAAGTTACACTTTTTAAAAAGAATTGATTGTGTAATCAACGGTAAAACTTTTTAACGTAAATCGTTTCGGCAAAGACATACAAATTACATGATTCTTAGAATTATTTTCAACTTAATTCGTAGGATTGTTAAATAGTTATTATAGCAACTGAAAGAATATAAGTGGGTTTTAGTCAGTAAAAGTTTGTCACTCCCTCGCGCTTGTTTTTTCCGGTAGGAAAATCATCCAATGATATCTTCCACTCTTGGGCGGAGCGGGAGATAGTGTCAGGCTTTTACTGACTAAAAACCCACCTCGTTCTTTCGTGCCTTCATACCGCGGCTGGGCTGCCTGCAAAACACGAAACACGTGTCTAGTATTTTTATTTAAAAAAATTATGTACATTTCTTAAGAGGGTCCTTCTCCACTCGCATATCGTAAACATCGATAATGGTTTAAAAGCTTGTTACTTCATTTAATGCAATCCAACGCGATGTTTGACGAAAAGGCAACGCAAAAAAAAGAGAGATAACGCCTGGAAACTCTGTTAGTATTCGGTAATTCCGAGATTTACTCGAAAATTTCACAAAACTTGCTCCAGGAAATAGCTGTTTTTTTTAAACCCTTAAAAGTTTTTGGAAAAAGTTGTCGTCATTTAGAATCTTAATAAAATTTGCAAGGTCTTTAGAGGATTACTTTTTTAATTTTAAGGCAAATTATGAAGTGTCAAAGTTCATACAAAAGGACATTTTCAGAGGTTTTTACTGGATTAGTTTTACACAAATTTAGAAATTGGTTTCTTTAGAAACCTAGATAATATCCACAAGATACTGTGTTTCCAAAATATCTAATTAAAAGTGTGTAATAACGTCATAATCAGTTATGAGCGGTTGTATGAAAAACAGTGAAAATGTGAGTCGTGATGCACCACCTTAAGGCTCAACTCACACCAAAAGAGCGTCGAAGCGCTGCGAACCGGAGCGTAGTTTCAGTGTCATATGAATTTTAACTTTATTTTCATTACTTATAATACTTATTATCGCATGAGAAACTCGAAAGAGTCGCGCGGATGCCCGCGGCGCCGCTGGAATGCCATACGCGCGACACGCGCGCGCGCTTCTTTGGTGTGAGTTGAGCCTAACTGTATCATGAAAAGTCACAAAGTTATAAGCTTGTTATGTAAGCAAAATTACAGTAGCCATCCTGGCAACTGAGGCGTTGTATTACACTTTCACCCAGGTTTTTGCTGGCACCTAATACCAGCTATGACCTGCCGTGACTTGTGTTGTACTTAGCGTCGGTGGTGTCCCAATTGTAATCTTTTTAAATATTTTTGGGAAAAATTTAACATGGTGTAAAAACTACTGGAATCGATTCAGTTACTGATTTTGAACTAACTATATTCAGGTTTCGCATTAAACTAAAAATAATGTTGTATAGCGCTGTTTAAATCTAAAGGCAATTTATTAAATAATGTAACCGATTGGTATTGTGCTTCACAATATTTAAATTAGGCTGTATTTTGCCTGCAACAAACATCTTTCGACTGAAGGTAATGATAGAAAAGAAAGAGACAGAATTGTTATTTAGAATGATCGATGTCAAAATTTGTAATTCGTAAAAGATTCTCTACAGATCATGATCGAAACACAACACTGCGCTCCAAAACGCAAATCGCTGATGTGGACGAGCTGTGGGCGCGTAAAACGCCGAATTAGTGCCCTGACACAGCAACGCGGGGCTGAGGCGGACCACTAAGGAGATGGCGGGACGACCTGGATTGCTTCCTTAAGAATTGATATGAGAAAACGAGGAACCGTGATCGTTGGGAGGAGTGGTGTGAGGCCTCTGCCCAGCAAAGAGACAATATGCGCTAACTATAAATTAAATTAAAAAAAAAGATTATCCAGGTTAAATTTCGTTACTGTTTTTATAACACAGTGTACTTTATTCACGCTAACGATCGCAGAAATTGATACTGTCCCGCTAATCCAATTACTTAGATTAGATGTTGATGTACCCACTATTGCTGGCGTAACACTCTTAATCCAATTGGATTTCGGCTACGAAAATAAATCCACCTACTTCAATACATGGACACACACTATACAGTCCTTAAAATGTAGGTAATCCAGATTTTCAGTGCAATTGCAGTCGTCACCACCATATCACTCGAAATATCCGAAATCCGTTCACTGTCAGATTATAGGAAATAATAAGTTTACCATAGTAGGTAAACTTAAGTATCGTAAGTAAGTGCATTAAGTTTATCATTGTAACCGAGGCGGAATTCGCACGAGCCCTAGGCGAGTTTGCACGTGTATCAAACGTCGTTTTTCAACACACGAAAAAATACTTTCTCTGAAAATTACATTGCATTTTTGTAGAAGTCTTACTTTTAATTCCGGTAACTTTTCTATCTCCTCCAAAGGCACTACGATGGTGTGTGGCTGGTTCTCCGTCATTCTTTTAGGCACTAGGGCAGGATTCACTTCTCTGAAGCGTTTGAAAACTCTGGAAATTGAAACAAAGGATATATAAATGATAAAAAGACGAATAATTTTGAAACTGAAAAAAATATTGTTATGAATTGACTTCCTTCTAGGTCGAGCTAATCAAGGTTTTTTTTTTCGAATTAGGCTCATAATGCTATCCTCATCATCATCATTTCCACCGAAAGACGTCCACTGTTAAACATAGGGTTCTCCCAAGCGTCATAATCACCTATCCTGGTGACTCTAACGTCGTCGGTCCACCTTATGGGAGGCCTTCCAACGCTGCGTTTTCCGGTTGCCACTTCTTTCGGTTCCATCGATCATCCGTTCAGTTCGTTCATCCGTTTAGTTTGGTTAATGCTATTGAAATGACAGCATTCTAATTTTTCTTTCTTAATTTATTTATTACTGTCGGTTGTTCTGTATGAATAATTTCAAATAAAACTTCTGTCAACATAAATCACCAAATTTTTTATCCACCCTCGTTTCTAATTTGTGCTGAGAACAGCGCGGTTTTATGTCAACTCTCCCAAATGAGTAATGCCCTCATTTGTCTTTTTTCCATACCCCTGTTATACGAAACATAATGTTCCGAGAAAATATAGAAAGCCTAGGAGCTGTACAGAATTACAAATATAATTTTTCATGAAATATTAGGCACATAAACTTACAGGCTCTCGATAAAAGCAACTTTGATTTAGGATTGTTTATGGGCAAAAAGGTGTCCTGTTTAGTAGGTCTAACTTCAAGAAAGAAGTTAAAGGGTCTACCAGATGGTTGCAAACCAATATCCTATCAGAGATGATGTTGGTAGTTTCAATCCGTTTAGACAGCAGCCCCCCTAGCCAAGCTACAACCGTTTCGCTTACGTCGAACGCTTCGAGTTGACCTTGCGGCCAATTCTTTTGTTCTGACCACGTGATTGAGCGTCATTCCCATACATTTGAAGCTGTCTACTAGCGTTAACTATTGCAGATTAGCAACTTGGCTAGGCGGGCAGTTCCGATCCACGACCTTCAACGCCCTTGGTTGTCGAGTTGGCAAGCGCGTTTTCCCAACCGCTGTACCTAACTGATTTGCGAACGTCTTGTACCTGTCTCACTAAAGTGGATCACCATCAACGATTGCATTAGTGCTTACCATGAGGTAGGATCGTAGTCTAGCTCTGTTTTATATCATCAAAAATGATATCGATTGATGTCTATAATAATTACATCTATACTACACGGTATACGTACTGGCTATATTCATTATAATAATATAAATATTATAATGTAATATAATATTCCACAACTATCTTACAACGCCGTCTAGTCTTAAGCTAAGCAGAGCTTGTGTAATGAGTACCTACTAGACAGACAACTGATATAATATATATATAATATATTCCACAACTATCACACAACGCCGTCTAGTCCCAAGCTAAGCAGAGCTTGTGTTATGGGTACTAGACAACTGATAAACATACTTAAATATTTCTAAATACATACATATTATAGATAAATTACACCCAGACACAGAACAAATGAACATGCTCATCACATAAACATTTGTCCTGGGTGGGAATCGAACCCACGACCTCCGGTTTAGCAGTCAGGGCCACTAATCACTAGACCAACAGGCCAGTCTAAACATACTTATACAACGTGAAACGTTAAATGCGCAAAACCTGAAAATAGTTTGATAAGGAGCAGAATCAATGAAACTACTTTTTAATATAGGTTACATTTTTTTTAAAAATCTTCATTAAAAATGTCGCCCTGTCTATTTATGAATAGGTCAAGCCTTCACGTGCACAAACCTGCCGTAATAGGTAAACAAACACAAATGGTTGTAGTTCAATAAAATTTTCTCATACACGGGATGATAAAAGTTCTTATTTAATGCAGATATTAATTTTAATCAAAATAAAACTGCACATAAAACCTTTTTTGTATAAAGTAATTTTTCTCTCTCAGAATTAGTTCAATTTAATTAAAAATCGTTTGAGGTGTCTGAGGTTTTGCGCATTTAACGTTACACGTTGTATATTTATAAATAAAATACATATTATAGATAAATTACCAGACACAGAACAAATGCTCATCACACAAACATTGGTCCTGGTTTTGTTCAAACGCAGGAGAACCAAGGTTACCGACATAGCTCGAAGAGTCGCCAAATTTAAGTGGCAATGAGCAGGGCACATTGCACGCAGAACGATGGAGACGAAAGGTTTTGGAGTGGCAACCACGTACCGGAAGACGCAGCGCAGGTCTCCAACAAGATGACGCACAGGACCGGTCGTTGGGGCGACGCTTGGGGGAGGTCTATGTCCAGCAGTGGACGTCCGTCGGCTGATATGAAGATGATGATGATTGTTCAAACATTTGTTTTGTCAAACGTTTGTGCCAAATTATGTCTAAACTATACACTATACATGCTGAAAAAGATTATTAATTTCTGTTAGTCTTGTAAATAGACAAGCCTTGACTTCTGTGAAGGACAAAATTAAACGAACAGACAGCTGTAAGTAGTTGACAAGTTCTAACTTCATTAAAAATGACTAGTTAACTAATACTCGTCGAGTATCGATCAGGACAGTTATAATGTCCCAAAATAGTTTACGATAGTCTGTTTTTTTTTAAACATTACCTTTGTTAATTGGGTCCTATTTTATTGAATTTAGTAAATGAATTTTACGGTTTATGTATCTTTGGAGGTATGCGGAACGGTGTAAAGCCTCACATACTTTTTTTATGATGGGAAAATCATCAAATGACAACCCCCGCTCTTGGGCGGAGCGGGAAATAGTGTCAGACTCTTACTAACTAAAAACCCATCCCGTTCCTTCGTGCCTTCATACTGGGGCTGAGTTACCTCTCGAAACTAATCCTGGCCCCAGTAGGCTTCGATCCAGCTGGGGCCCCTGCTGTTGCTGACAACTCCTTCAGGCGCGTGGGAACAGACCGCGCCGTCAACGACTTGGGGTCTGTCTGGACAGTTCAGGACGGTCGGACAGCGAGCTACCCATTGCTCACCGTCCACAAGCCGTTGCCTGATGCGGTCGGCCTACTCTTTTGCTAGCATTACTGCTTTGCAGAAGGAGGCGACTGCCTGCCACTCCTTGCTCCTGCCTGAGAGGTCTCCGCCGCCAATCGCCCAAAGCCTCTCATACCTGCGTTGTAAAGCACAGATTCTCCGACCTGATTTGTGTTATATGTTATTCGGCCAATTGCACGATTGATGATTTCGGATTTTTGTACATAATTCAAGTCGCTTTCGAATTTTCGGTTCTAATGACGTTTTACGGAGAAGCGCTTCTTGAAATACGAAATTTGCAAAGATATGGCCTTTGCTACTTTTGTTTATTACACTGTTGTATTTTATTTTATTGTTTTCAATAGATAGTTCTACTGTTTCACATTTGTTTGTTACAATATAAAGAGTCTTGATACTCCATAAAAGGGCCATGATTGTTTCTTTTGACATGTTTACCACCTAAGCCTACATTGTGGAATGCAATAAAGAATTGAGTATTGAGTAAAAAATTTAGAGCATTGCCTCTTGAATCGACTTTCCTCGAAAGGTTTTACATACAAAGTTGTCCGTCTGTGCAAGAATGACTAAGATCTTTTACAATATGTTATTTCTTTATACATATTTAAACTAGCATTTGATTTTTTCAGGTATACTATTGAAGAACAGGTTTTTTGGCCATTGCTGTTGTATTTGAATTATCAATAAAGAATGAGCCACTCTTGTCTTTTTTCTTTTCCATCCAAACTGTATTGTCGTAAATTTTTTCATTGAATAGCAGAAGGCAAGAAGATAAAAATGTGACTGGTAGCCCAGAGATATACTACTGTTTTGTAATTAGTACAAATACTTTCAAGGCTTATTAGAAAAGGTCTTGTTATTATTTAAGTAATTATTAGCGTTTATTTATATCCCAAAATGACATTTTGCGATCTGGCTACTATTGATTATTATGAATGAAACAAAATTAAAAAAAAAACAATGTGCGTAGTTTTCTAATAACGATTATTATGAATGATTGATTCAATTATAAACTTAGGTACCAATTATGACCAATTTTCGTGGAAAATTTTGGGATTTCGTTTTTTTTTTTTTACTTTTGGTTACAAATATTATGATCAGACCCATTTTTTTTTTTGTCAGAAAGTGTAATGGTATTATAGCTTATTGCTCACGAGTCATGACGTTACTGTCATGACAGTAGATACTATCTTTACAAAACTTAAGGAGCATTACCCTCTGACTCGACATTTTCCTGTAACACTGTCATCGTATTGGAGGATGAATCACACCTGACCGAAGCTTTTGTACACTTGTATCGAATACAGGTGCTTGACCTTTGACACTAAACCGTAACGTTGACATTGTAGGTAATCAAACAAATCTGAAAACTATAGAAACATTTGTGCGGACAAGGTCAGATATGAAATGAGTCATAATAGTATGTAAACGCGGAAAACCGTAATTTTTCAGGTTATTTTCGGTTAAGGTGGAAATCTTAAGAGGGTACTTCCCAACACGTCGATGGTCAACCTGAGCATGGTAATAATATCATACAGTATTCCAACTTCATACAAACGGACGAAACGCGAGCTATACCTACGCGTCTCGGTTGTAGCATGGGCTCGGCATGTAGACAGTCGCGACCGTCGCAACTGTGCCGCAGTGACGAACGGACACGACGGTTTTTTTTAACTATAATCGCGTGATTATTGTTAGTTTGTATAATTCAAAGTAAAGACGTGGTATTTTATTATTAATAATAGTGGTTTATTGTACTATGTGTATGAATAATACTAGAAAAAAGCATTTTATTTAAATCTACCAATCAAAATACTACACGCATTTTTATTGAACACTTCCTATTCAATCCACAAAGTATTTTGTTTATATAAAAAAGTAAGTACATTTACAATCACAAAAATAAATGGAGACAAACTAGGCAAATGTAATTAGATTGCTGGAGGCGGGCAGCCCTATCGCATGTTTACGTACCGCGCGGCTGTAGGCATTTATTTCAAAGATACGGCCGAGTTATAATATACTGTACTATTACCACGGTAATAGAATCATACAGTATTGTTGTATTGTCTATTACCGTGACCTGAGCATGGTTTAATCTTTCGAATACCGTAATTAAATACACAATAGAAAGACCATGAGAGATCGAATGCCAGCGTTCGCTTGGGGTTTAATGAATTAAAAGCGTGTTGTATCATCCGACGCAATGTTTGATAAAGAGGCAACGTGAAAAAATAAAGATAACAACGCATTTGGTAATTCTGTCATTTACTCGAATATTTCAAAAAAGTTATTCCAGGAAAAATAAGTGCAAAGTTTTTTTGTGTTTTTTTTTTTTATTTCGTTTATGACTCCATTATGAGTTCGCGCAAAATAGCAGTTTTTCAGAAGGCTTTGCCAAATTAGTTTTCCATAATTTTATTATTTGATTTCAATTTTCTATTGTATACCTAGATAGTATAATAATATCCAAAAGAGTGTTTCAAAAATATCTAGAGAAATATGTGTAAAAACGTCATTAATCGCATAAGAGCGGTAGTATGAAAAATAATGAAAATGTATTTAATAGAATAGAATAAACCGTTTTGTACACCAAAAAACTGACACAACTCATCATCATCACCATTTTAGCCGAAAGACGTTCATTGTTGGACATAGGCCTCCCTCTAGCGTCCTCATGAATGGTCCTGTGAGTCTCGCATCTATCAGATTCCCGCAACCCTGACTAGATCATCGGTCCAACTTGTGGGAGACCTTGAAACGCTTCGTGTTCCAGTACGCGGTCTCCACTCCAGAACGTTGGAATACCCACAAACCAATTAATTCATGAATCCCCAAGCGACCACCGGTGGCCGCGCATCTATTGTCTTACTATTGTGTCTCTAATTGACGGTATATGAAGGGTTAATATTAATACATTTTGAGTATTGTGATCACTCACTATAATATTGTAAGTATGATCACTCACAATACCTACTATTATGTAGGTATTGTGAGTGATCATACTTACAATATTATAGTGAGTTCGATTGTCGAAGTATGAATAATTTACCTTAGTTTTAAATTTTGTTCTCATTTAAGTGAAATGTAAATTTCTTTATGAGCAATAAAATCTTAACCAGAACGTCCGTCCGTCCCCATTGACACAACTTATGCATAAATTTAACCCTTCAGATACCGTCAATTAGAGACACAATAGTAAGACAATAGATGCGTGGCCACCGGTGGTCGCTTGGGGATTCATGAATTAAATCTATGAGTACAATGGCGGTCTTATGTATTTCGGGATTGGGCGCCCTTAAGCAAAAACTAGTTCTTATATGGTATTTGTTACGTGATAATTCACATTAAACTTAAGTGTTTATTAAATCCGATAAGTTTGTGGCTAAAAATATTCAATGCGCCATATAAGTTGCGTAGCGAATTTGACGCAGGAGCTTAGCCTTATCCGCATTAGGGTGGATATGTATCAGCATAAAATTCAATGTGCTAATAAGTATTGGTGACTAGGGATTTTCAGTGGCTTCGTGGGCGTCATCGTCGAAAAATTATGCCAAGGGAACATACTTGTAGTCGATGAACTAGTATTTTATGTTCTAATTTTGTCTATGGCCGAAGTAAAGTAGAGAACGATAGATAGACTGCGTGAAAGTTTTTCTATGAGTATGTATATGTATATTCGTGTATTTAGTTCATCTATTTGGGTAAATTAAGAGTATACAGTTACATAAATGTTTTTTTTTTCTTTCTTTTCGTTGTTTCTACGGCTTATTTGTATACTAGTTTTTACCCGCGCCTTCGCTCGCATTAAATTCAGGGTAACACGGTTCTCCTGGGGAGTGGGGGGTTAGAAAGAGACAAAAAGTATTCTATATCACTCTCCATCTCTTCAACTAACTCCATTTAAAAAATCACGTCAATTCGTCGCTCCGTTTTGCCGTGAAAGACGGACAAACAGACACACACACTTTCCCATTTATAATATTAGTATATTAGTATGAATAATTTCCTGTTTCCCTAAAAAGGCGAATGTTGGCTAAAACGGAACTCTTTTAAGATCACTTTGTTGTCCATCTGTCCGTTTGTCAAGATTCCTTTACTCAACAAAAAAAAAACTTCGAGTCTGGGTTGGTTCCCTCTTCATCCCACTATCACCTTTTAAAACATATCCAAAATGCACTTACCAAACCTCTGGAAATCCACAAATATGCCTAAGGCATTAAGTCCGCCTTTGTACTGTTTTAGTGCATAAAGTTTTAATAATTAATAAATAAATAAATAAATAAAATATGAAAAAGTACACCATGAATTTTTTTTTAAATAAAATTGACTATAATACCAAGCGTCGGGCAAATATGAAAACACGATATAAATTAATCGGCTCTAGCTAGGTAAACAAAGCTAAAAAACACACTACATCAAAATTGAAACGGTTATAATCACAGACTGAAATGCTAAGCGGGATTATGTTCTGTGTTTTGTCCCTAACAACGTTAAGCTGGACAGCTTTGAAATTGTTTTGTTTTTGTAGTACTAGCAGATACATTGTTTTCGTTTAGTCTACAACAGAAAATTGACTGAAAAGACGTCGCATTGCAGGAGTTTAAGGCATAGTCTTTTGAACGTCTGGCTGGAGTTTAATGCACACAAACACGTACTGCCTGAATCTACCTAGATTAAATGATATTTCGTTACTTTAAAAAAATGCCTTGTAATTTTCTTTTTTTTTCTTTTGGAATCTGTTAAATCTATTTTTGAATATACGACGCTGGGCTACATTTCAATTGACCTGCAATTCTTTCAAATACCGAAAACACCACGCCACAATATCATACCTATTATTACCTATTCATTAACAACTTCCTTTTAGACTTGCTTTTTTTAAATGAAATCCCATTCCCCTCATAATTCTCCAAAAGGTGTTGCTACAACCGTATAAATCGATGACAACTTTTATTTTTTCTGTAGACAGACAGGGAAGCCAACAATACGATGAAGGGATATCTTTAGTAAAACGCACTAGAGGTTATCCAGGCATACATGCTAGTCGGTAATGTGCCGCACATACAAAACTACGATGAATTTGAACGTGCTTATTTGAATCGATCAGCCCCCCTAGCCAAGTTACAACCGTTTCGCTTGCGTCGAACGCTTAGAGTTGACCTTGCCGCCAATTCATTTGTTCTGACTACGTGACTGACCGTTGAGACGACGTCGTTCCCGTACATTTTAAGCTTTCTACTAGCGTTAACTATTGCAGATTAGCAACTTGGCTAGGGATACTGGTTAGTTTATAAGTATGACGATTGCCGTCATAGTAGAAGTAAAATTTGGCGATAAAAGATTGTTTCGCTATAAATTCTATTCGATCAAACGTTCAGTCGATTTTCCGTTAATCGACCATGTGACTTTCGAAGTATTGTTACGGACCCGTTTCCGACTGGCACATGTGTCTGATTTACCCTAATCCAATGTCACTAGATAAAGCTACGAAATAAGAGCGATTACCGAATCAGCACGTGATCCAAGCCACGGGTTATATGGAGTACCGCGGTGCGTCACAACGTAAGCCTCTTACCTATTTCTGGCTGCCTGGTATTTAGCCTCTCCGACTTGATATCATTCGGTCATTTTTATTTATTTAATGTATATTTTAGGCTTCTTTACTTAATCTATACTTTATCCTTACTAATATTATAAAAGTGAAAGTGAGTTTGTTTGTTACGTCTTCACGCCTAAATGGCAAATCCGATTTTGATGAATTTTGGGAAATTATCTGTTGAGATCCTGGAGAAGGACATAGGCTATTTTTTTTTAAAGAGAAAAGGGGGAAAAATAGGGAAGAAAAGGGGAGAGGAATTAAAGTACATATATTAATAAAGACGGGCGAAGCCGCGGGTAAAAGCTGGTAATGTTATAAAGCTGAAGAGTTTCTTTGTTTTTACGTTCTAATCTCAGGAACTACTAGCTTGAACACACTTTGACACTTGAGAGACGCTTATGTCCAACAGTGGACGTCTTTCGGCTGAAATGATGATAAAAAACCAGGCGTACGACGTTGTGCCACTGGTACGTGGTAGACATCTCAACTAAACAATACAAAATTTTGGGAACACATTCATTGTGCGTACAGCTAAGGACTGGAATTCCCTGCCGAAGTCTGTCTTTTCTGGTAGCTACAACCTGGGAATCTTTAAGTCAAGAGTGAATATATTAATTCTAGGCAAGCGTGCTCCAATGTAGACTACATCGTTTTCTATCAGGAGATATTTGATTTCATTTAACCTTTCAATCGTTATGATTAGAGACACAATAGAAAGACACTGGGTGCGCGAACGCCGGCGTTCGCTTGGGGTTTAATGAATTAAGTTAATTTGGTTTTTGTTGTGCATATGGTTCAGTTATTCTCATAATATACAATTTCTTGTAGAGACATTAAGGTTTGCTGTAAGAAAACCCAATTTTAGGTTAAGCTCGCCTGTGGACATCGGCAGTCCGTGTGTCTGTATTCTGTGTCTATATCCCTACTAATATTATAAATGCGAAAGTAACTCTGTATGTCTGTCTATCTGTCTGTCTGTCTGTTACCCTTCCACGCAAAAACTATTGAACGGATTTAGTATAACACATAGGCTACCTATAATTCCCCTGCTGAGCACGGGTCTCTGCCCGCACGATATAAACTGTAGGCCACGCGGGCGAAGCCGCGGGCGGAAAGCAAGTTGTGTATATTTTTGTAAAAGTCATGTACAATAAAGAATATATGTAAGGAGATAAGTAATCAAGCGCTATTCAACAAAAAAATATCCCATTTATCGAGGAAGGCAATAGGCTATTATAGAACATAATGCTACGCGGGGCAATAACTAAAGGCACAAAGGCGTAAGTGAAACAGCGGGGTACAGCTAGTTTCAACATATTGTCCAGCTGTGTAGAAAGAAAGAAAGAAAAAAATATTGGAGACACTTGAGGTATAAATTTACAACAATTTTATAACTTAATGTCCACTAGGAATCAATTTGCGAATAATTATAATAGATAATATAACAAGGAAAACCTTTTTTTATTAAATAACTAACTTCACTAAAATATTGAATTGAATTTGAAGAGTTCCCTCGATTTCGCCAAGATTCCATCGTCAGATCCCAACTTGGTGAATATGGGACCATTTGGGAAGTATAACCCTTTCCAACAAAAAAACATTTTTCAGATCGGTTGTCAAGCGACGAAGTTATGCGCGAACAAACATAAAAAAATACCCTCCCCCTCCTCCTTTTTTAGAAGTCGGTTAAAAACAGACACTGAACTTCACTCTAAAAAAAATCGTCATAAATTGTAAAACATGTATGGTATTAGTAGGTATACTTGAACATTAAATACTGCCAGTATATAAATAATGCAAGGTCTACATATAGAGTTAGTGATTAAAAGCTAAATAAGTAATTGGATCCACGTACCTACCTATCTTTAGTATGTATCTGACTCATGGTGATTACATTTGTTCAGTTAATCAATAAAACCTAAACTATTGAACTGTGTATTGTACACAGAGACATTGCATTTTCTTTTGAGTGAATGACTTTTCATTCACCAAGAATCTAATTTCATTCTCCATTTCATGCGGGTATCATCGAGAATCGTAGGGGTCATGGCTTCTGAAAGGAAAACCTGGGTAATCCGAACGCAAGGCAAAGAATAAAAAATCCTAGTGGTTAGAATTTGTCAATTTTGTACGATACCTTCATTCATTGTCTGTTTTAGTAGGTATACGAAAGATAGGAGTGTGTTTTAGTCAGTAACAGTCTGACACCTCTCCCGTTTCGCCTTAGACCGGGATAAGTCATTGGACGATTTCCCACCTAAAAATAAAACACGTTTTTTTTTTAACTATCACACAACGCCGTCTAGTCCCAAGCTCAGCAGAGCTTGTGTTATGGGTACTAGACAACTGATAAACATACTTATATAATTCTAAATACATACATATTATACATAAATTACACCCAGACACAGAACAAATGATCATGCTCATCACACAAACATTTGTCCTGGGTGGGACTCGAACCCACGACCTCCGGCATAGCAGTCAGGGTCACTAACCACTAGACCAACAGGCCAGTCCGTCAGATTCACTATGCCATGTAAACCTAAACAGTGTAATACTGGTTTATGTAGCGATAATGATTTTCAGATCACCATAATGTTTGGAATTGACTTCGCTCTTTGACAAACATTGTCATTGGAAGGATCAATACTTAAAAGAACAAACATTTTAAACTTTAATACAACACAACACACTATACATAACAACAACAATATACAATTGCACTTGATTTTTTTTACAAGTAGAAGTATACAACGTGTAACGTTAAATGCGCAAAACCTCAGACACCCCAAATGATTTTTAATTCGATTGACCTAATTACATGAGAAAAGAAAACATACAAAAAAATAGGTTTTATGAGCAGTAACAAACTAATTGTTTAAAATTCATAATCTGAATTGAAATAAAAACTTTTAAAACGTGTATGAGAAAATTTGATTGGATTACAACTATTTGTGTCTGTGTACTTATTTCAATGTGTTTGCGCACGTGATGGCTCGACCTATTCATTAATAGACAGGTCGAAGTTTGTAATGAGGATTTTTTTGAAAAATGGGCTAGTTGCCTAAAAATATGTAATTTGTCCGTCTTTTAGATTATTCAAAAATAAGGGATACGTATTTTTTTATTTGTAAATTAAACCAAAAATGACAAAGATACAGCTCATTAAAGTTACGTGTAACGTCACGCCGTGCTACATTTTTTCGCACGGGGTGACGTCATTTTTTGTTTAATCTAAAAAAGAAAAAATACGTGTCCAATATTTTTTTATAATCTAAAACATGGACTAAATAAAATGTAGTTATTTTGACCCAGGAAACTACCCTATTTAACCTATATTAAAAAGTGGTTTAATTGATTCTGCTCGTTATTCTGAACAACCTAATTTCAGGTTTTGCGCATTTAACGTTACACCTTGTATAGGTTACCTATATGTTGTAATATCAGTGCAGTCGCAAATAGGATTCTGATCGAAATATATTATCTACCTTGTACCTATTTAGGTATAATGAATCATTATAAACATTTAATTACTTCCACATTTTCTAGATAATTTATTAATTTAGGTATTCAGCTTAATCACTCTCCTTGCGATTAAATGCATTTTTTTTACACAATTTTATGGAATGTTGTACAGTCAAAATACTAATTAAATAATAATTTCTATAGCAGTTTAAACTCGTTACATATTTCCTTAGGATTCAAATTCCTAGTGCTAGTATTAGTAACTAAAATAACATCTTACCTAAGTATTTCTTTCCTTGTAAAAAATGTACAGTCCTGTTTAAAAATACAAAAAAATAATAAAATTATGCTTTCAACCATCAATAAATGACTAACAAGCCAACCAAATTTTGAATTTGAGAACACAAACAAACCAAATCCCACAACAAAAAAAAAAACACGAAAAATTAAACGTCACAATCCCAACTTCCCGCCAAAAAAGTTTGAAAAAAGAACTGGAAAACTCAATCCAAACTGGCCACAAACAAACCGTTTACCTGGTAATCCTCTAGCTGTTGTTCCGTGAAAGTCACAACTTTGTTCCCCATACCGAAAAAAATTTCCACTCGCGGTAAAAAATATCGGTAAAAATCCGGTAAAAGGCCTGTAAAAGCTGCCTGTTGCCTCGACAGCGACAAAACACTGGCTGTAAGCCACGATTGGGATTAGGGTGTGACGGCACAGAGTAGGGGGAGCACAGAGGCTTATGTCAAGGACAGGGTCGTTCGTACATACGTAAACTTAGTCTATGCCTGTAGTTGTTATTAATTTGATTTATTGGTCGGGTTGCTGAACTGTTGTAAACATGCGCAGTGTTTATAGAGTAAACAAGGCTATTTATGCAAAATGGTCACGTCGATTGTTTGTCGTTAGACTAGATATTTTTTGAGATTAGTCATAAAATTGATAAGTTTATTGCTGTCTGTCAAGGACATTTCGCAATTCAGATTTTACTGTCTACTTATAGAAGTACCTAGCCAATGGCGAAAAAAATAGTTTTAAGGCTAAATCCATAGGCATTAGAAACCATCCTCCTTATCCATCTATATTCTACTGCCCGTCTGTTTGTTACTTATTCACGTGGTCGGTGACAGCGACTGTCGCAACCTTGTGCTGGGGACGCCATAACTAAGGCGGTAAGTTCCCTCTTTGAGTGGAGATGTCAGCAAAACCTTACGAACCAATAGTATGGCGCCATACCGCGACTTGTTCTGCAGCAGAGTTTCGCCCTGGCGTTGCATGTTCACGAGCAAATCCTGCAAGCGTGGACTTGCATACTTTTTATCCGTTCTATTTGAATAATTTTTGATTTTCACGCAGGTTGAGTTGCTATCTTCTTGAAATTAGCTACATTTTTATAATTAGGTCTTTTTTACAGTTATAACTAGCTTTTCTCAAGAATGGAATAGAATAAAACTTTGAAGAACAAAACATCCACACTACATTGCCAAAAAATATACCATTTTTTTTGCTACTCGCTGCCTCTGTAGTCGCATTGTTCTGTGGATAACATAGCAAAAGTGAGGCGAGCCGCCTATTAGTCGCCGCGCCCCGGCCTCGTCTGCCATCCAAACCGCTCTATTTTATATTCATACGAATGCGAATAATTGTAAACTTTGCCCTATTTATAGGAGTCTGTTCGTGTTTGGTTTCGTCAATCACGACGATTGTTCTAGATTCAAATAATTATGTGAATTGGAACGTTAGGTCGATTGTGATTCCAATTTTGAAATGATGTTTGCTGATATTTAGGCGGGGAAATGTGTCAGTTTTTGGATTTTGGTTAAGTTGAAATTTTAAATTGACTAACAGGTATGTTTTTTTTTAGTTATGAAATCATCTCTGAAAATGAAATTACTTCTCCCGCTCTTTCGTGTCAGACTTTTACTGACTAAAACCCACTCCTATGTTATTTTTTTATCTTGTGTTCCGAGTCCCCGGTTTTCCTGTCCGAAGAGAACCCATGTAGGCTTTGACCCTGCTGGCCCCTACGGTTCTGCTGACATCTCCATAAGGCCCAAGATCCAGAGAAGTTCCATAAAACAGTGACTTTCTGAAACCTACTCCTCGGTAACGGCCAGGTTAATAGGTTTGAAAAAAATTGGTTTATTATAGATTCATAAACCATTATCAATCTATTAATTTTTTCGTTCGATTAATACAAACGCTTCTTAATGACTCCTTCAAAATTACTTCGATGTTTAGAAGCATTTTTACACATAAAAACCATAGTGAACATAGCATTACGTAAATCAATCAATATTAATATATATAAATTAATCAATATTAAAGAAAATGGATTTAAAGGTCATTGGGGCTCTATCCGGGCGCAGCTGGCCGCAATTAAATGCACAGATACGCGTACTGCCGCCTAGGCGGGTACGTACGAGTGTTGTGCCCAGTCAATTTTGGCCAGATGTTCAAGGGACAAAAGCCTTAGGGCGCGCGTGAAACACTACGCGTTGTCGACGACTTGGGTTTTGTGACTTGGGCTCGACCGACGGCCACACGGCGAGTTAAATAGATTAATTGGTTTAGCAAGTGCTTATTATATTCGTCGTTAAAGATTATCTTATAATCTAACTAGCGACCCGCCCCAGCTTCGCTCGAGTGCAATATTATACAAAACCTTCCTCTTGAATTACTCTATCTATTAAAAAAAAAAACACATCAAAATCCGTTCCGTAGTTTTAAAGATTTAAGCGTACATAGGGATATAGGGACAGAAAAAGCGACTTTGTTTTATACTATGTGGTGATAAACTTAAATGAAAAAGAAAACCTTAGTCAAACTCAAACAACACGCAACTGTCATTGATTCAATTTTATTCAAGCGACCCCGCAGACGGGCCTTAAAAAAACGCCGTCACAAAAAAACGCTAGAGGCGGCCACAAAAAGAAGCTAGAAGCGGCTGCAAAAAACAGCTGAAGCGCGCGACCCCTTGTGTCCGGAGATGCTTGGAGCCGCTTCAAGCGTTTTTTTGTGGCGGCATGGCGTCATGGCAGCACACGAGCCTCAAAAAAAGACCGCCTTAAAAAGAAACTTGAAGCGGCGTTTTTTTGTATATAATAGATTGTATGTAATGAATATTATACCAACAATGACAGATACTAACAAATAATACAAAATCAATCAAGTATAATCAATCACAGTTACGCAATATAGTCAAATTCATATTATCTTTATGAAAGGCTACGGACCAAATCGCAAATATTTGTGTGGACGGGAGTAAAACAATTTTGCACGCAGAACAAATGGCCGATGGGGACGAAAGGTTCTGGAGTGGTGACCACGTACCGGAACACGCAGCGTTGGAAGGCCTCTAACAAGGTGGACCGATAACCTGGTCAGGGTCGCGGGAATATGATGGATGCGTGACGCACAGAAGCGGTCGTAGTGGCGACGCTTGGGAGAAGCCTATGTCCAGCAATGGACGTCTTTCGGCTGATATGATGATGATGATATTCATAATGAAAACATCTTGATGTTGGTGTTTATGTTCAAGGAAACGCAAGGCAAAGAAGGAACATAGGTGTTTGTACTTTAGTGAGTTCGCGTGACCCTAGGACGAAAAGGTCAAATGAAGGAATAAATGAGTTCAGTGATAACTCACAAAAAAAGGATGAGTAAAAAACCATTGTTAAAATCAAATACACATCTTTATAATTACACAAAGTACTCTACGCCCATCCACCACACTGGTCAAGACACTCCTTGTCCGTCGCGAAGTTGTTGGTGACAGCTGGTGATGGAACTGCGGGGCAGTGATCTGACCATCTGATCTCGAAGCAGGTCCTAGTGTACCAGTTGTAGACGTACCTGAAAGTATATGCCTTTTTTTATTTTAGTAAAATTAAATTGTGGGTTGTTTTGCCAAATTGCCATCCAAAACGAGTTCCACAGATAAAAATTGATGAATAACTGATTTAGAAATAAAAACAGTAAACTAGCTTTTGCTAGCGGCTTCCTCCATGTGATAATACAAATTTAATAACGATACTTTATCATCAATTTTTCGCACTAGTGTGAAATACAGTTCATTGCGTACTTAATAGTAGAGTAAATCATCAATTTCTCCGCAAGATTTGAAGCACCCCAACAACAGCCCGAAATGATCTATCGGGCAGTTGCCCGGACCAGACAAAACACCTGTCTGGTCGGAGGATCCACCCTTTTCAATGTGGATTTACGGGACTTTACACCCTATTCCACATATCTCAAAACTACCAAAAAGGTTTGATATCCAAAATTCAATATTCATATACCATCACTAGACTGGGTACACAAACAGTATTCAGCATACACTGATCAGGATTCTAACAATTCTATTGACACTGCTGGCTGGTTACACTATGTGGTATTGCGACATAGGATCTGACAGTAAACATTCTCTTCCAGACTGCAATACGTTAGCAATATTTCAAAAGCAAATATTCATAACATCGGAAACTGTACTATGCTGCGCTCACTTAGACGAGTGCACTTGCTAAAAGCGCTAGCGCGAATTGACTCTCTGATTTTTTATCTCCAAATCTTGAATTTACTTATGTAGGTCTATAGGTAGAGCTGGTAAAGCCAAAACATTTCGTTTCCAAAAACATATACAACGTGTAACATTAAATGCGCAAAACCTCAGACACCCCAAAAGATTTTTAATTCAATTGACCTAATTCTGTGAGAAAAAGAAACATTAAAAAAAAAGGTTTTATGTGCAGTTGTAGTTTGTTTAAAATTCGTATCTGTATCGAAATAAGAACTTTTATCATCCCGCAAATAAAAAAACTTGATTGTACTACAACTATTTGGGTTTGTGTACCTATTTGGGCGGGTTTGCGCACGTGATGGCTTGAAATAGAAAGGGCAAAATTTTTAATGAAGTATTTTTTGAAAAATGTAACCTATATTAAAAAGTGGTTTAATTGATTCTGCTCGTTATTCAGATGAAACTATTTTCAGGTTTTGCGCATTTAACGTTACACGTTGTATAAGCAGAAGAAAAAAACATTATTTATAGCCTATTGTACAAAAAACTGAACATGACATTTGCTTTCACGGAACACTGTAAAGCGATACAAAGTACTGTTTACGACTATAAAATAACTCTGGCTGGAGAATAGTTTTAATGGACGGCGTTTCGTGTCAACGAGGCTTTACCGAAATTGGTGCCACAACTTATCACTAGAGTGGGACAAGTATCTCAGCAAACTAAAACAAAGAGTGGCTTTTAGACTGTTTTTATATACAGGCAGTTTGTGATTTCCAAGTGTGCTTTTTCATCAATATATTTTTGCAATCTAATGGCACATAATATAATTGTAGTAAAAGCTAGCTTTTATTGTTGAAAATAAATTTTTGAAGTATACTCAAAGTACAAAATATAACTTAAGTCTTATCTATATCAAAGTAGTCGGTTTTTCGTCTCTCCTAAAAAGTTCCTAAAAATTACTTACGTGGTGATAGAACTTAAACGACGATATGTCATTGGTTTGCAAAAACATCTTGTTGGCTAGAAAAGTATCTTGTTGGCTAGAAAAGTATCTTGTTGGCTAGAAAAGTATCTTGTTGGCTAGAAAAGTATCTTGTTGGCTAGAAAAGTATCTAGGTAGCTAGAAATGTATCTAGGTAGACAATAATCTAGTGGCTAGAAAAAAATCCTAGTGGTTAGAATTCGACAATTTTGTACGTGACTTTCATTCATTGTCTGCTTTAGCAGGTATACGAAGGAACGGGGTGGGTTTTTAGTCAGTAAAGTCTGACACTATCTCCCGCTCCGCCCAAGAGCGGGGGTTGTCATTGAATGACTTTCCCACAAAAAAGTAACTGTCACAAAAATGTGTCAGTTAGGAACTTTTAAACGGGTCCCTCGGTTGTGATGTCATAGATTACTATCGCTATCTAATATTTAAGCTAGTAACTAGAACGGTGTAAATGCTCCTTACCTGACTTGGTGTGGCCATCGATCTCGCACGCTGTACTCTATCAGACAATGCTTCTCCTTCGGCGTTTCTTGACACAAACTGTAGTTCACTGCGGTGCAGAAATATAGATTAATTCTATGAGGTGTGTGTATCGCCAAACATAAGCGACAATGGGCACTTTGCTCGCACAACAGATGGCCGTTGGGGCCAAAAGGTTCTAGGGTGGTGACAGTGTACCAGAAGACTTAGCGTTGGAAAGCTTTCCAAGGCGGATCGATGAACTGGTAAGGGTTGCGGGAATCCAATGAATGCGAGACACAACGGACGGTTTATTGTGGCGAAACTTGGGGGAGGCCTATGTTTAACAGTGGACGTCTTTCGGCTGAAATAATGATAATGTGTCTCACCAGGTCACCGGTTCAAGTTGTGGGAGGTCTTCCAACGTTGCATTTTCCGGCTACGATTACATATTAATTTTACTTCGAATCCCCCTCCTCTCTTTGAAAGCCCCTTTTAATATTGAATTCACATTCATTGAATCTTTTATTACATTTAACATATAAATATATCCCACAGCCAAATAAAATTGTTACCATTAAATTCTCATATTAAGCCGATTCGGTATATTTTTCACTTTCATATGTTTTCAAAGTGAACCCGGAAGCCTCGGGCTAAAGGCGAGCTCTTAAAAACTCTCGGAAATAAAAATACAGGTTCGTTTTTCATAAATTGAGCTCATTGAGTACAGGTAAAATAAACGAGGACCTGTAAAACAAGCAATTCGTTTGACGTACTTTTACCATAAAATGGTGTAAAAACTATAACGGTTTTTTTTTCAAAGGTATAAAACAAAAGAAAACCCTTTGCGCAAAGGTGCGTACAGACTATATCATAACATGTTGTACAAAATTGCTATACAACATGTTTCAGATAATGTGAACACTGAATGTTATAAAACACGTTATAATAACATGTTATTGATATGTACAACAGTGTTTTATAACTTAGTTACGTGTACTGAAACGCGTGGGTGCAGCGGCGGGTGGCGGGGTGGTTCATGTACGTTTTTTTTGTTATTTATAAACTACAACAGTCGCTTCCGCAGCGAAAAAACGTCCTCTCTTGTCGACATTGTGGGTAACACTGAAAAATGACAAAAGACAATGGCGATTTAACATTGATATTCTAATGTGTACAGAATTGTTTTATGTTGCAATGTTGAATAACAAGATTACTGGACGTGTTACATGGACATGACATGGACATGTTATAAAATACAAGTTATATAACATGTTACATAGTCTGTACGCACGTTTTTACCCTTTGAAAACAACTCTGAAAAAGTTTTGCGTAGGCAACCCGGCACGATTGATGCAGTCGTTGAGCGATTGACTGCTAAGCTGTGTATCGCAGCGATTACCTCATGGAATTGATTGATTTATTCAACATCAATTTACACTCACAATGCGTAGCAATAAACTAGGAATACAAATAGTGAAAACTAATAATATATATTAGTGTGAGCGGGGCGAACGCCTCAGGAGAAATATAATTAGCACTCTAAATATGTTAGATATAGGTATTATCAACAACATATTACCAAAGCCTACTTCAGACGAGGCAAGAGTCTTGTACAAAATTTATCACAACCACTTAGAATAAGCTGTAACTCAAAATTTGGCTACGATGGAGCGACATAGTCTAAATTGAGACAAAGCTCCTTAAAAAGATTTAAAAATATATATATATATATTGAAAGTTGATAATTCAGAAATGTATCACTGAGTGGGTTTCTTTATTTTCGATAAAATGTACGACAGCGCGAGTGTAGCCACGGGAGATAGCTACATATGTAGTAAGAAATCTTCACTACAAAGATGTTTTTCTGCAGAACTCTAAAATCACCGCACACATTTTCCAGCTACCGCAGATGTTGATAAATACTTATGAGTCACGGTGACGTCGCAAGTTCAAGGTTTTGCCATTCAGCCTTCGTGGAGGGCGAGGAGGGAGGAGGGAGGGTGAATGATTCAGCTGTTCTTTGCCTGTAACTACGGGCAGATGGAATTATAGGGCAGGGCATAATATTTACGCCAGCGTGAAGTAAGTGTCACACCGAGACGCGACGCGACTATACTCGAGTTATAATATAGGTGCCTTCAAGGCTAGAGTCACAGATATACTATCTATATCTGTGGCTAGAGGGCTCTTAATAAATTAGTGAGTTTCACCATCCACGATTGCATCACTGCCAGTGGTTTAATCGGCGCCGCGTGCTGCCGCGAGACGTACCGTCAAATCTTTCAGCACGACGACGCCTCACTGCGCGACGTGACGCCATTCGGAGCAGCGTGACGCCGCGCGTGCTAGTGGAACGTGTCTACAGCCGCCGCCGCCGCTTCCACCAGCAGTCTACCATTTGCAAGCGCATGAGAACGACGTATATTTGGCGGGTGCATTATGGATATCAAAGAGAAGTTAAAAATAAGGCGCGCGACGTCGTTCATATCGGCGACGCACTGCTGCATCACTTTACACCGCGAGGCATCCCGAGGCGCAGCACTGTTAGGTGTAGGGTATTCTGAGTTCTCACAATGAAATGTGTATCTTTTCGTGTAGTAAATAAAGTTAAATTCTGAGTCGCTCTTTTCAAATGTGCGCGCGGCGTCGCGTCGCGTCTCGGTGTGAACCGACCCTAAAAGTATTCGTATCACGGCAAATGAATGAATACGGATGATGATTGATTTTTTCATTGCTATTGGTGAGCGTTATGGAAAATGATAAAATCCTCATCTGACGAGATTTATTCCTGGTTTATTGGGAGTTGGTTAAGTTTTACTTGATGCACCTGAATATCAGTGTGTCTGTCGTGGCCAGATTTTATGATCAATTCATGATGTGGCCAACTAAATCTAGCCAGATCGTTTAAACGTTACCATTATTTTGATGATATGTCAATTCTCGTTTGGCCATATCATTGATGTAGGATTTCAACGACAAATAAGAGGAGGTCTAGGTCTAAAGGAAGTAGGCCAAACGAAGATTGACATTATATCTTCTATACTTATAATAAATCTGTAGAGAGGTCAATTCTGTACATGAAATATATTTCCAAAATAACTATCAGGGGGTGATTAGTGATCGATACTGATGCTAAAAATGCAAACAGTAAAATTTTTGTCTGTCTGTCTGTCTGTCTGTCTGTCTGTATGTTCTTTATAGAAACAAAAACTACTCGATGGATTTTAACGAAACTTGGTACAATCATTCTTCATACTCCTGGGCAGGTTATAGTATACTTTTTATCACGCTACGATCAATAAGAGCAGAGCAGTGAAGGGAAATGTTGGGGAAACGGGAGAAATTACTCCATTTTTTAAGCTTCCGTCGCGTTTGCAGCCTTAATGGTTAAAGCTACATAGAAAACATATAACGGAAATGTTCTCCTCAAAATTATATAAAAAATGTCCCACGACAGCATATGTCGTGGGATATATCTTTTATGGTTGACTCACAATAACACGTGTAACTCCCGATAGCTTAGCAGTTCTGAGCTTTCTGTTTATTGTTGTCTACTCTTACGTTTATAACACTGAATGTCGCTGGCATAAGCAACAGGATCCGCGTACGAAGTCGCTAGTCATCAAATAAAACGATCTGGCCAGTTATACTTGGCTATATTATTATGAAATAATCAATTTCTAAGATCTAGCCACGTTACCATGATGATGATATAATGTATTCTTATATGCTTAATGGATAGTATTGATGATTTAACCCATAAATTTAATTTTATGTATAAGCTGTGTTAGTTTTTGGTGTACAACAAAGTTTATTCTATTCTATTCTAATTAAAATATACTATACCCATTTAAAAACGTGTGAAAAAAAAACGAAAAAATGCTTTATTCACTAACGAAGTTGGTTCAACAATACTGAGGTTGACCTCTCCTTTTAAGTGTAAAAACACCTGTGCCAGGAGAGGCCGCTCTCCCTTAACTTAGTTACATTTATGTAATCATAATAACTTGTACTTGTCAATCGTTTTGTTGTTTATCAATGAAAATAATTTTTAATACATATTTTTTATTCAGTCCATCATTGGAGAATCGTCATTTGACATAAAAATGAGGTTGTTTCACCCCAAGTCACTTAAATGCACAAAGGTTAGTAAATCGCACGTGAGCCCTCCTTTTGACCTAGACCTAGACATTGCTATAGCGCCGCAATTGTAAGGGTCGTGTGACGTCACACTGGAATGCCGCATAAAACGAAATTATTCTTGCAAGCGCAGTTTTACAGTTCCATTTTTTTTTTTAGATAATTGACTGATTTTTTCATCTAAAAACCCAAATAAAAAATACAATCAATTTTAATTTTATTTTTTTTTTAAATATAATATATAGGTAGGTACGAGTACATATATATTTAATAATTGAATTTTATTGGATTAAATAAGTAACATTAGTAGAGTGAACACCTCTACAATATAATACTATAGGGTAAGCCAATCGAACGTTTTAGTTCGAACGGTTTTTTAACACTATAAACTTTTTTGTTTTATTTTTACTATGTGTTATTTTATTTACTAATTTACTAATTTAAAACAACGAAATCTCAATATCGCAAAATCTATACATTTTTAGTAAAACTTTAAATTCTGTAAATGTTATGTACCATGAGACTCACTACCCTATGCCAAAGAAGAATCTTTGATTTCTTTGGCCACATTGCCAGAGAGGTGATAACCTTGAAAAGGTGCTTGAAAGAAAAATGATGGGAAAAGATCCAGGGGCAGGAGTCCATTACGTTGGTCAGACCAAATCCGTGTTACAATGGAGACCATAGACTGCGACGCCATCGACATCGCCGAAGACAGGACAACATGGCGAAATATAGTCCACAGGAAAGTTATTCGTCGAGGTCACGACCCTCAGCGTTGAGGATAAACGACGCAAGGAGAGGGAAATGACATAACATAATATTTATGTGGCTTATATTTTTTATTAAAAAAAATGGTTCTATAAATCGCCATAAGTTTTTTTTTGTGTTTGTTAGCTGACATTTCTTAAGGATGAAAAAGACAATTTATTTTAGACTTTTAGCTTCGGATTTCTTTAGTAATTCTATATATTACTAGCACTTTGCCCGCGATTACGTCCGCGCGCATCGCCGTTTTAAGAGTTTGACCCTGTGATTTCTTTATTGTCTTGCAAAGCAAACTTTCAAAGTAAATTGTGGTCTTTTGAATTCAAAAAGAAGATTGTTTGAGACTGATGGAATATGCGGTATGAACTCTGTTTCTTCTTGGGCAGACCCGCTTAAAATACCTACCTCAACAAAATTGCGGTACCACTGTGCAATGCTTTTATTTGCATCCTGGTACAGTTACGTAACTTCGAAGGCTTCAAGTACCTAAGCAAGATTACAGACATGCAGTGCAAATGGGGGCCGCCGAGTTGCTAGTATTATAATAGGTTTTGATCATCATCATCATCATTTCAGCCGATACACGTCCACTGCTGGACATAGGCCTCCCCCAAGCGTCGCCACAACGAACGTTCCTGCGCGTCTCGCATCCATCGGCTTCCCGCAACCTTCACCAGGTTTTCAGATCACCTTGTTGGAGGCCTTCCAACGTTGCGTCTTCCGTTAAAGGTTTTGATGTCTTTAGTAATTCTATATATTAAAATAAGTTATATAGATTAAGCATTACGAATCGAATGTACTCACGCGCATATATATGACATAGTGCTGATACCAGGGTTACAACCACGACCTTCCACATTTTGCTGATAAAAGGTTATCTATTTAATATTAATAATTAATATATTTATATGAAACTTGGTGCGTGCTGCGTTTGTTTATATACAAAGCGGTTTAGTTTAAATTATATGTGTGAAATTTCAAATTAGTGAGATATGGCGGTGGACGAATATGTGTGGCCCAATTTGTAAGATTTAGCGATTTTGCACATGGCGTTTTTGTTTTGGTACTTGGTCAGGGAAAGGGTTTTTATTCAAATCAGTGATAGTTTATTATTTTTGCGTCAAAAAAATAAGAATTCGATAAGGTACTAGAATTGTTTTGACATCAACCACTCAAATCTGTGTGATTCTTTTCTTAAAAGACCATTTGAGACACTAATCTGCATGCTTCTCATACGATTTGACCATTACATGGTTGCTGTATAGCCTTTAAAAGAAACTTTGACCTCTGAGTTTGTTTCGGTGTTTCTTCTAAGGGTAGTCAGCAAGGAAACACCGGCCTCTGAATTGACGAAAAAATTGACGTGTAAAAGTATTTTAAAAAATCAAGATCATCATCGATCTCATCTTTCAGCGTGTACACAGAGATATCAACAAAACCGTAGAGAACCAGTATGTCCCAATAGGATCGCGAGTATTTTAAATAGAGTTACCGTGGTCCTGGAACGCAAAGAGTAACTGAAGGACCTAGGTGGGTTTTAGACAGACTGATACACCTTCTCACTCTACCCTTGTTCGGGTCAATCACCGAACAATATGAACCTGTCAGCGTAATTGCGACACCGCGCTCTCGCTTTTATTATTTTATGTATTACCTAAGTAATTACAGTCAGTACGCATTCGGATAGCATATCGGGCGCGACTCAATCTCATCTCATTCATCCCGTTAGTTTTAATAGTTTTTCCTTTGTATTAGTTTAATCGGTATTGTTGAAATATAACTATCTTTATAATCTTAAATCGTGGTTTATCTTAACCTCACCCCAAACAACCCTAGCGTAGTCCTTTGATGATTTCCACTTTAAAAAGTGATATCTTTGAACTTATAATATAATATAATAATATAATATAATATAATATAATATAATATAATAATATTCCACAACTATCACACAACGCCGTATAGTCCCAAGCTAAGCAGAGCTTGTGTTATGGGTACTAGACAACTGATAAACATACTTATATATTTCTAAATACATACATATTATAGATAAATTACACCCAGACACAGAACAAATGATCATGCTCATCACATAAACATTTGTCCTGGGTGGGAATCGAACCCACGACCTCCAGCATAGCAGTCAGGGCCACTAACCACTAGACCAACAGGCCAGTCATAAGTTTTAGTTCGCTTACTGCTGCGGCCGGCTTATATAAAGGGTTTGATACTAGCTTTTATCCGCGGCGTCGCCCGTGGACTTTAAATATAGCCTATGTCACTCAGGAATAAAGCAGCTTCCTATCGGTGAAAAAATTTTAGCAATCGGACGTTGCTAATCTGCAACAGTTAACGCTAGAAGAAAGCGTCAAATGTACGGGAATGGCGGCATCCCAACGCTTAGTCACGTGGTTCGAACAAAAGAATTGGCGGCAAGGTCAACTCAAAACGTTCGACGCACGCGAAACGATTGTAACTTGGCAAGAGGGGCAGTACTTTCAGAGAGTACCTCCTAAAAACAAAACAAAAACAAAAGAATAAAAAAAACAATATTTACCTCCTATTATTATAGTGTAGATTACACCTACTACAATTTGAATTTGAATTCGCGACTTATCCTGAATACTGGCATTTATGAAACAGACTGCAAAATTCATAAACTAAATACATTTTAATGTAGATACAGCACATAGGTACTACTGTCTTCCGTTCAAAAGGACCTGTCGCTTATTGCATTCTCCAGACGGTAGATACAACAAACCCGCAATATCTCGCATATCTTGACTGCAATATCTTGAGTCGGTAGTCGCCTTTCATAAACCTACCTCGTTGGAAGCTACCGCAAATCCCATTTCTGAAATGCGATACAGCTTCGTGAATGTTTGGTAGTGAATTTATTTTTAATGTAACTGGCTAGTTCTTACTTTTGTTGGTTGTGGTTTTTTTAGGTGGGTAAATCACATAATGATATTGCCTGCTCTTGAGCGGATCGAAAGAGTGTGTCAAACTTTCACTGATTTGATTAAAATAATATTATTAAAATTATTTTAACTAATTAAGCGATGAAATTAGATTAAACTAAATTATTAAAACCATTTTATATAACACATCCTAAAATAGTACATACATTGTTACACTAGGGGTGAAAGTTACTTATTTCGTCCCGAGAAGGAGTTGGCGGCCGAGCGCAGCGAGGTCGCTAATTCGAAGGTAAGCACTTTGTTTTTCATTACAAATACATTTTTTTTAAATAATTTGACAGCTGTTAGTTGAAAGTAAAACTCCCTAGGGATGAAAAGTGTGATACTTTTCAGCCCGCTCCTCAGGCAACTTCAGACCTACTTTCAGAGTATGAGTAATGAAATAGTACATTGTTACACTCGAATTAGCGACCTTGCTGCGCTCGACCGCCAACTCCTTCTCGGGACGAAATAAGTAACTTTAACCCCGAGGTAAGCATTGTGCTTTTCATTACGAATACAAGAAGATAGACCTAGTTTTTTTTTTAAATAATTTGACAGCTGTTAGTTGAAAGTAAAACTCCTTAGGGACGAAAAGTGTGAAACTTTTCAGCCCGCTCCTCAGGCAACTTCAGACCTACTCTCAGAGTATGAGTAATGAAAAAAAATATTACACGATTGAGTATGTTTCATAACGTTGCTTTCCATTTAGACCACACACTAAAGGCTGTCACACACTGTGATACTATAAATATTCATATTAAGAAAAGTTTTATTTTAATCTGGCATACTTAATTAAATACGGTAATAAATAAAATATTCTCATTCCTTCAACAGTCTAAAAATATATTAAAGTATTAACCTTCATTTGCTTACCTTAAGTTGCGGTTACATAAAATATATATGTATCATCTTCGTCAAGTATTTTGCTTCATTAAAATGTATGGCTGACGGTATTGTGAAATATGTTCTGAAATTCTATTTGATGGATCGTCAGGATGGTTTGAGCTACGATCAGCCACCAGGAGGGATTTATTTTTGGCGTCCGGCATCCAGCAATTGTTTTGTTGTCAACAACAAGACAACTCCGGATGCGAAGTATAATTTATATGGTACTAGCTTTCCGCCCGCGGCTTCGCCCGCGTGGACTACAGTTTATATCGCGCGGGCAGAGACCCGTGCTCAGCAGTGGAATTATAGGTAGCCTATGTGTTATTCCAGTGTCTCTTCTACCTACCTACCAAATTTGATCTAAATCCGTTCAGTAGTTTTTGCGTGAAAGCGTAACAGACAGACAGACAGAGTTACTTTCGCATTTATAATATTAGTAGGGATTTTCATTGTGTGTGACAACCTCAATAAGACAATGACTCAAACTTGAGTCATTTATTGTTATCGTCTATCATTATATTTCCGACTGATTTTTAACTAACTACCAAGGTTGCTGTCTGACCGTCCGTTAACCGTCCGGACCGAGCCCAATTCTTCGACGACGCGTACTCAATCAGTTTGTCAGCAATCGTAGGGGCTCGGCAAGGTCGAAGCCTACTGGAGCCAAGGGTCTGCTTCTAAAAGGAAGGCTCGGCTCTGTTATGAAAGGCAACGAAGGAACTAGGAGGGTAATTAGTCAGTAAGAGTCTGACATCTGCCCTCCTACTCCGCCCTAGAACGGGAGAAGTTGATGATTGCGCACCTCAGAAAAGATACCACAATTTGATACAGCTGTGAGTCTAAAACGCTCATTCTATTTTAGTTAAATAAAATTGTATTCTATTCTTTGTAGTTGTCAGCGCCTGGTACAAATTAGTTAAATAAAATAAAAAGAAAAACGTGTATTTGTGACTCGCACAGAACAAACAAGAAAATAAAATAAAATGTTTACTAATCTTTAGCATAAAGCAGCTAAAATAAAAATTAGAAATTTCTTTTATAAATAAGCAGTACCTTTGTAAAAATTTTATAATAATGTATCTTTTTTTGTATTATTTATATATTTTATTTTATAACTCTTTTGAATTGGCCAACCGGGGTCACAAAGATTTTATTGTACTTGGTACTGTGTAGGCAGAATGCCTAAGTGCAATCCTATATACTCTGTGGCAAGCATTAATTTGTTTCTGACAGATAAAGATTAATGGTTGACGTCACAATCCCATTAGCAAATTAAGATTTCACTCGTGTAATGGCTTTATTAACATAATTACTGAAGTTTCTTTTCACGAAATATATGTAATGTATCTTAGTGAATTATTTTAGTAGAGCAGAGGTGGCCTAGTGGTAATGGCCTTTTTTTTTCGGTGGTAAAAATCATCCAATGACAAACGCCGCCCTTGGGTGGAACGGGAGACAGTTTCAGACTCTTACTGACTGAAATCCACCCCGTCCCTTCTAGCCTTCACACCGGAGCTCGAGTTACCTTTCGGATAACTCTGGCCCCAGTAGGCTTCGACCCAGCTGAGCCCCTTCTGTTGCTGATAACTCCTTGAGGCGCGCGGGAACAGTGCGCGCCGTCGACGTCTTGGTAGTGGTAATGGCCTCGACTCATGAAAGGTCTTTAATTCGAGTAATTTCTTGCCATTATCTGTGTTTTCTGATAGCTATAACCTAGGGGTCTACAAGTCAAGAGTAAATAGATTGCTTCTAGGCAAGCGTGCTCCTGGTCAAACGCGAGCTTATACAATATTAAAAAAACAATTGTTTCATCACCACTGCTGTCAAAAAACGTGAAGGAAAACATCGTGAGGAAACCGGTATCTCCTAGAAACAAAAATTCGAAGACAATTGACTTTCACCAATTTGCACTGGGCTCGCGTGGTGGATTTGCGGCCCGTTCCCTCTCCTAGAGAGCAAGCCCTAGTCCCAGCAATGGGAACATTATGAGCCTGATTATATGTATTCATGCTTATTATATTGGATGTTTTGTTTTCTATTAGGAGAATATTACCGTTCTCATTATCACTTTATCTTTTATGTATCAAGGGGAAGATCTGTTTGTTGTACGAAAACAGCTAATCTACATTTTATGTAAAGCATTTTTTCTCTATTATGAATACGAGTAGCTTGGATTCTCAAACAATTGTGCAAAAACAAACTTGGTTATAAGTAGGTTAAGTGCTTTTCATTTTGAAATAGCTTTTAGAAATTAGGTATATACCTAGGTATTTTGAAACAGCTTTTAGAAATTAGGTATATACCTAGTAATTTTGTTGTGGCTTGTATACGGTATGCTATGCAATAAACAAAGTTTGTTTGACGTGCTTGAATTTCTGACTATCGCTTTTATAATAATAATATTCCACAACTATACACACAACGCCGTCTAGTCCCAAGCTAAGCAGAGCTTACGTTATGGATACTAGACAACTGATAAACATACTTAAATATTTCTAAATAAATACATATTATAGATAAATTACACTCAGACACAGAACAAATGATCATGCTCATCACATTTGTCTTGGGTGGGAATCGAATCCTCGACCTCCGGCATAGCAGTCAGGGCCACTAACTACTAGACCAACAGCCCAGTCATAAGTTTTAGTTCGCATGCTGCTGCGGCCGGCCCACAATCTATTTAAATACTAGCGGAAACTGACTGACTGACATATCAACGCAGAGCCGAAATTATTGAGTTTAGGAACGTTGCACAAGATTCCCCTTTTCATGCTGTAGGCAGTGGTACTACACAAAATATATAGGCACTGAAGTCAATCTATATACAAAGCGCGCTTGAGCAACGCACACATAGACACCGCTCACGAACACGATATCTCGGCAACGTCTCGCTCGGCCCGCTCGTCGGACAGTTCCGGCTCAAACGCTCATTAGTGCGCGACCACCGAGCGTAGGTATAAAAAGTGATGTACATACATGAGATTGTCTTCTGTACCTATCTATTTTGTGCTAGTGCTAAGAAATTTTTGTAAATTCAACTTTTGAGGAGGTAAAATTCGTTTGTATGCAAAATATTTATCCCTTGGTCCCATAAACATGACACAGCATAGTAAGTCAGGTAAATAAAAATGGTTTTCGTTTTTCAAAACTACCCTTATAAAACAATAGGTTGTATGGGAAAATCTTATTCCTTGGGTTTGTAGCGACATCTATGACGCCACATAAGAACTACGAAGAAAATACGACGAAATCTTGCATCGCGCAATGAAAGTTCTCCGCGCGATTTGAATATATACGACAGTATGAAATGAACTATCGGGCAGTCGCCCAACCTTTTCAACGGAGAATTGCGGGACTTTACTCTCTGTTCCGCACACCTCCAAAGGTTAATAAACCGAAACTTTGCACTTTTTTAATCAAAATGAATAAAAACGGTTGAAAAAATTCTCGCGAACGAATTAAATGACAAGGTACATTATATTTGTTGTACATTCAGTCAAAAAAGTATCGGGAATGGATGATTTGTTTATGGTTCCAAATTCAAATTTTTGTTTTTTTGTAGTTGTTAGATTGGCACAACTGTTTTCCATTTTGGCGCGGAGTTTGAGTTGCATCTGTTATTTATATTAAATACAGTGCTGGTTTTAGTAATATCATATATAGTGTGTATTGCGAATTTCATAATGGACAAAAATATCGAACAAAGAGTTTGTCTTAAATTTTGCATCGCCAATGGAATTTCGTGTTCGGAAAATGTTACAGAAGGCTTACGGTGAATCGACTTTATCAAAAACTCGTGTTTATGAGTGGTTCAAAGCGTTCAAAAGCGGTCGAGATGTGATGGGAGATTTGCCTAGCTCTGGTAGGCCGTCAACGTCTGCAACTGAAGTTAACATCGCAAAAGTGAAGGAAATAGTGACTGAAAATCCCCATTCAACTCTAAGAGAGATAGCCGCCGAACTTTCTGTATCTCACGAGTCGATCCGTACCATTTTAACTAATCATTTGGGTATGAAACATGTTGCTGCTCGGCTAGTCCCAAAAGATCTGAATTTTCTCCAAAAACTCAATCGCATGAAAGTCGCTGAGGACATGCTAGAACGAGTCAGTTCGGACCCAACATTCATGAAACGCATTTTTACTGGTGACGAGACGTGGGTTTACGAGTTTGACATGCAAACTAGTCAACAAGCTTCGGAGTGGCGCCTTCCAACTGATCCGAAACCGAAAAAACCACGCTAAAGTCGATCAAAAGTCAAAGTCATGTTGACTGTTTTCTTTGACTATCGCGGTGTTGTGCACTCTGAATTCTTACCGGAATAATAAAGAATATTATTTGAGCATTATGCGGCGTTTAAGAGAGCAAATTCGACGAAAAAGGCCAGATTTGTGGAAAGAAAATTCTTGGATTTTGCACCACGACAATGCGCCTTCGCACAAGGCTATCATTGTGAACGAATTTTTGACCAAACACTCAACAAATACCATCCAGCAACCACCATATTCACCAGATATGGCTCCTGCTGACTTTTTTCTTTTTCCTAAACTCAAATTACCACTTCGTGGCACCCGTTTTCAATCGATAGAAGACATAAAGGAGAATTCGCGGCGAGAACTGAACTCAATTCAGGAAGCAGTGTTTAAAAAATGTTTTGATGAATGGATTATTCGTTGGCGCAAGTGTATCGTTTCTAAAGGAGCATACTTTGAAGGTGATAAAATAAATTTGATGAATAACAGACATTTTGTGTATTATTGGTCTTTTCCCGGTACTTTCTTGACAGAGTAGTATATCCTCCGTCATCACCATTGAACTGGCGATCAAGGTGCATGAAAAAAATCGCCAAACTATTTTTCACAATAATTTCATTTTAGTTTTGTTTTACGTCTTACTTTCGCATTCTTGTATCTTCGGTTATTTTAGAGGGGAGCTGGCTCCAGGCGTGCTATTCTCTAAGAAAACAGTCTTGAGCGCAGCGCTGGCTGCAAAAAAAAACAAAAAGTGTAAAATCCAAATAAGTACATTGGATTAACAATCCAGTATGCCTATACTGGATATATATGTGCGCTCTCGACTCGTCGCTGCGGCCAGCGCTGCGTTCAAGGCTGTTTTCCTAGAGAAAAGCACGCCTGAAGCCAGGCCGCTGACATGCCTGAATTTGTGTGAACTTATCAGTATTTTGGGGTTTATCATAGAATAAAAAGAAATTTTACTACCCCATCATACATTGGCTCGCTCGGCCCCCATTCATGTACTTTTGAATATCTATGTATGTTGAAAACATATAGGCAATAGTCATATGAAATCCTGCATCGCGTAATCAACGGTAAATGGCAAAATGTATACAATATCTGCTTCTGTTCTGCCGAGTTGTAATCAAAGAAAACAAACTAGTAACTACAGTTTTTCAGATGGTATAACTTGGGTTTATGTTAGTGCATCTGATTAGATGAAATAATTACAGTAAAGGTATGTGCTTTAGCATAATTGAAGGATATAATTGAATATCCTAAGACAGGGAAATAAAAAATTGAAAAAATCTCATTTGGGAGCTCCACTTTTAAATATTTATTTTATTTCGTTTTTTGTTATTGCCGCAACATAAAAGCATTATCTGGGAAAATTTTAACTATCTAATTATCACGGTTCAGGAGATACAAACAGACAGCAGAATCTTAGTGATAAGGTCCCATTTTACCCTTTGGTTTCCGAACCCTAATAATGGTTTGGTTTGTGCGAACTAAATT
Source organism: Mythimna lalbum (assembly GCA_949319445.1). Classification (NCBI taxonomy): domain Eukaryota; kingdom Metazoa; phylum Arthropoda; class Insecta; order Lepidoptera; family Noctuidae; genus Mythimna; species Mythimna lalbum. The sequence continues at coordinate 3,402,451 of OX439345.1, read as the reverse complement.
AGTTTTGTTGAAGAAGCCTTCTAATGCCATCAACCAAAACTAATAATTTCAAACAGAAAACCCTTACCGTAAAATGCATGAACAATATCCAGTGCAAACTGGTTAGAAGCAGTCTGTTTATTTTCCAAACTCGTAAGTCAAGGAGGCACTTCGGGACGCTGTGGCCAAGCGTCCGGAGTTATTCGGGACGTCCTGTTTGAGTTGTAATGGCAATCTCGTGGCTGTTGGACGCACTTTATAGTCCATTATAGGACTTGTTGGTAGTTTGATGAATACGCAATTATGCGAGGGTCGATGGGTGTTGAAGTGTTGTCTGATGTGGGTCACTGAGTTTTGGGTTTTAAGATCGGTAGTTGTATTATCTTTTGTTAGAATAATTGTTTGACGTATTGAAGAATTTCGAGTTTATTGGTCAAGTTAGAATTTTTATTTATTTATTTAAAGCTTTATGCACAGACTTGTTCAAAGGCGGACTTAATGCCTTAGAATTGGCATGAATTGGCTTGAATTTTTGGTGATAGACAGTAAATGGAAATTCGAGGTATATTTCAGAAGCTGACTATACGTCACGAGCAAAAACTACATCACTACTTTTGCCCTTCAAAAAATATGTATGAGTCGACAGATGGTTCCAAATTACCTATTTTTTGGTTAGATAATTAAGAACCATCTTGAATAACAGAATTTAAGATATATTGAAAATGTGACAAGATATATATCTTACAACACATGACTGTACAAGATTCAACGCAATATATTACAGAGGTCCAAAGTGCGCAATATTATAACGATATTAACTATGTCGTCGAAAACTTGGATGAGTGATCTATGGGACAAAGGAGTATAACTTAGGTATACCCACTTAACCCAGCCATATTATATTCCGAGCCGAAATAATGACGGTATTTCAAACCTTTTTGAGGTATCGGCTAACAACACAACTTTCATGTACATTAGGTACATGGAAGTGCTGTCCTTTGCTTTTTTTACTATATTATGATTATTTAACGTTTGATTTAGTTAAAAATTAAAAATACTTAATTAATTATTTAACTAAACAAAAAAATCACCGTTGATATTTAAATTAACCAAAACAAAAATGGTGTTAAAAACTCCTGCCCATTACTGTCTTTCCAAAAGACTAGTAGCATTGGTACGCTAACTAATAATAATATTCCACAACTTTCACACAACGCCGTCTAGTCCCAAACTAAGCAGAGCTTGTGCTATGAGTACTAGATAACTGGTAAACATAGTTATATTATATATTTCTAAATACATCCGTGCTATAGATAAATTACACACAAATGAAATGGATAAACTTTAGTGTTTTACACTTTGACAGCGTTTGAATTTCAAAGTAATTGAATAACAATCTATCCACTAAGTTCTTCTGATTCCTTGAAATTGTCCTAATTAAGTTTTGGTGACCCTACTCACAGTCCAGCGTAAGGTCAGCAAACTAAACAGAACAATGAACGAATTGTAGACTTACTGCCGCACTCAGAGACGCCCATTAACGCTAATCTCTGATTTACTAATTTTGTCATTGAATAATAGTCTATATCTTTATGACGTTAAGTACCTTAGGTTTTGCTTTAATTGACATTAAAGTTAAATGACGTCTCTGAGTGCGGCAGTTATAGTGCTACGAGTATCATCGTTTCTGTTACTGTTCCTGTTCCAATTCGGTTGGGGAGTAGAGACCTGTTCCGAATATCAAGTATTTTGCCAAGTAATCACAATAATAGAATATTTACAGTATCATTTATTCGATCGCCTAATACGTGTTGTGTTTTGTTTTAGTTTTGTAATTTTCTCCGTACAGGGTATTATTGGTTATACGTGGAATAATTACTACCCATTCGCGGCCTTGTCACTGTGAGCTGTAGCTAAGTGCGGGGCTGCGAGCGTAACATGAAAAGTATAAAAATCTTTGAAATACGCCACGAGACGTCGTCTGCGTCCACTTATCGATGCCGAACCGCTCGCAGAGGCTGTTAGGGTGCTTTTAAAATAGAGATCAGCTAGGCAGCAACGCAGTCCGAGTGAAAATGTGTGACCGTTTCCATCTAAGCTGTGCGAGGGGAGGATGCATGTAGCGAAGCTATGAAAAGGTATGTAGCTAATTGGTATGAGGGCTCGCTATTGTAGCGAGCGTTGTGGCAAATCTCGTCTTGAGGAGTGGTTAGAGCGGTGCAACGGCAACTTGCTTCTTATAATAGGTCGAAACTGGACACTGTTATTTTAGTGGCTGGTGACAGACAGACGGTCAGCGGAATCGTAGCAATAGGGTTCCGTTTTTCCCTTTAGGTACTTAACCTTAATAACTTATCCCAACCTTAATAAATACGAAAACGTTGAAGGAAAACATCGTGAAGAAACCGGCATGTCCGTGGCGTGGCAAAAATTCGAAGAGATGTGACATTCACCACCCCGCACTGGGCCCGCGTGGTGAATTACAGCCCATTCCCTCTCTTCGAGAGGAGGTGTGGGTCTCAGCAGTGGAAACATTAAAAAAGGTCATGATGATGATGAACCCTAATAAAAGTCTGAGTATTGTTACCTTATCGGAACCTCGTCGATTCAATGGATGAACGCAGAGTTACACATCCCTAGCAGTACCTATTTTGCCTTGTGGTTATGCTTACATGTTCTCAGTGTTGCTTATAAAACATTCATGACTCATTCCTCTAATCTCAGCTTATGATTAGTAGAATCACTTTTCGACACTCACTTCGAAAAGCTAGCAATTTTCATAAGGCTTCCCTCCCTACCCTTAATCTGACACCTCTTAAAATTCTGCTCACGTAACAAAATCCTTCTCGTAACCTATAAGGAAACTAGTTATAACCAGTTAAAACTAGTTGAAACTAGTTACACTGGAACAGTGATTTAGAACAGCTGTTCCGGAACTCGGGAAGTAATCACGGTACTAATTAAAGGATTCTGTTTTCATTCGATTTAACTTGTAATTGAGATGCAATCTGAAGTTCTGATCGAGGAAAATTTATTGTTTTAAACTATGGCTTAGGAAATACTGATTGGAGATTGAACAGTTTCAATTGTTTGAATTGTCTCGTTGATTTTAATTTAACTTTAGTTTCAAGATTTATTTAATAGAAAATATGCATGTCGATTGTTTTATTCGCTAAATAAAATAAATTTTATCTTAAGTAAAGTAATATGAAGGAATTTTTGAAATATCTCCTTTAACAAAGAAGTTTCAAAGCTAATCATAATATAATTTGAAAGAGGTCTGATCTGAACTTTGAACAGATATACATTTGTTGTTTGGCGTATTTCGTTTATATTGTTATGTCTCGTTTGCTTTTCGGCTAATTTTGATATTGTTTTCACATTTTTTCTTCTTTTTGGTCGTTTTACTCTTGCCAGAGTGGTCGTGGTTATCGCGAAGGTTCGGAAGACGTCAGGGTACGCCGAACGACTTCCCACCACTTTTACCTGCTGGTGGCACTCATCTGACTCATCCGGACGCACTTGTTTAATGGGCCGCCACCAGCCGTTTCGATTTGGTCAGTCCATCGCATCGGTGATCTGCCACACGGCCTTGTTCCACAAAATATATAGGTACAGAAGTCAATCTACATACAAAGCGCGCTCGAGCAACGCGCACATAGACACCGCTCACGAACACGATGTCTCGGTAGCGTCTCGGACCACTCGTCGAACAGTTCCGGCTCAAACGCTCCTTTTAGTGTGCGTCAACCGAGCATTGGTATAAAAAGTGAAGTACATACATAATATTGTCTTCTGTACCTATCTATTTTGTGCTGGTTCCGTCTACCTTTCCTTGTATAACAAAGGCGTTCGATGGAGTCCTGACTCCATCACATCCACACACTGGTGTGCGGGAATTGAATGAATTGATTCTGCCATCTCGTTAATACCATTAGGCAACCCGACGCATGGCGAGGATCCACCCTTATATATTGTTGAAACCTCTACGGTTCGGACTAAGCGTTTCGCTTCGTCGTTTATACCGCGTACATCGAAATGTTGGAAGAATTTGTCTGCTGCCGTCTTCCCGTCCTATTATAATTTGGATATTTTCAGAGTGAATAGGTTCTTAATAAACTAGTACGCTCACCATCAACGATTACCATTAGGTGGGATCACAGTCAAACACATAAACAACAACCCAAACACTACCACCACCACCTAAAAAAGAAAAGAGTCACCCGATACATAATTTCTCAAGTTTGTTCCAAAAAATTGGCTCCGCCGCGACAGTGTATCACTGCCGTGACCAGGATTCGAACCTGGGTTACTACGGCCACAACGTAGGGTCCTAACCACTAGACGATCACGGCTACCGGAGCTGGTGTCTGTAGAGGCAAAATATAAGACTTTATCTCGTTTAAACTGGAGTACTTTCACTTGCAATTTACCACGGCTTGTGCAAGATTAAATTTTCGTGTACAAAGACCAATTTTGGCAACATTCGCTGACCATTGACTCGTTACTAACAGCTATCGTTGATTGCTTGTGATCAAATAAAGCGATGAACATGATCAATTTCACACTCGCGTTACCACCGAATCGGTTTGGTTGTAAAAATAAACGTAACAAAATGTATGAGATATGGTCTACCGTATTTATGTGATGAAAGCACCAATGTGAGAAAATATAACCCATTGGGGAATGCTTGGGCGGAGCATCGCCGTGCCCTCGTGGTGGCAGCGGAGACCTCTCGCGCCGGGCTTTGGTTGAGGCCATGTTCCGGTGCAAGGAGGAATGGCAGGCGGTCGCCTCCATCTGCGAAGCAGTAATGCTAGCAAAGGAGGAGGCCGGCCGTATCAAGCAACGGCGCCCTCGCTGCCGCCGCCGGGATTCCGATCCCGACTTCTGGCCACCGTAGACGCGGGGTCGCGGACGGCGAGCCATGGGTAGCTCGCTGTCCGACCGTCCGCGCCGTCCGGTAACTATCCGGACCGAGCTTTTTTTTTTCGATGGGGAAAATCATCTTATGACAAGACCACCTCTTGGGTGGAGCGGGAGATAGTGTCAGACTCTTACTGACTAAAAACCCCATCCCGTTCCTTCTAGCCTTCACACCGGGGCACGAGCTCCCTTTCGGACAACCCTGTCCCCAGTAGGCTTCGACCCAGCTGGGCCCCTCCTGCTGCTGACAACTCTTTGAGGCGCGTGGGAACAGTGCGCGCTGTCGACGTCTTGGGCTTGGTTTATTACCGGACGATCGGACAGCGAGCTACCCATGGCTCGCCGTCCATGAGCCCGCGTCTACGGTGGCTGGAAATCGGGATCGGAATCCCGGCGGCGGCGGCGAGGGCGCCGTAGCCTGATGCGGTCGGCCTCCTCCTTTACTAGCATTACTGCTTCGCAGAAGGAGGCGACAACCTGCCATTCCTCCTCGCTCCGGACCATGGCCTCGACCAGGGCCCGGCGCGAGAGGTCTCCACCGCTGATCGCCCCCACGAGGGCACAGCGATGCTCCGCCCAGGCAAGGCACACCTCGACTGTGTGCTCCACCGTGTCCTCCGGGCGTTGCGCACAGTGGCGACACTCGGGCGTCTCTTCCGACTTAATCTGAAACAGGTACCTCCCGAACGTGCCATCTCCGGTGAGGACTGCGTCATGCGGTAGGTAAGAACGCCGTGGTCTTTTCAGCCACGCCTCAAAGAGGGGACTTACCGGTCCGGACCGAGCTCAAGACGTCGACGGCACGTACTGTTCCCGCGCGCCTCAAGGAGTTGTCAGCAACAGGAGGGGCCCAGCTGGGTCAAAACCTACTGGGGCCAGGCTTATCCGAAAGCAAACTCGAGCCCCGGTACGAAGAGGCTAGAAGGAACGGGGTGGGTTTTTAGTCAGTACCTAAAAGTCTGACACTATCTCCTGCTCCACCCAAGAGCGGGGGTGGTCATAAGATGATTTTAACCCACCGTAAAAAAAAAACTAATTGGGGAATAGAACTATGCAGTTATGTAATCTAGCTAAGTTGCCCGTTGCAATATATAATACATATTCTTTGTGTACCAATTTTTAACGCTCCTAAGAATAGTTTGTAATCCCATTAATGTCTTTTCTGAAAATTAATTAAGCATTATTATTATTTGCCATATTTCTAGTAGCAGCATAACAGCATAATCAGCCTTTTAATGTTCCCACTGCCTGGGTTTAGGTCTCCTCTCTTGGAGAGGGAATGGGCCGTAATCCACCACGCGGGCTCAGTGCGGGTTGGTGAATATCACAATGTCTTCAGATTTTTTTATCTAGGTTTCCTCTCGTGTCATATCTACGATAAAGTTGTTTTTTGTAATAGTTGTTTTTTATGCATTGTGTGCCAAATGAACATGTTTTCTTTTTTTTCTTTTTATATATTTGGTATATACGTATCTCATATTTCAAGTTTTTTTTTTTTTTCACTTCTTATTTTCTGCAACTTGGCAATCTGTGTTATACACAATGGGCCATTCATTTGTCGTGTAATGAGCTTAAAATAGGCATCTCCAAAGGAAGCTTCATCAAGCTTGCTAAGTGGTGGGAGTATTTCTAGTAGGTAATTAATTAAAAATTAATTTGAAGTTCATGTTTTAACCAACTTCAAAAACGGTGGAGGTTCAATAGTTTTTGGTGTTATCAATTAAGCCTTAACTTTTTAATTTAGGAATTTATCTTGATTATTGTTTTTGTGTTGGGTTCAGTTGTCTCCGTGATAGTTCCACTACTTAGTTTTAATTTTGCAATCCTAAAGCAATGGCCAAACTTAAGTGGCAGTGGGCAGGGTACATTGCTCGCTAAACGGATGGCCGTTGGGGCCGAAAGGTTGGAATGGCGGAATGGCGACGACGACGACGTCGAATTGGTGGAATGGCGACCACATACCGGAAGACGTAGCGTTGGAAGGCCACCTACAAGGTGGGCCGATGACCTGGTAAGGGTTGCGGGAATCCGATGGATGCGAGACGCACAGGACCGTTCATTGTGGCAGCACTTGGGGGAGACCTATGTCCAACAGTGGACATCTTTCGGTTGAAACGATGATGATGATGAAAGCAATGGCTACATAGAGTAAATTTGGGTATTTTGTCATTCCTATAGATGCCATAGCTAGGGTACTAGAAAAAGTTAAACAGTACAACAAGTAACTAAATAGTGTGAAAATTACTCTAGTTACCTAGTTATATAGTAGTGGGATAAGTACTACAGATTAAAAGTGTTTTTTTTTTTTAATTATAAATTACAAAACTAACTTTCATTTCGAAAGACAGTTTGAAAAGACGAAGAAATAACCAAAAGTAATTTTTTTTTGGCAACTCAAATGCATTTTTTTTTAAAGTTTATTTTTCATTTTCTATTTATGAAAACAAGAGGAAAACGACTGACATAGATGACCTGAGCTCCAGTAAAGGTGACATTCAAATAACTTGATTGGTTTGCTGGTCCAAATATTAGCAAAAAATTCGCTCCGCCGCGACAGTGTATCACTGCCGTGACCAGGATTCGAACCTGGGTTACTACGGCCACAACGTAGGGTCCTAACCACTAGACGATCACGGCTACCGGAGCTGCTGGTAACACCATTCAAAATCTTAGATGCATTCTCTCAATATACAGGGTGATATAAGATTGGTTGTTCGAAAAGTCGTGATAAAAAACTGTTTGGTAATAAAAATGCAGTATTTTACTTTTAGTTGGGTTATAATGAAATGTAGGGCAGTTTATTGCCTAAAGCGAATGTAATGTAGCGTGTAATTGTATACAAAACAAGAGCAATGAGTAGCACTTTGTTGCTACTCATTGCTCTTCTTCAGCCGGAGAGTTTTAGACTTTTTGTTCCGAAAACAATTTGAAGAGTCGTTAAAGAGAAACGAACATAGAATTTGTGTTGTGTGTGCTGTTTGTTTCAGATAAATAAAAGCCTTAATTAATCCATGTTTTTTTTTTATTATGTATAGGCTCACGTTTGACCACTATCTCACCTGATGGTAAGCGATGATGTGGCCGACGATGGAACACTCTTGCCTAGAAGCAATCTATTCACTCTTGACTTAAAGACCACCCAAGTTTATAGCTATCAGGAAACACAGACTCCGGCACGGAATTCCACTCCTTAGCTGTACGCATAATGAATGTACTCCCACAACGCTTTGATTAAACCAATATTATTTTAAGAGTAACCGTGTAGTTATTACCCGTTTCTTTTCAATAGGAAACGACCAATTGAAACGGTGCACTAGCTTTTGATGTTTTTTTATTTATTCATTTCATAAACAATTTTGACATTGTATCGAATATTAGAAGCTAGTACACTGTTCCAATTGGTAGTTTATAGGCTTATGTGTATTAAAATATTTAATATTGCTTTAAATGATAGATGTTTAGCATCTAACGTGACACCATATCCACACAAAGGTGACCTTTAATACCATAATATGGGACATATGTTAGCCTAGCATGATTTTCGTAATTCTCTCTTATCATGTGGCCTGCTCATCTTCTCTTTAACTGGTCAATATTTCACTGCCTTGCGTATTTAAAATACCTCCTTCTGAGAAGCAGTAGTACCTAAGCAGTATGTTAGCCAGTGCCGGCCTTTGGGGGGGGGGGCAACAAATTCAGGGGCGCCAAGGTCAGTTGGAGTCTCCTGCCTCCCCTAGCGCCAACCCCCAAAACTGTGCTCTACGCTCTGTGCATATTTTTAATTGTGGTCGAGGAGCGACTCTAACGATATCGTTAGAGTCACACAAATGCTACAAATGCTGCGCTTACGCTTACGATTGGTGCGATACTTCCACCTGGGTGTCACAATATTTTTGCTCGGGGTGCCAGTGGCCCTTACGCCGGCACTGATGTTAGCAAAGGAGGCGGCTGCATGCGTGAGTCTGGACCGAGCCCAAGTTGTCGAAGTAGCGTAGTGTTCAACTTGCGCGCCTCAAAGAGATGTGAGCAAAACTGCACAGGCCCAGCAAGGCGGAAGCCTGAATATTAAATTCGTGGTTTCATTGTTTTCCAGAGTAATTTTTTAGAGTATTATAATTGACTGGTCTGTTGGTCTAGTGGTTAGTGACCCTGACTGCTATGCCGGAGGTCGTGGGTTTGATTTCCATCCAGGACAAATGGTTATGTGAAGAATATGATTTTGTTCTGTGTCTGTAATTTATCTATAATATGTATATATTTAGAAATATATAAGTATATTTATCAGTTGTCTAGTACCCATAACACAAGCTCTGCTTAGCTTGGGACTAGACGGCGTTGTGTGATAGTTGTGGAATATTATTATTAAAAATTATATTTTCCCTCAAGATAATTTTCTATTGTCACGCAGGCGAAGCCGCGAAGTATAAGATAGAGACCATTAACGTCAGATCCAATATTCAAAACGTTTTTTTTGCCAAAATAATATCTCTGTTTCCTTTGTGTTAAAATGCATTGAATTTTAAGCTACCCAAGTATTTTATCTTATCCGCAGTCTTCAATATCCAAAGATTATGAAGTCCTCGATGCTCCAGTATCTTTTAATACACGATTTACATATCATTAGAACTTCGTAGCAAAGTTCGAAACTCGTATAATTTACATGAACAAGTAAATTATATTTGGATTGTCTTTTACAGTAAAACAACGTCGTATTTGTTAAATATTTCACAAAAGATATGAAAATGGAGCGACATGTCATCTTTTATCTTTGTTTCTTTGATCATCATATGAGAATTTTGTAAAGAAAATGCTTTGACGTCCCATTACTTCTTCATTATTTACGAATATTTGACAGAGTTTGTTGGCAAAATGATTGAGCGCTATTTAATTGTACCTATTGGGTCAAAAAATATGTTATGTTATTAAAAATATAACTTACTGTTACCTGCGTCTTCGTTTGCGTGGAATTTAAGAACACTAGTTTTCTTTTTTAAGATAAATTATTAGTTCTCATAATATGTATATATATTTCTAATTAAACTAGCGATTGACTGCTTGACAGTGTGTCAAGCAGTCAAGCACTAGTTCATGAGCCTATTCACTCTAGCCTTGAAGACTCCTAAATTGTATTCGGGTGGGAAGATCTCAGCAGGCAATATTAAATATGTCCTTTGGAAACTTAGGGCTTTTGGTTTTTCCGCACGTTAACTATCTGTCAGTGAAATTTTCGTAAAAATCGGTCCAGCAATTTCGGAGAGTCGGAACAAACCGGGAGACAGACAGGATAGACACAAAAATTTGTAAAATTGCATTTTTGTTATTGTGTTTTTTTTTTTTAATGTAATATAAACATGCACGTGAACAGCCAGGAATAACTGAAGTATGCATATATGCTTTTTTTTTTGTCGACGGGGAAAATCATCTTTGACGAAACCCGCTCTTGGGTGGAGCGGGAGACAATGTCAGACTCTTACTGACTAAAAACCCCGCGCCGTTCCTTCTAGCCTTCATACCGGGGCACGAGCTCCCTTTCGGACAACCCTGTCCCCAGTAGGCTTCGACCCAGCTGGGCCCCTCCTGCTGCTGACAACTCCTTGAAGCGCGCGGGAACAGTGCGTCCGCGAGCCCGCGTCTACGGTGGCCGGAAATCGGGCCACCGTAGACGCCTGCCATTCCTCCTCGCTCCGGACCATGGCCTCGACCAGGGCCCGGCGCGAGAGGTCCAGGCCCAGGAAGTATGCATATATGCTTGATATAAAGGTAATTGGATGATTGAAAATTCAAAGTGGTGAAAACATTGATTTTTACATTTACATGGCGATCATCATCATCATTTCAGCCGAAAAACGTCCACTGTTGGACATAAGCCTCCCCAAAGTGTCGCCACAATGAACGGTCCTGTGCGTCTCGCATCATAAACACGGTAGTAGAATATTATTAATTATTCAAAATCTTAATTTTTTGTTTTGCAATCAGGATGCTCCAGGCGATTCTTCGTTGACTCAATTACCGGCGGCCGATCATAATATCTCCTTCGTTAACTAATAAAAAAAATACTTTTTTACCACAAAATACACATAAATTTCCAAAAAAAAAGAAATGCTCCGCCGCGACAGTGTATCACTGCCGTGACCAGGATTCGAACCTGGGTTACTACGGCCACAACGTAGGGTCCTAACCACTAGACGATCACGGCTATCGGAGTTGGTGAATAAGGTATCGAAATAAGTGAGTACTTTGCGCCACAACTGGAGCACTTTCACAATTGCTCCAGTTCATTGGGCAAAGTAATCATTAGTTACGTCGGTTTTGCAATGCTTTTAGTGTTATTAAATCGTTAATATGGCTGTTTTTTTGTTGAACTAGTAGTTGCGAGTGCGGTTACTGAGCGTGCCCTGGGGTCGACTAAATGTTTGGAAAGTGTAATTTTAAGAGATGTGCCGAATACTCGGCGACTAGTCGGCCTACTAGTATAGCTGACTTTTCGGCCACTTTTATTTTTTTATTTCATTCGGCATAGGGAGTTGCGAAGTATCCGGCATATTACTTTGTATAAAACGCATATTAACAGATAAACATAAACATATTTAATTGTAAAAATTAAATTTACTAAGTAGGTACATCTTTTAATTAATTGCAGTAGGTATATTTGTGTAGAGTCGAATTGTAGGTCGTGGGTTTAAAACCAGCCAGGCGCATTACTTTTGTAACTTATTTCATCACCACTGCTCTCAAAACTGTGAAGAAAAATATCATGAGGAAATTGGTATGTCCTAGAATCAAAAATTCGAAGACACGTGACATTTGCCAACCAGCACTGGGCTGACGTGGTGGATTACGGCTCTTTCTCTCTGCTAGAGAGAAGGTCTGAGTCCCAGCAGTGGGAACATTAACAGTCTGATTAATGATGAACATTATAGTTGTGTAAACTATTGCTATAAATAATTTATTAAATAAATAAAATAATATTAATACAATTGATTTAAAAAAATACTTCATTTCATTATATGAGTAAGAAGAATTTCAGTATTTTATGTGATTGTTCATAATGTTCATACTTGTAGTACGAGTAGTTTCTGTTTTTCTCTGCTTACCGCGAAAAAATATTATTTGATACTTAACTTTACGAGAATCATAGACCAACCGACAATTCTTCTTCTTAGCGTATCGATGGCAAAACCAGTCAAATTCCTAGCCCAGCCCAGAATTCGGCCATGGCAATGCCACTGGACAGTTAAAAAAATAATACACAAAACTTTATTATTGATATGATTGAAATTTAATTACAATATATTTAGCAGTCACACTCCGACGACGAAGTAGAGACCATGTATGAGGATGTATCCAGAGCCATACATGGTCATAAAACTCATTTCACTGTGGTCATGGGGGACTTTAACGCGAAACTGGGTAAACGAGACGGTGACGAGCTGCGAGTGGGGCAATTTGGATTGGGTCGTCGGAACCACCGGGGACACCTACTGGCCAGCTTTATGGAGAAGGAGGGCCTCTACATGATGAACTCCTTCTTCAGAAAGCGTGAGCATAGAAGGTGGACCTGGCAAAGTCCTGACGGTGCAACTAAAAATGAGATTGACTTCATCATGTCGACCAAGAAGCAAATATTCAATGATGTCTCTGTGATCAATGCGGTGAAAACTGGAAGCGATCACCGCATGTTAAGAGGCACATTGAATATCAACATCAAGCTTGAAAGGTCTCGACTGGTGAAGTCTACGCTCCGTCCAGCACAGATCCAGATCCAAAACTCCGAGTGCTTTCAGCTCGAACTCCACAACCGTTTCGAGTGCCTAGGGAGCTCCGTGGACGAATATAATGATGGGTTCGTGGAAACTGTCCACACGGTTGGGTCTAAATTTTTCAAGACTCACCGTACAAATAAGGAAAAAAGGCTCTCGGATCCGACCCTCGAGCTCATGAAGGAGAGGCGTGAGATGATTCTGCAGTCTTCAGACGATGCGTGCAGATACCGGCAACTCAATAGACGGATATCAAAGTCTCTGAAACGCGACCTTCGTCGCTTTAATACCGAAAGGATTAAGGAGGCGATTGAGCGGAACGAGGGCTCTAAAGTTTTTGCACGAGATCTGTCTATTGGACAAAGCCAGCTAACAAAACTGAAGACCGACGATGGCAGAGTCATTTCCGCCAAATCGGAGCTTCTGGGAGAGATCGAGACCTTTTATGGGCAGTTATACACATCTATCACTAAACCCGCTGCAAATCTAGCAAATGATCCAAGAGCTAGATTGACTCGACACTACACCGAAGATATCCCGGACGTCATGGATGGCTCTGAAGCAGCTGAAAAACAACAAGGCGTCGGGTGAGGACGGAATTACAGCCGAACTCCTGAAGGCGGGTGGAAAACCGGTCCTTAAGGCCCTTCAGAAGCTATTCAATTCCGTCATCCTCGAGGGAAAAACACCACAGGCATGGAGCAGAGGTGTGGTGGTACTCTTCTTTAAGAAGGGCGACAATGCCCTGCTTAAGAATTATAGACCCATCTCACTTCTGAGCCATGTCTATAAGCTGTTTTCCAGAGTCATCACGAACCGTCTTTCACGCAGGTTCGACGACTTCCAACCTCCCGAACAAGCCGGATTCCGAAAAGGCTTTAGTACCGTAGACCACATACATACGCTGCGGCAGATTATACAGAAGACTGAGGAGTATAATCAGCCTCTCTGCTTAGCGTTTGTGGACTACGAGAAAGCCTTTGATTCGATCGAGACCTGGGCTGTACTGCAGTCTCTCCAACGGTGCCAGATTGACTATCGGTACATCGAAGTGCTGAAGTGTTTATACAAAAACGCCACCATGTCAGTCCGACTCCAAGACCAAACATCGAAACCTATCCTTTTGCAGCGAGGTGTGAGGCAGGGAGACGTTATTTCTCCTAAACTCTTCACGGCTGCAATGGAGGATGTCTTCAAGGTTCTGGAATGGAGAGGACTAGGCATTAATATCAATGGCGAGTACATCACTCACCTTCGGTTTGCCGACGACATAGTAGTCATGGCTGAGACAACGGAAGAAACAATAATAAGTTAAGATAATTATCACCAAAACCATTGAACACCTACACAAAAGAGATTATTTATTAATGTCCTTGTTATAAAACCAACAAGGATATTATCTAATTACTTAACACGGTATAATCCTAATCACAAAGTCCCAACTCGCCGGCGAGCTCTCGGCACGTTCCCATGATTAGATAAACATCGAATGTCGTGACGACGCAGGAATTAAGATCGGAGTACTTCGTACTTTTCCGATCAAGTGCAGAGCTGGACTCAGGACTTCTGTTAAAGAAAATTAATAAAAATACTTTACAATAATTCTTGGAAACCGAGCAAAGTCTCATTCATCTGGCCTAGTTTTCGTACTATCTATTTTGTGTCGAAAGCCACTGGGCGCAAATGAGTGCCTGTGATACATTTAGTAAACGGGGAAACTAATAGGCAAATAAAAATAACAAATTATAAAGAAAAAACTAGGCCAGACGAATAAGACAGCTTCTCGGTTTCAAAGAAAGTTTTAGTACCTATTAGGAACGTTAGTCATGTTAAGTTGAATTAAATGAATAAAAAAATAATTTAAACTACGGTACCACGTTCCGTGAGTGTTTGAGCGTTCTCTACGAGTTGGCTTTCGCCTCTTTACCTCTTTATTATAATAGTATAGATTAAAAAACAAAACATTTGACAGCAATATAAGAGATACTTACTTAATTCATGAATCCCCAAGCGACCACCGGTGGCCGCGCATCTATTGTCTTACTATTGTGTCTCTAATTGACGGTATCTGAAGAGTTAAGTTACGATGCTTTAATTTAATTTTCTTTTTCACAAAAATTTTATTTTCACAAAAAAAAATATTTTCCCGGTCCCAATAGAATCAAAATACGGCCCTGTAGTACTCATTTTAATGTTCTTGTCACTTCAGATAGGTGATGGATAAGCTCAGTAAAATAACGTTAGATACATTACAATGTCAGCGTTATGTTTCTTTTCTATTCAATCGAAGGCTCGGAAAATCACTTTATTTTTCTATTATCGCCAGAATTTGATTTGTCTAAGAAATATTAAGCGTTTGCCAATTTTGTTATTTCTCAAACAATATATTTGCGCAACAGATTTATGTGTGTGTAGAGTTGAGTGTACATCAGTAATAAAAAAACCGAAATCCAGCTGATTCCGCTGTATTTTTTTTTCTCTCTTTTTTATATACACTCATAGGTAATAATTATAAACATTGTTCAGCTAGCTGATATGGGAAGTACGCAACAGCCCCAACAAGCACTACTGTAACTTACTGGGGCTCCCTCAATTTATTTATGCTCTTTTTTATCTTATCTAAACTAGTGCTTGACTGCGATCCCACCTGATGGTAAGCAGTGATGCAATCGTTGATGGTGAGGTACACTAGTTTATTAAGAGCCTATTCACTCTGGCCTTGAAGATGCTTAAATTGTAATCGGACGGGAAGACCGCAGCAGGCAAATTGTTTCGGTTCTTCTTTAATGCTTACAATTTTATAGATGGAAAATAAATATTTTGTATTTGTAAGTTTGCACGGAACCCTCGGTGCACTAGCCGGATTCGCACTTGACCGTTTTTTACATATTTTTCCACCTCCACCCCCGTTAATTGACCTCTGACCTCTGACCGATCATTGGACAGGTCACGTAAGTGCCTACGCCATGACCCGATCGTTCACGCTACATCTGTCTTTTCATTTCCTCACCCTATGATATCGAGGTAATCAATTTAGGTTCAAATGTCATGCTGAGTTTTTTTATTAGTTTTGTATCATGTTATCTGTGTCTGTGTTTAATTTATCTATAATATGTATGTATTTGAGCAGTGGTGGCCGAGTGGTAAGGCCAGGTGACTTATAAGTTGTAGGTCGCGGATTCAAACCCAGCCAGGCGCATTCATCATCATCATCAGCCTTTTTAATGTTCCCACTGCTGGGGCTCAGGCCACTTCTCTAGGAGAGGGAACTGGCCGTAATCCACCACGCGGGCCCAGTGCGTGTTAGTGGATGTCTACAAATTTTTGGTTCTAGGACATGCCGGATTCCTCACGATGTTTTTCTTCACCGTTTTGAGAGCAGTGGTGATGAAAAAAATTACACAGCCGTCGGGGCCGAATGGTTCTGGAATGGCGACCACGTGCCGGAAGACGTAGCGTTGGAAGGCCTCCTACAAGGTAGACCACCAGATCACCCTTACCAGTTCATCGGTCACCGATGACCTGGTAAGGGTGTAAAAAAGGGTGCAAAGGAAAGGGCTATGCTCGGAGTTTCCTTGCGGGATCGAATCAGAAATGAAGATATCCGCAGGAGAACCAAGGTTGCCGACATAGCCCGAAGAATCGCCAAACTTAAGTGGCAATGGGCAGGGCACATTGCTCGCAGAACAGATGGCCGTTGGGGCCGAAAGGTTCTGGAGTGGCGACCTCGTACTGGAAGACGCAGCGACGGAAGGCCTCCAGCAAGGTGGACCGATGACCTGGTGAAGGTTGCGGGAATCCGATGGATGCGAGACGCACAGGACCGTTCATAGTGGCGACACTTGGTGGACGCCATGTCCAACAGAGAATGTCTTTCGGCTGAAATGATGATGATGATGATTGTGATATACCTACATTGCTGCCAAGCAATGAGTCACGTAACTCATTTTTATGAACTGTCGATAATACCTACGTATCCAAAGATTTTACAGCCATAATAAAGAAAACACGCAAAGAGTTTACAACATAAACAGATGGTATCAGCCTCCATAAATCGAACTAGGCTTTGCCTGTGGCTTCGACCTCATGAAAGCAGAAAATTATCCCAAAGAAAGTATTTCCGTGTTAATAAGTATCCTATGTCTTATTCTAGACTTGATTGGACAGTTTGTATGAAAAGACCGATTTTATTTTCGTTTCCTGAAAAAAAAAAAATACATATTGTGAAATGTTGTTCAGTTTCGTCTACCAAGCAAGCCCTTAAAGTTTGCTTAGGGCTGTCTCTTACACCTTGTATAATATTCCACAACTAACACACAACATCGTCTAGTCCCAAACTAAGAAAAGCTTGTGCTAAAAGTACTAGACAACTGATAACCACACTTATAAAAATATTAAATATATATGTTAATAACATGATAAACAACAACTTTGTTCTATGAGTTTAAAAAAAATATCATTCAATGGTTCATCAGATTTTCGTAAAAAAATATAATTAAATTGAATGTTTTAAATGTTACGAAGTCTATGCAAAGCAATAGTACAATCGTGGAGGGGAGTGTGGATCGTGCCCGGGAGGCGTAGGTGGGTAGAACAACGAAAACTTGAAGGTTTTTTTGGTAAATGTTCCGTAAAAAGTAATAGAACAAAAGTTGTTGTTTATGATGTTAGTAATACAGTCCTGAAAGATTGTTAGTGTTTTACAAATAACCCTGTAAATTTCTAATACATACCTATTATGGATAAATTACAATCAGACACAGAACAAATAATAGTGTACCTCCAGCGTAGCAGTCTGAGCCGCTAACCACTACACCAACAAGCTAGTCGATAGCCTACTAGTGTGCCAAATTTCATTCAAATTTGTTGAGCCTTTTGAGCTTGTAAAAAAAATAAACACACTCATCACACACATACTTGAAGCTTACACCATTGGTGTGATTTCAGGACATGGTTTATCAGTTACCAGTGTACTAAATACCATCCATATCTGTTTAGCCGTTAGAGCGGACAGGCGTAACAGACAAACACACATACATATAAAACATTAGTTTTATTGTATGCGAAACCCGAAACACGTGTCTAGTATTGTTATGTAAAGAATCTATGTATATGTCGCAGGGAAATGACGATATCAGGGATTTCGCGAAATCCCTAGGGACATCACGAAATCCCGGTAGATGTCGAATATTCTTGTTTATTAAGTCTTCTTACTAAAACTATCTAGTGATATGACAAAACACCAATATATCGTCAGTGATATGTCGTCTCACTAAACTAAATCTAGTAAAATGTCAGAAAAGTGGATATTGCTCAAAAAAAAATCGAGCCATATATCCCTAGGTACTACATATAGTTTACTACTATACCTACTATATAGTTTATTTAGTCTCCGTAAGTATGACCGTGGCATCACCACAGAATACCAGCGCTGCGTTATTTATTTTTATAGATATCGCAGCATATGCTGAGTTAGGTGCCTTTTTGACCTTGCACAAATTCTTCTGTGTTTATTGTATTTCTTAATTTATATTTTTAATATGTGTGAGGTTCAAATAAACGGTTTTCTTTCTTTCTTTTCTTTCTAGGGATTTCGCGAAATCCCTGGTATCGTCATTTCCCTGCGACATTTAGGTATAACTGTTTACTGTATCATGAAAAATCACAGCGTATTTTTTTATTTTTGCTGACATATAAGCTCGTTATGTCAGCAAAAATACAAGGTCAAGGGTCATCCAAGCATCTGTTTGATAGCACCTCATACCCACTATGACCTGCCATAACCTGTGTTGTACTTAGACTCGGTGGTGTCTAACTTGTGACCTTTTTAAATGTTTTTGGGAAAAAATATAACATGGTGTAAAAACTATTGGAATCCATTCAGTTACTGATTCTAAAAAAACTATATTTAGGTTTCTTTTTTTATCTGATATAAACTAGTGCTTGACTGCGATCCCACCTGATGGTAAGCAGTGACGCAATCGTTGATGGTGGGGCGCACTAGTTTATTAAGAGCCTTGAAGACACCCAAATTATAATCGGACGGGAAGACAGCAGCAGGCAAATTGTTCCAGTCCTTCGATGTACGCGGTATATGCACTGTATAGGTTTCAACAACTTAAGGAATAGGATGGATACTCGCCGTAAGTCAGGTTATCCGATGGTAAAAATGAGATGGCGGAATCAAGTCATGCAATTCAAGGTTTAGCATAAACTATAAATAATGTTTAATATAAACTTTCGCCCTTATAAAGTTAATGCAATACCGTGTTCGTATTTTATCCGTCAATCGCATTAGTACGGGGGTTTATTATCTCCCTTTTATTTTTACGACTGCGAATACAAATGGGTTTATCTTGTTGTTTTATTTTGTTGCATGCAACTAAGTGTGTCTTTCGTCTATAAATACATAAATAAAATTGAAGTATCTGTTGTCTATTGGCACTTTTAACGTTTTTGTCTGTCTGTTTGTTTCGGTTCATCTCCGAAACAGCTGATTGGATCTTGACGGGACTTTATCTTGAAAATAGCTGATTTTGTAAGGAATATTTTCGGCAATAATAAAATCTTGTATACTGCATTATTTTTCTTTCATACATCGAAGAACTGGAATAATTTAACTGCTGCGGTCTTCTCGTCCGATTATAATTCAGTTGTCTTCAAAGCTAGAGTGACTAGGCTCTGACTAAACTGGTGCGATCCACTATCAACGATTGCATCGCTGCTTACCGTCAAGTGGGATTGCAGTCAAGCACTTGCGAAACCCGAAACACGTCTCTAATATTTACAAAATTTCACAACTGTATTAAGAAAAATCACAAAGTTATACGTTTTTTATGTTACCTGATTGTCTCATTAATGACATTAACGTCTCATGCCCGCTATGACCGGTCATGACCTGTGTTGTACTTAGTGTCGGTGGTGTTCAACCTGTGACCTTTTTTAGATATTTTTGGGAAAATATATAATATGGTGTAAAAATTATTGAAATCCATTCAGTAACTATCCGCACGGGCTTCAAAAAAACGCTAGAAGCGGCCACAAAAAAAAACCTAGAAGCCACCGCAAAACTCAACTGTAGCACGCGACAGCTTGTGGTCGGCTTGAAGCGGCTTCAAGCGTTTTTTGTGGCGGTACCGCCGCACACGAGCCACAAAAAAAGGCCGCCTAAAAAAGAAGCTTACTGACTTACTGATTCTGAACAAACTATATTCAGGTTTCGCATATACTAAAAATAGTGTGGTATATTAAAATTTAATTAAATTCCTTATACGTTAGCTTAGTCTCTTAATAAATTCACGGACTATATTAATTACAGCTGCAATTGCCGGCGCTACCAGATTATTTTACGAAGCGTTGATTGAACTACCGGTCGGTATCTATTTGGTATCGGTATCGGTATAGGTAGTCACAGTAACTGATACGCTATCATCAGCGATTGCATTGCAGATGCTCAATTTGGGACTTGATTGCGAGCGTAATTGATTCCAAATTGAGATTGCATGATTGATTACTGTATTTCATGGCGGAGTGGGAGGCACCTGATTGGTTTTGAAAGATGGCGGATATTTGGCTAGAATTTGACATGAACGCTAATGACCTAATAATCTATGACTCCTCCCTCCTCCTCCTTGCGTCGTAATCTATGACTACAAATCTTTAAAACAAGCTTTTAATGAAATTTTTTTTTTCATAGCAACCTTTTATAGCTTCCCGGTTACCGATTGAGCTAAAATTTGGGTACATGTATAAATCAGATGACAATGTTAAATTATTATGACAAGGAGCTGATCTGATGATGGAACCGGGAGATGTCTATCGGAACTTGGCAGTTAAACGACACAACCCCATCGAGTTTGGGCTCGTAAGATTTGTCTTGACGATTATTAATTATATATACCGATATACAGGTATACCGAGCTATAAAAGCTTGCTGTGAAAAAATGATTTTAATTAAAAGCTTGTTTTATAAAGTAATTCGGCAAATAACCAAGAGACTGTCTCAATACTTGCAACTAACTTTCAAACTGTATCTCGCATTCATCTCAGTCTAAATCAGTCTTTCCCAAAGTGGGCGATAACGCCCCCTTGTGGGCGCTGCAGGTCTCAAGGGGGCGGGAAGAGACCCAGAAAGAAAATGGAGGCGTTGTGTAGAGGGGGATACTCTGTTTTAATACTATAAAGTTGCGTTTCAATAATCATTCTTATTGGCAGGTGGAGCCCGTAAGAGTTAACTTGAGACCTAAACGCCGTTGTATGTTACCTACTGCGCTCAGGTTTCAAGTTGCGGGTTATAGTAAAAGTTTCGTTTAAAATTCTCCGTTAATATATATAATATACGTATCTAGGTCACAATAATTAATTAATTTAATTTGAAGTTATAGTGGTTTTTAAATAGGTGAAAAAATGGGGGCGCTAAAAAAATATTTATTCTCAAAGTGGGCAGTAGACAAAATAAGTTTGGGAACCACTGGTCTAAATTGACTCAATTAAGAACATCTGCAATGCAGCTCTCTAGCTGGCTTCTAAGCTCGTTATCAAGCATCGATATCTTAGACTAAGACTAACGATAGACTGGTTATCGTTTTTCAATGTGTTTTTTTTTATAATAACAGCATTTTTATAAGAGAGTAGATAAAAACCTATTGCCTAGGGACTCCTAGGAAATTGCTTTTTTTTATCTGCTTATTATTATTTACTAGCTTTTGCCCGCGGCTTCACCCGCGTACATAATCCCAGGATAAAAAGTATCCTATGTGTTATTCTGGGATATGGTCTACTCGTGTACCAAGTTTCATCGAGATCTGTTCAGTAGTTTTTGCGTGAAAGAGTAACAATCATCCATACATACAAACTTTCGCATTTATAATATTAGTAGGAAGTAGGATTACTCTATTATTTTACCTATGTAGGCTACAAAGGCAAAAATGTTTGTGTATATATTTACTTAATAAAGAAATTATTTCAAATATCCTACGCAATATTTTTATATGTCTCGTACAGATGGTGTACCTACAGCCGCAGGCAGCATAGCCTTCGCTGATGTTATAACAATATTCCGGGCCCATTTTGTTATCATGGATACTCGCCGTACGTACCTACGTACCTACCGTAAGTTCCGATTTCGGTTTTGATTAATTTTAACCGGAACTTGTATCGGAGTCACCAACAAGTTTAGACTTATCGCGCGGGGCGGCTCCTTTCGTGCCTTCAATCGAACCTCTTTCACTGGTTGTTTGGTTTTATATTCGGAATGTTGTCAATTTGATTTTTATTTATGGTTATCCAAGTTTTTTATTAGTCTTAGTACGAGTATTATTGCATTGGTTGCTCAACCTTCGCTTTCATCTTTCAGTTCTTATTCCGATTTCGACCAACCAAATTTAAAAATTCTGCTTCCGAATTCGGTTTCGATATAACTATTTCCGTTACATCCCTAGAAAGTAAGTAGAAGGTGATTAAAACTGAAGCGTGTTTCGAAACTTAGGTCATAAGACACATACCAGTAAAGTCATACAACATAACATGAATACGGACTAATCAAACGCTAATTGAGTTAACAACAAGTCGACTGGATGTATTAGATCTAATCGAGTATCATGATTGAATGCGGTTGTAATATTGTATGTAGATGGTCAATTCTAGCGCAAAATGAACTTCAAGGAAATATAGATCTAAGAGAACAGCAGTTTCACCTCTTCAGTCCGGGTTAAGCGTTGTTGTGACAAGCGAACGTATTGATTTGCATTGTCATGCAAAAGTAAGGTCAATGTACGAAGAACATACAAATATACTTACATATTTCTAAATACATATTCTTACTAGTACTAGTAATATTATAAAAGCGAAAGTGAGTTTGTTTATTTGTTTGTTACGCCTTACCAAACCGATTTTGTTGAATTTTGGTACACGGATAGACCATGTCCTAGAATAGGACATAGGATACTTTTTATGCCGGAAATATGTTTCCTTGGGATAATTTTCTGCTATCACGCGGGCGAAGCCGATGGGAGCAGCTAGTAATAGATAAATTAAACCCAGACTCAGAACAAATGATCATGCTCATCACAACAAACTTGGGTCTTGGGTGGGAATCGGCCAGTCATCAGGGACTTAAAAACACCTTCATAAAGGTTACAGAATTATAAGTGTTACATATTGAGTTGGTAACAGAATCAAATGTGTAACACTTATAAATGTTTTTTCAATGTGTTAACCCAAAACACTTACAAAAGTGTAACCGTAGCGTATCTGTAACAGATATAAAAGTGTTAACAGTGTTAATAAGTGTAACAGGTAAACGCAGCGTTGCCAATTTTAATATAATAAGCATTAAACATTCGAAATCCAATCGCAGTCTGTTGTATTCGTGCAAAACACGTGAGCCAAAGTATTGAAAATATCCGTGATTTAAAACTTTAAACATATCCGTGAGTTACTTATACCTAAAGCTATACTAAAACTTATTATTTCAGTTACACATATTAACACTTATTAACAGATATAAATGGTTACAGCTTTATTCGGTAACATTATTGTATCTGTTACATTTAAAAGTGTTTTTCTGTTAAAACTGTTTTAAAAAACAGTGTTAAAACACATTATTACGGTTACAGTTTGAATCCCTGCCAGTCATTGTATTATGACAGATTATTTTATAACAATTTTATTTTCGTCTGTTGTTGGTCCTGTGCGAATCTTAAATAAATGTTTTTCTTGAACTCGCCACGCCAAAAAGCCTAATCATTTTTCTATAACTTTACGTACTTCAAATATTTTCATAACAAATACGGTTTTCGCCAGTCTAAGAATAAACATTTTCTTGAAGTCTTAATACTAGTATTTGAAGTAGGTACTTATGTCGGATTACTGTGAGACACATAATTATTTTTGTCACTGAAATGCGTGGCTCTTTGTACTAGACCAGATATAATTAAACGTTAGCTTTGTTCGGAGCTTAGGACAATGACGACTTAAAATAAATAAGATTTTTCTGTTATAATAAGACTTACTAGCTATTATTAGATATAATTTTTATGTAGGTACTAATTTATCTCAAGGCCTGGGATGGTCTGGGATCTTGGACCTTTGGAAAGCATACGAGGGGTCAAAGTCAACTTACGGTTTTCTAACTCTTACGGTTTACGGGTAACTGGAAAGGCTATCATCATAATCATCAGCATATCAGCCGAAAGACGTCCACTGCTGGACATAGACTATGTCAAGTGGACCAAGCGTCGCCACAACGACCGGTCCTGTGCGTCACGCATCCATCGGATACGCAAGAAAGCCTATACGAATTAAATATTTAAAAAATATATTGAACAACAGCATCTAATTAAAGAATTTTCCTTAAAAGAAAATTAAACACATTTCACACAAAGACAAGTTTATAAATACCTTTTTTTGTTGTGAAAAATAAACAAATGACTAATACCGTTTTAGATTGGAGCCAGAAGGCGTGTCAGACTTTTACTGTTATAGACCATAACGCAATTATGTTCTTTCATTTTCCCTTTGTGTTCCATGGTAACTATTTCAAATGTGCTCGAAGGGTTTCATTTATCATCACATGCTGCTCCCAGCGGCTTAGCCCGCGTGATAGTAGAAAATTATCCGAAGGGAACATACTTCCGGGATAAAAAGTATCCTATGTCCTATTTCAGGACATGGTCTATCCGTGTACCAAGTTTTATCAAAATTGGTTTTGCCATTTAGGCGTGAAGACGTAACAAACAAACAAACAAACAAACTCACTTTCGCTTTTATAATATTAGTAAGGATTATCACCTTCTCATCACGTGTTATTTGGGATCGGCGCAACATACCCTTTTCTTTCATATCATTATTCCTCACACAATCCATCCGTCTTTTCTTTGGCCTCTTTTCTTTTCCCTCTCCATCACTCTACATTTATATTCATAATTCTATCTATTAGTAGCATGCGTTTTATCCCTACTTCCCTATCCCTACTAATATTATAAATGCGAAAGTAACTCTGTCTGTCTGTCTGTTACGCTTTCACGCAAAAACTACTGAACGGATTTAAATCAAATTTGGTAGGTAGGTAGAAGAGACACTGGAATAACACATAGGCTACCTATAATTCCACTGCTGAGCACGGGTCTCTGCCCGCGCGATATAAACTGTAGTCCACGCGGGCGAAGCCGCGGGCGGAAAGCTAGTCCTCTATATCACATCTATCTCTTCATGTAACCACACCAAGAAAAACGATAAGTTATTTCATATATCACAGATTGAGTAAATTTAGCTTTTCAAGTTCTCGTAAATTGAAGGCCATTTTACCAAAACCTTTCCAGCCAGATCACGACACGTCTCGCTACCCTAAATAAATAGAAAGCTTTCCCAAGTCACTTCATACACGTAAATGTTTAAGTAAATAAGGATAAAGATTTGCCACACCTGCCAATAGGATTGGGTCGGCTTATTATCTATGTATTTAACTTTGCCAGTTACTTTGATTGCGTGAGAAGACTTTGGTTTAACCTTTAAGCGGATCGGAAATGTATTTATTTTTTCGTATTAACGCAATTAGTTTATTTCGTTAAAATTATTTATATTATTTTAAATACTTAACTCATCAACATCATTTCAGCTGAAAGACCACTGTTCGACATAGGCCTCTCCGAAGTGTCGCCAAAATGAACGGTCCTCTGCGTCTCGCATCCATCGGATTCCCGCAACCCCTACCAGATCATCGGCCACCTTGTAGGAGGCCTTCCCAGGATACGTCTTCCGTACTTAACTAATTATGTATACTTTCAAACAACTAAACTAATGCCATCAAAAACATAACTTGTTGAAAAACCAAGGCACGCAACTTAGTTCTTCTACCGTAAAAAGTTGTGAGATCATTGTAATGTCAAGTCGTTTAATTTATTCAGTCCATACCTACTTCAGGAGGCTTAATGACGTAGGTTGTTGATTTGGCAATCGGTATTACATGTGATTTACAGGGTTATTTGTAAAACACTAACAACCTTGCAAGACTGTATTACTAACATCATAAACGACACCTTTTAATTTGTTCTATGACTTTTTTCAAAACATAATACCAAAAACAATCCTTCAATATTTCCTTGTTCTATTCGGCGAGGGTGCTTGACGCGACGCTAGCGCATCAAACACCCCCACCGACCAAACCCCCTCCCCTCCGCTATTGTATTATCGCTTTTTTCGCATATAATTCGTAATATTTAGAACATTAATTTAATTATTTTTATTTTTGTATGAAAATCTGATGAACAAAAATTAGATAAATTTTTTAAAGTCATAGAACATAAGTTGTCGTTTATGATGTTAGTATCATAGTCCTGAGAGGTAGCCAGTGTTTTACAAATAAACCTGTATATATGCGATTGCCAATTCAATCGAGTGGTAGCTAGTGAGCCACTAGACGAACAGCCAGTCAAGACATTGCCACAATGAATAGGAATGTTGATTCCAAAGAACAAATGAAAGAGATTGAATCGTTGACCAAAAAAAAAGCCCAGTCCTTTGTCCACGTGAAGAATCAACTAGCTGTTTAGTAATGTCTCGAACAATTTGATCAGCTCTTGGGCCCCATGGCCCTAGTGTTTCAACCCCAAACGGCTTAGACATATAACTCCCGATAAGGTTGTTATCAGAAATAGTCTGTTTCTTCTTCTGACGTGTGTGGACCGCAACGCACGCCTCAAAGAGTTGTCAGCAAAACGGAGAGGCCCAACAGGGTCGAAGCCTACTGGGGCCAAGTTTCAGCTTCTGGAAGGATGATGCGGCCCCGGTACGAAAGGCAACGAAGAAACAGGAGTGTGTTTTTAGGATTGTATTAATTACCTACAATCTATGCAAAAAAATACATCTATCATCATCTGTCTATCTGTCTAGTTGGTAAAAGTCTGATCCTGTCTCCTGCTCCGCCCAAGGGTGCGGAAAAAAAACCTGTATTTAATAACAAATTCAAACACGTATATATCTAAGATGCTATTATGAAATGCTATTAGCAAGGTTTCTCTCAACGTTAGTCCGCCATTGTACCCCGCATGATAATGAATATATTATTATTGAATATTTAACACCACGCCTTTGAGGATTAACCGATGATTTTCATACGTGAATATGGAACATGAATTTAATATGATTTCGAGTGATAATGTAGGTTTAAGTTATGCAAATCCAGTGTTAGATGGGGTTTTGCAAACAAGCTTAGAAACATTGGTTTGCTCTTCAGCAGATTCTCACCACCGTACGTCGTATACAAAGTTAGTTTTAGTATATTGCGCAACCCGAAACACGTGTCTAGTATTTTTATGTATAGAATCTGTGTACAAAATTTCATATACGTACGATAAAAAAATCGCAAAGTTATAAAAAGAAGAAGAAGAAGAAAACATGTTTATTTGGCACACAATGAACAAAACAATTATTTACAAAAAAGAATAATTATATTTAAAGCTTTATATAATATAAAAAAAAACTTAGGAGTTAAAAAAATAGAAGAAAAATAAAAAAAAACAACAGCAAGAATGTGTCTCACGGTAGTGCTAAATAGGTTCAATTCAGCATACTGCCAGACAACCGTAGTAGTTGCCTGACGCTGGTTTTCAACTGAACCTTAAGCTAAGTATAAGCTTGTTATGTTACGTGGTTGGCCGCACAAATACATGATCACCGGGCCACCCGGAGTTGTTTTATTTGCATCCAGCTGTGCGCTAATGTCCAATGTTTGCTATGACCTGCCGTTTTTTTTTTTTTTTTTTTTTTTTCCTTAGTCCTCGAGTACATCTAAAGGATGAACCCTAGTTTTTATTACAATCTAGCCTTATATATAGACTAATAAGTAATTTAATTATATCCTAAACTAATAAATTGTCTTTACTAAGAATGTGTCCAATGGCACTTTTCTTATTGTCTCTATTAAGGCGAATACACTTCGTTCTTGTATTTATTTGGTAGCAATTATGCTACATTTCACTATTCACTATCACTAAACACTAACTCGAACGGTTTTGTTCTTTTTAGTCTTCTCACTATATGCGTGTGGTCGAGAAGCTGGATTGCCTCGATGTTCACATGCTGATGAAGTCGCTTTTCGTGAGCTTCTGCAATTTTTTTTATCACTTTATCGATGAACTCAACTTTTAGGTCCCGATGGAGGTCATCATTTCGTATGTACCAAGGTGCATTTACAATTTCCCTTAGTACCTTGTTCTGAAATCGTTGTATGATATTTATATTGGTCTGTTTGGCGCAGCCCCACAGCTGAATACCATAAGTCCAAACTGGCATCAGGACTTGTCTGTATAATAGCAATTTGTTCTGTACAGACAACGTGGAATTTCTTCCAAGCAGCCAATACATTCTCTTAAATCGTAAGTTGAGTTCATCTCTTTTCTTCTTCACGTGGGCTTTCCAGCGTAGCTTAGCGTCAAGAGTCATACCCAGATATTTGGCTGTATTCTCATATGGGACTTGTTTATTATTTATATAAACTGGAGAATACTGGTGTTTCTTGTTACTAAAGTCTATGTGTACAGATTTGGATTCATTTAATTTAATCCTCCATTTTTTAGTCCAGTCATAAACTTGGTTGACAGCCATTTGAACCTTTTCAACTGCTTCTTCGTGGCTGTTTCCTACAGCCATGAGGGCTGTGTCGTCAGCAAAGGTCCCAACGGTATTATGCTCTGATTCTGGAATATCGCAAGTGTATATTAGGTACAGGACCGGACCTAATACACTTCCTTGCGGTACGCCGGCTTTTATTTGCTTCAGTTCTGAGTAGGCATCTTCTTGCCTTATTCTAAAGACTCTGTTTAGAATGTAAGATTCCAGGATATCTGCAAACTGCTTCGGTAACAGGCTTTTTAGTTTATATATTAGACCTTCATGCCATACTTTGTCGAAAGCTTGTGCCACGTCTAGGAACACAGTAGAACAAACTTTCTTGTCTTCAAGGGCGTGTTCTATTACGTTTGTGATCCTATGCACTTGATCGATGGTTGAGTGTTTTTCTCGAAAACCAAACTGGTGCTCTGGTATTATGTTCTTGCTTTGTATTATTGTTTTGAGCTGTTTAAGTAACAGCTTTTCAAATAGTTTTGACATTATAGGTAGCAAGGAGATTGGCCTATATGATGCTGTTTCATGTGCAGGTTTTCCAGGCTTTGCTATCATGATCACTTCAGCAACTTTCCATATGTCTGGTACATACTTAAGTCTTAGTGCAGCATTAATAAGGGTTGTCAGCTTAACTAGACCCTTTCTTGGTATGTTATGTAGTATTTCCCCTGTTATTAAATCATAACCTGGTGATTTTCGACGGTTTATATTTTGTTTTATTTCTCTTGCGACTTCTCTCGGTGTTACTAGCTTAATATCTTCATATTCTGGTGTCATGTTAACTGAAGTGCAGTTCTGTATCATTTCCCCCTCGTTTGGTTGAAATATGTTTTCTAGGTGCTCAGCAAACCTCTGGGCTTTTTGATTACTAGTGACTGCCCACTGCCCGTTTTCACACTTGATGGGAGGAATTTGTGTAATCGGTCTTTTGAGATGCTTGGTAGCCTTCCAAAGTGAGTAGTCTGTCTTTAGGTCGTTACTTAGTTCCTGAAGATAGGTTTTGGTTGAATCATCTTTAAAGTTCTGAATTAGTCTTCTTACTTTTTTTGTTAGATTGTTTAGTTTGCGTTTGTCATCAGGGCACCTAGACTGATGCCACGTTTTTCTCTGTCTTCTTTTATCCATAATGAGTTGCTTGATACTGAAGGGATAGATACTTCCCTTCGTTCTCTTGTTGATATTGGGTGTATTTTCCCACGCTGCTTGCTGAATCTGCGTTACAAACTTTTCTAATTCGATATTTAAATGTTCGGGTGTTTTTAAAGAAACTTTAAGATCTATTTGATCATCCAATGTGGTCTTAAAACTCTCCCAATCTGTGTATTTATTGACAAGAGTGAGCCTGTTTTGTTTGTACAAAATGTTTTCACTCATTTCTAAATAGATTGCCGAGTGATCTGAGTTCATGTCATAGCTTTGTTCTGTTTTTATATAATTAGTTGATAGATTTTTGGTTACGAAAAAATCTATTAGGTCTGGAATTTTATTCGGATCTGTTGGCCAGTAGGTGGGCTTTCCTGTAGATATAACTTCACATTGCATCTCTTTTATAGCACTCAGTAGTTCTTTGCCTTTAGTGGTAGTTAGTCTGGAGCCCCAATGGGTATTTTTAGCATTAAAGTCTCCACCTAAGATAAAACGACTACCAAGGCTGCTAAGGAAACGTATATAGTGATCTCTTTTTATCATATACCGAGGTGGACAATAGATGGCAGACACTGTTAGTGGATACTTTTTAGTTTGGAGACAAATCGCCACTGCTTGAATATCTTTCTCTTCATATTTGAGCTCTTCATAGTGCTGTAAATTTTCTTTTACAATAACGGCACTACCGCCTCTTGCACAATTATCTGGGTGAAGTGCATGATATACTTTGTACCCTTTAAACTTAATATAGGATTGTTTTGTGAAGTGCGTTTCTGATATAAGGCACACATCTATTTTTTCTAGGTCTAATACTACTTGTAACTCGTTCTGGTGTTTTAATAACCCATTTGAGTTCCATGTCATAAATTTTAGTGTATAAGTCATTTTTTAAGCTTAAGACTAGCAATTTTGTTGCTATTTTCAATTTTCTTCAGCCTCTCGTCGAATGATGACATTAATGACCTGCCGTGACCTGTTTTGTATGTACTTAGTGTCCAACTTGTGACCTTTTTAAATATTTTTGGATAAAAAATAACATAGTGTAAATTGATTGGAATAGATTCAGTTACTGATTCTGAACAAACTATATTCAGGTTTCGCATATACTAATAATGTTTTACCTATACCTCATCATCATTTTAGCCGAAAGATGTCCACTGTTGGATGTAAGTGTCACCATAAAAACCGGGAAAAGCAGAAGAAAAAGAAGCCATGTTCCCGTAACTTGTGCGGTTCCGGACCGACTGGACCAAATATGCTGCTGCGTCCTGCTGTGCCAACGACGCAGCTGTATATTTCGCGTCTACATTGCTCTACGAAGGTTGAGGAAGTCGTGGAGTATATGAAGATAAAGAGCAACTGGACTCTGAGGGTCGAAAGGCTGGATTCGCGCCACGACACCAACTTCAAGTCGTTCGTGATACGAGTTCCAATCCACCATCTGGAGACCTTTTTGAGAGAGGACTTTTGGCCGAAAGGTGTCGCGTATTGACGTTTCCGAGGACGGCTACGCGACACCACGCAGCGGAACACGACGCCGATGTTACGTGTTAAAAATTATAAATAGGTTAAGTTTTGTTGTTATGATATTTATTCGTTTATTATTTTATAAGATTATTTTATGTATTTTTTCTATGGGCCTCCGATGCCTGAAAATAAATGGTTATTATTATTTATTATTAATGTGCCATGCTCACATAACTTTAGCGATTCTTTGGGCTATTTATCGATTCCACGATTTCATTAATTTCAGGATTCAATCGTCTTGTGATATCAGTTGTCAACCATTTATGCTACTTGATTTTGCTCCTTAATTTTATTTTACCATATATTCTCTCTCAGTAATTACTTCGGCATGTACTGGCATTAATCAGATTATATATCTAGACACATTGTTTAAATAATCTTATTGCGGCCAGCCGATACCATCTGCTACTAATCGAATTATACAATGATCTTTCAAATTACGGTTTGTTACCACCTAATTAACTGATCGAACCTTCTTCAGAGTTCGTAACAAAATATATCTTATTTAGTTTATCTTTTCGTATTTCATCATCATCATCATATCAGCCGAAAGAGGTCTGATGTTGGACATAGGCCTCCCCCAAGCGTCGCCACAACGACCGATCCTGTCGTCTCGCATCCATCGGATTCCCGCTACCCTGACCAGGTAACATGTATGTAGGTAGCGTAGGTACTCGACTAGCAATGAAACGACCGTGTATAGTGACCACTGGTTTATTACTGGCTACTCATAGGTGGGGTGGTGCGCGGGGTGCGCGCCACGCGCGCTTACAATTACAAACATTGCACCAGGTTATCGGTCCACCTTGTTAGAGGCCTTCCAACGCTGCGTCTTCCGGTTCGTGGTCGCCTCTCAAGAACCTCTCGTCCCCATCGACCATCTGTTCTGCGTGCAATGTGCCCTGCCCATTGCCACTTAAGTTTGGCGACTCTTCGAGCAGTTCGAGCTATGTCAGTAACCTTGGTTCTCCTGCGTATTTTTCGTATTTGGTTAAGGATAAAAGGATTATTAAAATAGGCACATAGACATGCTTAACGATTAAGTCATCTTCATCGCGCCTCAAGGAGATATCAGCAAACCGTAGGGGCCCAGCAGGGTCGAAGCCTGCTGAGGCCACGGGTAGTCTGAAAGGGGAACCCGGGGCCCTGTAACGAAGGCAAAGAAGGAGTGGGTTTATAGTCAGTAAAAGTTTCGACACCCTCTCTTGCCTCACCCAAGAGCAGGAAATTTCATTGGATGATTTTCCTACATCATCATCATCATCTTCCTGCCCTTGTTCCGTTTTATTTGGGGTCGGCGCAATACGTTTTTTCCTTCCATTCAGTCCTGTCACTCGTCACGCTATCACTAACTCCCTTTTCTTTCATATCACTTCTCACTAGTTCTCACACAATCTATTCATCTTTTCTTTGGCCTCCCTCTCTCCCTCCATCCATCCACATGTTAACTCATAACTTTTTTTCTTTTCCTACCTAAAACAAAAATCATCATCATCATCATTTTAGTCGAAAGAATGTCCGAAATACACATCACGGTCGTTCACAAAAACAACGACCAGTCCTGTGGGTCTAGCGGTCTCGCATCTATCGGATTTCCGTGACAACCTTGTAGGAGGCATGCCAATGCTGCATCTTCAGGGTTTTTACTGGCTCAAAACGACTCTGCGAGCAATGTACTCACTGCCACATAAGTTTGGCGATTCTTCAGCCTATGTTTGTAACCTTCGTTTTATTGCGGATATTTTCATTCCTGATGCGATCACGCTAGGAAACTCAGAGCGTAGCCTTTTTCATTGTCCTTTGGGTGAGTTTAAGCCTTCTGATTGGGCCATGGGGTTTGTGTAAGTAGATTAATTAATTAAATTATTGTAACAAAAAACACTACCCAAGTTTTGGGTAGCCGTTTAAAATAAAGAACGTTTTTGAATGGTTTAACTCAACTATAAAACTCGCAGAACTTCTTGAAAAATAAAAATGTTAAAAATCTATGCTCCGCCGCGACAGTGTATCACTGCCGTGACCAGGATTCGAACCTGGGTTACTACGGCCACAACGTAGGGTCCTAACCACTAGACGATCACGGCTACCGGAGCTGGTGACTGTGGTGCCGAAATACAAGACTTTATCTCGTTTAAACTGGAGTACTTTCACTTACAATTTGTCACAGCTTGCGCTCAATCTCTTGATTGAATGCCTGTATTATTGGTAAATAATGCTGCGTTTTATGTAAAAAGTGATCTGATTTTTTGACACAACAGTCACCAGCTCCGATAGCCGTGATCGTCTAGTGGTTAGGACCCTACGTTGTGGCCGTAGTAACCCAGGTTCGACTCCTGGTCACGGCAGTGATACACTGTCGCGGCGGAGCATATCTTTTGCAATTTTTTTAACAGTTCATCATTATTTTACAATGTTTCTGCGATTAATTCTTTTAAGCTTAGTTTTATCTAAAAAAAATTAGTCGAACTAGAACTACAATAGACCGACGCACACCTGTAACACGCCTGATTAGTGTATTATTTAACGTCAAAAAAATGCATTTAAAAGAGTCACCTATAGACGGCACCAGATAACCGTGGCATAAAGTACATTGAAATTTTTTTAATATCTCTGCGTAGGTACCTTAAAAACAAACAATGAACGGCTTTTCATTTCATTTTCCTTTTTCAGCAAAAAAAAGGATATAGATACGAGTAGATAGTATAGATTTCGTTTTTTGGACTTAAGAATGTCATCAAATGTAGGAGGGTCAATGGCCGTTATTCCACGCTTATCTGGCGCTTACTTCAATAAAGTTAACCTGAATAGAATTCCCATTAATATTGTAAAATGTTTAACACAGGTTTTCCACCAACTCATATGTGAAAAACAATGGACAACTCCGACGAACAAGTGGGAACTGAGGTACAAACTTCAAAGCGGTAGTCTTTTGTTTCGTACCGGAATACACACCGGCCTTTTTCAATATAAGAGGTGCTTTAAAATTCATATATTCAATATATTTTTCATTACTCATACTCTGAAAGTAGGTCTGAAGTTGCCTGAGGAGCGGGCTGAAAAGTATCACACTTTTCATCCCTAGGGAGTTTTACTTTCAACTAACAGCTGTAAAATTATTAAAAAAAAACTAGGTATATTTTCTTGTATTCGTAATGAAAAGCACAATGCTTACCTCTGGGTTAAAGTTACTTATTTAGTCCCTCGAATTAGCGACCTCGCTACGCTCGGCCGCCAACTCCTTCTCGGGACGAAATAAGTAACTTCCCTAGTGCAACAATGTACTATTTTACGTTCCAATTTATAACAATGCAGGTTTTTTTTTGGTGGGTAGAAATCATCCAAATGACATCCCCTGCCCTTGGGCGAAGCGGGAGATAGTGTCAGACTCTTTCTGACTAAAAAACCCACCCCGTTCCTTCTAGCCTCTTCATACCGGGGCTCGAACTTCCTTTCGGATAACCCTGGCCCCAGTAGGCTTCGACCTAGCTGGGCCCTCCTGTTGCTAACAACTCCTTGAGGCGCGCGGCAACAGTGCGCGCCGTCGAGAACTTGGGCTCGGTTTATTTACACTTCGGGGAAGCTTTTGTCCAACAGTGGACGTCTTGGCCGACTGAAATGATGTTGAATTTAGATTACTTTTACTGAGAGTTTATACTAAGTTATATGTTTATATATGGCGTATTTTCTTTGCCAAGCGCAGAATTATCAGTTATCTACACTAGTTCTGTTTTACGGACTGTACGCGGGCTAGTTTGCTGGCAACATCCTTACTAATATTATAAAAGTGAAAGTGAGTTTGTTTGTTTGTTTGTTACGTCTTCACGCCTCAATGGCAAAACCAATTTTGATGAAACTTGGTACACGTATAGACCATGTCCTGGAATAGGACGTAGGATACTTTTTATCCCGGAAGTATGTTCCCTTGGGACAATTTTCTGCTATCACGCGGACGAAGCCGCTGGGAGCAGCTAGTCTACTCATAACTAAAATACTAACCAGCTCAAAATTCCACCCACGTAAAAGATTAACTAAACAAAATGAAAACTCCTCTACATCACAAATTAGTTGTAAATTTATAAATTATATTCTACAACTTTTCCACTAGCTTGGTTGTGAAAAACAATAGACAACTGAAAACAAGTGTATGACCAACTTTAGAGCGGAGCTTTTGTGTTGATAGTAGAGGACGCTAAGAGAAAATTTAGTTTTTTTTTTGCAATATTACCACAAAATAGATAGGTACAGAAAACAATCTCATGTATGTACTTCACTTTTTATACCTACGCTCGGTGGACACACACTAATGAGCGTTTGAGCCGGAACTGTTCGACGAGCGGGACAAGACGCTCCGAGATATCGTGTCCATGAGCGGTGTCTATGTGTGCGTTGCTCGAGCGCGCTTTGTATGTAGATTGACTTCTGTACCTATATATTTTGTGATATTGCCGTGCTTGAATACATCCCAAAATACTTAATTAAAAATTAGTGGTGTAATACAGGTTTTTTTTTGTAAACCACTGGCAACCTCTTAGGACTATGTTACTAATATCATAAACAACAACTTTTTGTTTATACTTACTGACAACTCCTTGAGGCGCGCGTGGAGCAATACGCGGTGTCGACGTCTTAGGCTCGGTTCGGTTACCGGATGGTTGGACGGCGAGCTACTTATTGCTCGCCGTCCAACGAAAAATCGAAATACCGGTGGTTGGGGCGCGAAGGCCATAGCCTCGCAAAAGGAGGCGACCGCCATGCCACTCCTCACTAAGGACCATGGTCTGTACCAAGGCGTTTTTTTTATTTTATAGTTAAAATCAAATTTCAAACGTAAAGAATACGCCCCAAAAACTATTCCAACGGTTTGTCTGTGGAAACAACGGTGTTTAGACCGCTTCTTTTTAAGTTAATTTTGTGTAGTTTATTTATCTATCCCAATATTGGCAATCATGTAATGTGAAATTTCTCTTAGTTTTCCTGAGGTCTACATGATTAGTAAACAGTTAAAACAAAATTTGGCATAATTTTCATCACTATGCATACAAATTCAGGGTAAATATAAAAAAAAGATTTGCTCCGCCGCGACAGTGTATCACTGCCGTGACCAGGATTCGAACCTGGGTTACTACGGCCACAACGTAGGGTCCTAACCACTAGACGATCACGGCTACCGGAGCTGGTGACTGTGGTGCTGAAATTTTCGATTGCTTTTAACGAAATGCATTGAACCGGACCACTCTCACTGTCGATAAAACTTGCTTTTGCGCAATATTGGTTTCTTTGTCAATTTAATTGAAGTAAAGATCTTTTTTCCAGATAATACGTACTTGTACAAAATGTTTTGGGAATACGTTCATTGTGTGTACAGCTAAAGAGTAGTATTTCCTGCCGGAGTCTGTTTCCTGATAGCTAAAATCTGGGGGTCTTTAAGTCATGAGTGACGAGTTACTTCATCGTCGGCCATATTATCGCTTACCATCAGCTGTTATAGTAGCCAAACACATGGCCTATCTATAATAATAAAAAAGAAATATATGATTTCATTAAACCCCAAGCGAACGCCGGCGTTTGCTCTCTCATTTTTTTTCTATTGTGTCTCTAATTACGTATTCGAAAGGTTAAAAGCGGGTTTATAAGCATCTGTAAACTTAAATATTTTATGATACGGTGTTGATACCAAACTATGCTTTTTTAGAAGGTGGCTCTCTAGTGGGAGCAAAAGGGAGTAACTGATTTTTACCGACTAAACTCCACCTGTGTTTTTTTCAGTTGGCGTTTGTGTTGCTTTCTTTCGATTTTGACGTGGGCATTCAAAATGATATACCTAGGTAGGTATTTTAATTAGAATTTCTTTTGTTGTTTATGATGTTAGTTACATAATCTTGAGAGATTGCTAGTGTTTTACAAATAATCCTGTATAGATGGATCCTCAAAAATGTATACAATCAACCCCGCAAAAGAAATGCTCCGCCGCGACAGTGCATCACTGCCGTGACCAGGATTCGAACCTGGGTTACTACGGCCACAACGTAGGGTCCTAACCACTAGACGATCACGGCTACCGGAGCTGGTGAATACCTCAACAAAATATCGGTTTAGTTTGTAACTTTGACAGTGAAAAAGTGCAGTTTTATTTTATTTCGAACCGTTACGGTAACTGTTACGGCTGACTGGCTTTTATTTGAGTTAATTGTTATTTGGGTTCTGTACAGTTGGTTCATTTTTATTTGATATAAACTAGTAATTGACTGCAATCACAGCAGATGGTAAGCAGTGATGCAACCGTTGATAGTGAGGTGCACTAGTTTATTAAGAGCCTATTCACTCTAGCCTTGAATGCGAGAAAGACTTCTGAATTTGAACGTTTTGTTGATCCATCGCGTGTGCATCAGGAACAAAACTACACACGTGTCTCTTGAGCAACCTCAAGAGAACTTATCAAAGAGATTCCAATTCTCACGGTGGGATCTTTCAATGATTAGTCTACATATTGTCCAGTTATATCCACTTGGGAATCCGATGGATGCGAGATGCACAAGACCGTTAATTGTGGCGACACTTTGGGGAGGCTTATATCCAACAGGGTTCTTTGGCTACTACTATAATCGACTAAGAATTATCATCATCATCATCATATCAGCTACGAGACGTCCACTGTTGGACATAGGCCTCCCCAAGCGTCGCCACAAGGTGGACCAATGATCTCATCAGGGTCGCGGAAATCCACTGGATGCGTGATGCACTGGACCGGTCGTTGTGGCGACGCTTGGGGGAGGCCTGTGCCCACTAAGAATCAATTCGCAAATAATTAAAACTGCCATGTCTTCAATTCCACCCAAAAACCTTTAACAATCTTAATAAATTATATCATCACAGACCGTAGATTCTGATCGATTCATCTTAGGAGCTAGCCAGCGGTTTTAAGTCTTGAATCTCCTAGTCTACATATTCCTGCAGTCTGCAGCACAAATTTAGTTACGGCAACGCAAGGAACCCAACCCGAAAAAAGTAAAACAACGCTATAAATGCCGAGTCGATTGATTGGAAAACTTTTGACTCAATTAATCATAGTTGTTTGCCAATCAGGGAACGAATGAAAATCTGGTCCGTTCCTCGGAGACTGAACGTCTGGCAAACATTGATCGTTATTTTATTTTCTTTTTAAGAACGTTCGAACTCAAATTTCAAATTTTTCAAAAATATCTTTGGTGTTCTTCCATTTTCGAACTTTTTTTAAGTACCATAGCGGTTATTTCTGCCTGATAACTAAAAAAAAATACCTTTGAAGTTTTCGTTTCCTTTTGAAGTGCAAGCAAAAACGAACTTAGCGGTGGTCAGGCGGAAGTGTCTTTGAACGTAACTGGTGTTTTTGGCGAGATTTTTTCAAGCAAAGATCAGCGTTTGTTTTAATTATTTTTGAATTGATTACTAGTGGATATTGTGATGTAAAATTAGTGTAGTTTTATATCTCAAGTGTCAATATTATGTGCAATCATTGAAACAGGCGCGATTTCGGTTAAATGAAGTTGAGAATTATGGTAGTATTGACTACCTCAGCGAAGTTTACCCGAGAAGGCTGACGCGATTCATTTTTATTTATACCACAAAACCTTTAGAATCTTTTTTAGAATTGCCAGTTATAAGACAATGCCAATTTCCATCTCACTAATTGCTCACGCTTCTCTCTTCTATCACCGTATCATCTTACGATCTATTTATTTCTATCTGATTTCATTCTTTATTAATCCGTTGACCGTGTACATTAAAAGAACTCAGATCATCAGAACGTTCTCAACCTTTTATTATATTATCAATTTGTTTACACCAAAGGACTAAAATACGCTTCCCATTGGTCACACATGCTTTTTGTGATCGAGTCTTGAGTCTTGCATTGCGATTATCGCCTTAAAAGTGCGGAAATTTGGCTGTTAGTACCTAATTGTAAGCGGTATTCATAATAATAATAATATTCCACAACTATCACACAACGCCGTCTAGTCCCATGCTAAACAGAGCTTGTGTTGTGAGTACTAGACAACTGATAAACATACTTATATATGTATTTCTAAATACATACGTGCCTATATAGATAAATTACACTCAGACACAGAACAAATGATCATGCTCATCACATTTGTCCTGGGTGGGAATCAAACACGACCTCCGGCATAGCAGTCAGGGTCACTAACTACTACACCAACAGGTCAGTCAATTACCGCATATATGATTTTAACTCACGAAGTTTATAACACTACATTAATTAGGCGTTAAAAACTTACGTCTGACACAAGATTTTGCTCATGAAAACTTATTTTAATTAGTACACAACTTGGTGTAGGAGCCGAATCTGGAACAAAAGTTCTCTCCGTTTAATTTGTGCAAAGCCTAACTTTGCTTCATATAAAGTCGTAAAATATTCCGCTATAAAATAACGTGTTTAGTCTTTTTGGAATAACAATAGTGATCGAACTTTATTGCAAGCTATGACTTTGAATTTAAAACATTATTGAAGAAATTTTAATACTAGTATGTCAAAGGATATATGCCTGATCACCGTTCCTACACTTCAAGCCTGACCATATTTATCTACGTTAGACAGAGTAAGAAAAGTCGTTTCGACAATCGACAATAAAACAAGCTTTTAATGAAAATAGTTTTTTCATAGATCGATATAACGCGTATATAAAATATACTCGTCAAGACGAACTATACGAGCCCATACTCG
This sequence comes from Mythimna lalbum, assembly GCA_949319445.1. NCBI lineage: Eukaryota > Metazoa > Arthropoda > Insecta > Lepidoptera > Noctuidae > Mythimna > Mythimna lalbum. The sequence continues at coordinate 3,362,767 of OX439345.1, read as the reverse complement.
ATGGAGTTGTGTCGTTTAATACTTTCCGGTTCCATCATCAGATCAATCGAAAACCGTGAAGTGAGTCAAATTGAATCTGCAAGATTTGATTACAGTCAAACATCGAGACAGGTGAAACTAAATAAAAGCTTGTAAAAAGAAGCATGAAGCTAGAACTGCTTTAGACCGACGCACATGTGGACCACAACTGATTTGTACGTAGAACGACGTCGCATGGCGTGGATCTAGTGTAGCTCTACAAGTCTAGATTCCAAATAAAATGTGTAAAGACCGACGCGCCCATATCAGCGTGTGGGGCAAACATGTGCGCTGTGTAGTTGTACCTGAATTATTTTTTAACAAGGATTCTAATAAGCAATCTAAAAGATTGTCGGTTGTAATTCTTAAAAAAAGTAATCAGTTTTGTTAGTACAACCTACGCCTTTTCCTCGACATGTTAACCTGATTGTCTGGCAAGTCAAGTCACTATATCAACAAGCAAAATCGAATCAGACAATCATAGCAAAATTGATTACGACCAAACTTAATACGCGTGCAGTGACCCGAGAGGGTTCACCTGAAGACGGGTTAGGGAATGTACTACTAACTGTCTTTATCTCTGTGCAAAAGAAAAAGGACACATCATCAACATCATGGCGACTAGCCGATTTTCCTTTAAGGTGAAGGCACGTGAGAATATTCGCAAGATGTTGGTAGAATCATCATCGCACTGATCTGGTGTATATTTTTTTCACTATTTATTAAGTTGCACCTGCCATGTAATGTTTCTGCACCACCCTAAGGTCGACTGGCAGATAATGCCTAAGGCATTAAGTCCGCCTTTGTACAGTTCTTGTGCATAAAACTTTAATAAATAAATTATGGTAGACATTCCACCTATAAAACGTTTAGGAAACACATTCATTGTGTGTACAGCCAAGGAGTGAAATTCCCTGCCTGAATCTTTAAGTCAAGAGTGAATAGGTTACTTCTAGGTAAGCGTGTTCTATTGTCGACCGCATCGTCGTTTTTCATCAGGTGAGATAGCGGCAAACCTATCGATATTAAAACAAAGGAAACGGAACAGTTTTATATCTAAGCGAAAATATTCTTATTTTTAGTACTCAGCAAAAATACATATTTTCATTATTTTGTAGAATCTAATAAGGACAAACCACGAGTTGTCGACAGCAAAGTCCTACGTTCGTAACTAATACAATCCTGCAAGGTTTTACAAATAACCCTATATAAATAATACAGATTGAAATAAAGAAAGAAATACATAAATAAGTAAATATATTTATATATTATCAGCCCTTTTTAGCAATTGTTAAATAAACAAATTGTACCTATTTATCTTGGAAGGTACACATAGAAGGTAGGTGCTTCGTGACCGGATAACGAAGGGTTAAATAATACATTTGACGGGTGACGTGATAAGATACCTCTAGGCTTTCGAAAAGGTCATATCATATGACGGTAAGTAATCGATGGCCTTTACTGAGATATTGGTAATGTTGATGTTAGATGACTGGGTTTGTCGTTTTTTCTTTGATTTGTAAATTAACAAATACCCTCCCGGTCTTTCTTTTTTTAGGCTGGAAATCATCCAATGACATCTCCCGCCCTTGGGTGAGACGCGAGAGCGTGACAGTATTTACTAACTAAAACCTGGTTCCTTCATTGCCTTTCATTTCAGGACCGGGGTTTCGTTTCAGAAGCAAACCCATGGCCCCAGTAGGCTTCAACCATGCTGGGCTCCTATACGGTTTTCTGACATCTTTTTTGGGCGTGCGTGGAACAGAACCTGCCGTCAACGACTTGGGCTCGCTCCGGACGGTTACCGGACGGTCAGGCCGCAAGCTACCCATTGCTCGCCGTTCGCAAGCCCGCACCTCCAAATAGCCTCCCGTTGTGGGTAGAGCAAGAGACTGTAGTACTTTCACTGACTACAATCAACCTGTGTTCTTTCAGTCAAAACAAATCTATTGAGTGTGTTAACAGATATACTAATCTATAATATAACTTGTTTAGGTTGAAAATCATTAATTAACTTGTTCCGCTCAGGGTGGAGTTTGAGGGCGTGTCAGACTTTCACTGATTAAAACTCAACTATGTTTCTTCAGTTGCGCTTTGCTTTCCAGGGTCACGGTAACTATTTGAACAATATCGCAGCTCATAAAGTGTCTGTAGCGACATCTATTATAAATCGCCACATAGTTATTGAAATTAAAAATCTTGCATCGCTCTATCAAAGTTCTACATTCGATTAGAAGCTATACATACAACAGTCTAAAATCAACTATCGGGCAGCTATCCGGTCCACACACCACATCCGTCTGGTCGGAGGTTCGTTCATTCTTTTTCAACGGAGTTATGGACTTTAAAATTTTTTCCGTATTAGTATCTAGTACCTCAGGACATCAAATAATACAAAACCGAAATGCCTCTCCGATTTCCCCATGGAAGAAAATGAAAAAAACCTTCCATCTACCATCTTCTGGGACAGAAAAACGGGCCATTTAGACCAAGCCCGAAACAAAAAGTTAAGTTCGAAAAGATGTTAGCAAAATCGTAGGGGCCCAGTAGGGCCGATGCTACTAGGGCCATGGACTAACTTCTTAAAATTCACCTGCGGTGTACCTGTGGTGGTGTAGGAAGGTAACTGGAAGAACGTAGGAGTTGCCTTTTTTCGCTTTCCGCCGTATTGCGGAAGAAGTCATAAAATTATCCTTACTAATATTATAAAAGCGAAAGTGAGTTTGTTTGTTCCGTCTTCGCCTACGCCTAAATGGCAAAACCGATTTTGATGAAACTTGGTACACGGATAGACCATGTCCTGGAATAGGACATAGGATACTTTTTATCCCGGAAGTATGTTTCCTTGGGATAATTTTCTGCTATCACGTGGGCGAAGCCGCTGGGAGCAGCTAGTTTCCTATAAAAAAATAGTGAAGAAACATTTACGCGAGTCTGACTCACATTGTCAAGGTTTTCTTATTTTTTCACGGAATACTAAAAAGTAATACAACCCTCAGAGGAGTGGTCTGAGAAGTGACATTTAATTTAAGAGGAACCACCCTCGATGCCAACTATTTCTACTCTATTGTTCTTCAAGCATTGTTCTTAAATAATTCTCGAGAAACAAATGAAAAGCGACAAGCTGCTGAGATGGTAACATAAAAACTGTTTTAAAAAAAATTGTGTTCTTTATATTTTTCTATGCAAATAGGTGCTCTGTATTTCTTAATAAAAATATCAAAGAAACTACTTATATTGTAGGTATACTGGTCCATTCTTTTATTTTCGTTGGGGAACCAGGTAATCTTCAAAAGGCGCTTTTAAGTCCAAGCACCTTCCGGTCTTTCTCCCTAGTGGGAGAAAGACCAGGTAGTGTGGGATTTTTAGCTCACTAAACCACCCCGGTGATCATCATAGAGAGGGCCCTGTGACCTCTTAAAAGGCTATACGGGAACCTCTTCTCTACAACACCTGTTAGGGCACATCCCTATGAGACTTGTACACTATACACAGTACACACCTGCAAATATAATCTCTATTTATCTATATATAGTCAAAGATTTGCTAAGTTTTCTTTCTCTTTATTTTTTAGGGCCTTTAATCTCAAAGAGCATGTCAGCTCCATCGTAAACTAAAATAAGTTTACAATAACTACTTAATCAACTCGAATCGTCAAATTAATGTGTACTATTTTAAGTTTTAGTGTATAATAAGGACTTCCCTCTCATAGAGAGGAAGCCCGAGTCCCAGCAGTGGGAAAATTAAAAAGACTGCAATGTGCTAAAGATTAAAAAATAAGAGCAACTAATAATATCATTTTTATAAGTAAAAAAATGAAAAACAAATTAAAAAAACACAATTTTCCTCTTTATATTGTAATTCCTTATAAAAAAGATGCTCCGCCGCGACAGTGTATCACTGCCGTGACCAGGATTCGAACCTGGGTTACTACGGCCACAACGTAGGGTCCTAACCACTAGACGATCACGGCTACCGGAGCTGGTGTCTGTGGTGCCGAAATACAACGTTACTTTGCGTTCAAACCAGATTACTTTCACTCGAGTACAATTTATTACGGAATGCGCAAGAGTCGTAATAAGTCTGAAGCAATCACTCAACGAAGTATCTTACTAAAGTAGTTTTGTTTTTCTGTAGCAGCTCGTTTATGGAATTCATTGACAAAATAAGCGTGGCGTGTACACCAACGAAGTTATTCTTCAATCGTGATAATAAGAGACACAATAGAAAGACAATAGTTCTGCGAACGCCGGCGTTCGGTGGGGTTTAATGAATTAACCCTTCAGATACCGTCAATTAGAAACACAATAGTAAGACAATAGATGCGCGGCCACCGGTGGTCGCTTGGGGATTCATGAATTAAAAACCGCGTACTGAGGGTTCCGTATAAAATTACCTATGAAAAATGTTCGATTCCCGAAATGAGTTACGAAGATTTTTTCGAATAGGAAAAAAAAAATTTTTTTTGTGACGTAACTGCAAAGAACAACGGCGAGTAAACGGTTGAAAGTGTCTACATATTACTTTCGAAATGATTTAATAAGTATTATCAAATCACGCATTATCATTTTTTATTTTGGTTTTCATTCATGCCTAAAATTTTTATATAAAAATGTACATAAATGTAATATGTTAGTCGTCAGTTAACGCCTTTTACGGGCAAATAAAATGATTTTCTTTCTTCTTTCTTCAAGTATTATAAAATCATGCTAGTAGCGCAAAAAATCCTCATAAATAAAAACTAAATTGACTACATTTTTTACGATAATAAATACACCAAGCGTATAAAGATGAATGCGCGCCTATACACCTACGCGTCCTTGGAAAGTAGGCTTTACTTAGGTATACATAATGTATTTAGCCCCAAATGTTAACTTTAGCTCATTAAAACAACTGGACCCATGTCGCTATGCCAACTGTACGAGCAAACAAGAACAAAAAAGAAATTATTCGCCGAAAAACTCGGCGCTTCATAAAAGTTTAAATATGAATTCACAGTAGATTAGTCGCTTATTTATTCTGAACAAAAACAACAAGTGAAATGTAAATTCTTGGTATGCAGATTATGGTGGCGCTGTAAAGGCTGATTCACATTACTTTAGACAGGAACATACTATTATATGAAAATACTATTATATAAAAATACTAATTTTTTTTTATAAAATGTTTTGGGAACACATTCATTGTGCGTGTAGCTAAGGAGTGGAATTCCTTGCCGGAGTCTGTGTTTCCTGAATAGGTTTCTTCTAAGTAAGTCCCATCGTCGACCGCATCGTCGCTTTCCATCAGGTGAGGTAGTGGTCAAGCGCGAACCTATCAACAATAAAATATATAAAGAAAGAAAGAAAAGAAAGAAAGAAAACCGTTTATTCGAACCTCACACATATTAAAAATATTAATTAAAAAATAGGTACAATAAACATAGAAGAATTTGTGCAAGGTCAGAAAGGCACCTAAATCAGCATATGCTGCGATATCTATAAAAATAAATAACGCAGCGCTGGTATTCTGTTAGGGCCCGCGGTGATGCCACGGTCATACTTACGGAGACTAAATAAAAAAATATATATTAGGTATAGTAGTAAACTATATGTAGGTAGGTATCGGAACAAAATAAAAAATACGAAAAAACATAGGAAAAATAATAATAATTAATACATAACATTGGTAAAAAGCGTGAATTTATGTTAATAAGTGTCATGTGTTATAGATATAATATAGAGAGAATGTAATAAATAATTAACCATAGACAGACGCCTGACAGCGCGCTCCAAAAGCATTTGTCTAATTCATAGACAAACAGATGAACGCGAGCGTACGGCGACGACGGCAACAGGTCACGAATATTCGATTCGAGTGTTTAGCATCTATAACTAATCTGTGGAGTGTATAATCTATAGATATTAGTATTCTGTGGCACGATCTATCGACTTGCAAAGTTGCAATCAACTGTCAAAAAAGTGGGTGGATTGGTTATTATACAAATAAACAAAGGTTGAGTAATAATACATACATATAATACATTAATACGTCTAAAACAAAAGTAAATCGGGTGCATCTGAAATATTATTGTGTGAAGTATATGATAATATTACCTGATCAAAAGTGACTAGGTTGCTCCTGGGTGTGCGTGCTCCGTCGTCGACTGCATCGCTTACCATCAGGTGAGATATTGGTCAAACGTGAGTCTATTTTTATATATATAATTATTTTTTTACGTGTATTTGTCTATTTAAAAAAAAAACAATTCGGTATGTTTATTTGAGTGAGTTGGATGATTTGTAAATACAATTGGACCCGGTTTTTCTCTTTTTTTCCGATGTGTAAAAATCATCCACATGCCATCCCCCGCCCTTGAGTGGATGAGAGATAGTGTCAGACTCTTACTAACTAAAATCCAACCCCGTTCATTCGTTGCCTTTCATACCGGAGCCAAGCCTTCTTTTCGGGAACAGATCCTTGTCCCCAGTAGGCTTCGATCCAGCTTGGCCCCTACGATTGACCAAGTGAGGCCGGTATTTTTTTTCTGACAAAATGCCAGGTTTTGGGAATATCTGCGTCTGCAGGGATCGCTAGTTAATAGATAAAAATGAAATATTATATTAGTTTTGAAGTGTTCTTGAGTAAGGAGCACAGCAAGAATTCAAATTCTACATAATATTTCAAACGAATACAGTCAAATTAAAGCAAAGGAAATTGGTACGGACATCTCAATTTCCTTCGCATTTAAGATAGGTTCGTGTGTGCGTTTAGCAGTCTGTCAGCGATGCTTCTTTTAGCAATTTTAGCCATTTTTCGTGACAATGCACTAGAATGCTACCAAAGAAAATATAGATGGATTGTGTGAGAAGTGATATGGAAGAAAAGGGAGTTAGTGATAGCATGACGAGTGACAGGACAGAATGGAAGAAAAAAACGTGTTGCGCCTACCCCAAATAAAACGGGACAAGGGCAGGAAGATGATGATAATGATGCACAAGAATGCTACAAGGACTTTTGGCGTTTCAATGATGACCGAGGAACTTCGGTTGAAAAATTCGGCCAAGTACGAGTCAGATTAGTTCGCAGAGAGTTCCGAACGAATAATAGTTTTTTACGTGTAATTTTGAAACAAGAACATTCTTAAAACATTTTCTGATAGTTGTAAGTTAATTTTCAGTAGGTAAGTTGTCTCAAACAACTTAAAAAAAGACTATGATAATCTTCAGCACGTTTGACATGTTGCAACGGACAGTTTGAAAATTTTATTTTTTATTTTTATACTAGCTTTTGCCCGCGGCTTCGCTCGCGTTAAATTCGGGGTAACACGGTTCCCCTTTTGACTTATTTTTTCCCGACATCTTCAACAAATATCGTTAATGTACACAGAAATAAATACAAAAACTTAACAACCTATATATTTAAACCTTGCTCATGAATCACGCAATCGAGTGGTGAAAACCGCTTGAAAATCGGTGCAGTAGTTTTTGAGTTTATCGCGAACAGACAGACAGACGCAGCGGGGTCTTTGTTTTACAATATGTATTGATAATAGGTGTACCTTATTCAGATTTTTTGTTGTCAATTGTTTAGAATCTTCTGTGATCTAATCACAAAAATCATATAAGTACCAATTTTCAACTAAATCGATCCTGTTGATACGTAGAAAATTGACTTTGATAAATGGACAGACAGACACAATACAAATGATCCTAACTACTACTATAAGGGTTCGAATTTTTCATTCGGACGTTCTGAACCTTAAATAAATAAACAAGAATTCGACCAATCAAAATTTTGGCCACGCGCCAAAAGATCCAAATAGCGTTCTTCGTGACGCAGCAGTTCCGCGAATGAATGAATGAATGAACTAAGATGACTTGTAACGTTTTCATTCACTCCATATCAGTGTGTCCAACCCCTAAGACCGAGTAACCCCAGGGGGCACAGATAACGTAGGATTATTTGATATCTGAATACATTAGCCGCTCAAATTTTTACAACAGTGCTCCAAGCAATCATTTACATAGCCTGTAGTCACATAAAAAATATTTTATAAGCTTGTTTCTTTTGTAAACTGAGTTCTCTGATTAAACATTTTATTCGAGAGAAGGTATATTTCTGTTTTAAAAACAAAGGCTCCGGTTTCCAACATAAACATCGAGTTGAAAAGATCATAATAAATTTTTCATGAAAAAATGAATATTTGAAAAGGAAAATGAGGCTGCAAAATTCGGAAGGCAAACTTTGCGCAGATGGTCTCAAAAAAATTGATGACTCAGGGATGTATAACGTTGGTTATAACCACCGCTCCGTACGTTGGTTATACCTATCCGCTCCACCCAAGAGCGGGGGTTGTCATTGGATGAATTTTGCCCACTGAAAAAAAAAAGGCGCATTACTTTGTGAAATATTTTGTTTAAAGTTAATTTTAAACATAATATAAAATATTAATCTGAACACGAATAGCCAGCCTTACGGGAACCGTCATCCGCCCATTCATATTTACTTACGCGCAAAAACACACGGGAAGGCATTCGAACCTGAACGCGGCCATTTTAACGTCATTAAATGTTATGACTACTGTTATTGCGAGTTGGTTATTGTGCGATTATGACGCACTGAACGGTTATTTGGCTATTTAGAAGTTTATATTTTGACTATTTATTTATTAAAGTTGGCAGACTAAAGTCGGAATAAATTGAAGGTTGTTTTTAAGAGAACAGTGGTAAAGGCTCGGACTTACGTGCTGTAGGTTCTGGGTTCAAATTCATACTGGGTTTTTATTTTCTGTATTTTTTTAATAATTATAATATTTTTTTCTTAAAAACTGTATAGGAAAATATCGTGAGGAAACCAGCATGATGAATGAAAAAGAGTATGAGAATAAAAAAATCGATGACTGGTGATAGGTTTTCAACCCGCATTGGGCTCGCGTGGCGGGTTGGCCTGGCTTGGCCCATTTCATTTCTTAGCTTACGAAATTTTTATCCCAGCAGTGGGAACATTATCAGGCTGATTATGCTATATACTTTAAATATTCGTAGAAGCTTTGCTTAAACATATCAGAGTTATTTTTGATCACTTTTACATACCTATATAAGTATTAGGAGGCATGGCCAAGGCAAGCAAAAAAGTGGCACGGACTAAACAATCTTATTTGATATAATACATATTACTACTTGTGAAATAAATTTAGTGATAGCGTGACGAGTGACAGGACAGAATGGAAGAAAAAACGTGTTGCGCCGACCCCAAATAAAACGGGAAAAGGGCAGGAAGAGGATGACTTGTGAAATACATTTTGGTTTCATACAATTTCTGGAAAGGAAACTAGAGCCCTGGTATGAAGGCTAGAAGGAACGGCGCGGGGTTTTTAGTCAGTAAGACTCTGAGACTGTCTCCCGCTCCACCCAAGAGCGGGTTTCGTCAATGATGATTTTCCCCGTCGACAGGAAAAAAAAAACAGAAGTCAATATAGAAAATTTGTAATATTGATATGGTCACTATAAGATATAGCAAAAGGTTCCTCAAGTAGGGACTGAATAAATTAACCAACTTAGTATTACATGGGTTTCTCAACTTTTTACTGTAGAAGAACAAATTTGCGTGCCTTGTTTATTTTTACAAATTATGTTTTTGATGGTATGTTTAGCTTTTTCTTCTTCTTCGTTTCGCCGACTTGAAAAATATCATTAGGTATATAGGTACGTCGGACAAAACCTCGCTTTGTTCAGTTGTAAAGCTTCCACGTGACACGAAACCAACGCCTTTTCAAAGAAATTGTTTAGCAAACAAAATAATTTCTACGAAAAAACGTTGTCACAGTGTCTTGATGCTGGAACGGTTAGATGAACTGGAGCTTTTCTAATTCTAAGAAAATTAAACTAAAGTTTAATTAACAGTTACAAGTAATTGGTATTAAGATATAATAGCACTTTAACCCTTCAGATACCGTCAATTAGAGACACAATAGTAAGACAATAGATGCGCGGCCACCGGTGGTCGCTTGGGGATTCATGAATTAAACAAATACACAAAACAAAAAGAAGTACAACAGTAACAATGATGGGTTAGCACAAATCCTTACTAATATTATAAAAACGAAAGTGTGTTTGTTTGTTTGTTACGTCTTCACGCCCAAATGAAAAAGCCGATTGTTATGAAACTTGGTACACGGATAGACCATGTCCCGGAATAGAACATAGGATACTTTTTATCCCGGAAGTATGTTCAATTGGGATAATTTTCTGCTATCACGCGGGCGAAGCCGCTGGGAGCAGCTAGTTCGAAATAATAATATATTCCACAACTATCACACAACGTCGTCTAGTCCCAAGCTAAGCAGAACTTGTGTTATGGATTATACTAGACCACTGATAAACATACTTATACATACATATTATGCGTCATATATTTCTAAATACATACATATTATAGATAAATTACACCCAGACACAGAACTAATGATTATGCTCATCACATAAACATTTGTCCTGCGTAGGAATCGAACCCACGACCTACGGCATAGCAGTCAGGGTCACTAACCACTAGACCAACAGGCCAGTCAAAACAGTAACCGTACAAATGAAAGACAAATGTAGCACATTTTGATAAGTGGGGAAAGTTTGTCAATGCGAGCGAGATTTAATTCACCCGAGCCGCAGGGGAGAGTGATAGAGAACCAAGTAGTCACTGCAGTGATTCTCCATGTGTATCAAACGACGTTCTTAAATACACTTACGCGGAAATAAATAATCGGGGGCTGCTTAGCGACGAGTTGACGACGGCAGCTCAGTTAACACGAGAAATAGTGGCGGTGGCTTTCATACTTTTCCGCACTAGTGTGGAAAATAGTTAATTGCGAGCCTAATAGAGATAAGAGCGGGTTTTCGAGTAAGTGTATTAAACATAGATTTACGCTAGAAAGAATGTGTAAAAGCAATATTGTGTATTGGTTACCTAATAAAAAAATCTAAAATAGATATTATTAAAGATTCTGCTCGTAGATACACTCAGTGTTTATTCTAAAAATATTTGCTTATGCGTTTCTGACTACGTAAATTCCGACGTATGTTTCAGGATTCTATAAGATAGGTCGACACGACATTTTATTGGGAATATGATAATATTCAATCATTTATATTATACTAGCTTTTGCCCGCGCGGCTGCGCTCCCGCTCTACCCTACTCTACCCTACTCTACCCTAATTTTATTTTTTTCCATAAGAACCTTATCCTCACAATAACAATCACAACAAAAAAAAAACAGCCAAATCGGTCAAGCCGTTTTCATGCTATGTCGTGACAACGAAAAACGGGTTTCATTTTTATATATATAGATTTTTATATATATAGATTTATGATAATAAACAATATTATGCCATAATTTGCTTATCTATCTAAATTGATTCCTGTCCACCAAAGAGACGATCAATTTATTATACCAACCAATAAAAAAATATTGTTTTTTTTTTTAATTGCATGGCATATACTGAGTTAGGAGTATTTTTGGCCACACAGAGGTTTTTTTTAAGTAAAGTTATAACTGAGATGTTGATGTTTTGTGCCAGTCACAATTAATTTTGTATTTTTTTTTTTATTGATGCAATCTTATAGTGCTTGACTGGCCTGTTGGTCTAGTGGTTAGTGGCCCTGACTGCTATGCCGGAGGTCGTGGGTTCGATTCCCACCCAGGACAAATGTTTATGTGATGAGCATGATCATTTGTTCTGTGTCTGGGTGTAATTTATCTATAATATGTATGTATTTAGAAATATATATGTATGTTTATCAGTTATCTAGTACCCATAACACAAGCTCTGCTTAGCTTGGGACTAGACGGCGTTGTGTGATAGTTGTGGAATATTATTATTATTATTATTTTTATACGTTTATATATCTCAGGACCCTGAGGTCCTGGACCTTTGGGAGGCGTACGAGGGGCCGAAACCAACTCAAAGAGGCCTTTTTTGTACGTTTAATGAAACGTGGTATCAACCGGTGATTATCCCTGTACGCGCTATGCTAGTGCATCCAAGGACAACCCCCGGTTTGAAAAACTATTGCGACATAATATGGAAAACAAAATAATAGGGCTATGGTTTTTGGAGTCATAAGTGGACTGGTAACATGGAACTATGTTAGGACTATGGCCCCTGCCTAAACAATCTCATTAATATCAATCGATAAAAGGTAGGGGGTGACTTGCACACTCAATAAATGGGCCCCCAAAACGGCCGCTAGCACGATGTGACGTAGCAACAAGAGGGCAACATATCCTGAGGCGCTTGAGGAGTGGAGAGGCATACCACGGCTATCAGGACAATCCCGGAAGTACGGTCAAGATCCCTACCAGCACCTTACTGGATTATGCATCCTTCTCCCGAGCATGTTTGCTCTTGCGACTCTCCACTCAAGCCAGCCAGTAAAGGCAAGAGAGAGGTGGAAGCTCTGTTCCTCGTCAGTGTTCACTACGGCCGGCCAATAAAGGCAAGCCGGAGATGAAGAACAAGAATTCTCCCGGGAGATCGGGTCCGTGGGGTCGCTAATACCCAACAGTTCGCCACAAAACTGCCCTGCGGATTGTATCTCTCTTAGTCTGGCCCCTCACCCTAGGCATGTTACGGTAAAGAAAATTCTACCAATACAGACCTAGGGTATTTTGGAGCACGCAAGCCCCACCACGACGTCAACGTAGAGATACATCGATGGGGTTATTATTATTATTATTATTACTGCTATCCCACCTAGGTTGTTCGTTGTTTCAGGTCCTTTAAAAAAATCAGGCCATTTGCTTGCAGGGTGCTTGAATAGTTATGCAAGGAAGGTTTGTTCCCCATGATATCTAAAATTATAATGGTGATAGTTATGAATAATCTACCTTTTTTAATTGATATAAACTAATGCTTTTGACTGCGACCCCACCTGATGGTAAGCAGTGATGCAATCGGTGATGGTGAAGCGCACCTGGTCTCCTTGTCGAACTTGAAACAAGAACTCCACGCGTTCTAAAGTTCTCACCAAAACGTGGCATTTGCCGTTGTCAGGAAAAACTTTTGATGAACTCTGGCTTCGCAATGTACACACAACCTTTTTGGGTTAACTTGAAAAGGCGTTAATGTTTTATATAAATACGGAAAACAGAAACATCTAACAATTTTACGTTGTTCAGAATAAACGGTTTTCATTGTTTTGATGATTTGATACATAACCACAATATTCTCTTTCTATTATTTTCAGATTGTAATTTGTTTTTTAGCGATTTGAAGTTTTTTTTTGTGCGATCACAAACACGTAAACTCACATATTAGTATTTAAGACACCCAAACCTGAAACATCTATCTGTAGGCCACATACAACATAGTATACAACATAGGAGTTGTCAGCATCAGGAGGGGCCCAGCTGGGTCGAAGCCTGGGGCCAGGGTTATCCGAAAGGAACTGGAGCCCGAGTATGAAGGATAGAAGGAACGGGATGGGTTTTTAGTCAGTAAGTGTCTGACACTATCTCCCGCTCCACCCAAGAGTGGGGGTTGTCATTGGATGATTTTCCCCACCATAAAAAAAGCGTCACTCAGTGACACCGCAACCACTGCGCCAATCATTGTTGATTTGAACCAGTAGTTTCCAGACCATTCTCATACATAAAAATTTTTGTATATCAAAAAAAAAACAATAAAGTCGATCGAGCCGTTTTGAAGGAAAACGACCAGAAACAAGAAGGTAGATTAGTAGATACACATGTACATGAACTAGATAACAACTAAATAAAACTTATACTTTATTACTAACGGCAGTGAAAACTAATCAGCATTTTGTAGAAATTTTTTTAAGACGACTAACGTCTAAATGCGACATAAAAAGTGGAAAAAGTTTATTTCAGTACCTTGCGAACAGACATCTGCGTATTACCTACCTTGGGGAAAAAGAAACTCGTATTTTCAATGTTGCCAGCATTCACTTGAAAGTAACTGCCCGTGAATTCTCCCCGATATTATCTTCAAAACGTTAGCATTGGAGAGTGTACCCATGTTTGTGGCATATACAGACTACGGTACCGCACAACGATAAGAAATATATAACGAAACGATGAGATAGGAAAATAGGGGAGTAGTTTGGAAATTTTCTATCGAGAAATAGAAAATATTTCTCTATCTTTTGTGAAGATATCTCTGAAATTGAATTTTTTGGTCGAAACGGTAACTTTGTTGGATCTTTAAAGGTCATATCTGTTGTTTTATGTAAGGACAGTTATTTTCCTACCAGAGATACTTGTATAAGAATCGTAGCATAATCAATTAAGCATAGCATAGCCTTTTAATGTTTCCACTACCGGGTTTCAGGTCTCTTCTCTCCGCAGGCTCATTACAGGTAAGTGAATGGCTCATGTCTTCGAATTTTTGTTTCTAGGACATGCCGGTTTCCTCACTGTTTTCTTTCACGTTTTGAGAGTAGTGGTGATGGCAAAAATTATACAAAGTTATGCGCCTGGATGGTTGGGTATAAAGTTCAACAAATAATAAAATTGTGAATCCTGTGAAGCATATCATCCAGTTTACAATTTTGTAATCCTTTATTGTCCAAAAAGATTAGTGCGATTTAAGTGTTTCGCCTCATCGTTTATACCGCATACATCGAAGGACTGAAACAATTTGCCTGCTGCGGTCTTCCCGACCCATAATAATTTAGGCGTCTTGAAGGCTAGAGTGAACAGGGAACGCTGTGAACACCGTGAGGCTCAAGACACCAGTAACATCAGTGATCAAACTCCAAAAATCTGAGTGGATACTTTACATAAATAAGATCTTAATAAACCAATCACTATATTTAAGAGAACTCAAAAAATTACTACGAAGACCCCCAAGATACAAGCGCTGCCTAGTTTGGGGACCACAGCTCAACTCAATGTTAATTTTACCGGTAAAAAATAAATAAAAAAAAGACCAGACTAAGGACGGATTTGTCTATAAACGCCCCTTTTAAATATATAATATATAACACTCGTCTTATTATTTAAACTGAGAAAGGTAGCGCAACGCAAAGTTTAAAGAAAAAAAACACGCTTTGTGCACAATTTGTATATAATTTGTTCACAAATTATGCGCAATAGCAAGTAAATAGAAACAGTAATTAGTTCGCGTTACAAAGTTCGTTATGAAAATAACGTAGTTAGCAGTTCGGAAGAGGAAGCCAATAAATGGCATGTTTACTTTTCGGCAGAATGTTTGAGTGAGCTTTTAAATATAAATAACAGTACTGCGGATTATTTGCAAGAGTTACCGCGGATCTGGAACGCAAAGAGCCCTGCGCTCACTTGAAACAATATTGTCTTAGACAGACTTGTCTACGACACAGGGCGCTAGGACTGTTAATAAAATATCGTTGTGTCGTAGACAAATCTGTTTAAGACGACTTGTCTCAAGTGTGCGCAGGCCCTAACACAAACTTTAAGGGCATGCTCAGTAGACAAAACTGAACAACCTTCCATAAGTATTTTTTTAGGAAAAAAAAAATATCGGCTTTTCCATACAACCTGTCCAATTAAGTTTTCGATCGATTCCAGCACGAAACAGACATTTGTATGGCCCACAGATAGTTCCGGGTCTGGGTATCTTGTAGTAACCAATCAGCGTGCAAGACGCGTTACGATCTATGCCATTTTACAATTTATCAGTTTTGCTTCGATTGATTATAACCTACCGAAACATAATGAGTTAAATTGTAAACAATATGTTACAGCACACAATCTTTCAATAGTTTAGAGCTTCGTGAGATAAATTATAATCTAACAAAAACGGTGAGTTATAAAAGTCATTCTTAGTCCATACTAATATTCTCCATAGCAATATTTGTTTTTTATTTAAAAAGAGTCCTCAATTAGTCAAAGTTCAAAGAAAAAGCAAACTTATTTCTATTATAAGAAAACTGAGAATCCTATTAAATTTTTAAATACCTTGATGGCGCGCTCCGGCTAGAAAGGCAACGGTGAGAGGAAATTAAATTTTATACTTTTCAAATAATTTTCTTTAATAAATCTGTTTTATTTTATGTGTTTTTTCTTTAATAAAAAGCCTTATAGTTTTTTTTCATTCTGTTTTAAGAATCTAGCTTTATATTAGAAAAGACGTCATTAAAAATGCAATTGTTTTCGAATTAAAGGAATGTGATATTCTGGTTTTAATTCGGCTTCATTTTTCAAAACGGTGAAAGATAACTCAGTATGTAATAGAATTCAAAATTTAAAGGCATGAGACATGTAGATGTCATTGCCCAGTGTAGACTGGGCTTTGTTTAGAGGTGATCAATCTTTCAATGAAATCTTTGGTCTTTTCAGAAATGCCTCGAGGCCAGCTAGTCCGCGCTTATGGTAGCCAGGGATAGTACTGCAACTCGTCCGATGCCCGACGTGTCTTCACGGTGGCTAGGGCGTGAGCATGTCTATTTACTCACGGTTGCAGTCATCTTCCTCGCAGAAGGAGGAGACCGCATACCATTGCCTTTGGAATATTGGCTCAGAAGAAACAGCAGTGGGTTTTTAATGTAGTTTCCTGCTCCATTTGTAGTTTAGTTTCATGCTCTTGTACATCTCCTACCTAAAATCTATCCCGCCTAAAAAAAATCCCTTTCACTCTGAACCATGGCCTGAAACGTGGCCTGTCGCGAGAGATCGCCGTCACGGATTGCGACGCGGCCTCAGCCGTACTCTGCCTAAGTGGGACACACCTTCACCATATACTGCACTGTGTTATCCAGGTGGTCCGCATCCGCACCCACAAAAGTGACACTCAAGAGTCACACTTGCCCTGCGTAGTGAATAACGCCACTTTCCCAGAGAAGTGGTCTATGTCCTGGCAGTGGAATCATTATAGGTTTTTTTTTTCGGTGGGCAAAAATCATCCAATGACAACCCTCGCTCTTGGGTGGAGCGGGAGATAGTGTCAGACTCTTACTGACTAAAAACCCACCCTGTTCCTAATTACCGCGTATGTTTATTATAAAAATTTTCGCTGTAGTTTTTTTTTTAAACAGCAAGTCAGCGAACTAAAGCATCCTACTAAGAAAGCGAGATAAAATGTCTTGAAAAATGAGTTAGACAATTTTCGGGCACGTTATTAATGTTCAGTACAAGTGTACTCGTATGTGTGTTTAACAGACTTTGTATTTGTCATTTAGCGATAGAGATGTAACGGAATCAGTTATGTCGGAACCGAATTCAGAAGCGATGTTTTTAAATTTGGTTTGTCGGAATCAAAACCGGGGTGAAAGCAGAGGCAGAAGTGTAAAATGAAACACTATTAAAAATAATAAAAAACGCGGATAAATATAAATGACGAATATACAAAAACAAATGAAAGAGTAATCGACAAAAGACACAGAGGGAGAGGTTTCCAGTGCGACATATATAAACTTGTTTGTCAGTGACGAAGGTTCCATACAACTCGATTCCCACCGGCTTCCCTTCAGATGTTTAGAACACAACCACTCTCTACCGTAATTGAGAAATGGCACAATCAGAAATTATAAAACTACAAAGCTAACATTACATAACGGCTACACTAAGTACACTATGAACATTAAATCAACAAAATTTACTTTTCAACAACATGTAGCACTATAACATAAGCCGCAGGCGCAATCGGCTTTTTAGCGTTTAAATTTCTATACAAGAATACGTCATGACGTCACATAAAGGTCGATGAACCTGCGCGCTCTAAAGCGCTCCGGCAAGCCGGTTTTTTTTCGAGTTATTTGATAGAGTTTTATTGAATAGGCTTAAAAACTACTAGTCTGTTTTTAAAAATTCTTTCACCACTCGAAAGCTACATTATCCACGAGTAACATAAGCTAAATTTTATTTTGGAAAAAAATAGGGTTCCGTAAGATATTTGGGTTTTTCGGACACAAGGTGTAAAAAATCAACCAGAAACTTTACTTATTTTGCGTACGCTGCCTGAACTATTAAAGATAGAACCGTAAAATGTTCTAATTAATTGTAGATATTACAAATATCTACAAAAAAGTCCGCGTAACAGTATACCTATCTAAGTCGAGTGAGGCACAACAACCATTTTTTTATCTAATAATCTTGATTTTTTTTTGGACTACATTTAAACGCATTTATTTTACTCATGCTATTAACCCTTATCAAAATAAATTATTTCATCACTAAGTACAGTTTATGTAGATAATATTTGGCCTTTGAATGATTAAAATTGGACGTTTGGTTTTGAAGTTATGGCGAAATTAAAATATTACGATTTATGCTGCAAGCGTCACCAAGGCGGGGCCCGGGAGTGCGCGTGCGGGAGGGGAGTTTAGATCTATGAGAAAGGTCGTGCGCGAAGTCTAATAATTTTCGTGCGATTTT
The DNA here is from genome assembly GCA_949319445.1 of Mythimna lalbum. NCBI lineage: Eukaryota > Metazoa > Arthropoda > Insecta > Lepidoptera > Noctuidae > Mythimna > Mythimna lalbum. The sequence continues at coordinate 3,344,400 of OX439345.1, read as the reverse complement.
TTTTAGATTGCGTTCTTAAAACTACACCAACGCACAAGTTCTTCTCAGAGCTGGTTTTTTTAAACATTTTAATATATCCCTTTACAATAAATATCAACATGCGTAATGCTCAAAAACAAGAACGATTATCTGATCTAGCCATTCTTTCTATAGAAAAACGTTCTTTACTAAAAATTAAGAATCTTCCCGGCTTTTATGATAATGTCTTAGCGCACTTTGTAAGAAAGAATAGACGAATAGCTTTAGAGTATAAGTAGTATTATTAGTACTTAGTCGATTAAGTTTTGTTTAATTTACATCATATCATCATTTCACCACAAACGGCTTTTATCAAAGCCACTTCTATTATGCTTGTAAGTAGCGTTGCCAGGCGTCCGAATAAAGCCGGACATAATCAGGGTTTAAAGTGGCGTGTCCGGCCAAATTTGAGCATTTTTGGCTTTTGTTAGGCTTTTTAAAGACCATTTTGTTTAGAATTGTCATTAGAGTTTTGCCTTACCTTGTATCGCTAGCACAAGCAGAGTGGATATGTAATAGTGTAGCAATAATATCACTTAATCTTATGGTTTTTTCATTAGAATTTAAAAAGATTTCATGAATTTTATTAGACTTAAAAAAAATGTCGGCCTTTTTGACCAAACATCCGGCTAAATAGGATAGATTTTCCGGCTTTTCAGTTCCAGGACCTGGCAACCCTACTTGCAAGACACTGTTTCAATATCTCAGTGCTTACACGTATAGTAAAAGTGGACTGAAGATACATCTGCCTATACAAGACTGAAGCCAGGATGCCAATCACAGATTTTCGGTAAGGACTCAAGACTGCGTGCCCGCGCTCGGAGTAGGCAAGCATTTTTTTTTGCTCCGGCTTACCTCTCTCAAAATTTCACGCTTCGCCACTGTTGTTTGTGCCTCTGATATAAAGGAATTATAATACTTATTCCACCACTTTCACACAACGTCATATTGTACCAAACTAAGCAGAGCTATAAGAGAGAGAGAGAGAGAGAGAGAGAGAGAGAGAGAGAGCTACAAGAGCTATGCTATGCTAGATAACTAATGAACATACTTATATACTTCTAAATAGATATCTACTTATTACAGAGACACAGAACAAATGATCGTGCGCATCACACAAACATTTGTCTCAGGCCATAACCACTAGACCAACAGGATAGTCAAGCCAGTCAAGTCACAAATAACGCCGGGACTCCACCAAAGCAGAGATGTGTGCGGTGTGCTGTGCAAAAAGAGATGTTTTCAGCTCGGAGGGACTCCACCAAAGCGAAGATGTGTGCGTTTTCGTCGTTCGCTGTGCGTCGTCTGCGCAGAGCTCACAACTCCGCTTCCATCGCGCAATGCAAATATTACACATCTCCGCACAGCGATCTCCACTGAAGCTGAGCGGAGAGGAGATATTGTGTCAATAACACAAATCTATTTGGAGCCCTAGCTTTAGTAACGATTAAAAATTAGAACCAAAATCGAAGTGCAAAATCAATCGAAAGTTACGAACTTTCGGAATCGGAATCGAACCTTCAGCTCCGTAACAACTCTATTGCGCAAGACGGATTAGACTCGTACGTGGTTGACAATATCGTGTGTGTTTAATCTTTTTGTCTTATGTGTATGTTACGTACGCCTAGGTCTTTTAGAGAGCCCCTTCCCCCCTCGTTTATCGTCAACGAGGTTGGTTTAAAAGGGTTTTGTTTCATCTAACGCAATTTAAGTTAAAAAAGTTTGTTATTTGGTTTTTTGTTTGTAGGAGGTTCTTTGAAAGTACTAGTCCGATTGCTGAAATTTTTTTACCGATAGAAAGCTGCTTTATTATCCCTGAGTGACAAAAGCTAGCGGACAATGCTGCGGGCTGTAACTAGTGTTTGATAAAGAGATACAATATCGAGAAGCGAAAATGATTCCACTGCTCATAATAACATATTAAAGAAAAAGAAAACAACTTGTCGTTCGTTCAAAAGTGCGTTTTTTTTTTTAATTCATAAGGATTTATTAGAAACCAATAAATAGCTAGTTCCATAATTTCCGATTTAAAAATAATAACGTACCTCTAATATAAAGTTTATTTGAACTTATAATTCCAAGTCAATCCTAAGAAATAACACTTCAAAGCAACCTGTATTAAAAAACGTCAATTTCATAAGTAAAGATCCTATTAAAAGAGAAACCCTAAACTCAATCGTTAAAATCTAAATTAACGCTAGAATATACAAGATAATCTTTAATTATTAAGATTTAACTTGGCCAAACATTTCCGCCTCCTGAAATCATTATAAACGATGAAAGTTAATAAACTTAATGATCTGATCATAATGATGTGGATATTTTGCGTTTAAATTTATACAATACAAGCTTTTGCCAGCGGCTTTGCCCGCATATATATATGCCTAGCCTATGTTACTCAGAAATGAATCAGCTTTCTACCGGTGAAAAAATTTTAGCAATCGGACCAGTACTTTCAGAGATTACCTCCTACAAACAAAAAGAACACAGGAATCATACAGTAGTATAGAAAGCTGCTTTATTCCTGAAGGACATAGGTTATACTTTATGTACGTGGGCGAAGCCGTGGGTAAAATCTATAATAATATATCTTAAAAAGCAGAAATAAAAACAAAGTTATCATTTACATAAAATACAGGTCTTAAGCCGCATCCGGCTAGGCTAAAAGCCTTTCCCACTATGCTAGGGAAAAGATAGAGGAAAAATACTAAGTTTGTTTGACACTTGGAGATATTAGGAAAAGGTCAATGTTCTTTTGTACTCAATTTATCTGTCACCTTGTATAAGAACTCCGCTCAGAAAATGATCTAATATATAAAATTTCCATGTCACAATGTTAGTTACCGTACTCCTCCAAACGTCTTTAACAATTTTTACCAAATTTTATATGCGTATTTACTGAATACGCGGTCTGAGAATCGGCTACTATCTATTTTTCATACCCCTAAGTGATAAGGGTTGTTCAACCTTAAATTTTTTGTTTTTATTTTTTTATAATATGGCAATAAAACAAACACACATGACACAACCTTAAAATTTTATTTTTTATCATCAATCCCTATTTTTTTATAGCAAAAAATAATTTATAATGCAAAACAACGTTTGCCGGGTCAAAAAAACTGAAACAGAAATCAATACACAGTAACGTTTAGGTTCAATGATAAATGAAATGGAACATTTTACGGCTTCGCAAACGTGACCATACCCAATCAGCGAATTAATTGGATCAGTGTGGACGTTTCATCTACAATTTTACTTCTTTACAATTTCAGTTCAAACAAGTAAAGGATTTTTAGGTCTATTACTATTGTTAAAATAATTTAAGGCAAGCGATGTTGCTTTTTTTTTCCTTCTTCGAAAATTCCTACGTGACACGGAGGAATTGTCGGCTGTGTGCCCAAATGAATATAAGTCTTGCTAGTAGTATGGTATTATTTATTTATTATATACTTTATTGTACACCGTTACACATACAAAAGAAAACTTAAAACTAAAACACATACATACAATGGGCGGCCTTATCGCATTCCGCGATCTCTTCCAGGCAACCTGGAATGGACAGTAATTGCCTGGACAAGAAATGGGGCTGTCATAGGTGTGACAAACCAATTATAACATAATAAAATATATTATAAAAGATACACAGATATATATATATATATATATGCTGTATAATAGATACATAAATATATACATAAGCCGTATAATAGATACATAAATACATACTTAATTATTAAAAACGATGAATGAAATGTAATGTACATACATGACGACTATCGACATTCACAGCGACAGGTAATGTTCCCTAACAAGTCTTTTAAAAACAGGCAACGATTGAGCGCGTTTAATTGTGTTTAATGCTTAATCTCTGGCCGAAGTAAAAACCAGCCTCCAGATCACGTGAAGTGTTAGGCATTTGGCTAAATTTATACTAATATGACAAAAAAGTAAAGTTGTTTTTTTTTTATTCTTTCGTTTGTAGGAGTAATGTTAGGAGTAATCTCTGGAAGTACAGGTCCGATTGCTAAAATTTTCTTACCGAGAGAAAGCTGCTTTATTCCTGAGGGACATACGCTATATTTTATGTACGTGGGCGAGGCTGCGGGCAAAAGCTAGTCTTTAATATATAGCGTATGAGCACTTAGACACCACAGTCCAAGAATTTTAAGTCAACTTGAAAATATAACTTAATACTTATATCATCATCTTTCTGGCCTTGTCCCGTTTTATTTGGGGTCGGTGCAACGCGATTTCTTCTTCCATTCTGTCCTGTCACTCGGCACGCTATCACTAACTCCCTTTTCTTTCATATCACTTCTCACGCAATCCATCCATCTTTTCTTTGGCAGCTCTCTCCCTTTCCATCCATACACATGTAAATTCATAACTCTTAGCAACATCAAACCACCACCACCCACCGCCACGTCGTTTGTGACGTCAAACCGACCAATGACGTTTTGAAAGAACCACTTCGGTGGCTTGAACAAATTGCATGAGGGAAAGGCTTTTTTTACATGGAAATCATGAAATGAGTTTTTCTGCTTTTGGTAGAGCAGAAAGGAGTGTCAGACTTGTACTGACTAAACTCTCAGTATTTCTTCAGTTGCCTAGTTATGAGGGCCAAGGTAACTTATTCAAACAATTCGCAGCCCCGACAGGTATCAGCCCTAATTGGCCGGTCCAAAAAGGACCATGCACAGGTCGACAACGCATTGTTTTCCTCGCAAGCCTCAAAAAGCTGACGGCGAACTTGACGGAGATCTCTAGGGCCGATCCCCGCTGGGGTTGTTGGATTATTTGAAAGAGTAATCGCCAGACTAGACCGCAAACAGCAACTGAAGAAACACAGGCGAGTTTTTCAGTATAAGTCAAACACTGTTTCTCGCTCCAAACTGAACGAGAGAAGTAACTTGATGACTTACCCTAAAAAATAAATGCATTGCATAATTACATTATTAACACATCTACGCTTCGAACTAAGCGTTTTGCCTCGTCGTTTATACCGCGTAAATTGAAGGACTGGATCAATTTGCCTGCTATGGTCTTGCCATCTTATTATTATTTAGGTATCTTCCAGACTAGAGTGAATATGCTCTTAATAAACTAGTGCGCTTCACCATCAACAATTGCATCACTGCTTAGCAACAGAGGGGATCGCCGTCAAGTACTAGTTTTTATCATTTACAAAGAATAAACTGTCCTTCATAATAAACACAACCCGACGAACGGCGAGTATCCACCCTTACGTTGTTGAAACCTCTACGATCCGGACCAAGCGTTTTGTCTCGTCGTTTATACCACGTACATCGAGGAGCTGGAACAATTGGCCTGATGTGATCTTCCCATGCTATTGTTATTTAGGTATGTTCAAAACTAGAGTGAATATGCTCTTAATAAACTAGTACGCTTTAATCAACGACTCCGTACGTATAATAAATTTAAAAAAAATCATCATCATCATTTCAGCCGACAGACGTCCTCTGTTGGACATAGGCCTCCCCCAAGTGTCGCTACAATGATCGATCCTGTGCGTCCCGCATCCATCGGATTCCCGCAACCTTTACCAGGTCATCGGTCCACCTTGTAGGAGGCCTTCCAACGCCGCGTCTTCAAGTACGAAGTGCCAAAAAAAAAATACGTACGCTTTACTAATAACGTGCCTATACAAGGGAAAACTAAATTAACTTATAAATAGGAACTCATAGCGCAAATTTGGTTTCCCCACTCCTATTAATCATAAAAGGAATGCGTAGATATGGCACTCGGTCCGCGGACGGAATACTAAGCGCGAGTAATGAACGTACGTGCTCCTTTACATCAACGTAATTTATAGGAGACGCACGCTATTGTGGGCCTTTAAATACTGTATCTTGGGCTATTATAGACCGTGTATCTTATTATGAGCCCTTTATTTTTTGGCGAGGCTTTTTTTTTAGTTGAAAAATGGGTAACAAATAGTCTCATGAGTCAAAATACAACAGAGCAGCATACTGTGGCTGGGGATTGCCCTGCGACTCTCGACGACCAAGGCGTCTCTCGATGTTCATTCCCTCGCAGAATCAAAACATAGTAACATGCAAACATAAATGAAATAAAATATTTTACCTTAAAATACTGTATTTTGGGCTATTCTAGACTGTGTATCTTATTATGAGCCTTTCATTTTTCCTCTGCAAGGCTTTTTTGACGTGGGTTATCATCTAATGAGTTCTCCCGCTCTAGGAGAGAGAAGGCGTGTCAGATTTTTACTGACTAAAACCACGCATTTAACTTTATTTGCCTTTTGCGTTCTGGGACCACGAGTATCCCTTTCAAACTTTCTTCATGGACTTAGCAGGCATCGAAGTTGCTGGTCTACGTTTTGCTGATGATTTGGACTCGGTATTTTTACCAGAAGGTCAGACGGCGAGCTACCCAATACCCACGCATACGGTGGCTGGGGATTGCGCTGTCCGTCTCTCGATGTGCATTCCCTCGCAAAAACAAAACATAGTAACATACAAACATAAATGAAATCAAATATTTTACGTGTTACATAGAACGTAATTAATAGGAGACGCACGCTGTTGTGGGTCTTTAAATACTGTATCTTGTGCTATTATGGACCCAAAAGCCTCGCAGAAAAATGAAGAGCTCATAATAAGATACACTCTTATTATGAGCTCTTCATTTTTCTGCGAGGCTTTTTTTTAGTTGGAAAGTAACACTAGTCTCATCAGACAAAATGCAACAGAGTGGCGACTTTTTTTTTTGATGCGGGGTATCATCTAATGAGTTCTTCCGCTCTAGGAGCGAGAGGGCCCGTCAGATTTTTACTGACTAAAACCACGCAAGTACCTTCAGTTGCTTTTTGAAGTCATGAGATGATTTCCCACCTTATAAATAAAAACCTAGAGCGAGGAAAGTCATTGGATGATTATCCACATCTACTACTACGTACTGCCTCATTGGTTACCTCTAAAATCGAGTTCTTCAATAATATGAAAAGAACAACCCTATCAAGTGTACACTCATCACCTAAAGTATGCCATTGAACCCGACGTATTGGCTTTTAAAAAGACGCATTGCGTACTAAATGGCAACATCCCAAGAGCCAAGCATATGACTAGACAAATTGTCTTAGAAGAAACTTAACCTACCTCAAGCTAAAATCTACCTTTTGTCTTTAAAAATAAAGTACATAATACATTGTGAGAGCCAAGTATATGAATATAGAAGGCGCCAGATAACCGCAGAATAAAGTACATTGACCTTTTCCTAATATCTCTGCTTAGGTACCCGAAAAAGAAACAATGAACTGTTTTTCATTAAGTACTAGATCATATAAAGGATCACGATACATGTCGATTGAAGACAGCATTATGTTTTTAAATTAATTGTCTATTTTTGAAGTTAAGAATGTCGACAAATGTAGGAGGGTCAATGACCGTTATTCCACGGTCATCTGGGGCCTACCTTAGACAAACTGTCTTAGAAGGACTTAACCTACCTCAAGCTAGAATCAACCTTTTCTATTCTAAAATAGAGTACATAATACCTTGTGAGGGGTTGTAGGATAGTGTTAGTAAGTGACCCATAAACGTTATGTCATAAAATAGATAGGTACAGAAGTCAATCTACATACAAAGCGCGCTCGAGCAGCGCACACATAGACACCGCTCACGGACGCGATATCTCGGCTCAAACGCATGGTCGCACTCGTAAAGTTCGGCGCGTTCTAGCGCGATCGCCTAGCGTAGATATAAAAAGTGAAGTACATACATAAGATTGACTTCTGTACCTATCTCTTTTGTGTTAAAGTCCCAGTTGCATAATCTGTGTCCGGTCCATGTAGAGGAACAGACTAACTTAATATTTAGTCCCCAAGGGCCAGTAAAAGACTAATCGAGTCCGGATGTGTTCTCGTGATTTATATTCACTGGGGGCGAAGTTTTGGGTTGTGCGCCATAATATTGTTATGCCAAACGAAAAGTTTATTATGTTGATTTGTGGAAACGTCTACACTATACAACGTGTAACGTTAAATGCGCAAAACCTGAAATTAGTTTGATCAGAATAACGAGCAGAATCGATTAAACCACTTTTTAAAATAGGTAACATTTTTCAAAAAAATCTTCATTAAAAACTTCGACCTGTCTATTTATGAATAGGTCGAGCCATCACGTGCGTTAACCCGCTGAAATAGGTAAACAAACACAAATAGTTGTAATGCAATCAAATTTTCTCATACACGGGATAATAAAGTTCTTATTTCAATGCAGATATGAATTTTAAACAAACTAAAACCGCTCATAAAACCTGTAATTTTTTTTATGTTTTTTTTTCTCACGTAATTAGGTCAATCGAATTAAAAATAATTTGGGGTATCTGAGGTACACGTTGTATATTGTATATGTATAGGGTTATTAGTAAAACACATACAACCTCTCAGGGCTATGTTACTAACATCATAAATAACAACTTTTTTATGACCTTTTACAAAAGATAATACTTTGGTGAAATCAAGTTGTGTTCTTCAATAAACCTTATCACAATTTTTTTTAAATACTTTGTCCTATTTCTTACAAATTATCTCACAATGGATGAAAAAGAAAAGTAGTTATGTTATAGTGCTCAGAAAGTTGCTAAGAACTGGTCGACAAGAAACGCAATTAGATGACAACATAACAAACCACGCTACAGTTTCCGAGGTCACGGGTTCATACGGAGCTTCTATTCGTGATGTAGCTTGCGGATTCTCTCGTATCTGACTTGATCTATCTAACAATTAATTTTAAAACTTATTCTACCTAACAAATAATAATGAAACTCCTGCTACCTAATAATTAATTATAAAACTACTTCTACCTAACAATTAATAACAGTTTTGAACCATTTGGCTCAAAACCGTTATTGATTGGACACGGCATTGATTAATTATTATCGCGGCGATTTGATAAATTTCATTCTGCGTGATCACTCCAGCTCTTCCTAAGGGCATCTGAAGGAACACGGGTGGGTTTTAATCAGTAAAAGTCTCTGATTCCTTCTTGATCCATCAAAAGTAGAAAAGTTGTTTGATGACATACCACAAACGAAAAATTAATAAAAGTGACATTGACAAATAGAACGTCGACTCTTGGCGATGGTGGTTCCAAAGGACACTGCCCAGGTCCTGCGGTATAGGCTACAGGAGCAAAGACATAGCCAAAAGGTTAGTCGTCAAATGAATTCTTCTTCTCTAGATTACTCTAGGGAAGAAGTATTTGAGAGAATAAGATTGATTACACACCTCAAAAAAAGAGTTAGTATATGCAAATGTACGTATGTATATCCGTCTCTAATACGCATCAAAAACGTTTATTTCAAACTAGCGGCCCGCCCCGGCTTCGCTCGGGTAACAGTATTTCTCCACTATTTAATGGATGTTATCCCTACTTAATATTATAAATGCGAAAGTAACACTGTCTGTCTGTCTGTTACGCTTTCACGCTAAAACTACTGAACGGATTTAGATCAAATTTGGTAGGTAGGTAGAAGAGACACTGGAATAACACATAGGCTACCTATAATTCCACTGCTGAGCACGGGTCTCTGCCCGCGCGATTAAAAACTGTAGTCCACGCGGGCGAAGCCGCGGACGGGAAGCTAGTTCATCTAAACCTTCCTCTTGAATCACTTTATCTATTAAAAACAAACGGCATCAAAATCCGTTGCGTAGTTTTAAAGATTTAAGCGTACATAGGGATATAGGGACAGAAAAAGCGACTTTGTTTTATACTATGTAGTGACAAAGCATTTACACACTTCTGTGTGGTAAAGTGAAACTAAATTGCACGTTCCAAAGTGTACTCATAGATCTCTATAGAGAAGAGAAACTCCATGCCCATATCATCATGTTATAAATGAGTTGCAAAAATACTACACTAATACAATTCTCGGATACCCCAATAGCTGTTATTGTATTTTCTGCCGAGATAAAAGCAACGGCGGTAATTGAAAAATAACATCCCGACGACTAGGCATTTTTTATTACTTAGTTATTTTTTACCTCACCGAGATATATTTTACGAAGTATTTTATAGGCGTAACGTTATTATTCCACGTATTTCTTTTAAAAGATCTTTGTCTCGGCAATGGGAATGTACCTACCACAGAACACAGGATGTGGTACCTACCTACTCCTATATCGCAGGTGTTCTTACTTGTAATAATAAATCTCATATTTGCCGCTCTCTTTTTATTTTACCTACATAATAATCGAAGCCAGTTTGAAGCGGGCTCGCGGACGGAGTCATGGGTAGCTCGCTGCCCGATCGTCCGGTAACTGCCCGGACCGAGCCCAAGACGTCGACGGCGCGCACTGTTCCCGCGCGCCTCAAGGAGTTGTCAGCAGCAGGACTCGACTTAGTCGCAATGACATAGAAAGTTGATCATCATCATTAGCCTTTTTATGTTCCCACTGCTGGGACTCAGGCCTTCTCTCTAGGAGAGGGAATGGGCTGTAATTTACCACGCGGGCCCAGTGCAGGTTAGTGAATGTCACGTCATGTCTTTGAATTTTTGGTTCTAGGACATGCCGGTTTCCTTACGATGTTTTCCTTCACCGTTTTGAGAGCAGTGGTGATGAAATAAATTACACAAAGTAATGCGCCTGCCTGGGTTCGAACCTACAACTCGTAAGTCGGGGCCATTACCACTCGGCCACCACAGCTCCAAAATGAAATTGATCGATAAATGTCAATAAATAACAAACTATGTGGTCAATTTTATATAGTGATTTACATTTGCATAGTGTAAGCTCTTGACAACGAGCATCAGGCAACTGCTATATAGTTGTATACATAAGTGTTTTGCGGGACTAAAGTATTTGGCGTAACCGTGAGCCACAATGTTACTGTTCTCTTTTAAATTTAAGTATATACCTACAACGTATGAATACTTTGTACAGTGTACAGTCTGAGGCCAAAAGTTCAGTAGCACATTTATAGTTATACAGAACAGGGTGTAAAGTACCACATACCTCCTTTGAAAATGGAAGATCATCCTACCAGAAATAACATGCGTCGGTCAGAGGCCCATTTGGCAACTGCTCGGAGTTGATTTTAGGCGGTTGCATATGTTCTAATCGCGCAAAGAACTCTAATACCACGGACAATACAGGATTTTGAATTTTAGTTCTTATGTGGCGTAATAGATGTCGCTACAGACTCTAGCAATGCTAAAACTTTCTATAATTATATTTTATGTGTGTGCCTTGTCGCTACGTGCTCCACCAATGCTAAAGTGTATATTTATGCGTGTGTCTGTAGGTACCAAATTAAAATGTAGGAATAAAACTTAATGCGCCATTTCTGTGTCCAGATACCGTAAACTGCGCTTTCATACTGTAATCAGATAAAACCGTACAAAATACAAAGTTACTTCAGTGTGTTAGCTGAGCAATTCAATTTATTAAATAAACAGAACGTAACTGCTCAATTTTCCGCGCTCTAGTTTCCCTATGCAGTCTAGTTTATACAGAGCAGTCTTTACTGAAGGAATTTGTGGAGAAAAAGAATTGCGAACGAATTTTCCAATATTTTTTTAAGGGTTGGCAAATGTTTGAACATCAGGAGCACCATACAGCATGGTTATTTGTGAAACACTGGCAACCTCTCAGGACTATGTTACTAACATCATAAACAACAACTTGTGTTCTATGACTTTTTAAAATTGTCATATTTTAGTTCATCATATCATAGATCTCACATAGATTTATATACAAAAATAAAAATATTTAAATTGAAAGTTCTAAATATTACGAAGTCTATGCGAAGCAAGCGATAGTACAATCCTAAAAGAGCGGGGATCGGGCGGCAGGGGTGCTAGTTGCGCTTGCGTCGCATCATGCAGACGTAGATAGGTATCGTATCTACGAAACCCTACATTTACACCAGCCCCCCTAGCCAAGTTACAACCTTTTCGTTTGCGTCGAACGTTTCGAGTGGACCTTGCCGCCAATTCTTTTGTTCTGACCACGTGACTGAGCGTTGAGGCGACGTCGTTTCCGTACATATGAAGCTTTCTACTAGCGTTAAATATTGCAGATTAGCAACTTGGTTAGGGGTGCAGAAATTTTAAATTTAGAATCTGTTTATCAGGTTTTTTTTTTTTTTTTAATCCGTTTAAACTAGTGCTTGACTGCGATCCCACCTGATGGTAAGCAGTGATGCAATCTCTGATGGTGAGGCGCACTAGTTTATTAAAAGCCTATTCACCCTAGCCTTGAAGATACCCAAATTATAATCGGACGGGAAGACCACAGCAGGCAGATTGTTCCATTCCTTCGACGTACGCGGTATAAACGACGAGGCGAAACGCTTAGTCCGGACCGTAGAGTTTTCAACAACGTATGGGTGGATACTCGCCGTACGTCGGGTTGTCCGATGGTAGAATTGAGATGGCGGAATCAAGTCATGCAATTCCTGCGCACACTCTCCAAAAAGCATCCTGTAAAACACCGAAAGGTTGGCTACCCTACGCCTGTGCTCAAGGCTTTGAAGGTTGGACTTAACGAAATCTGGATCACCAATTAGCCTTTTCGCACGCCTTTCCACCGAGTCCAAAGCTGCCAGGTGGCATTTTGCAGCACCAGCCCATATGTGGCTGCAGTACTCCACACACGAACGGACCTGCGCTTTGTATAACATTAAAAGCTGTTCCGGTGTGAAGTACCGCCGGACTTTTGCAAGAATGCCAAGTTTTCTAGCAGCTACTTTGGCTTTGGACTCAATGAACCGCCCAAAGTTAAGGTCTAAGGTCCTATTTAAACTGGTGGTGGTAAAACATACGAGCGGCATATTGCCAACGGTAAAGTTAACTGCAGCCGTCGACACCTAGGCAGCAGCTGTTGGCGCGTCGACGGCAGTCGTCGACATTCCAACTATGAAGATCAGCGGCAGCCGGCATGGCGTATTTCCATTCTGTACATGACCAGAACGCAAGAGTGTGAAACTAGTTGCGTATAGATTGGAAATCACTTTTTAATCAAGGTCTTCCAATGTACACAAGAGTAGTACGCAAATACTCGCTTATACTTCGTAGTGATCTAAATGTCTAACCTTATTCCATAATATATGGTGCCAGTACGAGACAACCCCCGCTCTTGGGTGGGGCGGGAGATAGTGTCAGACTCTTACTGACTAAAAACCCACCCCGTTCCTTCTAGCCTCTTCCTTTGCTACCGCCTGGATTAGGTCAGGTTAGAATAGTGACCATTACAAAACTATGGTAAATGAACGAAGCGATGATGTGGTTTAGGGTGGGTTAAAACAGTGACTATTATAGCGCAAAACCAAGCGAGCGTGCCGTTGCAGCGGCCGCCGAGTGCCAGATCCCCTTCTAATGTTTGTGAATCATTTGGGTTAGGTTAAGTTAAAAATCTGATGTATAGAATGTAAATACGCGCCGTCATGTGCGTCAAGTCATAGGTCGATTGCTGTAGTTACCTCTGCCGTTGGCAACACGCCGCTCGTATGTATGAACTCTTACTGTTGGTCTTATAATTCAACTAGCTGTTCCCCGTGAGTTCACGGTTATTTTCAGAACAGTCAACCCAGGAAACAACATTAAAATAAGGGTGCTTTATCCACCAGAGATGTAAGAAAGAAAGAAAGAAAGAAAGAAAGAAAGAAAGAAAGAAAGAAAGAAAGAAAGAAAGAAAGAAAAATAATTTATTTGGTACAGCACAAGGCGCAAACAAAAATACAAGAAGCAAAAAATTATTAAAAAATAAAAGTACAGTTGTTGTGTGCCTCATGCCTGCACCAAAATAGGTCCAGTTCAGCATGATTGCCAGACAACTAGTGCCTGACGCTGGTTTTCAACTGAACCATGTACTATGCTACGCTGCTATGGATGCGTTCAATGTACAACAATCATATTCATCGATGCACATATCTTATCACTAGTGGGAACAGATTCAACTGTTTTATTCCTGAGTGTCATAGGCTATATTTTGTGAACACGGGTGAAGCGGCGGGCAAAAGCTAGTTAGCTATATTTCAATAAAGATCCAGTTCAGCCGTTTCGAATTTCTTAAACAAATAATTAATCAAACCTTTGTTTGCATAACTACCCTGCGCGTGGGAGAGACCAATGTTCGGTAGACTTCTATTGGTTGAAATTACGATAGCTATGAGCAGGAGCGTAGCGTGGCCTAATTAGACGAGGGCGAAAGTACATCAGCGAAGCCTTTTCCTTTCATAAATAATAATAATATTCCACAACTATCATACTAAGCTGTCTAGTCCCAAGCTAAGCAGAGCTTGTTTTGTGAGTACTAAACAAATGATATACATATATATTTCTAGATATTATTAGGTAAATTACAAACAGTCACAAAACAAATGACCATGCTCATCACACACACAAACATTTGTCCTGGATGGGAATCGAATCCACGAAACTAGACCCTAGCCCCAATAAGCTTCGACTCAGCAGGGCCTGCTGTTACTGACAACTTCTTGAGGCGTGCGGGAACAGTGCGCACCGTCGACGATTTACCGGACGGTCAGACAACGAGCTCCCCATTGCTCGCCATCCGCAAGCACACGCCTCCGGTAGGTAGCTGAAAATCGGAACCGGAATCCCGATGGGCCCTTTGGGTGCGAGGCCGTAGGCGAGGGCCCACTCCACCCACGCCTAGCTACGTTACTGCCGTATTTGTTAATTAAAATGTTCTTTAACTGAATATTAGGTTTAGTAAACAAAGTGGCTTTTCCCAAAATACCTTTATATTAAAGTGTTCAAACAACCCAGATTTCTTCATCAAAATTGAAACCACAAAAATGTTTACTGAGCTTATAAAATAAACTTACAATTTTTGAGGTGAGCCGATATTTGGGCTCTTCACCCTAAAGGAATAAGGAGGGAATTGTATTAGGAAAAGGGTGAATGTCCCAGTTGCGGTCATAATGCGACCTCTTTCCTGAATGTGCCGCAGGATTGATGGAACGGTCATATATATATTTTCTTTTTGACGAATATAAAAATGTTTCAGTATATTATTTTCAGGTAGAAGGAAGTTTTGTTGAGTGATTTATATCCGACTAGCTGATACCTGCGACTTGTTCGTACGCAAGTCAGCATTGTAAAATAGCACAACTTGAATACCATTTGGTTATAATTTCAAGAAGTATGTTTTTTGCGCGGTAAACTAATTCTTTTTCTGTAGGTAGTAAAAATAGCCTAAGTGTCCCCCCACACGGGCTTCAAAAAAACGCTGCCACAAAAAACGCTTGAAATGGCCACAAGAAAAAAAGCTAGAAGCGGCCGCAAATAACAGCTGAAGCGCGCCACACCTCTTGTGTCCGGTGAAGCTTGAAGCTGCTTCTAGCGTTTTTTTGTGACGGCACCGCCGCGCATGAGCCACAAAAAAGGCCGCTTCAAAATGAAGCTTGAAGCGGCGTTTTTTGAAGCCCATGCGCGGGGACAGTAAGTTATTTCTTACCACACCTACCAAGTCGCGTCAAAATCATTTCAACCGCTTTGGGGAATAGCGAAACAATCAAGTCGTAGATCGCGGGTTCAAAACTATCCAGGCCCATAACTTAGTGTAACTAGTTTATTTCATCACCACTACTCTCAAAACGGTGAAAGAAAACATCATGACGAAACCGGCATGTCCTTGAACCAAAAATTCGAATAAATGAGACATGATTCACTTATCCGCACTGGGCTCGCGTGATGGATTACGGCCTCTTCCTTCTCTTAGTGAGGAGGCCCGAGTCCCAGCAGTGGGAACATTAAAAGTCTGACTATTCTATGTGACTTGAGAATAAATCAGCTTTCTATCAGTGAAAAAAAAATTACATTCGGACCAGTGCTTTTAGAGACTATCTCCTACACACAAAAAAATAATCAACTAAGGAAAAAAACTAACTAACTTTAACTAGCTATTTAAATAAAAGGAGAACCCGACTGACTGACTAACGAACGCTCAGAGCCGAAAGTACTGGGAATAGGAAAGTGGAACAAGGCTTTCTTTAATGATACAGGCCAGAGAGCGGATTTTAGAAATTCAATCTTTAATTCATGAATCCCCAAGCGACCACCGGTGGCCGCGCATCTATTGTCTTACTATTGTGTGTCTAATTGACGGTATCTAAGGGTTAATGGAGTTTGTGCCCCGGTATGAAGGCTAGAAGGAACGGCGCGGGGTTTTTAGTCAGTAAGAGTCTGACACTGTCTCCCGCTCCACCCAAGAGCGGGTTTCGTCAAAGATGATTTTCCCCGTCGAGAAAAAAAAAAAAAAAAAGGTTAATGGAGTGAAAAGATAAACCATTTCACAGAGCGAGAATGCAAACTTTAAATGATACTACAGTACAAATACCTACAAACCATGTCCACAGTAACCATATTACCCCTCATAAGTTATTCCATTTCACACTAACACCCTTGATTTCCCACATATTAGCGACCTAACGAACCGTATTCCCTCTCCCAGGGCTTAATTAGGAATATTAATTACTGAATCTGAGGATGTCCCTCAAGTCATTTGTACGCATCTGTTACAGGTCATTGGTGGCTTGGATAAATGGTGATGGATGTGTGTTCGGAGTCTCAAAGAAATTAGAACATATTGAATTCTGGACATAGGCGTATATTTTCGAGCGGGTCTTCTCCATTATAGTATGTTTGGGCGCCTGATGGGTCGTGGGGCTATTTGGGTCAGGACCGTGGTCCTAACTTCCATAGCAATAGTAGATTAGACATTTTGAGCACTTTATGGTTGGGACAACCAACACAAGCAGGAGAACCAAGGTTAACGACATAGCTCGAAAAATCGCCAAACTTAAGTGGCAATGGGCAGGGCACATTGCACGCAGAACAGATGGTCGTTCTGGAGTGGCGCCACGTACCGGAAGACGCAGCGTTGGAAGGCCTCCAACAAGGTGGACCGATGACCTGGTCAGGGTCGCGAGAATCCGATGGATGCGTGACGCACAGGACCAGTCGTTGTGGCGACGCTTGGGGGAGGCCTATATCCAACAGTGGACGTCTTTCGGCTGATATAATGATGATGGTTGGGTATTGAATGAGAAAGAGCCGTCACGCTCGGCTATGTAACGCTCATTCGGGTGCAGTCGTCTTTAGTCGGCCAAACTCACCCGAATGATTGCAGTTTTGTACTACTCTGTCAAGAAAGTACCGGGAAAACATCAATAATACACAAAATGTCTGTTATTCATCCAAATTTATTTTATCACCTTCAAAGTATGCTCCTTTAGAAACGATACACTTGCGCCAACGAATAATCTATTCATCAAAACATTTTTTAAACGCTGCTTCCTGAATTGAGTTCAGTTTTCACCGCGAATTCTCCTTTATGTCTTCTATCGATTGAAAACGGGTGCCACAAAGTGGTAATTTGAGTTTAGGAAAAAGAAAAAAGTCAGCAGGAGACTTATCTGGTGAAAATGGTGGTTGCTGGATGTTATTTGTTGAGTGTTTGGTCAAAAATTCGTTCACAATGATAGCCTTGTGCGAAGGCGCATTGTCGTGGTGCAAAATCCAAGAATTTTCTTTCCACAAATCTGGCCTTTTTCGTCGAATTTGCTCTCTTAAACGCCGCATAACGCTCAAATAATATTCTTTATTTACCGTTAGACCTTCTGGTAAGAATTCAGAGTGCACAACACCGCGATAGTCAAAGAAAACAGTCAACATGACTTTGACTTTTGATCGACTTTGGCGTGGTTTTTTCGGTTTCGGATCAGTTGGAAGGCGCCACTCCGAAGCTTGTTGACTAGTTTGCATGTCAAACTCGTAAACCCACGTCCGTCACCAGTAACAATGCGTTTCATGAATGTTGGGTCCGAACTAACTCGTTCTAGCATGTCCTCAGCGACTTTCATGCGATTGAGTTTTTGGAGAAAATTCAGATCTTTTGGGACTAGCCGAGCAGCAACATGTTTCATACCCAAATGATACGGATCGACTCGTGAGATACAGAAAGTTCGGCGGCTATCTCTCTCAGAGTTGAATGGGGATTTTCAGTCACTATTTCCTTCACTTTTGCGATGTTAACTTCAGTTGCAGACGTTGACGGCCTACCAGAGCGAGGCAAATCTTCCATCACATCTCGACCGCTTTTGAACGCTTTGAACCACTCATAAGCACGAGTTTTTGATAAAGTCGATTCACCGTAAGCCTTCTGTAACATTTTCAGTGACTCCGAACACGAAATTCCATTGGCGATGCAAAATTTAAGACAAACTCTTTGTTCGATATTTTTGTCCATTATGAAATTCGCAATACACACTATATATGATATTACTAAAACCAGCACTGTATTTAATATAAATAACAGATGCAACTCAAACTCCGCGCCAAAATGGAAAACAGTTGTGCCAATCTAACAACTACAAAAAAACAAAAATTTGAATTTGGAACCATCAACAAATCATCCATTCCCGATACTTTTTTGACTGAATGTATATCGACTTTGCCTTGATGAAGTTTTCACTTCTGTCGTGTGAATTATGAATCACGTCATTCAAAATGTTAACATGATACAGTCAGCCTTAAGCTAGAACTACATTAGACCGACTCACACGTGTAACACGTCTGATTTGTACGTAGAACGACGTCGCGTGGCGTCGCGTGGCATAGTGGATCAAGTGTAGCTCTACAAGTCTAGTTTCCATATAAAAGATATGGAGACCGACGCCCCCTGAGTGTCTAGTATGAGTTTGTTTTACGCTAACGCGATTGACACGTTTATGACGTTCGGCGCTCCGATTGGCCCGTTCCAAGATCTTAACCAATCAGAGAGCCAAACGCGTTAAACGTTACGATCGCGTTAAACGTAAAAACAACTCGCTTTCAATGCACAGATCAGCGTGTGTGCCATACGTGTGCACAGTGTAGTTCTAGCTTTATTCTCACACCCCACAAAGCGGATGTAGGGAAAGGGGTTCTTGACACCCCGTTCTTTGTTCGTCAGTCGAGTTGGAAAACTTCTTGACTTTGACGCTTGAAAGCCACATACAGCTCTAGATGAGGGTCAAGTAGGCCTGTAGAAACTTTGAACTATTGTCTTCAATTTACATACATTAGTTGTAAGAGGTAAGCTGTGGAAGTACTGATCTAATTGCTAACATTTTTTTCAACGATAGAAACCTGCTTTATTCAATGTTATATTTTATTAATGTAAGAAAAAAAAAATAAACGTTGCCCTACACTAGGAGTCACTCTTCAGTGTGTTTATAAACTTTTAAATCGTATATTTACATAAACAAGATACTCAACACAACTATATTTATTCGAATTCGAACCTGCTACACGCAGTGCAGCAGCCAATTTTTCTACCACTGTGCAAACTGGATAAACAGTAACAAGCTACCTACGAGGGAAATAATGATTTAAAAAAATTAATTGTTTGAAAGGTAGAAAGTACTATACTAAAAAAAAAACTTTTTACAAAAAAAATATAACCGACTTCAATGATAAAAAACACTGAAAAGTATCAAATAACTTTAATTTTGGAAGTCGGTGTTTCTATAATAGTTTAGTCTCTTCGTAATTTAACACCGACTTCCAAAATTAAAGTTATTTGATACTTTTCAGTGTTTTTTATCATTGAAGTCGGTTATATTTTTTTTGTAAAAAGTTTTTTTTATTTTACACTTTTTAGTTATGGTACCACCACTAAAAAGTACCCCTCAGTCAAACTTAAATACCTTATAGTCAGAGCGCATCTCATAACGGTAACGGGGTCGTCAAAATCAAAGATCTGAAACGTCTGATATCGAATTCTAAGAGCCGGGGGACTGGATTCAGTATTCACGCGCGATGGCTTATTAGCGTATTTCATGTATAACTTTGGTGTTTCTATACCGATTTCTATGATTCTTTTTTTATTGAATAGATAATAATGTTAACTTTTTAATATTAGGAATGAGTGAGAGTGTTATAAACGTAACAGTAGACAAAAATAAACAGAAAGCTCCGAACTGCTAAGCTATCGGGAGTTACATGTGTTATTGTGAGTCAACCATAAAAGATAGACATATGATGTCTTGGGATATTTTTTATATAATTTTAAGGAGACCATTTCCGTTATACATGATTTCTGTGTAGCTTTAACCATTAAGGCTGCAAACGCGACGGAAGCTTAAAAAATGGAGTAATTTTTCTCGTTTCCCCAACATTTCCCTTCACTGCTCTGCTCCCATTGATCGTAGCGTGATGAAAAGTATACTATAACCTGCCCAGGAGTATGAAGAATGATTGTACCAAGTTTCGCTAAAATCCATCGCGTAGTTTTTGTTTCTATAAAGAACATACAGACAGACAGACAGACAGACAGACAGACAAAAATTTTACTGTTTGCATTTTTAGAATCAGTATCGATCACTAATCACCCCCTGATAGTTATTTTGGAAACATATTTCATGTACAGAATTGACCTCTCTACAGATTTATTATAAGTATAAATAGATGTATTAGTTTATTTTGTTTATAAGATTGTAATGTTACGTATTTTATCTATGGGCCATAATTGCCTGACAATAAAGAAATAATAATAATATCCTGCGGAATTTATTTATTTATTTATTATGGCACTCCAACGAATAGTTCGTAGAAACATTTACAAAAAATAATCTTATTAATAAACCAATATCACAACGAATTCTTCACTTAAAGGTGTGCACAGCACTTACAAAATCTGACTAACCAATATTAATTATATTTTAGAAAATGAACAATTAATTAATTATTATCTAATAAGGGAAAAACAATGAGAGGAAAAAAAATCTACAGAAAACAGAATAAGCAATTATTAATTGGATTGGATACAAAACAAACAAAAATTGTTTGTTTTGTATCCAATCCAATTGCGTGAATTGATCACGCATGCTGATTTGCTCCCGCAAATGTCGTTTCCATACAAGTATTTTTTGTAATGCGGGGAATACCTACGCTCGCGGGACGCGTGCAGGTCGGGCCAAGCCCACATGTGTCATGAAATCCGCATGATATTAAAAACACCCTTAACACAGTGACTTTCTGAAGCGTACTCCTCGATAACGGCTTGGTCAATAGGTTCGAAAAAAAAATTAGATTCATGTAGGTACAACATTACCAACATAATTATGTTATTTTTGTAAGGCTAATTACATGATATTATTTCGCTTTCTATACTCTTTTCAAACGGCTTTGATCTTTAAAAATATGTTACTACAAAAAAAAAAAAAATGCTAGGTAACTGTTCTTTAGAATGTTCATAGCATACATATGTAAATCAATCTATATTTCGCAAAGAAAATGGATTTAACCCTTCAGATACCGTCAATTAGAGACACAATAGTAAGACAATAGATGCGCGGCCACCGGTGGTCGCTTGGGGATTCATGAATTAAAGTTCAGCAGGGCTCTATCCAGACAGAGATATTCAAGAGACTATACGCCTTAAAGCAAGTTATTCTGGCGTACTTGACGTTCACAAAGGGGGTATGAAGAGTTTGTTGACCTCACTCATTAAGTTAGAACTTCGTTTGTTTCATACTAATGTTCACTACAAATAATACTAGTAGTCTGATATTATATGATTCCCTTGCGGATTTGTAATTAAAGTGTCTGGATATAAAAGTTAGCAAAATCAACATACTGAAACTAATCTATATATCCTCTATATATATAAAAGCGAAATACGACTCCCTGATTAATACATCTATAAACTTAAAATTGGGCAGGTATGTTTGTTTGCAGATGGCCGTTGGGGCCGAAAGGTTCTGGAGAGGCGACCGCTTACTGGAAGACGCAGCGCGGAAGGCCTCCTACAAGGTGGACCGATGACCCGGTGAAGGTTGCGGGAATCCGATGGATGCGGGACGCACAGGATCGATCATTGTGGCGACACTTGGGGGAAGCCTATGTCCATCAGTAGACGTCTGTCGGCTGAAATGATGATGATGATGATGGTGTTTCTTATAGGGTGTAGATATCCGCTAAGAACAAATTTTACAAACCTCTACTCCTAAGGGGCAAAAACGAGGGTTCCAAAGTTTGTATAGAGTGAAAGATTATTGTGTCTCTTATTGACAGGCCTGTTGGTTTAGTGGTTAGTGGCCCTGACTGCTATGCCGGAGGTCGTGGGTTCGATTCCCATCCAGGACAAATGTTTATGTGATGAGCATGATCATTTGTTCTGTGTCTGGGTGTAATTTATCTATAATATGTATGTATTTAGAAATGTAATAATATAAGCATGTTTATCAGTTGTCTAGTACCCATAACACAAGCTCTACTTAGCTTGGGACTAGACCCCGTTGTGTGATAGTTGTGGAAATCCTTACTAATATTAAAAAAGCGAAAGTGAGTTTGTTTGTTTGTTACGTTTTCACGCCTAAATGGCAAAACCGATTTTGATGAAACTTGGTACACGGATAGACCATGTTCTGGAATAGGACATAGAATACTTTTTATCCCGGAAATATGTTCCCTTGGGATAACTTTCTGCTATCACGCGGGCGAAGCCGCTGGGAGCAGCTAGTATCTTATACTAGCTTTTACCCGCGGCTTCGCCCGCGTCTATTAGCCTATGTCCGTCTCCAGGGTCCCAACTATCTCTGTACCAAAATTCATCAGAATCGGTTTTGCCATTTAGGCGTGAAGACGTAACAAACAAATTCACTTTCGCTTTTATAATATAGTATTAGTAAGGATTACGGTATACGATAGGTTAAGTCCCCAAATCGAGTACTAACGCCTTTCACAGAATTTACGCTAGCCAGCGCCAACTCCTAAACACGAATCAAAGGATATTTGCAAACTTACATTAATTTGACCCTCGAGTACCAGCAGACATACTCTTCAAGCTACGGGAAATGTAATCAACTGCTTTATAAGCAAGTTAATTTAATTTCCCTGTGTTTGACTGTTCAGAGCACTGAGCTGGCTTTTGAGTTACGCGAGACGTGGCATGTTCCTGTTTAACTTTAGATAGTTAGTTCAGGTTGAAATAAACAAGGGTTAGTAATTCGTTTTTTTTACTTTTGAAAGGTTCATGCTTGACCAGCACTATCTCACCTGATGTAAATCAACAATGTGCTCGATAATAATAATACTCCACAACTATCACACAACGTCGTCTAGTCCAAACATTCCTGTGCGTCTCGCATCCATCGGTTTCCTGCAACTTTCACCAGGTCATCGGTCCACCTTGTTCAGGCCTTCCAACGCTGCGTCTTTCGGTACGCGGAAAGTCACCTATTAAAAGCATCTATTTTCCTAATTAGACAAGTAGGCTCTGGTCAATCTTACGAACAATTAATAATTGTATTTCATATCGGAATCATGTCCGAAATTCGTCGTCTAAGCCAAAATTTTACGAACAATATTTGAATCTCAAAAACCTCCTCCTAAGAATCTCCCCTTGTGTAAATGAACCTAAAATAAAGTTTTTCCGAACATGAGCGTTCGTTGTGGTAGTCCATCATGCCAGAAGAGTAGGGCACCTGCCAGAGCAACGGAATTGTTCGAAAGAGTCACTGCAGCCCTAGAACTCAAAGACTAACTAAAGTAACTAAAGAAATACGGGTGGATTTTAGTCAGTAAAAGTTTTACACTCCCTCTCATTCAATCCAGAAAAGGGGAAGATGAGTGATGCCTTCTGAAATAAAATGTAAAAAAGGGGTTTATGTTTCAAACGCTCTGTGTTGGCATGGTCAACAAAAGTTTTTCCACAAATTTTTCGCTAACAAAGAAAAGCCGCGAAAGTCTCAAATTAAACACAACGAAAATGCGTTTTTCTTTTGTGAGCTAATTTAATTATTTTGCTTGTCACCGTAACTTTAGGTACAGTTTGTAGATAACATGCAAGTTATTCAGGTCATAAAGAAGAGCATTATCGACTGACCTCGGCAAAGGTCGCTAGTGGGGTTAACTACTGGAAGTTATGGGTTTAGAGACCGTGATGTTGACATAAAAATATGTATTAAATTGCTTTTTTGTTTTTGAGATGAAATTATATAGGAGTCGGTAAATAATTACATAGATTGACGAAAAGGTTCATAAATGTGTTTTACTAGTTGCTGCTACCAGTTATGCCCGCGTGGTAGTAGATTATCTCAAGAGAACTATACCCAGGATAATAGCAGATTATGTGACAAACCCGGGATAAAAGTAGATTATGTGACTAGGGGAAAAGCACTCTTAAAAGTCGCGGGTGGCTTGTTGAATTCAGAACGAAATGCAAGGTTGCAACATTTTAATCTCGAACGCAGTGAGAGTGCATAATTAACTCCCGAGCACTGCGAGGGTGTTAATGCAGAAACCTGAATGAAGTGAGGAGTTCAAGGCACCGAGACCAAGATAGCTTTATCCGTGTTAGATATTTTACCTTTTTACACCTGTGAGATAATTAAAAGACCATTAAAAAAAGAAATATATTAGAGAAATGTCAGTATTTAACTTTTTTTTTTAAAGCACTTGAGATGTTTTAAGGTGTTCAACATCAAAAATTCACAACTAAAACGAACTATAGTATTTTAAGTTTTTATGGTAGCGTGTGAAATCAAAGCGTTGCCCTAGTAAATTACGTTTTCATGAAATAGAATTTCTCGGGCTACCCTACATTTTAACATGAATTGAATTTCTCTTCAGCTGGAACATTTGATAGTAGTTTGGTACTCAAACTAAGCCTAAAAATCCTCATGAAATACAGCTCAAAGTACCAGTCTTATGTTATATTACAAACTAAAATGTCTTATCATCAGTCAGCCATTACTTATTCTATACCAGACAATGTAGTTGCTAACACCGCACATTTATATACTGAGAGTATAGTTTAAATAAAATGCCAAGTAATGGAGTAGATTAGGTTACACAGAGGACTGTATTACCACAAAATATATAGGTACAGAAGTCAATCTACATACAAAGCGCGCTCGAGCAACGCACACTTAGACACCGCTCACGGACACGATATCTCGGAGCGCTTCGGCCAGCTCCTCGAACAGTTCCGGCTCAAACGCTCATTAGTGTGCGTCCACTGAGTGTAGGTTTAAAAAAGTGAAATACATACATGAGATTTTCATCTATACTTCTATTTTGTGGCATAGTTTAAATAAAATGCCCAGTAATGGAGTAGATTAGGTTACACAGAGGACTGTGTGTAATGTCTCGATGCGGGGCGCGCAACATATTGTGGTCCCTCGAGTGATGGCATTTTTATATTATTTATGTTATTATCTTAGTAGCTACTGTCAGTGGCTTCGACCGCGTGAAAGTAGACAATTGTCCCACGAGAATATACTCCCTCAGTATAGACATATACAGGGTTATTTGTAAAACACTAGCAACCTAGTGCTAACATCATAAACAATAACTTTTGTTCTACGACTTTTTACAAAACATAATTCACTTACCAAAAACAATATCTCAAGATTTCGTGGTTTTATCTGACACATTTCAGCTCTGTATTTTGCTATACCTACTTACGTCTGTACGATGCGACGCAAGCGCTTCAGGCACCCTCACCGCTCGACACACGCTCCCCTCCACTGTTGTACTATCGCTTGCTTCGCATAGACTTCGTAATATTTAGAATGTTCAATTTAAATATTTTTATCTGATGAACTAAGATAATTTTTTACAAGTCATAGAACAAAAGTTGTGGTGATAGTAACATAGTCCTGAGAGGTTGCCAGTGTTTTACAAATAACTATTTATATTATTTCCTAAGTAAAGCTCCTACTACATTAGATCCGAGAGAGATATGAGGGAGAGAGAGATTAGAGAGAGACTTAGAAGTTTGATTATTGCACTGCTGCTTTCCTGCGCATAGATCTGAGTATTTAATACAGGGTGTAAGGAACAGCCCTCCACAAACTTTAAGGGCTTGCTCACTAGACGAAACTGAACAATTTTCCGCAAGACTTTTTTACAGAAAACGAAAAAAAAAAAACGGCCTCTCCATACAAACTGTCCAATCAAGTTTATAATTATGTATGGTGAGGCTAATCTATTTTTCGTTTCCTAAAAAAAAAACTTGAGACGTCAACACCTCGACGTAGGGTATGAAGTTTCTGAGAAAAAGAGTCTACACAGACAAATAGCTGTGCAACAATGTAACCCTAAAAGGGTTTCATTTTTGCCCATTTTGATATAGAACTCTAAAAAACAGTAAAATTCAATTAACAGAGGTTACATGAATTCCTTATTGCCGCTTTCCGTCAGATGAGATAGCGGTCAAGCACGAACCTATCAACAATAAAAAAAAGTTAATTTACGCACAGAATATAATAAATAGCTACAAAATAGAACATACAACATCTTCGGGCTCGCGGACGGCGAGCCATGGGTAGCTCGCTGTCCGATCGTCCAGTAACTGTCTGAACCGAGCCCAAGACGTCGACGGCGCGCACTGTTCCCGCGCGTCTCAAGGAGTTGTCAGCAACAGGAGGGACTCAGCTGGGTCGAAGCCTACTGGGGCCAGGGTTATCCGAAAGGAAGCTCGTGCCCCGGTATTAAGGCTAGAAGGAACGGGGTGAGTTTTAAGTCAGTAAGAGTCTGACACTATCTCCCGCTTCACCCAAGAGTTGGGGTTGTCATAAAATGATTTTTGCCCACCGAAAAAAAAAAGACATCTTCATAATTTTCATGATCAAAGTAGCCTCTCAGAGAGATTCCGAGGCAATCTTTCACGTATGAGGCTTATTATGTGTCGCACTTTATCATCTGTGTTTAAACGTCTTCCTTTGATCACATTTACAGTAATGTAGTGTACTGTGCAACGCTGGAGGCAAAATACCTGTTGCTTTTCGCTTGTTTACAAAATGCCGAGTAATGTAGCTAAGTCTGTTTGTGGATACTTTGTTTGTATGAATATTTTTAAATGAATACCTTTTGTTTTGCTTTTAGATTAATTACAAATAGCTGTACTTACTTATATCCATATTAATATAAATAATGCGAAAGTACTTTTTGTGTCTGTCTGTTTATTATGCTTTCACGCTTAAACCGCTGAATCAATTTTGATGAAATTTTTTAAAAAGATACATAGTATAGTATATTCAGCCTATTAATGTTCCCATTGCTGGGACTCAGGCCTCCTTTCTAGGAGAGGGAATGGGCCATAATCCAACACGCGGGTTGGTGGATGTTACATGTCTTCAAATTTTTGGTTCTAGGACATGCCGGTTTCCTCACGATATTTTCCTTTGCCGTTTTGAGAACAGTGGTGATGAAATAAATTAAACAAAGTAATGCGCCTGGCTGGGTTTGAACCCGCGATCTACAACTCGTAAGTCGGAGCCATTACCACTTGGCCATCACTGCTCTCATATTCATAACTATATTAAAGGCGGCCTTTTTTGTGAGCACAAAAAAACGCTTGAAGCGGCTTCAAGCTTCTCCGAACACAAGGTGTCGCGTATTTTTTGTGGCGGCTTCAGGCGTTTTTTTGCAGCCGCATCTGGCGCTTTTTTGTGGTGACGTTTTTTTGAGTCCCGTGTGCGAGGACGGTTATTGTGATTTAAAACTATACTATGAGACTAACTGGGTAGCTCTAGTTCTAGAACTCAATAAACTAGTAAACGGAACGATGAAATGACATTTTTTTCTATAATAAAACGAAGAATGCTTTTCATTTCCTCATTTTTCTAGAAATCGTTTTTTAATGACGCTTTTTCATCCGCCTTTATCAATCTCTGTGAAGATATTAAATTAAAATGAGGTTGTTTTATTTCAATTAAGCTTGAGATAATTTTTAATTTAACGAGTATACTAAGCTGTTTGGGTAAAATATTATCTTGTGGAGGTATTTAACAGAGATAATTAACGAATTAGGTCGTAAGTAATTAGGGGTACGGTGCTTTGCTTAGGTAAACGGGCGAGACAGTGTTCTCGGCCGAGTACTCGGTACGTGTAAACACAGCGCCGAGTGCTCGGCCTACCACTTATCTCTACAACTCGCTAACATCACTGTCTCGGCCGAGCAACATTTTACTGTCTCTCCATTTTACTCGGTACATGTGATCAAGGTATGACAGTGCTAAAAACTCGCTCCAATTTGGTACGACGGTTTTGGTTCGGTTTGACATTTTTGTTTAACTGATATTTGCTAGAATAGTTTTGTCTGAGACGTCTCAGACAGATCTGTCTAAGACGTCTTGTCTCGGGTGTGCGCAGGCCCTTACAGTCTAGAGCAAACTTGCAACGATTGGACCACGAAATAGTTTCGCCACCGACACATCTAGATAGTTATCTATAGTCTGGCGATCATAATGAAAGAAAGAAAGAAAAGAGTTTATTTCCGTCAAACATGGCGCTTATCGTAAAAAATAAAAACAAATAGGTAACGATTTATAAGTGGTAGGATATCGCTCAGCAAAATGCTGGGGCACGTGTAAGACAACGCCACAGCTCTTGCCGTCATGGGATCTGGAGGCAACAGTCCTTGCACACATGCACGATTTGCACGTGGAGATGAAACGCCAGGGCGAAAGTCCGCTGCCGCGACAGGTCACGGCATGACGGACAGAGCTCCGGCGGGAACTCATGATGAAATGGCGTCAGCGATTATCGCAACCCAGTGCTGGGCACGCCACAATTATGGCGGTAAGTCCCCTCTTTGAGGCGTGGCTGGAAAGACCTCACGGCGTCCTCCAAAAATGAATAACATACTATTAGAGCACTTGTTGACGTCCGTTTTTTTTTCACCGGATAACAAATCGTTTTATATGCCGGTTTCGCGGTGGTGTATGACTTATAATGAATGTAAAGCACCACGGAAATCGGTCCGGCGAACAATTCACGCCGGATGCACCACCGCTTGCCCTCGGCGCGACGGATACCGGTCCGGTGCAAGAAAGAACGGTCGTCCACGCCTCTTCGATCTTCGCTCATTTTTATATCATCATTACAACTCCCGTGTAGTGTAGTTTCAGTTCAATATTGGTACAAAAAGCTTAGGTAAATAGGTACTGTTACTTGGAACAGCTGCAAGATCTGCAAGTTCCACAAGTTTCTGCGCAAACTGAACGTTTCTTGGAGATGTCAGTTAGAAATTGGGTGAAATATTCGTTGGCAGCATTCGTGTTCTTGTAAGTTGCATTATTATTATTATGAAGATAAGGGGCTATGCATCTCCCGTAGTGTAGGGGATGTAGTCACTGCGACCTAAAAGATCTAATGTGACTCGTTAACCTTGTTAGAGTAACTCTTTTAGCCCGGAGGCTTGTAAGTCGTAGCTGCTACTATAATAATAATATTCCACAACTATCACACACCACCGTCTAGTCCCAAGCTAAGCAGAGCTTGTGTTATGAGTACTAGACAACTGATAAACATACTTATATATTTCTTAATACATACATGTTATAGATAAATTACTGTGTCTGGGTGACACAGAAAAATAATCATGCTCATCACAGAAACATTTGTCCTGTGTGGGAATCAAACCCACGACCTCCGACATAGCAGTCAAGGCCACTAACCACTAGACCAACAGGCAACTCACTATGAACAGATTGTTACCATACTAGTCCGTGTTATAGCAAATGAGTAAGAAGGTCTAAGGTATTTTTTATTTACAAGCTTTTATTTAGTTTTACCTGTCCCGATGTTTGTCTGTCATCAAATCTTGCAAACTAACTTTGACCCATTTCCCGGTTACCGATTGAGCTGAAATTTTGCATGCACGTGTAAATCAGATGACAATGCAAAGTTATTATGACATGGAGCTGATCTGATGATGCATCCGGAAGGTGGCTATAGGAACTTCGTAATTAAACGACACAACCCCATCGAGTTTGGGCTCGTAGAATTCGTCTTGACGAGTATTAATCATATAGGTATACCAAGCTACAAAAGCTTGCTATGAAAAAATGATTTTCATCAAAAGCTTGTTTCATAATTAATTTTAATTCATAAATTAATTTTGTAATGAACCCGGACGCTCGATCGAAGTGTCCCTATACGGCCTATTTAGATATAATTTATTAGCTACAAGTTCTCAGAATACAACGCCATTATATTTAGGTAATGTATTAGCAAAACTTCTTTTACCTGCGTGTGGTTAGTGTAGTGTTTCTAATCAAACTGACACATTTGATAAAGTGGGCCAAGAGCCGAACATTAGGGCGACCTTAATGAGACCATCTATGTCGTAATAAATATATTATTAGAAGTATCATTAATGAAACAAGAAATGACAACGGATTATATACCTACGTGTGATTGTACAGAATATTGAGTGGCAATGAATTGAGCACCAACAAGGTGGACTGATGACCTGGTGGAGGTTGCAGGAAACCGATGGATGCGAGACGCACAGGAACGTTCGTTGTGGCGACGCTTGGGGGAGGCCTATGTCCAACAGTGGACGTATATCGGCTGAAATGAAGATGATGATGAATGAATTAAGAGCATAGCAATGTATATATACAGGGTAAAAGGGCCCTCCGCAAACTTTAAAGGTTTGATCAGCAGACGACACTGAACAACCTTCTACAATATTTTTTTTCAGGAAACGAAAAAAAAATAGGCTTCTCCAAACTGTCTTGTGGAAGGTTGTTCTATTTCGTCTACTATTGAGTAAAGTATTTTGAAAAGAACAGAATAAAGATGAAACGTGACGTCACCGCCATCAGGTTATGGGAGGTTACGTATGTATCCCTCGCGCCTCAAGTTGTCAGCAACAGGAGGGGCCCAGCTGGGTCGAAGCCTACTGGAGCCAGGGTTATCCGAAAGGAAGCTCGAGCCCCGGTATGAAGGCTAGAAGGAACGGGGTGGGTTTTTAGTCAGTAAGAGTCTTACACTATCTCCCGCTCCACCCAAGTGCGGGGGTTGTCATAAGATGATTTTTGCCCACTGTAAAAAAAAGGTTACGTATGTATAAAAGCGAAAGCAA
Organism: Mythimna lalbum; assembly: GCA_949319445.1. NCBI lineage: Eukaryota > Metazoa > Arthropoda > Insecta > Lepidoptera > Noctuidae > Mythimna > Mythimna lalbum. Next base: position 3,313,499 of record OX439345.1, on the reverse strand, counting down.
GATGTTACGACTATCACCCTCTCTCCTTCTCATACTAGTGTTTGAAATGCTAATAGCTACTGCATTTAATAACCAATTTTCATATTATTTCTTTTAATTGTCGTTTGTTGTTTACTTTAAAATATTGTACAAAAATCCATTACTAATATTAGAAAAGTGAAAGTGAGTTTGTTTGTTACGTCTTCACGCCTAAATGGGAAAACCGATTTATATAAAAACTTGGTACACAGATAGCCCATGTCCTGGAATAGGATACTTTTTATCTCGGAAGTATGTTCCCTTGGGATAATTTTCTGCTATTACGCGGGCGGTGCCGCTGGGAACAGTTAGAAAACCAATAAAGTAACCAATCGGAGAAAGAATTTGTAAGGGACACGAATCACAGTTGCAATATTATTCTGTCATCTACCTCTCCGAAGTGTGACGCGACGCGACTTGTAAGAAAACTGGGTTACGTGTCGATCTCAATATACCAAGTGTCGCGGTAACATGTCGATATTATGTGAAAAGCTATTTTATTACTTGTGATGCTGCAAACTCGCTGAGTTTTCCTCTTTTCTGGAAAATGGCCAAAGGGCGCTTGTTTAAGAAGTCAGTGATAGCTTATTTTTTATGTGGGAAATCATCCAATGTCTTCTGTCGCTCTTAGGCGGAGCACGAGGGTGTGTCAGACTTACTAACTAAAATCCACGTTCCTTCTTTGCCTTGCGTTCCAGGGACCCGTATATTCCTTTTAGAAGTAAACCCATGGCCCTAGTAAAATTTCACCCTTACAGTTTTGTTGGAATTTTCTTAAGCCGCGCGTGGACAGTTACACGGACGGCTGAACGGCTGGACGGCGAACTATCAATTGCTCATCGTCCGCAAGCCCATGCCTACGGTGGCTATACATGCCTTAAAGAGACGTCAGCAAAATCATAGGGGGCAGCTCGTGGTCCTATAACGTAAAGGGTAACTGAACGAATGTAGGCTAATTTTAGTAAATATAAGTCTGACACACCATCTCGCTCTGGCCTAGAGCGGAAGAAGTCATTAGATGATGAGATTCTCACCTCTCAAAATAAATCACCATGGACTAAAATTCACTGCCAAATCTTTATGGTAAATTGTTTTTCAACACAAGGCTACACAGAAATCAAAAGTCCTTGACATTTCCTTTGCAAACTTTTGTGCGAAAACTCCACAATTTGCTCCAAGTATTCCCATACATTTCGGCAGACATGATTACTCATTATCAGCGTGTTATCAACGCGTAAGCGTAACTAGGGATTAACTTACGCGAACTGAATTCAACATGAATATAACTAGGGAGAGATCTACAGAAGTTTCATTGTTAGAAATAGCAAAGTTTTTACAGGACCAGCCAATAAGACAAGGTACCTATTATCTTCAGGCTTGCCGTGGTTTTAGTCTGTTTTGTACTTATTGGAACTATTTGAAGTGGGCTGCAAAATTGTTTTAAAGAATCTTCGTAGCCTTAGAACTTAATTCATGAATCCCCAAGCGACCACCGGTGGTCGCGCATCTATTGTCTTACTATTGTGTCTCTAATTGACGGTATCTGAAGGGTTAAAGGGCAAACGAAGTAGCACGGTTGAGTTTTCGTCAGTAAAAGTCTGACACTCCCTCTTGCTCTGCTAGGCAGGTAAACCCTTCGCCTTCAATACAAGTGTGAAATGTCATTTGCAGGAATGTTCGAAAAGATACCGTTACCCCTCGCAAAGGGTGATTGAAGAAGGTGGGTTTAGACAATGAAAATCTGACACTCTCTCTTACTCCACTCAGAGCGTAAGAAGTCATTCAAGAATTTTTCACGTGAAAAAAGTAGTGTAATAGTAAGCAAGCATAGAAATGTGACCCAAATATGGGTTCAAGTGTCTACTTTCCTATAAATTCTTCTTTTTAGCTATTGATAACAGAAATAGTAAATGATTTTGATGAAATCCCTAGCCTGGGCCAGTATTTGTTCACTGTTATTACATCTTTAAACCTGCAATACAGCTTGGCCGAGCGTTGCCGAGTGAAGGTCTCCTCAAAACTCGTTTATGTTGGCCATTTGCCTTGGTTTCCTTCAAACTTGCCGAACGTCTAGACAGTAGCGCTTGCCTTATGTCAATTAGCCTGAATTTGCCTAGGCTCGCATTGGCCTAAGCACAGCCAACATGTATTGCAGGCTTTAGACTCTTAGCTCTAGCCAAGATGATAATATGCAATCGTTAACGCTAGTAGAAAACTTCAAATATACGGGAATGACGTAATCTCAACGTTCGTCAGAACAAAAGAATTGTGGCCGTAGCTAACTCGAGCTTTCCACGCAAGCGAAGTGGTTGTAACTTGCCTAGGGGGGCAGGATATTTGAACAAGATAGAAGATGGGACATGATCTTCGAAGAGACGCCCCTCAAACACTGAAGATCAAAACCGTCCAATTTTAACCGACTTCAAAAAAGATGAGGTTATTTTTGACAAAGGTTTTACTGTAAATCATTCTATTGTGGTAATTAACCCATTAATCAGGGTAGCTGATGCGCTCATTATCGTGTTACTAATTAACAACACAGTGGTCTATGCGGGCGTTGCTTGTGTTAGCTCTCGATTATATAACTTAGAACAATAGTAACGTGACTAGGGAGTAATGAATACAAGGAGAATACGTACTAGAATGCTATTAGTACTGTTGATTGCTGGATTTGACCGGCGTCTACAGATGCGACGTACAGCTTGGATACAGGGTTATTAGTAAAACACTGGCAACCTCTCAGGACTATGTTAATAAATAAAGCCTTTTATTCGGACAACAGAATTATGTTAGACAATGTTCATTATGACATAATGTTTGATACACATGCATTATCAACTGAGATATGTCAAATATATATTTGGTGTTTCTTTATTTTCTGTAAGTCCGTTTGCCAGTTGGCAAAGGCCTCCTCCAACCTACTCCATTGCGATCTCTCTCTGGCTACTCTACTCCATGTTGTGTACTCACTCTACACAACAACAGGACTATGTTACTAACATCATAAACAACAACGTTTTCACACAAAAACAAAAAAAGTTATATTGAACGTTCTAAATATTACGAAGTTTATGCGAAGGACACTTATTGGGTCCCTTTTAAACGCAAGGGGATCGCGGCAGACCAAGGTGAAGGTGTAGAGATGAGCTTAATAACTACTGGGGGGATTGGCCCGCAATGGCCGAAGACAGACGTGTGTGGAAAAGGGAGAGGGAGGCTTTCGCCCAGCAGTGGGACATAAATGAGGTAACTTACTAACTATGCGAAGCAAGCCATAGTTCAATAGCAGACGGTAGTGTGGATCGGGCGGCGGGCTTGCTTGTTGCGCTTGCGTTGCGTACATCATATGGAACGTTAGTAGAGAGTTGAAATGTAAATACTATCTATACTTATATTATAAAGAGATGTTTTTGTTTTTTTTATCCAGATTAATTAAACAACATGATTTCCCGTCTTTGTTAGTGCATTTTATATTTTACCAAAAATCATTAGTTGTTTATAGCGCAGATTCAGAAATATACAACCCAAAGGAAGTCAAAATGTACAGCGTTCTTTTCAGCACTACATTACCTGGCCATTTTTCTTTTTCCCTGTCTCACAGAGCCTCGTTTGGCTATAAATCAACCGCTAACAGTTCCCGACTACTGGGAAGCTAGACTGTTTGCCGCCAATTGCACCGACGGATGACCACGTAAAAGGCATGCAATTACGAATCAATTTCATGGCTAGCTTGTTTGTCGCCACAACTGGATTTAGTATAGTGGTAGTATTTTTTTGTATTGTAATCCGTATATTTCTCCCGCTCTAGGCAGAGTAGGAGAGAGTGTCAGACTTTTACTGACTAAAACCCATTTTATGTTCCTTTTTTGGTCTGCGTTTCAGAACCCCGAATTTTCCTTTCAGTAGCAAACCCATGGCCCCAATAGGCTTCGCCCCAAGTGTTACTGTCCCTTAAAAAAAACGGCTCCACAAAAAAATGCTAGAAGCGGCCACAATAAAAAACAAGAACCCGCCGCAAAAAATAGCTGCAGCGCACGACTGCTTGTGGCAAGAGAAGCTTGAAGCGGCTTCAAGCGTTTTTTTGTGGACACATGAGCCACAAGAAGATTGAAGTGACATTTTTTTGAGGCCCGTCTGCGGGTTTGCGTTGCAATTTTTTTTTTTTTGTATATATAATGTTACTTACAGGTTTCATATACCCATGAAACCTGTAAGTGTTTTTAGGATTCAATGCTTCAAAAGGAAAAAAGATGGCCCCTAAACAATCACTTCGTTGTCCACTACACATAAAATTAGGCTAGTTACTCAATACATAATTATTATGTTATATTTTGACAGACCAAGTATTTTTTTGCACTAATATTATAAATCCAGAAGTTTTTAGATGTATGTGGATACATATGTTATCTAAAACCATTTGATTTTGGATGCAATTCGGCACACGAGTACACCATGTCCAGGAATAACGTATATAGTACGTTTTATCTCGTTAGCAGGTATATTCTCTTGACACTGTTACTACTTTCATACAGGTGAAGCGGCTAGCAAACGCTATACAAAAAGGTAAAGATTGTTTTTTTATTTGTATAAATTTTATCACCGATAGAAAGCTGCTTTATTCCTACGTGACAAAGCCGATAGTTTTTTTGTACGCGGGCGAAGCCGGGCAAAAGCTAGTCCAATTTTTCAAATCCATACTGATTCTAGAGAACGGTCTCAAATATAATACAATCCGCGTTTAAGCCAACCTCAGCACAATTGACGTCTATTCAAATTGTTTGATATTTGGCACACCGCAACCAGATTTGCCTTTAATATGAAATTGCCCTGAAGGTTCGATAATGTTACATTGATATCCAACTGACGGTCGAATATGTCGATATTTCCTGGGAAATTAATTAAATGGAGTGCATACTAATGAATTAAAAGAAGAATTCCGATAAAGCGAACACTGAAAGATAACTGTCTGTGTGTTTACTGAATGATTTCGTTCTTTTTTGTTTACAGGCAACAGTCCGAAGCGAGGAGGAGTTGCCACAGAAGGAAGCGACTGCTCGCTTCCTTCTGCGAAGCAGTAATGCTATAGCAAAGGAGACGGCCGCACGCGCGAGGCAACGACTCTTACCCCCCCCCCCCCCCCCCCCCCAGCGGTCCCGATCTCCAGCCACAATAGGCGAGCAATAGGGATAGAGGCCCAACAAATTCGAACCCTACTAGGTTCGCTTCTGAAAGGAAAACCTGGCCCTAGAATTAATGGTAACGAAGGTACAAAGACTAGGTTTTAGTCACTAAAAGTGTTACATGCCTTCCCGCTCCGCCGAAGAGCGGGAAATGTCATTAGATGTTTTTTTTTTTAATCTTTTTGTCGGATCAGATCAGATCAGATCGGACAGCGAGCTATGGGTAGCTCGCTGTCCGATCGTCCGGTAACTGTCCGGACCGAGCCAAGGCGTCGACGGCGCGCACTGTTCCCGCGCGTCTCAAGGAGTTGTCAGCAAGAGGAGGGGCCCATCTGGATCGAAGCCTACCGGGGTCGGGGTTATCCGAAAGGAAACTAGAGCCCCGGTATGAAGGCTAGAAGGAACGGCGCGGGGTTTTTAGTCAGTAAGAGTCTGACACTGTCTCCCGCTCCACCCAAGAGCGGGTTTCGGCAATGATGATTTTCCCCGTCGAGAGAAAAAAAAAGTCAGTCTAGGTCATCGAGGTATCTTAAGTGCGGACTGAATAAATTAACCGACTTGGTATTAGACGGATATCACAACTTTTTACGGTAGAAGTACTGAGTTGCAAGCCGTGTTTTTTTTAACAAAATTATGTTTTTGATGTACCTATTTATTTCCCAGACGTTACGTACAATAGTTCAGAGGAATAAAAACACCTTTGTTTCCATGAAAAGTTTTAAAACGATGTGACTAGGAAACAAAGGGGACATTTTGAGAAATGACGTAGATTTCCAACCATTTTCCATTTTCTAGGGAAACGATGCCAGGAACGAATTGCTCCAGTTCAGCTACGATTTAAAAGGTTGATTACGAATACTTTGTCTTCAAGATAGGTTCTATATTTTGTCTAACATAGTTTGTCTTGTAAAAAATTGCACAGACATTTTTTGATAAGTACTCGTAACTAGCTTCTCTCATTCGTTGCTTCTAGATGTAATAAAAAAAAGTAATTAATTGTAATACGTACTTTTTTTCTCGATATATATACACATTTTTTGTCTACGTGTGGAGGCTTGTAATTAGCGATTTGAAAATATATAATACACTTTTTATATCAATTATTTTGTTAGTCTGTAAGCCTTCTTTAAAATGGAATAAATAAATAAAAGAAGATAGACCGGTTTTTTTTGTTTTCTGGTTATGCACCAGCCTTGCTTTCTCCTCACCGCCCTTGGTTGACTGGTAGAGAATGCCTAAGGTATTAAGTCTGCCTTTGATCCTTTGTGCTGCATAAAGTTTTAATAAATAAATAAATAAACAGTATTTTTGGCTTCGCATCTTTCACTAAGGCAATCCTTACTTCCTTACTAATATTATTAAAGCTAAAGTGAGTTTGTTTGTTTGTTTGTTACGTCTTCACGCCTAAATGGCAAAACTGATTTTGATTAAACTTGGTACACGGATAGACCATGTCCTGGAATAGGACATAGGATACTTTTTATTCTAGAAGTATGTTTCCTTAAGATGATTTTCTGCTATCACGCGGGCGAAGCCGCTGAGAGTAGCTAGTTTAGAATAAATATCGTGGATCTGTCAACTGGCCCTGAGCCCAATGTGGTTGATAACATGATACATTTGACATTTTGACATAAGTAAGTTTGTACCGGAACTCTCAGTGCAAGAGTCCGACTCGCACTTGTCCCGGTTTTATTAGATCTTTTTCTACATGTTGATTTTATACTATGTGTTCCAAAGTTGTTCCAAAGTTCCGGTCAAGCGCGAACCTATCAACAATTAAAAAAAAACATAAACAATGAATGACGACTATTAACTCACTAGCTGCTCCCAGCGGCTTTGCCCGCGTGATAGCAAAAAAATATCCCAAAGGAACATCATCATCATCATCATATCAGTCGAAAGACGTCCACTGCTGGACATAGGCCTCCCCCAAGCGTCGCCACAACGACCGGTCCTGTGCGTCACGCATCCATCGGATTCCCGCGACCCTGACCAGGTCGTCTGTCCACCTTGTTGGAGGCCTTCCAACGCAAAGGAACATACTTCCGGGATAAAAAGTATCCTATGTCCTATTCCAGGACATGCTCTATCCGTGTACCAAGTTTCATCAAAATCGATTTTGCCATTTAGGCGTGAAAACGTAGCAAACAAACAAAATCACTTTCGCTTTTATAATATTAGTAAGGATTAACCTCCTAAATGCGAATACAATTACAGATACAAGTAATGTTCTTTAAGAAAGCTTTTAAAATCATTACGTATGGTTTGTTGATACCATGTTAATAAAAACAAGCATAAATACATTTCAATTAAAGCCAACAAGATACCGGTAAAGTGCCAAAATCACGAAATATATTATCTGGAAAGCATCAATTACTTCGAAGTAGTTCCAATTAAACCCGTTCGACATATTTGGTGAACCCTCATCAAATACAATAAGCATTGTTAGTCTCATAGATTAATTTATTTAATTGTCCCTCCAATTGACAGGAATAATCGAGAAATGTCACTAAAATGAGCGATGTGGTTGTATTTATACTCTGTTCAAAATGACATTAGTATGAAAACCTTTTATTCCTGTCCGTTCAATCGATTTTGACCTTTATTACGTTGGTGGCATGACAAGTGGCGGCTGCAGTAAATAGTTGGTATTGTAACCACTTTTTTGCTCTTAATGCCATCCTTATCAAAATCAAATGCCCTCTTTTTTTATGATGGGGAAAATCATCCAATGGCAACCCCCGCTCTTGGGCGGAGCGGGAGATAGTGTCAGACTCTTACTCACTAAAAACCCACCCCGTTCCTTCTAGCCTTCATACCGGAGCTCGAGCTCCTTTTCGGATAACCCTGGCCCCAGTAGGCTTCGACCCAGCTGGGCCCTTGCTGTTGCTAACAGCTGCCATCCTTAATACCTATGAAATTAAAATCGTTTGAACAGATAGTAAAACCAGTTTGTTTCAATTTTTATTCTTAACGCGAATAGGATAATATATAGTAACCAATTAATAAATAGGTCTTTACCTATGAAATTGCCGTTTTTTAAAACGGGGTGGTTTGAAGTGTTCTTTGGCTTGACATGGAATTATAAGTCAAATAAACTTTATATTAAAAGTACATTAATATTTTTTCGAAATTAAGTATTTATTGGTTTCTTTGTGTTTTGTATTTTCTGTAATATCGCTGTAATTATAACCATTTTTGTATGAAATCTAAGAAAACCCGCATTATTTTGTAATATGATTTCTACCACTTCCTATTTTTGTTTCAATCACTTTCACGAGAGAAAATTTAATGTATGTATATTTACATAATAGACGAATACGCGTCTATGAAGCTATGCGTCCGTAAACAGGCCTTTATCATTCGTAGGCTAGTAGCGTGACCGTCGTCGCTGCGAAACGTCGTAGCAGGAGCGCGAGTGCTACGAAAGCGCTATGAACCTAATGTGATTGTACCTGTATACGTTCGGCCAGGCCAAAATTTAGAGCTAACTTGTTATAGTAGTAGGTAGGTGTAGATCATAGTTTTTGAAGGCCAAACAAGGTTCTAGCCTCGATCTTAAGAGAGGCCAACGCAAGAAACATTTCTATACAACCTCTTTTACATGATCATGACGTTATTTACATATCTTTCTTTAGATGTTTTGGTAACAGAGATATCTTGTGGATATTAATTATCTCGGTCTCTACTGTAAAAAATATTTACGAAGATTTCTGAGAATCTGCTATTTAGCGTGAACTTTAGCTTTTCATGATTTAGTAATAAATTAAAAAAGAAAAAAAATATAGAAACCTTGCCCAGTCAATCCACATTCTGAATAACGAAAAATTTTTTCTAAAAACTGTTAAGGTTTTAAAAAAAAACCCTGTATTTTCTGAAACAAGTTTTGTGAAAATATTCGAGTGAGTGGCGAAATTGCTGGAATGCCAACAGAGCGTTCAGGCGTTGTCTCTCTTTTTTCGCGTTGCCTCTTTTGCTTTTGCAATATTTGAATATTGCGTTGGTTTGCATTGAATGAAACATCAAGCTTTTATACCATTTTCACGTTAACGATTGGTGCTTTTTCACACTATATATTTTTAGCTTTCTATTGGTGAAAAAGTTTTAGCAATCGGACCTCCGTACAGTACTTCCAGAGATTACCTCCTACAAACAAAAAAACAAACTTTACCTCTTTATTATATAAGTGTAGATGAAACATTATTGAATACTAGGTTTTGCCCGCGCGCATAAAATATAGCTTATGTCACTCAGAAATAAAGCGGTGAAAAAATTTTATAAATTGGAAGACAGCCCTGGAAAAATATCATTTACTAGTTAGGACAGCTAGCAGGGAGGGTAACGATATTATTTAGTCTAGTCTTATTTCGCGCAAAAAAATCGTTTTTCTTTTTTTTTTCTTTCTAGCTATATCATTATTTTACAAAGTTTTATAAACGGTTTTTATTTAGTCACTAGCTTTTACCCGTGGCTTCGCCCGCGTTTTGTAATATACTATTCCCCATTTCTCACTTTTTTTTTTAATTAGCTTATATCCGTGTCCAGGATCCCAACTATATCTATACAGAAATTCATCAAAATCGATTTTGCCATTTAGGCATGAAGACGTAACAAACAAACAAACTGTAGTGTATGTACCAAATTGTGGGTACATTGATATTTATTATTAATTATAAGTCTTGGAGGTAGTCTGTGTAACCTCAGATTTGGCCAGTCATTATATCATGTCTACTGCCGTGACTACGTGCTTTATTTATTCCCATATCCAGAGTGCTTACCAACCCAAGAATTGTTCACAAACAAATATACAAACAAACTTACTTTCGCTTTTATAATAAGTAAGGATTGTAAAATACCCTACGGTTAAGTTTTTAGAATAAATACATAAATCGTGTCCATAATATACACATAAACAAAGATAGGGTGTTATTAACGGTTGCTGTAATAAATGGCTTCAGAGAGAATTTTAAATTGTTTAAGAGATAATTTGAAACGGTTTAACAGCTCTTTGCAATAAACTTTAATTTATGTTGTTATATTAAACATTTTTAAGTGTAGACTTAACGTGAAAAGAAGACTTTTAACATACAGTTCAATAACCTAAGTGCATTTCTAAAAGGGTACAGTACCCCTAGCCAAGTTGCTATTCTGCAATAGTTAACGCTTGTAGAAAGCGTCAAATGTACGAGAATAACGTCGTTTCAACGCTCAGTCAAGTGGTCAGAACAAAAGAATTGGCGGCAAGGTCAACACGAAGCGTTGGACGCGAGCGAAACGGTTGTAACTTGGCTAGGGGGGCTGGTGTTTATATTTGAGATATGGGTCGAGTTCATTCACCTTTACGGGATCAAAATATATAATAGGGTCTTCATTCGTGTGCTATTCCGGTCATGTAATTTGTAACAAGATACTTCTTCTTCTTAAGCTTTTCAATCCCCATAGGTGGCAGAAGAACTGACGAGATGTAGTATTTGGTCGTGGATGAGCGACTCTGGTGGAATAAATGCGTGAGTGTTTGTCGGATATATCCGACATAGGTTCTAGAATGGTAACTACGCACCGGAAGACGTAGCGGTGGAAGGCCTCCTACAAACCGATGTCCTGGTAAGGATTGTGGGAATCCGATGGATACGGGACGCACAGGAACGATCATTATGGCGATACTTGGGGGAGGATTATGTCCAAAAGTCGGACGTCTTTCGTCTGAAATGATGATCCGACGTAGATAGTTAAAAGACTAATATCGCTGTCTTACATAAATCATTTTAGTTCGTTCAACTTTGCTCAAGTTATTCTCAAATTCGGTACTGAGTCAGACGAAACTTCTTACAAGTTACTTACATCTTACTACACTTACTAAGTTGCTAACAAAAACTACACAAGCCAGCGTATCGGTTTTCTTAGAAATGGAAAAGCATTTTTGTGCCAAGCTAATTTGAATGCACAATTACGATGAAAGAACTGTTTGAACACAGAGTTGGGACGCTTTTTTTTTTGGTGGGAAAATCATCTAATTAGATCTCCCGCTCTTGGGCGGACTGAGAGATAGTATCAGACTTTTATTGACTAAAAATCCGTTCCAGTTCTGCCAGACAGGCCTGTTGGTCTAGTGGTTAGTTGCCCTGACTGCTATGCCGGGAGTCGCGGGTACGATTCCCACCCAGGACAAATGTTTATGCGAAAAGCATGATCATTTGTTCTGTGTCTGGGTATAATTTATCTATAATATGTATGTATTTAGATATTATGAAGTATGTTTATCAATTGTCTAGTACCTACCCATAACACAAGCTCTGCTTAGCTTGGGACCAGACAGCGTTGTGTGATAGCTGTGGAATATTATTATATTATTAATGTTAAAACTATAGCAAAACAATTTGTGGTGAATCACAATCTTTATTTTAGAAAGAAGAATTTGTTACGTAATAGATTAAAAAAGTTTGAAAATATTTACTTAACCAAGTATTGCACTTTCAACAAACATTATTGAGTTGAAATAACGTCTATCTTACATTCATAGTGCAGGAAATCCAATAAATAAATAAAACCAGTCTAGCCGGGCGCAACGCCCACACCACATCTCAAAGTCGTGTGCGTCATACCATCGCGATGCATGATTGGACCGCCTACGCTACCCTAGACGTAGACACAGACAATCTTTAGTAAGATACCGTTCCAAGAAAAATAGTCAGATGCTTGTCAGTTCTCAAATAAGTTTATCCGCGATTGTCTTGTTTCAGAACATTTAATTAATGAAATCTACGCTTCTGTTAATGAAGATTAAAGTTTAAGACGAGTGACATTTAGAAACGCTTTAGTTTATTTATTTATTTATGTACAGTCATGAGCAATAGGGTATACAGGGTTATTTGTAAAACACTAGCAACCACTTAGGTGCTAGTGGTTAAGGACATCATGAACAACAACTTTTATTCTATGACTTTTAAAAATTGAACATTTTTAGTTCAGGTTTTCATACAAAAATAAAAATATTTAAATTGAACTTTTTAAATATTACGAAGTCTAATCGAAGCAAGCGATAGTTCAATAGTGGAGGGTAGCTGAACATGAACTTGACCTATTTACGGGCAGCCCTCACTAGTTGATCGGTGCGCTTGCGTCACGTCATACGTGTTCTTGTAGCAAAATTCGGAAGTGCGGATGGAATTATCTTTACATGATGGTATGTCAATATTCTAATGTCGAGTAATTTAAAAAAATGGATAGTAAAGGTATATTGCTCGCGACTGTATACACTAACACTTAAAACCGAAAAGAACATACATATGCGAAAAAGGTGCTGCTTATTTCAAAAGAAATTTCTTTAAGCATTCCTGCGACAAGAGAGTTGGGTGAAAAATGTACACGCAGTGTGTACCTATAAATAAAATACAACACGTAAAACATACAGATTATATGATATTTTCTCTAAATCATTTTAGTACCTACACTTTTCTTCATAAAAATACACATCTAAAATTTATAAAAATAGCTACCCGCCTTAACTTCACAAGGGAGTTAGAAATCTTTCAAATAAGCTTTTATTTACTATATGAACCTAAACCTTTCTTGTGAATCACTATTGATGGAATCTGTTCAATAGTTTTATGAGCGTGGGCTTGCGGACGGCGAGCATTGAGTAGCTCGCTGTCCGACCGTCCGGTAACTGTCCGGACCGAGCCCAAGTCGTCGACGGCGCGCACTGTTCCCGAGCGCCCGAAGAAGTTGTCGGCAACAGCAGGGGCCCAGCTGGAACGAAGCCTACTAGGGCCAGGGTTAGTTCGAGTAGTATGGTCAGTAAGAGTCTGACACTATCTCTCGTTCGCCTAAGAGCGCGGGTTGTCATTGGATGATTTTCCCCACCATAAAACCACCATAAAAATGAACACAGTTTAATAACCTAAGTGCTTTTCTAAAAGGATACAGGTGTTTGTATTTGAGATATGAGTCGAGTTCATTCACCTCGGGGACATTACAAATCCAGTTAATCCTCAAAAAGTAATATTACATCCCTAATAACAATGAACCCTGCTCGATAGAGCACCAGAAACCTTCACAACCTTTCAAATTGATTAAATTAAATATCTAGATCTTATTTGCTATCTGCCATGATTCATACCAATCAATTACAAGTTCCACGACAACTTTGACAGAAACAGATGACTAACAAAGAAGAAATGCGAGTTACGATAAATAAGCAGTAAATACAAAAGCATAATCTAAAAGCTTCATTGAATATAAAGCTCATTTATGCTTGACGGATTATCAAAATATTTTAGTTAGTAATTCGTCTTTCTAAGTGTTTGGTCACACTGGAAGCGCGGGTGCGCGGCAATCGTTGATACATCTTATAAAACAGAGTCCCCCACCACGCCTGTCTGTCTGTTTGCGATAAACTCAAAAACTACTACACCGATTTTCAAGAAATTTTCACCATTCGATTGAGTGATTCTCGAGGAAGGTTTTAGCATATAATTTGTTAAGTTTTTGTATTATTTCTGTGTAACAATATTTGTTGAAGATGTCGGAAAAAAATAAGTTGTAAGGGGAACCGTGTTACCCCGAATTAAAGTTAGTTTCAGTATAAGAACTTCATTTGTGTGTCAATAACGGGCACGTGAGAACTAAGGTTGCCGACATAGCACGAAGAATTGCCAAACTTTAGTGGCAATGGGCAGGGCACATTGCTCGGAGAACAGATGGCCGTTGGGGCTGAAAGATTCTGGAGTGGCAACCGCATACCGGATGACGCAGCGTCGGAAATCCACCTACTAAGTGGACTGATGACCTGGTGAAGGTTGCGAGAAACCAATGGATGCGAGACGCACAGGATCGTTCATTGTGGCGACACTTGGGGAGACCTATGTCTGACAGTGGACGTATACCTGCTGAAATGATGATGATGATTATGAGTGGGCACGCAGGCGTGCGAGCAACTCCCGCCGTAGCCCGTTCATAGAAGAGGTAGCGAGTGCGTGGGTGACGACTTGACGAGCGGTAACCCTGTCTCTGCACCCGCACCGCTCTACATACCGCGCTGCCCGTGTGGCCAAGCACATCGCACACGTTCCCGCACCCGCGTCGCTGCCCGCACTGCGCTGCTAGTGTGGCCAAGCAAATCGCTAGCATTCGGGAGCTCACACGCCGCTGCCCACACTGCGCTGCTAGTGTGGCCAAACAAATCGCACGCGTTTTCGCACCCGCGCCGCGCCGCTGCCCGCACCACGCTGCCAGTGTAGCCTAGCACTTACAGTCGATTATGGGTAAAGTAAATGTCTTAGCTATGAAAGGGTGGAGAAGTGAGTTTGTGTATTGTACTGTGATCGGAGTTAACGGATTACTTAGTGGGCTTATTATCACCTGGGGAATAATTAGATCTGTTTTGAATTAGCAGCGTTTGGTCTTTGATTTTAAAGTGAGAGGTTTGCAATTTGAAAAGTCTGAAATGCTGGAGAATGTCATTAGTCGATTTCTCTCCTAAAGAAAGGAGTAGCTAGAGACCAACAAGGGGATTTTTACGTTGTTTTAAAAATTTTCTCGGCATTTAAGTACTCCAATATATATTAAACTAGCTTTTGCCAGCGGCTTCGCCCGCGTACATAAAATATAGCCTATGTCACTCAGAAATAAAGCAGCTTTCTATCGGTGAAAAAATTTTAGCAATCGGACCAGTACTTCCAGAGATTACCCCCTACATACAAACTTACAAATTTTACCTCTTTATAACATTAGTATAGATAAATGTAAGTAATAAAACCCGCATCCCGTAACCCATACCGGAAGACGCAGCTCACGCAGCGTCGGAAGGCCTCCTACAAGGTGTACCGATGACCTGGTGAAGGTTTCGGGAATCCGATTGATGCGGGACGCACAGGATCAATCATTGTGGCGACACTTGGGGGAGGCCTATGTCACATAATGGACGTCTATCGGCTGAAATGGTGTTGATGATGATAATGAAGTAATAAAAGTCGACGCTATGATAAATATCAATATTATAAATATTTATATACTATAGTGAAAATCCTAATCAAACTTTTGTTTCTATTCACCCCTAGGATCCTATTCACCCCCATTAAACTGAACTAAAAATAGCACTTTTACGCACAACCGGTAAGATGAATGACGTCAGATACTTGCGGCAGACAGATTCAATATTTATACACCGTTTAGGTAAGGGCAAGGTGGCTCGCAGACGGGGCAACACTTTTATTTTAATCGTCAGACTCGCGTTTATCTCGCCTGATGGAAAACAATGATGTGATTAAGTAAGTTCGTCTGTATGTAAGTAAACTATCCACTTTTGACTTAAAGAACCCCAGTACCCCTAGCCAAGTTGCTAATCAGCAATAGTTTACGCTAATAGTAAACTTCAAATGTACGGGAACGACAGCGTCTTAACCTTCAGTCTTGTGGTCAGAACAAAAGAATTGGCAGCAAGGTCAACTCGAAGCGTTCGACGCAAGCGAAACGGTTATAACTTGGATAGGGGGGCAGTAGACTTAGCTAAGTTGATAATCTACAATCGTTAACGCTAGTAGAAAACTAATCAAATGTATGGGAAGGTCTAAACGTTATGAATGGTAAATTCGTAGCCAAATTCACATCGTTCAAAATGATAGAATGAAATGTAGTCGTTTCTACAATGTTCATTGCTACATGTTATAGTTTTATGGTGTAATTGTAGCTAAGTCACAATTTCTGTAGAGCGAGCGATCGACTCAGGTTTAACTTGGCTACCAGCTTATCGTTTTCTAAAATCGCTTGCAAAGCGTTACAGATTGTAGAAAGAGATTCGACACGAATGAACGGCATGTACTTGACTAGATCTACAGATTAAGTTACCAGAAAGTGCGCATGAGTGGGATCAGCAACGTTAGTTAAAGCAACGGTACAACGCTGTCTACATCTCTTCTGATCTTCCCTTTCGCAGGTCCGCAGGAAAGAATTCCTATGTGAAATAAGCAGTACCTTTGTACAAATTACAAATATGATTTCTTCTAGATTTTTTCATTTCATTGCCATCCAACGTGGTAATGCTGCCAGTCTTCTGGGCACATTCCCGGATGACAGCGATGTGGAGGAGTACTTCGACGCCTGAGTGTACTTTGTGTTTTTGTATTTTATTTATGTACGTTATGTATTTATTTAGGTTTTATTATAAGTAAGTAAGTTGTTTAAGTTTTTTTTATGTACATATGTAAATTTTATTAAAACTTTTTATTATTTCTTCTTCTGTATATTTGTGCAAATAAATTTTAAAACAAATAAATAAATAAAGTTGAATTATTTATTGTATACCACATAAACCAAAAATACAGGACAAACATTATTAAAATAAATGTAAAATGGGCGGTCTTATCGCACAGGGAAATTTCGTTTTCTTTCTTCGTTTATTTATATTTTTTTATTGTATTCTATTCAAAGTTGCTCCGTCTGCGGAGACTCTAAGGACAGGAGACGTCATCGGTGTTGTCATAACTCGAGCAAAAATAACGACTCGAAGGGATTCCAACCCTTTTAATTGAGCCCTTCAGTTTAACGATGCTTGGACCTCTTTATTATATTATTTGCTTTGAACCTTTTTGGTCGCGGTAATTGAAAGTCTATTTAAATATATAATCTGTGGTGTTTTTGTTCAGCTTGTTAGTTCTTTTGTTTTGAGGAGAAACTAGTGTTTTGGGTTTGTGGTTAGCGTTATTTTTAACTAGGTAACCCCCGCGGTTTCACTCGCGTCTTTGGTTACTGCTCCGCTTCTATTGGGTTTATATACATAAAACTAACAAATGTAGTCTATGTCTCTCAGGAATAAAGCAGTTTTCTATCGGCGAAAAAGTTTCAGCAATCTGACGAGCTGTTTCAGGGATTAGCTCCTTCAAACAAGAACACAAACTTTACCTCTTTATAATATAAGTGTATATCTACACTTCCTTAAGAAATGGGCTACCCAATAATAAAATATTTTTCCAAATAGTACCGGTATTTCCTGAGATTAGCGTGTACAAACGACAAACAAACTTTTCAGCTTTATGATATTTATCTTTTAGGAACACCATTGACACATTTACAAGATATTTTAAATAGGTATATTAATTAATATTGGATATAAATTATTATTTTATTTTTTTGGCAGGTTTGCGCTTGACCTCTATTTCACCTGATGGAAATCGATGATGCGGTCGACGATGGAGCGCGCTTACCTAGTAGTAAATGTAGTAAACTATTCACTTTTGCCTTAAAGATAAAGTTAGATAAAAAATTATAAATAATGATATTACGACAGCGGGCACTGTTTCCGCGCGCCTCAAGGAGCTGTCAGCAAAAGCAGGGGCCCAGGCGGGTCGACCTACCAGCCAGCCTACTGGGGCCAGGGTTAGTTCAAAAGATAGCTCAGCCCCGGTACGAAAGGCAACGAAGGAACAGGACTGGGTTTTTAGTCAGTAAAAGTCTGACACTATCTCCCGCTCCGCCCAATTGCGGGGGATGTCATTAGATGAAAAAAAAATGCTATTATTTTATAGATAACTAGCTGCTCCCAGCGGCTTCGCCCGCGTGATAGCAGAAAATTATCTCAAGGGAACATACTTCCAGGATAAAAAGTATCCTATGTCCTATTCCCGTACATGGTCTATCCGTGTATTAAGTTTCATCAAAATCGGTTTTGCTATTTAGGCGTGAAGACGTAACAAACAAACTCACTTTCGCTTTAATAACATTACTAGCTTTCCGCCCGCGGCTTCACCCGCGTGGACTACAATTTATATCGCGCGGGCAGAGACCCGTGCTCAGCAGTGGAATAATAGGTAGCCTATGTGTTATTCCAGTGTCTCTTCTACCTACCTGCCAAATTTGATCTAATCCGTTCAGTAGTTTTTGCGTGAAAGCGTAACAGACAGACAGACAGACAGAGTTACTTTCGCATTTATAATATTAGTAGGGATAGTAGGATATATATATAATATATATATACTTAGTAGGGATAGTAAGGATTCTGTTTGACGTCACACAATGAACAGTCTTATCTGCTCCATAAAATACCTCTACGTCATCAATACTTACGTCACCGGTATGCCTATCTAAGACGTGTTTAATGTAACTGACAAAGTGACTTATTTGACAACAAAGTAATATGATTGTCACGTTTTTGCGAAAAATGATTTACTGAAGAGAAAAATACAAAATTGTTATATCCAATCCATTATCAAATAAACCTCTGGTCGGAGTTATCTATGAAAGTTTGTGGTGGATTTAAAGATGACTAAGGTCTCGATAAAAACTGTTTTAGTAAAAAAGTTAT
Source organism: Mythimna lalbum (assembly GCA_949319445.1). NCBI lineage: Eukaryota > Metazoa > Arthropoda > Insecta > Lepidoptera > Noctuidae > Mythimna > Mythimna lalbum. The sequence goes on along the minus strand of OX439345.1, from coordinate 3,295,004 downwards.
GTTTAAGTTGTTAACAGCTCTACGGTCCAGACTAAGCGTTTCCCATTGTCGTTTATACCGCGTACCTACATCGAAAGATTGAAACAATTTGCCTACTGTGTTCTTCCCTTCCAATAATAATTTAGGTATTTTCGAGGCTAGAGTGAATAGGCTCTTAATAAACTACTGCGATTCACTATCAACGATTGCATCACTACTTATCATTACGCGGGATCCGAGTCAAGCGCTAGTTAATATTATATTAAAAAAAAATTGTCTCGATAAAAACTAAAAAAAAAGAGCTAAAAAGTTGATTCACATTTTTCATGAAATATCCATTAAAAAGCGAACTTTTTATCCGTATATACAAAGCACCAGCTGGCTAGATACTTCGATATCATCTCGGGACAATTTTCTTAATAACCCTACTCAATCTTATGGAACTTGAGAGATTTTTTCAGTAAAGTAGGTTTAAGAGGCTCCCCAAACCACTTCTAAGATATTAAAGTTCAGAATTTTTGACCAAAGGATAAGTAAGGCAGTTATAATTAACTTAAAATTTGTTGTTACGTCGGCACTGCCGAATTTTGCTACAAGAACAGGTATGACGCGACGCAAGCGCTATCGACCGGATAGTGAAAGCTTCCCCTAAATAGGTCAAGTTCATGTTCAGCTACCCTCAGAAATTGTACTATCGCTTGTTTTGCATAGACTTCGTTAGAACGTTCAATTTAAATATTTTTATTTTTGTATGAAAATCTGATGAACTTGAATATGATATTTTTTTTAAAGTCATAGAACAAAAGTTGTTGTTTATGATGTTCTTAACATACTCCTGAGAGGTTGCTAGTGTTATACAAATAACCCAGTATATACAGACGTGTGTATAGGTAAGTGGAGGTGTGTAGATATGAACTCGTAAATCGTTTGAATTTTGGAAAAGGAAAACATATTTTTTTATGGGGAAAAGACGCAATCTTAGGAGAACTTTACAAATTAAAAACATTTTATAGGGAAAATATGCGCAAAACCACCTACCGCTCAGCATAATGCCGTGGCCACACATATAGTGCGACGAGTCTACAGAGCTGGTTTTCAGCGTGAGAAGGTAACGGTGATTGATCAAGTCGATATCGACAGTGCGATTTTGTATGTAGATGAAGACTTGACTTTCTGTTCCTTTTTGGTATTTAAAAATTTCACAGTACCTTTAGTGTTTATTTACCAAATCATTTAATTTGTTGGCAGTACACTGCAGACTACACCTGCCCTTTTAGCCAAGTTACAATCGTTTCGGTTGCGTTGAACGCTCCAAGTTGACCTTGCCGCCAATTCTTTTGTTCTGACTACGTGACTGAGCGTTGAGATAACGTTATTCCCGTACATCTGAAGCTTTCTACTACCATTAACGATTGCAGATTAGCAACTTGGCTAGGGGTACTGCATTGTTTTACTAGTTCCAATCCATCCTAAGGTCCTCGGTAGATATCGCTGTCAGCGCTAAGACCGCCATTGTACCCATAGATTTAAGTTTATGTTTGTGGTACGTTACTTTTTGGTGTACAATAAAATTTATTCGATTCTATTCTAACACAAGAACAGAAAAATACAACGTGTAACGTTAAATGCGCAAAACCTCAGAAACCCCAAATGATTTTTAATTTAAAAGACCTAATTCCAAGAAAAAAAAAACATTTAGAAAAAAATTTAAGGTTTTATGTGCAGTTTTACTTTGTTTCAAATTAATATCTGCGTTGAAATAAGAACTTTTATTATCCCGTGTATGAGAAAATTTGGTTGGACTACAACTATTTGTGTTTGTTTACCTATTTCGGCGGGTTTGCGCACGTGATAGCTTGAACTATTCATAAATAGACAGGGCGACATTTTTAATGAAGATTTAAAAAGATTTTAGATTTAAAAATGTAACCTTTAAAAAGTGGTTTAATTGATTCTGCTCCTTATTCTGACCAAACTATTTTTAGGTTTTGCGCATTTAACGTTACCTACACGATGTATACTGTACCTAAGTAAAACTGGCACACAACAATAGTAAAAGTTAACGAAGAAGGTATTGTTTTGCGACAGGATACAGGATGAATACAAATTATACTCATTAGTTTCTGTAGCTGTGGACGCGTTTTAGTCGGAGAATAGTGATGTTGCGATACTACTCTTTAACATAAACGTGATGGCTGATGTGCATGGAAATAAACTTATACGACAATAATATGACCTTATCCTTATTTTAGGTAGGAAATCATCCTACGACTTCTCTCGGTCTTCCGTGAAGTGGGGGGATTTTAGACTTTTGCTGACTATAAAAATCCACTCCTATATCTTCTTTGCCTTTGCTCCAGGGTCCCGAGTTACACTTTCGCACAACCCATTACATAAACGTGATGGCTGATACACATAAAAATAGCATTAAATTTGTTTTTTTTTTTTATTGTTATTATCTGGATAAGTATTTTTTTTTTTATATGATATAAACTAGTACTTGACTGCGATCCCACCTGATGGTAAGCAGTGATGCAATCGTTGGTGGTGAAGCGCACTAGTTTATTAAGAGCCTATTCACTCTAGCCTTGAAGACGCTTAAATTGTAATCAGACGGGAAGACCGCAGCTGGCAAATTGTTCCAGTCCCTCGAAGTACGCGGTATAAACGACGAAGCGAAACGCTTAGTCCGGATCGTAGAGGTTTCAACAACGTAAGGGTGGATACTCGCTATGAAGTTTCGAAAGGCATACGAGAAGCGGAAACCAACTCGCAAAGACCCTTTTGACATTTTGTTGAAACGTTATTATTGTATGTATCAGTATATTATCTCAGAACCCTTTAGATCCTAGACCTTCGGAAGACATACGAGAAGCCGAAACCAACTCGCAGAGGCCTGGAACGTGGTACCAACCGACGATTATCCCTGTACCTACGCGCTACGCTATTGCACCCAAAGACAAGACACGGTTAAAGGGCTAAGGCTTTTTAAAGTTTTAAGGTTACCAGGAACTGTGTATAAAGTAGTGTATATTTCTAGAAACTATACTTTAAATTTATTAGTTATAAAATTATTTAAATTTGCCTGGTGGCTTGACAGTACTAACTCATCTGACTTTAGAAAAAAAACTTTCCGAATTATGTAAAATAACAAATTCATACACTACATTTGCAGAAATGTAGTGTATGAATTTGCAGAAACCACAGAACACAGGAATCATACAGCATACAGTCTTCTGTCCTGTGGCATAAACCTTAAAAAGTATGATTGTCTGGCCAGTTTGCAAAACAGAGCATTAGTAGATGAAACATCCTTTGATATGACAACATCTTCAGGAGAAATACGAGTTAAGTACAAATATATGTAAGTATTTCTTTTTTATATTTTTGCCATGCTTACAGGCAAACTTAATTCATGAATCCCCAAGCGACCACCGGTGGCCGCGCATCTATTGTCTTACTATTGTGTCTCTAATTGACGGTATCTGAAGGGTTAATGCAACAAGGCATTCTCTACCAGAAAACTTTTGATATAAAAATTGGTACACATTGGTGTATAAGTACTTATTTATGAATAATATTGAATAGTTATTATGATAATTATATATAATGACAATGATTGCAATATAAATAATATAGTAACACGGGAACTACGTCTGACAACCAACTGCCATGCAGTTTGGCAAAAGTATTTATTTATTATAAAACCAGCTGCTCCCAGCGGCTTCGCCCGCGTGATAGCAGAAATTTATTCCAAGGGAACATACTTTCGGGATAAAAAGTATCCTATATCCTATTTCAGGACATGGTACATCCGTGGACCAAGTTTCATCAAAATCGGTTTTGCCATTTAGGCGTGAAGACGTAACAAACAAACTCACTTTCGCTTTTATAATATTAGTAAGGATTATCAAAAACAACAATAAAACATTTATTATTATTAAATAAAATATAAATGTAAGTAAAATATAATAAAAGTTCCTACTTCTACATGACGTATATTAATTTGTTCTTCGTAGATATAATATCATTCGATTTCAACTTAAAATATAAATAAACTCACTGAAAAAATAAAAAACAATCACTTACAATCGACTGGCCAGTATTGGAAAACAATAAACGCGGTCAACTTCTAGATATCTTCATTATTTCTCGTCACGAAATCTTCATTCAACCCATGTCTATGAACATTTTCCTTTACGCTTCACCAAACTATATTGGACCCCAAAACACTTAAGATCCTCAGGATTAAATTAAATGCGGTAATGGTGTTTTGATTTAGACGGTTTGGGACCCTTAAATAACCTAACCCTTTCTAAATAAATTTATAACTACATCAGCTGATATTACATTCAGTTATCTTTATGTTTTTATAATAATAATAATATATTTATTTGCTAAAAAACATGGTATAAAAGGTGGTAAAAAAGGTACATATAAGAACAAACATGTTTTGCCATGTGATAGCATGCAAATATTAACCCTTCAGATACCGTCAATTAGAGACACAATAGTAAGACAATAGATGCGCGGCCACCGGTGGTCGCTTGGGGATTCATGAATTAAGTAGGTAAGTAAATTAAATGAACATTTTTTTTTAAGGAAGTCTTTAACACAATAAATATTATTGATCAATAACCAATCACATAACTTTTTCTTAAATAAATTAATATTTAAAGTTTTGAGATCATTTGGTAGCTTATTATATAAGCGCACGCACATTGCGACGCAGCTTTTATTATATTTGGTTAATCTTGGGATATTGCTAAGTACGAGCCTGTTGCAACCGAACGTTCGCGACCTCTTCGGTTGCGAACATTAATGTCGTCTGCCTTAACAAATAAATTTGTTTATTATCTAATGTGGTGTAAGGGCAATAGCCTTTACATATAATGTTGAATGTTATAAATGAAAGGATGTTAATGTTCTATGAATAATGTTTAATAAAACACTTCACTAATTTAACGTTACTTAAAAATGTTCAATAAATTTACTTAAAAATGTTACTTAAAAAGACTAATAAATGTTCTATAAAATGTTAATAAATGTTAAAATGTTACGAGAGTTCGGTGCCAAACGTACTACTGACGCACTTGTCTCCGTGACGATACAGCAAACCTACTTTTACCCGATTTGCAATAATTACTAACTAGGTCTGAGTCCAATGTACGGATGCTGACCGTACATGTGGAAATGTATTTCCTAAGTATAGACTTAAAATTTTGGTATAAATCTTGGTTCCTATATTGGCTCTAAAATTAGTGCCAATATAGAAACCAAAATTTATATTTGTAGCAATATTAAAATATCAATTATTATTTAGCCAAAGTCATGAAATTCAAGCCAGCAAAAAGAACTAAGCCATGATTGTTGATTATAGTAAAAAATCTAGTCAATTCAGTTTATCAATATGACGATTTTTTTGCGAAAGTTAGAATGGCTATTATCTTGATTTGATAAAACTTAGTAAACTGTTTCACCGGTATATATCATGGTGATCTATGTAGACATTTAATAACTTCATCAAAAAATTCTTCACTGTTGTTCTTTTGGAAAAACAAACTAAACGCCATATAAGACAAAGTCGAAATTTCAGTGCAACTGAATCTTTTTAGGGCCATTTTAACATAAATGATTCATTAAAAATCAACTTACAATATAAAACATTAAAGTCAAAACTAGAAATAGTGGCAATGAATTGGAAATATCTTGAATTATGATTTCGATTATAAATCACTTTCTGTCTTCACCAATGGTAAGAAAATTATACGTTTGTGTCAAAACGCTTTACGAATATTTCATCTCGAACGTATTTGTTTTGTAAACCATATTTGTTGATGTTTAAGTACTGTATGTAAACCAGTGGTATATTTAGAACAATGGTATTATACTTGTAATTTTGAAAATTGAGTATTGCTGAATCATTGTGGATTCTTGATGTAAAAATTGAACGAAAAACTGAACTGTAGTCCGTAATTTTATAAAATTTTTCGACGCTTCGTCCTCGCCGTGTTGCAAATGCCAAATCGATGCAAGTAATCTTATCACCCGAGTGGGTACTTGTTTCAACTGTGTCATAACTAGATAAAAAAAAAAGCTCGGCTTCAGAAAATTGCCGACTCTTAAAATAAATCCAAATTAACTTACCGAACAAAACAAACTGAGAATGGCAGCTAGTCAGCTGATGCAATCCGCTTTTCTCCCGAACCCACTCTTCCATAACACAATTCTCTTACTTAAAACAATTGAACTAACACTGTTTTCTACACAACATATAAAGAATCGACGAAAATTAAAACACTACAATTTGCAAAGCGCTCACATCTCTAGCAAAAAGTTAACATCACATTAAAAAAGAACGAAAATTCCAAATTCAAAATCACCATCGCTTCGAAAAGTTAAAATGGAACTGTCGATTTTTTTTTTTAAATAAAAGAACGGTTTTTTTATGATGTCGGTTTGTTGTTATGAAAAGTACGAAGCTTTTTTTGTTGTCGTTTTGCCGCGCGGCTAAGGGCGGCGCGGCGTGTATTCTGCGCGGATACCGCGCTTACACTGACTCGCTGAAAGTTTCACTGAAAGCTCCGCCAGTTCGTACTGAAATACATGGACCATTCTACTCTTCAAGGGACAATTTGCGAGTACTGAACGACTGCGCTGCCAAAGGTATCATCTACGCAACTTTGTTATCGTATATGTATCTAATTTTTTAGCTCTTAATTTATTTGACAATATGTTCATCATATATAGCATATATATAACGGAGGGTCGATATCAGTGGGTCGCGACATCGGAAATAACACTCACAAAAACCTTTGATAACACCTTTAATTACTCGTAACACACACTCAGTACAAAATAATCAAGGATGCCTGAGATATGGCTTGATTAAGAATTCAGGAACGCGGGAAGTTTAGCGTGGAGTAACCAACGTCTGCTCGGACCGACGGAACGATTCAAAGTGGCCTCCAAATCAACCGTCACCCGACACGTGGACCTACCCCCATTCTGGTTAGCCAATTTACCTGTCAACGTCAGTACCTGTCAATGTCGAATAATCGATTATACCTCCGGATCGACATTTGACTCGACTATTCGCTCAGTGTTACTATTACTCCACGCTAACCATCCCCAAGTTAATACTTGACGTTCCCAAACGTAAGCTGTTCAATCTAACTACATAGTTCCTCCAGTGAAAGATAGGTGGCGCTGATGCAGACCGACTGATATGCGCCAACGCTTCGACACGGCCGTCCTGATGATCACACGTCCTCGTGTGGAGTACCTGGAATGAAAGAAAATCCTCGAACAGTACTCATTCTAGTCGTTCGGCCAATCCTGGCCCAAGGTGGTGGGGCATAAAAGGTACTCTGATCAAAATCACCAATCATGTCTAGAAGAAAATCACAACAATCTCAATCTCTCAAAGCCGACATGTTGAACAACACTCAAACTCATTCAAATAATAGGAAACTTATTAAAATATTGCAGTGCTCATACTCTGACCTCCATCCGGTCTTCATCATCACACTTATAACCTCCATCCGGCTATAAGCATCAAACCAATCGACCTCCATCCGGTCTTCATCATAACACATTATAGCCTCCATCCGGCCATAAGCATCAAACCAATCGACCTCCATCCGGTCTTCATCATAACACATTATAGCCTCCATCCGGCCATAAGCATCAAACCAATCGACCTCCATCCGGTCTTCATTATAACACATTATAGCCTCCATCTGGCCATAAGCATCAAACTAATCGACCTCCATCCGGTCACTAACACAACAGGCAACCTCTATCCGGTCACCTCCACATGTAACCTCCATCCGGTTACAAACAACACCATCAAGATAATCATTTCGAGCCTTTAATCAAAATAATCCTTAAAGTAGGTTTGTTCAACATGTTGCTTTATTTTTCCTATAACGTTACAGATTATAAGAAAACTCTTACTATGCTAGGTACTCTAAATGTTAAGTTGACTACTTAGTATTCAACTAGTCTTGTCAGCGTTATCATTTTCGTCATAGCTAGTCTCGTCATCATCGCCTACGTGCATGTCAACGTCAGTTATTTTTCGCAGGCGGTTATGTGCGTACTTCGAAACATTACGGTCACCATTAAGAACCTCAATCACTCCTGCGCATCCCTACAGGATCGCCAAGTCTCTCAAGACTTAATGGTTTCCCACAGTACGTCCCAGATTTGATCGCATTTTGAATTGAATACCGCGTACTTACGGACTACTGTGACCGCTAGATACCGGTTTCTATTAAGCTACGACTACAAATCAAATCTCCTATAATCTGATCATCCTATAAACTTCATCGTCATCATCAGCCCTTTTTTTTATGTTCCCACTGAAACGCCTGCGTTTCATTTTCTCTCTATTGCGGTGTCACTGTCTTTCTATTGCGCCTCTAATTGACACGATTGAAAAATTTGAAACATTAAAGGTTAACCGACTCTTTCATAAAAAATTAAATTAATTCTTATTCAGTTTTCGTGGCGCTGCTGTCAAAAAAAGAAACTTTACCGCACGTTAAATCTTTAGAAGAACGGCATACACGAGAATATTTAGGTTCAAACCACCCGAAGTAAACTACTAGACCTATTAACTGTCCCAACTGAGCTATGATCGCGATCTGCTTTCTGAAGTTCTATATCTCCTAACTTCAGCACTTGACTTTATTTCATATCCTAAACAACTCGATTTGCATTATGAAAAACAACCACTCTTTCAAATCTAATGAAAATCCGGCTTTAATCAACGTTTGTAATACTACATTAAGTCTCTCGAAGTTCTTAATAGATTCCAAAATAATCAAAATATTGACAACTCAAACTATGACGTAGGTTTATCAAAAACCCCGTTGAAAAACAGAGTCACGTTTCGATACCGACTGGCATAGTCAAATGTTTATACTGACCGCTGAAAAAAATCATCATCATCATCACCATCATCACCATCATCACCATCATCACCATCATCACCATCATTTTCTTCCATTCTGTTCTGTCCCTCGTCACGCTATCACTACACCTACACAACCAACACAAACACACACAACACCCTAACCTAACCCTAGCCTATATACAATCTAATTTTTGTAAAATAAAGCGCACTATGTAAACGAGTTATTTGGTCCGAGATACGTGGCAACGAATACCAGTAAGGCACGTTATTGTTTAGTTTACAGTAGTCTTTGCACATTATTTCTGACCGGTCGAGTTTTTAAGCCGAAAGAGTTAACAGACACCGTATTACTCGGTAAAATAATATTTGCACGCAACAATTCATCTACCCGCTCACGCATTATTATTATTTTTTTCGCGCTAGACCGCTATGGTCATCTTTTGCTAAGATGAGTCAATTAAACGAATAAGTTCACTTTTTGTAACACGCGTTTATAGCATACTATACTGTCAGGTACACGTCAGTGTCAATAACGTAAAAACTATCTATGGAGGAGTTATCACTGTCAAACAAAAATCGAAACGGTATCTACCGGATATACCGAGGGTAGATATAATTACAATTGTTTATGTCGTGAACTTTAGCAATTTAACAAAAGAAGTGTGTCACGCACGATCATACTATTTAAACTGAATCCTTGCAACAATATTTCACGGCCAAAATATCACTTCGCAAATAGATGTTGTGAATAAAACCTCAATCAAACTACGCAAGTAATCTGAACACGCTAAACTGACCCTTCAATGTAACAAAACTGTGTTTACGTTTGCCGTGAAATAGTGATGACAGACTTTAAAGTGAAAGAGATATAACACTCAGCATCAGAATTAAAATGGAATGTGAATACCTGACCTTGTTCCTGGTTCCTTTGACAGCACATACGTCATCCAGTCACTCGCTACGCGATGCCTTGGCACCACCATCGCATTCACGTCGCTTGCTTCGTCCAATTATTCCACAATGTAACATTTGACAGGTAGCGTTCGACTTCAAGCGTTTTGTGTGAATCGTTTTCTGATCTGGTATCGCACTCGACACACTGCACCTCAGGCACGCACACACACACACACGCGAAGCACGTATCGGAAAGTAGTACATCGTAAACGAGCACTTGCACCCATCGCTCTTTTCCCGGTCACTAGCTGGGTGGTACGTTGTAATTTGCTCTCTGGGGATACAGCGGTACCATGGTCCAACATTTGTTGCTCAGGATTAGGGAACAACCCCAGAAAAAAACCTAATCAGACCATTTAAGTCAGCTCTTCAATCCGGTTCTTACTTTCTTAAAGCGACCATAAGCAGGGCGCCATGTTGGTCTTGGTCCGTCAAGCACATTTCTGCAGTCGTCAACCAAGCATGTGCATCTACATCTTGTTTCTCAGGATCGAAATCCGGTAAACGAAGGCCATGTGACGACGTAGTAGGTGTTTTCATGGCTTGAATCAGCGTCAGAAAATTGCGGTTCTGTTGTTCCAACAAACGCATCCATTTTTCGTCGCTAGCGTTTTCATTTTTTAAACACGTGGGTCGTCGTGGTCCAATCCCACTTCTGATAACGGAGGGTCGATATCAGTGGGTCGCGACATCGGAAATAACACTCACAAAAACCTTTGATAACACCTTTAATTACTCGTAACACACACTCAGTACAAAATAATCAAGGATGCCTGAGATATGGCTTGATTAAGAATTCAGGAACGCGGGAAGTTTAGCGTGGAGTAACCAACGTCTGCTCGGACCGACGGAACGATTCAAAGTGGCCTCCAAATCAACCGTCACCCGACACGTGGACCTACCCCCATTCCGGTTAGCCAATTTACCTGTCAACGTCAGTACCTGTCAATGTCGAATAATCGATTATACCTCCGGATCGACATTTGACTCGACTATTCGCTCAGTGTTGCTATTACTCCACGCTAACCATCCCCAAGTTAATACTTGACGTTCCCAAACGTAAGCTGTTCAATCTAACTACATAGTTCCTCCAGTGAAAGATAGGTGGCGCTGATGCAGACCGACTGATATGCGCCAACGCTTCGACATATATATCATTTAACCCTTCAGATACCGTCAATTAGAGACACAATAGTAAGACAATAGATGCGCGGCCACCGGTGGTCGCTTGGGGATTCATGAAATATAGGGAGTTAGTGATAGTGTGACGAGCGACAGGACAGAATGGAAGAAAAAAACGTATTGCGCCGACCTCAAATAAAACGGGATAAGGGCAGGAAGATGATGATGATGAGGATGAAGTTCATCATATAAATTAGTATTTACTTATGTGGTTGTTGAGATCCTCAAACGGTGCAAATACTGTAACCATATTGGTAATTACAGTTTTGAGCCATTTGATGAAAATGCTTGGGCCATGGGGTCAGCGTACGAGTTTCCTTTTCAAGGAAATCACACCGACTGATCGACACTTTACCTGATCAGAGGGCTGCTCGTTTTTTGCCAACGTAGCAATGCTGCCAATCTTCTGGGCACATTTTCGGATGTCAGCGATGTGGAGGAGTTCTTCGACGACTGAGTATATTTTTTTTGTATTATATGAACTCCATAGTTAGGTTTAGTATAAATAGTACATAACATTATTCAAAGTATTTTTATATTATGTTTATCAAGGAAACGATAGAAACCACTCGAGATATTTCCACTTGAAATATAAACCTGTCAGTAATCGAAACGAAGATTTTTTTTTTAATGGCTAGTACATTAATTCAATAGGTATAGATTTATGAACTACGGACAAGTAACATTTATATTCAAATTTCGATGTAATTCACTTTGAACGGATTTTGGCTAACGTTGTCAAATTAGCTATGGTGGTTGATGTTAACCACATGAAATTTTGTACACAGATTCTTTCATCATCATCATTTCAGCCGACAGATGTCCACTGCTGGACATAGGCCTCCCCAAAGTGTCGCTACAACGATCGATCCTGCGCGTCCCGCATCCATCGGATTCCCGCAACCTTCATCAGGTCATCGGTCCACCTTGTAGGAGGCCTTCCGACGCTGCGTCTTCTAGTAGGCGGTCGCCCCTTCAGAACCTTTCGGCCCCAACGGCCATCTGTTCTGCGAGCAATGTGTCCTGCCCATTGCCACACACAGATTCTTTACATGTATTAAAATTTCTTGTTGTTCAATGTTTAGTAATTTGAATATACTTTATATACTTCAAAAGATACCTAAATTGTTTTTCATTTTCCAGTCTGCTTCTTTACATCGAAAAGTGCCTGAAAAGGCCCACGTACCAATATTTCTGTAAGTAAAGAATGCTATACTGCAGACATGTTTTAAAACTATTTCAACTTTTTTCATTGTTACTCCGTAGCGCAGAATCAATTGAGAATTTGGATTGGAAAACTCGTTAGTGCCTTTATGCCTTAGCCATATTGTGTATTGAATCGTTGATCCTCACTAAAAGCTTTGCTTTTTACTTTTTTTTATTGTTACAACGGATTGTTTTGAAAACTTTTTTCTATTTGTATTAACTATCGTTAATTTTTAACGAAGTATTTTGGCTTTTTATTTATAAAATGTGACAGATGTAGGACTTTTTTTCACTTAAAAAAATACCGAGAGGCATCCACTTCGAGGAATAATTTATCTCTACGTATTTATCTTCATCGTATGTTGATTTTAACTGAAGATTCCCCACCAAAAAAAGCTGATAGGCGTCCAATTCTAGGCATAAGTCTCCTCAAAGTATCCATAGGCTTATGCGTCTCATTTCCAGCGGGACCCAAGAGCTCTTCCGAGGTCATCGGTCCACCTTGTGGGACGCCTTCTTATAGGTACTGCGTTTTCAGGTCTTCAAACTTACAGAATTAGTAAAACTGCTGATATGACGCGGCTTATGCTATAAATCTAGAAAAATAAATACATTTTGTTTATTTGCTGGAAAAAAAAGGCAAATTTCAATTCGAAAGTGGAAACATACTCGTAGCAAAGGAATGGAACAGTTTGCCTGCTGTGGTCTTCCCGTCCGATTATAATTTGGGTGTCTTCAAGGCTAGAGTTAATATGCTCTTAATAAACTAAAGCGCCTCACCATCAGAGATTGCATCACTGCTTACCATCAGGTGGGATCGCAGTCAAGCACTAGTTTATACAAATTAAAAAAAAAAAAACTTTCGAATTGAAATGTGTTCCTTATTGGAGAATAAGGAAGACATTAGTTTGAAGTGTTATTCCAGCTTATAGACTAAGCACGTCGTTAGAATCAATTGCGGGTAACGGATTACCATTACTGTATTCGGTCGATCAAAGGGCTTAATGCACGTCCCGTTTGTTCTACTTAAGAGGACTGTGGTCCTATTTTCCTCTACGTTTTCATTTTTCCTTGGGATTTTGAGAAAATTGTGATTGTGGATTGTTAAACCAAGGACACAATTGCGAAGGAGTTTTTTGGGCTCATATTTTAGATTTTTTTTAGTCTTAGCAGTGACTGCGAAAAGAAAACTGTCCCAAGGGCACACAGTCTCGCAATTAAAGGTATCCTATATGCTATTTCTGGACACATACTCGCACATACGCAAAACTGAAACTACTGGAACTAGAAGCGTGAAATTATGCAAATGAATTTATTTTATGACGTTGTCGAGCTCTAAGAAAGAATTTTTCAAAATTCAGCTCTTAAGCGCATCAAACGGGGGTATTAAATTTGTAAGGAGAAACCAATTTTCACGTGGGCAAATGCTAGTATACAATAAACTAAAATTTCGCTCTTTATCTGTATGCACAAAAAATATGTTACCAATACGTTTTGTGCGTAGCTTAAAAAATAATTTTTAAGCTACTTAGTAACTAGTTTATTATAAAAGACTGCAGTTTTTCTTCAGCTTACACAGGTTTCATACTTCTTCACATGTTTAGCACACTTTAAAAATAATGTTCTAGCTTTAATACAATTAATCTAGATCTTAACACCTATCAATTAAGAAAACTCTAAACCAGTCTAACTATTTCGGAGATTAGCTCAATTAAACTAACACACGACTCCAATTACGAAGGTAACGGTGCGTAAGAATTCGTTTAGCGTTATCAAGGGCACCTTATCTCATCGCATCGAAACTCTAAACGATCTAATCAGTTTGATTACAGCGGACAGATAGATGAGAAGTGTAATTTGGTCATCTTGCTCTGTTTTCTAATTTATTTTTGACTGGCCTGTTGGATTAGTGGTTAGTGGCCCCGACTGCTATACCGGAGATCATGGGTTCGATTTCCACCCAGGATAAATGTTTATGTGATGAGCATGATCATTTGTTCTGTGTCTGGGTGTTATTATCTTTAATATGTATGTAGATATATAAGTAAGTTTATCAGTTGTCTAGTACTCATAACACAAGCTCTGCTTAGCTTGGGACTAGACGGCGTTGTGTGATAGTTGTGGAATATTATTATTATGTTTCAGGACTGATTTCAATGAAATTTTTTACACGGTTAGACCATCTACCCAAGTCCCAGATTTCATTAAAATCAGTTCTGCTGTTCCAGCGTGATGCAGTGGCAAACATACATACACAATTTTTTCCGGGTGATAGTAAGAAATTACCCCAAGGGAACAGACTTGCGGCATCAAAAGTATCTCATGTGTTTTCGAAATGCCTTCAGCCGTACAAACGTGAAAAAGTAACAAATACACTCACAACCCTTTATAACACTAGTGCGAAAAATGTCATTACTTTGATTGAAAAGAACTTCTGCGTACAATTTTTTAAGTGGTTTTATCTCCAAACTTGAGATTTGCGTGCTCGGTACTTATACATAATTAGATCAAGATACATCAAATTTAGATTAGCCGAAGGATTGTCTAAAGACAATATGATTAATGTGCCTACATAATTGAATGAGCTAATTGATATCTATTGTATTATAATTACTCATATCCCTTGATATATTTTTATCTGTTAGAACGATTAAATGTTTCAATTTGACCCTTTTCAGGAAGGGGTTTAGTCTTCCATATTTAAAATAGTACATTTTGATACAAGTGCAGAAAGTTCGTCATTGCAGTGTCGGCAAAGTTTGCCCGAGCCGTAGGCAAGGGTATTATGCAGCGCGAACGATGTTTTTCTATACACTTCAAAGGTATAAAGAAATGGGAATTGACGCATGACTCATGGGGTTGTCCCGCGACCAACCTTATACAATAAATACAGTAAATTATTACGGGAGCAGCCTCGCGCACTTTTCCACACTAGAGCGAAAAACAGTAAATTTTGTGCCTAAAAGTGGCAGAGATAGGAGTCATCTCTACGTCTGAGTAAATGTATTGAAAAGTATTTATGAAAATAATTATTATGTTAATAACAACTATTCTAATGGATCAGTAATTATATAATATAGTATTATATAACTGTACATGTTTTTGTATAAGGAACTCCATAAGAATTAACCAATTGGAACCGTGCACTAACTAGCTTCTAATCCTTACTAATATTATAAAAGCGAAAGTGAGTTTGTTTGTTACGTCTTCACGCCTATATGGCAAAACCGATTTTGATGAAACTTGGTACACGGATATACTATGTCCCGGAGTAGGACATAGGATACTTTTTATCCCGGAAGTATGTTCTCTTGGGATAATTTTCTGATATCACGCGGGCGAAGCCGCTGGAAGCAGCCAGTGTAAGTGCTCATGTAGGTAAGCCTATCTGAAATTTTGTTTTTTATTTTGTCACTTACGATATTTTTCCTAAAAAGGGTTGACGTGATCATAATTTAAGATACTGCCTTCAAAGTTAAATTTATTCATGTTTGCTCCACATTCTAGCCTGCTTCTGGCATTTTCAAATAAATTTGATATTGTAGCAAAAAATGGACTATTATACCACTGAATAAACAATTAATTCATACACATACGCCATTTACATCAATCGAATTAAAAAAACTGATTGATTTATTAAAAAATAAATTGTTTACAGAGGTTTGAGCCCTATGCAACTCTTCAAGTTTTTTGTCATTAGAGACATATTGATTAAAATAAATCAGAAACAGAAATGAGCATTAGATAATGGCGTCGACGGTGCGCACTGTTCCCGCGCGCCTCAAGGAGTTGTCAGTAACAGGAGGGGCCCAGCTGGGTCGAAGCCTACTGGGGCCAAGGTTATCCGAAAGGAAACTCGAGGCAGCTCGAGCAGTAAGATCAAAGTATGAAAATATACCGCATGCCGATGAGCTCCGCTCGCCGCGCCGCTCGCCGATAAGACCGAAGTAGTGACTAGGCCTTTAGAGGTAATTCGTCATTTGAGAGTGAGATATCTACAAATAACGTCTCTTGTTTTGGAGATTATTAACATTTTTAATTTCAAAAACTGATTTAAAGACTTAGAGCTGTCTTAAATCGAAAACTATCGTGATTCTTTACCTTTTCTGAAAAACAGTTCATTGATGGTTTTTCGGGTACCTTCGATATATTGGAGATATTAGGGAACGGTCAATGTGCTTAATTTTATCTGGCAAATTGTATAGCAAGTTTATTCTAAGTTGTCTTGTCTCTGTTGGTGGATGAACGAGCCTACGCTTTTTTATTTTTCTTGGCCATGGTTCTTTCAGCGTTCTAAGTCCAAGACTTTTGTTGGGCCTTGATGAGTCAGAATTGAGTCAAGACTTTACCTTTATTACATAACTAGCTTCTGCCAGTGGCTTCGCCCGAGTGAAAGTAAATTTCTCCATACAAACTCCTAACCTCCATTTTACCCTTAGGGGTGAAGTTTCGTAAAATCCGTTCTTAGCGTATGTTTACACGCCATGAGGAACCTACCTGTCTAATTTTAGGTTTGTAGGTGTTATGGTTTCTGAGATTTCGTGATTAACCCTTCAGATACCGTCAATTAGAGACACAATAGTAAGACAATAGATGCGCGGCCACCGGTGGTCGCTTGGGGATTCATGAATTAATCAGTGAGCGGTATTTCGCTTTTATATATGTAAGAAAAGATCACAAGCTCATACCTTTTTAGAACTGAAAGGTTCTGCGTGACGACAATATATTATGTATACGAAGCCAAACTACTTCCAAACCGTAAAACTTAAACCGCGTCAGGCCTAAGAGCTATAAAATAAATAAACAGTGATGGGTGGCTGGGCTATTGCGGGAATACTAGAGCTATACTAACCCTTTAGATTGGTTTTATATTTATGACTAGCTTTTGCCTGCAGGTTCACGTGCGTACATAAAATATACCCTATGTCACTCAGAAATAAGGCAGCTTTCTATTGGTGAAAAAATTTTAGCAATCGGACCAGTACTTCTAAAGATTTCCTCCTACCACCAAAAATAACAAATTTTACCTCTTTTTTATATTAGTCTAAAATTATTTAAAAAGCCTAGTTTTAATCGACTTTAATTCATGAATCCCCAAGCGACCACCGGTGGCCGCGCATCTATTGTCTTACTATTGTGTCTCTAATTGACGGTATCTGAAGGGTTAAAAATAAGGAGGTTCAATGTTCAGTTGAATATATATTTTTTTATATGTTCACCGATTTCTCGATCGACTGTAGACCGATTTTGAAAATATTTTTTTTGGTTGAAGTGTTATGCTTCCAAATTCATATCATCTTCTTGCTCTTACCTCGTTTTATTTAGTGTCGGTGCAATACGTTGTTTTCTTCCATTCTGTCCTTTCACTAGTCACGCTATCACTAACACCCTTTTCTTTCATATTACTTCTCACACAATCCATCCATCTTTTCCTTGGCCTCCCTCTCCATCTCCATCCATCCACATGTAAACACTTAACTCTTTTAGCAACATGCGTTTCATCCCTCCTCTTCACATGACCATACCAAGACAAACGACTATATTATGTCTCCAAATAGGTCCCATAGAAATATTTTTATGATCTGATCATGGACTTTGAAGATATGACACAGAACTTCTCATAGGAACACACCAAAACTGACGTAACAAGTAAAATTACTTTGTTTATACTTCTACAAGTACCTACTTTTTTTTTCCTACGACAATTTTATTTATTGAATTTTACTTGTTTAAAATTTTTTTGGCACACAGCACCGCGTGCCAACGTCTCTGTCAATATTTTTACGGCACACGCTGAAAACCAGCGCCGTAGACTCACCGCTTTTAACGCTGTGGACTCGGCGTTATGCTGAGCGTTCGGCCCTTTTGCTCGGAAGTGGCGCATGCTTTTTTAAATGCACTTAAAAAAAATTGTAAATACTTTTTGGACATTCCGGCAAATAAAATGTTTTTCTTTCTTTCTTTCTTTCTTTCTTTCTTTCTTTCTTTCTTTCTTTCTTTCTTTCTTTCTTTCTTACAGTCAGTCAGTTCAGTCATCGACTACTCGATGACTGACTGACAAGGGTATATTGAACTAATCTAATGACGAAACCGGAAGGTAGATACCGGAACTCTTTAATAACCTAATCCTGCACTGGTTTAATCTCAAATTAAACCAGTGCTTGACTGCGATCCCACTGGTATGGTAAGCAGTGATGCAATTGTTGCTGCTGAGGGCCACTAGTTTATTGCCTAAAAATCGACTAATTCTGACTGTTCGGAGTTCTTATCTCTAACTAAAAATCTTGGGTGCCAACTGAAAATCAGCGCTGGGTGTCTAACGCCCAGCAAATACTGAGGTGATCACCCTTTCGGTGCGGGCACGCTCGGCGCACTTTGTACTTTTATTTTTGTTTACTTTGTGTATATAACCGTTGTGCTGTGCTGTATCTGTTCTGTACCGAATAAAAGTATTTCTATTCTATTCTATTCTAACTATAGGGCTTAAATATATTACTATAGTTACTAAGTACAAAAGTTTCTCCATAACATTACCATACGTTACTAGCTTACGTCAGAATGTTCGTAGCAACGTCGCTACTTAGCATTGTCTTTGGTTTAGTGCCAAACTTGGCTGAGGAACTGTGTAGTGTAATGGTGTATGACAGCCTGCTGCCAAATGTATTGCATTGTCTTGTGTTACGTAAAAGAATTGTAAGAAAATACGTTTATATCATGATTATGTGAATTCTTTCGAGTCATTTGATTTTTATCATCGTCATCATCATCTTTTCAGCCAAAAGACGTCCACTGTTGGACATAGGCCTTTCCCAAGGGTCGCAACATGACCGATCCTGTGAGTCTAGTAACCATCGGATTCCCACTACCCTCACCGGGTCATTGGTTTACCTTGTAGGAGGTATTCCAACGCTGTGTCTTCCGGATTTCACATAAAAAAAAATCTGGTTAGCCTGGAAGTAGAGCTCCTTGCACTTGCTAATTGAGAAAAGGCTATGGAGATGATGGTGTGCATAATTAAATTGATACATAAGGATGAGCTAACTTGGCAACACCATTCCTGGTCATAATTATTTGGACTTATATGTGTCGTGGCCAGATTTTATTATTGATCTCTTCATGATATGGCCAACTAAAACTTGCCAGATTGTTTAAATGTTAACGTTTGATGATCTGTCTATCCTCGTTTGACCATATTATTGATGTAGGATTTCTTTGACAACAAAATGTCTAAAGAAAGTTATCAGCACCAATCCGGCTTATGGCAGTCCTTCTAACGCTGCGTCTTCTACCCATTTTGATGGATTCAATTAACTTTCGACTCTTTGACTTTCGGAGACGTGAGTTTTTTTTGAGGTGGAACTTTAATTGACTTCTCTCTCCTGCACTACGGTAGAGCGAGAGTACACTCTTACTCGGTCAGAATGTTACTGACTAAAACTTTCTAGTGCCCTTCAGTTGCCCTTTATGCTCAAAGGCCACGGTGAACTCTCTCGAACACAGTTAGAAACATATTTTAACAATTCACTCTCTGCTAGAGTGAATTGTTAAAATATGTTTTAGATTTTAGAGATTTATAATCCCTCAAAAAAAAAATTTCACTATGAAAATAAAATTGCCTTCGCATAACATGACAGTTTATGAATTTTTGTGATTACATGTTATTGTTTTTTGAAATGAGACATCATTAATTGCCTTCCCCCATTCGACGGTGGAGCAACAGGGTAGGTCAGACTTTTACTCAACCTACTAGTGTCTTTCACTCGCCCCTTGCGTTCTAGGGCCACTGTAAACTCTTAACTTTCCCGCTGCCCTCGAGATAATATGGTTA
This sequence comes from Mythimna lalbum, assembly GCA_949319445.1. Taxonomy (NCBI): domain Eukaryota; kingdom Metazoa; phylum Arthropoda; class Insecta; order Lepidoptera; family Noctuidae; genus Mythimna; species Mythimna lalbum. The sequence continues at coordinate 3,274,932 of OX439345.1, read as the reverse complement.
AAAGCATATTTTAACAATTTACTCCAACAAAGAGATTGATAATCCCACAAAAGATTTCTATATGAAAATAAAATTGACTTCGCATGACAATAGATTCAATAAACCCTATCTTCGAAATCAAACGCAAGTCGAAGCCTGATTATCCTCACGTGATCCTTTTACATTCGTGACACGAGACGCTTGCTTCGCGTTTTACTATTCTGAAACGACCTTAGACGAGCATATGACCGATCAGCGCAGTTTAATGGCCACATAACGTAGTAAAAGATATGCATGTCACTCTTTTATTGCAAGTTATAAAATGCTAGCTTTTGCCCGCGACTTTGCCCGCGTATATAAAATTTAGCTTATTCATTAGCTGCTTTATTCCTGGGTAACACTCAGGAATAAAACAGCTTTCTATCGGTGCTAAAATTTTTGCAATCGGACCAGCCCCCCTAGCCAAGTTCCAACCGTTTCGCTTGCATCGAACGCTTCGAGTTGACCTTGCCGCCAATTCTTTTGTTCTGACCACGTGACTGAGCGTTGAGAGCGCGTCATTCCCGTACATTTGAAGCTTTCTACTAGCGTTAATTTTTGCAGATTAGCAACTTGGCTAGGGGTACAGTATTTTCAGAGATTACCTCCTACAAACAAAAAAACATAAAAACCAAAACACACACTTTACCTCTTTATTATTATATTATTAGTGTAGATAGCTGAATACTATTAGGGGTGCAGAATTGTGGCGTCATGCTTGCTCTTGGGTGAAGCGGGAGATAGTGTCAGACTTTTACTGACTAAAAACCCTCTCCTATTCATACGTTGCCTTTCGTACTGGGACCAAACCTTCCTTTCAGAAACAAATCCTTGGCCCCAGTAGGCTTCGACCCTGCTAGGCCCCCAAGGTTTGCTGGCAACTCTTTGAGGCTGTGTTCGGGCTTGAGGACATCGAGTAATGGATAGCTTGCCGTCCAAATCAAGCCAGGGTTGTGGATGGCGCATAGTGTTCCAAGAGCAATAGCATCTCAAAAAGATGTTAACAAAACCGTAGGGAGAATTACAGTAACAGTACACAGTACAGTTGCTACAACTTAAGGGTCTTTAAGTCAGGAGTGAATACTTCTAGACAAGCGTGTTCCATCGTCGACCACATCGTCGCTTTCCATCAGGTGAGATGGTGGTCAAACGCAAACCTATCAATAATAATAATAAAAAAAAGTAACGAAAACTCATGGTTCCAGTAACCAAAGGTCAAAAAGGACACAGATAATATTCAATGAAAGATTGACACACCCTCCTGTTCTACTTTAGAGCGAATGAAATCATTAAGTGAATTCCCGACGCAAAAAAAAAATACAGATCTGTGTCACTTCATCACAGCATCCTTATAAATCTTTACGCAAAAGGGTCACTTAGCTTTGTCTCTCCAGCGAGTTTCTAAGGATTCGGTAGGCCCAAGGAGTTGGGAAATGGCTGCTGGAACCCTGATAAATAAACCAATTTGATGATTGCTAATATCGCTGTTGGTCCCTTCCCTTAGGGATTGGCCCCTTAGTGTCCCGGCAAAGCTTATCCATTTGTCACTTATTCCATACTATTATAACAAGGGCTTTGTCCATGACTTTGGCATTGATCCCTATCTAACTAAAACACCTTAGTGTCCCTGCACACGGACCTCAAAAAAACGCCGCCACAAAAAAACGCTAGTAGCCGCCACAAAAAAAAACACCTAGAAGCTGCCGCAAAAAACAACTGAAGCGCGCAACCGCTTGTGGCCGAAGAAGCTTGAAGTGCCTTCAAGCGTTTTTTTGTGGCTGCATCGCCGCACACGAGACACAAAAAAGAGCCGCCGCAAAAAGAAGCTTGAAACAGCGTTTTTTTGAGGTCCGTGTGCAGGGACACTTATGTGCTTCAGTTAGAAAGGGATCAATGCCAAAGTCATGGACAAAGCCCTTGTAATAATAGTATGGAATAAGTGACGAATGGATAAGCTTTGCTGGGACACTTTATGATGATGATACTATTACCAAATGGCCTGTAAAACATGCTTACTTTATGCATGCTTTCTTCCTCGAGAAATAGCCCTTTATTTCATACTAGCTGCTCCCAGCGCCTTCGCCCGCGTGATAGCAGAAAATTATAAAAAGTATCCTATGTCCTATTCCAGGACATGGTTTATCCGGGTACCAAGTTTCATCGAAATCGATTTTTCCATTTAGGCGTGAAGATGTAACAAACTCACTTTCGGTTTTATAATATTAGTAAGGATTTCTATAGCTTACGAAAATATGAAAATATGATGTTAGTATCTTTAGTTTAAATGTGGACTCCTGTAAGGGTAAAAGATTCCTCCATCTTCTTCCACAACTTTCTATACTTGATTTTCTTCGATTAACATTCATGAACTTTTCAGCCAAAGACATTAATAGTAGTTTATGTGACTAGGGGATAAAGCAGTGTCTTTAAGTCGCGGGCGGCATGTTGAGTTCCGAACGAAACGAAGGTTGTTGATTTTAATCCCGAACGTGAGTGAGGGATTAATATAATTAACTCCCGAGCATGGCGAGGAAGTTAATAAAAAAACCTGAGTGAAGTGAGGAATTCAAGCCGCCCAATACAAAGACAGCTTTATCCCCGTGTTGCATCGTTTACTTTTTACATCATCTGTGAGATAATTAAAAGACAATTTGGTCGATGAATTCATATATTAGAGATATATGTATATCTATCTATATATATAAAAATGACCCCCGTTTTCCGTTGTCACGACTTGGCATGAAAACGGCTTGACCGATTTGGCTGATTTTTTTTTTTGTTGTGATTATTATTGTGAGGAGAAAGTTCTTATGGAAAAAAAAAATTAGGGTAGTGTAGGGTAGAGTAGGGTAGAGTAGGGTAGAGTAGGGTAGAGTAGGGTAGAGTAGGGTAGAGTAGGGTAGAGTAGGGTAGAGTAGGGTAGGGTAGGGTAGGGTAGAGTAGGGTAGAGTAGGGTAGAGTAGAGTAGAGTCGGGTAGAGTAGGGTAGAGTAGGGTAGAGTAGGGTAGAGTAGGCTAGAGTAGGATAGAGTAGGGTAGAGTAGGGTAGAGTAGGGTAGAGTAGGGTAGAGTAGGGTAGAGTAGGGTAGAGTAGGGTAGAGTAGGGTAGAGTAGGGTAGAGTAGGGTAGAGTAGGGTAGAGTAGGGTAGAGTAGGGTAGAGTAGGGTAGAGTAGGGTAGGGTAGAGTATAGAGTTGGGTATAGTAGGGTGGAGTAGGGAAGAGCGGGAGCGAAGCCGCGCGGGCAAAAGCTAGTGTATTATATTTACAAGTTCATCAAACAAACAAAATTCACTACTCCAAGATTCTATAGTTTCAATTTTCTAAAACGCTCCCAGTTCGCAGTCAGTAAGCAGGTTTTATTCTATTTTCTTTTTTTTTTTGTTAGTGGCCAGTTTGAATTTCAAGTCAACTTGTTCGATGCACGTACATTTTAAGAGGGTCCTTCTCCACTCGCTTATTGTAAACATCGAAAATGGTTTAAAAGCTTGTTACTTCATTTAATGCAATCCAACGCGATGTTTGACGAAAAGGCAACGCAAAAAAATAGAGATAACGCCTGGAAACTCTGTTAGTATTCGGTAATTCCGAGATTTACTCGAAAATTTCACAAAACTTATTCCAGGAAATAGCTGTTTTTTTTTTAACTCTTAAAAGTTATTGGAAAAAGTTGTCGTCATTTAGAATCTTAATTAAATTTGCAAGGTCTCTAGAGGATTACTTTTTTGTCATTTTTTGTTTTAGGCAAATTATGAAGTATCAAAGTTTATACAAAATAGGACATTTTCAGAGGTTTTTACTGGATTAGTTTTACACAAATTTAGAAATAAGTTTCTTTAGAAACCTAGATAATATCCACAAGATACTGTGTTTCCAAAATATCTCATGAAAAATGTGTAATAACGTCATAATCAGTTATGAGCGGTTGTATGAAAATCAGTGAAAATGTGAGTCATGATGCACCACCTTAATTCACAATGTTGACGATTTTTGATGTTCCAAATTGAAATCTCTTTATTCCCTAGGGATCGGTCATACTGCATTATTGCCTTAGAGAATAATGACCTGCTTTAAGTGAGGTTTGTATGACGTATAAAACGGCATTATCGAGTAGGTGGTGTAAAAACATCTTTAAATCTCTTTGATTCCCCAAATATTCACCTGTGAGTAACCCTAAGAAGTAGAATTCCCTGCCGGATTCTGTATATCCTGATAGCTACAACTTAGGGGTCTTTAAGTCAAGAGGGAATAGGTTACTTCTAGGCAAGCGTGCTCGAAATCATTGCTTACCATCTGGTGGGATAGCGGTCTAGGCGCAAGCCTATCAATAATAATTTGAATGAAAAATCTTGTAGGGAAAAAAAACTTAACCCCTTCTTCAAACCATAGCCTTACAAAAAAACATTATTATGAATATTTTCAAACCATCTAAAAATGTAGTGTTTAGTTTAGTGCTACCGAAAGGAAAAAAACAAACTTAGTTTGGCAATTCATTTAAAGAACTACATAAATAAAGTAAATATCTGTTATAGAAAAAACTTCAATAGACGACAAAGAGGAAGAAATAAAGAGTCCTTTATATCATTAGTTGGAGCGCTTTATTTATGATAGCAATAACAAACATACACTTCGACGCCTTTGCGATTTATAGTACAAAGAAAAACAGATTTGTCTCTTTGAAAATGCTTTATTTAGGGACTAACTGTACTAGCGGCTACAGTCGTCTAAAAAATATACTAAGGGGAGGGAAGTTTATGGTAGTAAGTTAAAGAGAGGACTGGTTTTTTCTTTTTTTGGTGAGCAAAATACATCCAATGACAACCCCCGCTCTTGGGTGAAACGGGAGACAGTGTCAGACTCTTACTGACTAAAAACCTACCCCGTTCCTTCTAGCCTTCATAACGGGGCTCGAGCTAATTTTCAGATAACCCTGGCCCCAGTAGGCTTCGACCTAGCTGGGCCCCTGCTGTTGCTGATAACTTCTTGAGGCGCGCAGGAACAGTGCGTGCCGTCGACGTCTTGGGCTTGGTCCGGACAGTTACCGGACGGTCGAACAGCGAGCTACCCATGGCGGCATTTCGATCGCGATTTTCAGCAGCCGTAGGCGCTGGCTCGCAGACGGCGAGCAATGGGTAGCTCGCCGTCCGACCGTCCGGTGAAGAACGAGCCTATGTCGTCGACGGCGCGTAATATTTTTTTTTTTCCACAACTATCACACAACGCCGTCTAGTCCCAAGCTAAGCAGAGCTTGTGTTATGGGTACTAGACAACTGATAAACATACTTATATATCTCTAAATACATACATAATATAGATAAATTACACCCAGACACAGAACAAATGATTATGCTCATCACACAAACATTTGTCCTGGGTGGGAATCGAACCCACGACCTCCGGCATAGCAGTCAGGGTCACTAACCACTAGACCAACAGGCCAGTCAAATTATATTCCATACGCACCTTAAGGATTTGTCGATTGGTCGAATCCTATTGGGGCCAAGGGTCTACTTCTAAAAGGAGGATTCGGCCCCGGCACAAAAGGCAACGAACAGGAGTGGATTTTTAGTCAGTAAAAATCTGACACTATCTCCCGCCCACCCAAAAGCGTGGAGATGTCATTGTCATTTTTCTAACCTACAAAAAAAAAGTGACGCTACATCGGCCTATTTTGCACGTCTGGCATTTATTGTATTGTATTCCCAAACCCCTCACTAGGCCATCGGCAAAGCCGGCACGAGGCGTGATATTAATTTATATACAATTAGTATATAAATTAATTCATGAATCCCCAAGCGACCACCGGTGGCCGCGCATCTATTGTCTTACTATTGTGTCTCTAATTGACGGTATCTGAAGGGTTAATATCACTCGTAAACATAATATTATGCAATTAAGTAATAACATTTTGTAAATTTTAATTTTCCAACTAAGCCAATAATAACATTGTAGATATATGTATATTGAACGTTAATGTCACTAATTTAAAATTATTGGTTCAATGCATTATTCTATAATTAATAATTACCATTGGCTTAATTGGCTATTTCAGTATCGATATAGTATTTTTTTTATCTGACATAATATTTCTTTCAATGTATGCAAGCGCTTGTTTATTTCAAATTGATATAATAAATACTATACATGATATGGGATTTGGATTGGTAGTTTCTACATATGTGTTTTGTGTATTTACTGTATCAAGCATGTATCGTCCCACTACTGGGTAAGCTCTGAATTCCTTTCATTAATTCCAACCAGTGATGTAACGAATATTCGCATTCGCATTTGCGCAAAATTTCGCATATTTTTACATTCGCATTCGAATTCACAAGAAACATGCGAATATTTGGCAATTTTTCTTGATAAACAAAAAGGTATTTAAGTGTTGATTGGACGGATATAGAATGATAATACAACTGATGTGAACAATGTTAAACAACGAGTATACGCGAACAATATTCGCGAATATATTATTCGCCAACGCGAATATATTCGCGAATGTTGATCGCAAATTGTATATTTGTATATCTAACCTTTTTCTGACTTATTATTATTTGTAAGAATAGCATCATCAACTGTTAATCCTATTTTACTGTGAGATGTATGTGAACAGTAAAAAAGGTGAACTATGTGATATCTGTACGTTAATCATTTAATATTCAACATATTCCCAAGTCGCTGACCCGGCAAACTTCGTGAATAGCCTAACATTCAATTAATGTAATATCTTTCGGTATAATCAACCGATTGCGATGAAAAAAAGTCAAAGTAATATATCAAGTTACACACAATTTGTATATATGTATAAAAGTTATCTACGTCAATTTCGTACATTTTAAATGGTACGCGTAACGCGCACAACTGAAAACTTCTACAAAATTATATGTATAGTAGTCAGTATAAAAATTTTGAGTTATGAGTTTTGTGTGACTGAACACACTGATATACCTACATGTCTACATTCTCGATAATTAACATCCTTTTTTCTTTCAAATAAAAAAAAGGTAATCATTTATAGCGAACATCGGAGTCTATAAATGAAAAGTTGCAAAGTAAAATGTAAATGCATCCATAAAAACGTTCAGAATTAAATATTCGCTTCATTGATTCAAAACTACCTTTTGCTAACGGAATTTTCTAATTGTGTCGTAAAAACACGAGCGCTACAAGTTCAGATTGCTAGAAAAAAAGAAAAATAAAACACGTTTGAATTACCTTTTGTCTTTTGTTATAACTAGAAGTCGGAATAAATAGTAGGGTATGTTTAGGTATCTAAAGCCAAACGCACCGATGCCCTGGACTGTGCTAAAAAGCTAAAATGGAAATGGATAGGACATATGCTCCTACAGGCGCTCAATCTGCTGAACGCCCTGATTGCTCAGGAACCGGAATTTGACATATTTGTGTAAAGCAGGAAAAAAATGATAAGTATCTGTATAATTTTTTTTAGTTCTTAGATTGTTGGACTGTTGAGGCCGAAGAAAAGATGGATGGATTGTGTGAGAAGTAATACGAAAAAAAAGGAGTTAGTGATAGCGTGACGAGTGAAAGGACAGAATGGAAGAAAAAAACGCGTTGCACCGACCCCAAGTGATGTGGGATAAGGGCAGGAAGAAGAGGAGATTGTTGGCTTGCTATACGCTTTGGTGCATACTGTAAGTATAGCAAGCAACTGAAATAAATAAATAAATATGGCAAGAATATCAGATGAGGGATAGATCATAAAGGCGACCTGATGGAGACGCTTTAGTGGAAAACGACACAGAAGATGACCGCATACAAGATGGGTGATGACCGGTTCTAGCTAGATGCAAACAGCCCAAGATAGAGAATGGTTCTCCTTGGAGGAGACCTTCCACTAACCACCAGGCCAACAGGCCTCCGAATATCAGGATGGCGACTAGCCGATATTCTTTTAAAGTGAAGGCACGAGAGCATATTCGCAGGATGTTGGCAGAATCATCATCGCACTGATTTCTTTTTTTTTTCACTATAGCTCTGTTTATTTATATGTATGTATCTAAGTATATATTTACATTTTTTTTTTCTCATTTGTTTTCTCATTTATTAAGTTGCACCTGCCATGTTATGTTTCTGCACCACCCTAAGGTCGACTGGCAGATAATGCCTAAGGCATTAAGTCCGTCTTTGTACAACTTTGTGCATAAAGATTTAAATAAATAAATAAATAAATAAAACCAAAAATTCTTTTGTCAATCAGCGTTGCTACCCAACGTGCCAGCATTTTAGGGGGCGCATTAGCCATTGACATTGTGGATGTATTTTTTTTAATTTTTTTACCCGTTTGTGATATTGTTATATACGGTTTATACATATTCTTACCTATTAAAATATAACATTTATTAGTTTAGATGTTTATAATTTCGTATTGCTTATTACTCAATAAAATCATAATTATATATATGAGTTTTATAATAATAATAAATATTCCACAACTATCACACAACTAAGCTGAGCTTGTGTTATGGGTACTAGACAACTGATAAACATACTTATATATTTCTAAATACATACATGTATAGATAAATTACACCCAGACACAGAACAAATGATCATGCTCATCACATAAACATTTGTCCAGGGTGGGAATCGAACCCACGACCTCCGGCATAGCAGTCAGGGCCACTAGCCACTAGACCAACAGGCCAGTCAATTAGTGATTATAGTCAGTTATTGATTTGCAATACCTACGCTTTACCTTTACAACGACTGGCCAACGTTTACATGAGTTACTACTGATGCGGAAAATGAAAATAACATCACAACTCTTTTCACAGCAAGATGCACAGTATCCATTGAATAAATCCAATTATTTTCTTCAATAACCAGGTACCGCAATGGAGCATCAATTTTCTCATTCAGGAGCAACTGCATTTTACTCAACCCTGCACAAATTCCCTTTCCATTCATATATCTCTTCTCGCCACACAATATATTTACATAAATATAGCCTGGTTTACACAAAAAAAGATAGGTACAGAAGTCAATCTCATGTACCTATGTACTTTACTTTTCAGGTCTACGCTCCTCAGTCGCTCTATGAGCGCGGCTGTCGGCTGCATGGGCGGTCGGTTCCTATCTTAACTGTTTATAATTAGATTATTGAACACAAGGTACACAGTTTATACCACAATATATAACTATTAGATAAGGTTATACATGACAAAAATATTACATAGCCACAAAGTCATGTTAGCTTATTCGGCGCGTAGTCAAAGGCTGTTGTATTATTTATTTAAGGTTTATTAGTATTTATATCTATTCTTGTATGCGTCTTCTCTCTCTCGTTTATTGCACTTACCACTATTTTTCTCTGCATCACCCAAAGGCACTGGCAGAAAACACTAGGCATTGAGTTTGCCTCTGTTCTTTTCTGTGCATAAAGCAATCTTCTATACCTATAATAAATCTGTAGAGAGGTCAATTCTGTACATGAAATATATTTCCAAAATAACTATCAGGGGGTGATTAGTGATCGATACTGATGCCAAAAATGCAAACAGTAAAATTTTTGTCTGTCTGTCTGTCTGTCTGTCTGTCTGTCTGTCTGTATGTTCTTTATAGAAACAAAAACTACGCGATGGATTTTAACTAAACTTGGTACAATCATTCTTCATACTCCTGGGCAGGTTATAGTATACTTTTCATCACGCTACAATCAATGGGAGCAGAGCAGTGAAGGGAAATGTTGGGGAAACGAAAAAATTACTCCATTTTTTTAGCTTCCGTCGCGTTTGCAGCCTTAATGGTTAAAGCTACACAGAAATTATATACAACGGAAATGTTCTCCTTAAAATTATATAAAAAATATCCCAAGACATCATATGTCTATATTTTATGGTTGACTCACAATAACACATGTAACTCCCGATAGCTTAGCAGTTCGGAGCTTTCTGTTTATTTTTGTCTATGACACCAAGGTGTGTGCACACTGTCACGCGCGTAAGTGGAAGGGAGAGATCTGGAACGTCTCGAATCGTCTCGCGCATCACGTTGTTTTCCAGGCTCTTAGAATTCGACACCAGACGTTTCAGATCTTTGATTTTGACGACTCCGTTGTCGCTGGCATAAGCAACAGGATCCGCGTACGAAGTCGCTGGCAGAAGCTAGTTAATAAATAAATAAATTTAAACAACCATGTGCTGGCTGGTGAAGGATACAGGAAATCGATAGATGCGAGAGGCACAGGATCGTTTGTTGTAGCGTCGCTTGGGGGAAGCCTATGTCCAACAGTGCAAGTTTATCGGCTCACATGATGATGATGATGAAACAACCATGTACTGAACAGTTACAATAACATTTTTTGTTGAACCATAAATACACAAAAAGTTCGCAGACGCGTGTCTCAAGTAGATGGTACTCGCTCTCACACTGCTCTCAACCGGACCGAGATATCGTGTCCGTGAGCTGTGTCTGTGTGCGTTGCTCGAGCGCGCTTTGTATGCAGATTGACTTCTGTACCTATCTATTTTGTGGCGGCTAGGTGCGGAGGGTGCAATTTCTCGGCTGATAGGACGTCCGCATCCCGTGTACACTGCGGTTGCTAATCCTGCACGTTACACGTCCGTGCCGCGGTATCTGACCTCAATTTGTGATGCGCTTGTCATTTTAGCTGGGTAAATTTTACTGGTATTATTGGTATTATGGTGTAATCAGTTCTTATATTATAAAGACGAGAGTTTATGAGTTTTGGCGTTATTTATTTGAGCAGGTGGACTGATGACCTGGTCAGGGTCGCGGGAATCCGATGGATGCGTGATGCACAGGACCCGTCGTTGTGGCGACGCTTGGGGGAGGCCTATGTCCAGCAGTGGACGTCTTTTGGCTGAAATGATGACGATAATGAAGCTACTTTCCCCGTGCTAGGCTAACGCACGAGACCATTGTGGCGACACTTAGGGGAGGCCTATGTCAAACAGTGGACGTCTTTTGGCTGAAATGATGATGATAATGAGGCTAACTTTCTCCGTACTAGGCTAACGCACGAGTCCACTCTGGCGACACTTGGGGGAGGCCTATGTCAAACAGTGGACGTCTTCTGGCTGAAATGATTTATTTGAATGAAGTGCGCGTTTTATTTATTCGCATTTATTGATTTTTAGTAGATATTTGTGTAGTTTTGTTTCTGAAATGTTTGCACAACTGAACATAATATGGAATCACAGAAACATGTGTGTTCTTGATAAAATGGAGCTGAGAGTTTTATTGCAGTGTTGACTTCCTCAGCGAAGTTTGCTGAGAAGGCTGACTCGATATGTTTGCTGCCAAATACTATAAAAACATTAGAATGTGTTACATCCGTATTCTAACGGTAAACAAAGTAACTGATTCATACGAAGACTCAAAGGACTTAGCATCCAAGACAAAAAAAATTAAACATAAAAAGGCGGGAGCATAGTTGTAGCAAAAAGAATTATCTGGTTATTTACTCAAGTATGTGTTTCCTAATAGCTATAACCTAGGGATCTTAGGTCTAGTTCTGGGTCTAAGTCAAGAGTAAATTGATTGCTTTTAGGCAAGCGTGTTCCATCTTCGACCACGAAACGCAACGCACTTCAAACGCGAGCCAATACAAAATATAAAAATTAGTATTCTGATATCAAAAGTAATCGCGTTAGCTATTGTTTTTATAAACTTGCAGACTGGTTTGAGATTATTTTAATAATAAAACGATCGTTTTTTTTTAATTTAATAAGGTTTTTGGCTGAATTCAGTCAAAACTAATTTTGACTAAGAGAAAAAACTAATTATGTGTATTGACTTAACAGGAACACTACATTTGCCTAACGTTTGGCCTGTTGGTCTAGTGGTTGGTGGCCCTGACTGCTACGCTGAAGGTCGTGGGCTCGATTCCCACCCAGGGCAAAAGTTTATGTGATGAGCATGACCATTTGTTCTGTGTCTGGGTATAATTTATCTATAATATGTATGTATTTAGAAATATATAAGTATGTTTTTCAGTTGTCTAGTACCCATAACACTAGCTCTGCTTTGGGACTAGACGGCGTTGTGTGATAGTTGTGGAATATTATATTATTATTAGATATTTGGAATTATTGTTTATCAGGAAGCCAATCACATCAGACAAAGAATATCCTTGATTGACTTCAAAATAAGTTCGCAAACCCTTCCTACTAATTTGAATAAACTATGTGTTTACAAAGGAAGGGATATCAATGGGAATCACAAATCTTGACTTGAAAGAGATCATTTACATATCTGTTTGTGCCCATCTCCTATTTGATTGCGGGGCCATGATTGATCCCCTCAAAACTCTGTAATCTATACTATATACTTTACTATTTTACTATTACTAATACTATATGTATATAATGTTCTAAAGAGGAAAAGATTGTTTTTTGTTTGTAGGAGGTAATCTGAAAGCTGCTTTATTCTTAAATGACATAGGTTTTATTTTATGTAGGTACTTACGTGGGCGAATCTGCGAGCAAAAGCTAGTTTATTAGAAAAGGAATGCTTCGCAAGACGTCCCAAAACATTATCACAACTACAAGTTTTTCAGCATTTCGCATCCATCGGATTCCAGCAACTCTAACCAGGTTATTGGTCCACCTTAGAGGTATAAAATATCGTTCACCATTTTGAGAGTAACGCTGATGAGACAATTCCACAAAGTAACGTCCCTATCTGGGTTCAAACCCACAAACTACAAAGCATAAATAGAAAGGGTTCCATTACCACACATAAACAAAAAAAAATTATACAAAAAATTCATAAAGAAAAAGCCAAGATGAAAAACTTTTAACATATACAGTGCTTAGATTTTCTTCCAAATAGTGCCCTTCATAACAAATTACCCGTCGTTCTTTCAATGCCATCTGTAACAACACTAATTTGATACATACACTGTAACAAGCGAGCAAAGTGAAATCATGACAAATAGGTTCATGTAATCACGGGGACCTGAAACGAAGGCAAAGAAGTAATAGGAGTGTGTTTTAGTAAGTAAAAGTCTGACACGCCCTCCCGCTTTGCCCAAAGCGGGAGGTGTCATTAGAACATTTCCCACCTATAAAAAAACTACGACGCGTAAGTCGAGACTGTTACTACTGTAGCAAAAAAATAAAAGATAAAAATATATACAAAGTTCTGATAAAGAAACATCAAAGTAAAAAAACTTCAACATACACAGCGCTTAAATTTTCTTCAAAATAATGCCCTTCATAATAAATTACCCGTCGTTCTTTCAATGCCGACTGTAACAAAACTAATTTGATACGTTCACTGTAACAAGCTAGCAAACTGAAAATATGACAATTACATGTAATGACGACATTTTTCAAATATGCCTCAACACCTAATTCAAACGTCAGCGGGGCGTAGTGTTCCAGCCTCAAAGAGATGTCAGCAATACCGTAAGGGCGCAGCAGGGTGGAAGCTTACTGGGGTCATGGGCGATGCGAAAGAGACCCCAGGGCCCTGGAACGAAGGCAAAAAGGGAACACGAGTGGGTTTTAGCCAGTAAAAGTCTGACACGCCCTCTCCTGATGCCATTAGATGATTTTCCACCTAATTCAGAAGAGATAATGAATGAAGCTATAACATAATAGTAACATAATCAACCTTTCAATATTGTTTCTATTGCTGGGACGCAGACCTCCTCTCTAGAAGAGAGAATGGGCCTTAATCCACCACACGGGCCAATTGCGGGTTAGTGGATGAATGAAGCTAAAGACAAATTGAACCCACGTATGCCACGTGTATGGGCAAGGGCACATTGCTCGCAGAACAGATAACCGTTGGGGCCGAAAGGTTCTGGAGTGGCGACTGCGTACCGGAAGACGCAGCGTTGGAAGGCCTCCAACAAGGTGGACCGATGACCTGGTGAAGGTTGCGGGAAACCGATGGATGCGAGACGCACAGGAACGTTCGTTGTGGCGACGATTGGGGGAGGCATATCGGTTGAAATGATGATGATGTGGAACTCATATTAAGCGTGTCCTAACCAAAAAAGCATTTTACAAGGTATGTCGAAGACACGCTTGTTTGGCAATGACTGCCTCTGCACATGTGGCCCCCTGGTAAATCATCAATATTGTGTCTATTAACTGCTCCACTTTTGTTTTAATATACATATATTTATTTTTCCTTTAACGAATTGCTTTTGCAATATTTTTTATTTTTATTATTTAGACTTCAACTGCATTCAATTTGTTAGTAATTTATTTTGTTAACAATTGTAATTTTTTTTTTTTTGTTTTAATTATTTATATAGCCTCTTTTTGGAATGTGAATGTGAGAACACTGTATAATCCACAAACACTTAGATAACTTTCTATTACAACTTACTATATTTTTATTTTATTATGATTAATTTTGTGCTTTTGTGTACAGTGTTGACTGGTCTACACTGTTCTTACATAAATCAATCAATATTGTAATAAACACATTTTTTAAAAGAGTAACCATGGAGTTTCTTGCCGGTTCTTCTCCATAGGAAACGACCAATTTCGAACCGTGCACTAGCTTCTGACGTTTTATAAGTGCCCTTGTAGGCCTATAGGAAATAAAATATTTTGACTTTGACTTTGATGATGCTTCGTATGCTAGGCATTACTTACACACATACAAAACAGACGGCTTGAGTTCAAGAGTTTTGATGTCATAATGCGTGGTATACATGAGCTGTGTTTGTATTTAGCTGTCCCTGTAACATCCAGTTTATTTCAGTAATTTAAAAGTTATTTCAAGAAAAAATATTCACTAAAAAAATTGATGAAATATCTAAATTGGTCTAACGTGAGGACTTTTTATTCTATAACATTGGCATGAATATTATAACCGTCATGTAGAGTGGTGATTGTGACTGTTTTTCTTAGATATAATAATAAATATATTCCACAACTATCACACAACGCCGTCTAGTCCTAAGCTAAGCAGAGCTTGTGTTATGATTACTAGACAACTGATAAAATTACTTATATAATAATAATAATAATAATAATAATAATAATATCATTTATTTTCTCTCACAATGTTAATCTAGCACTTAACAATTTTGTAGTAATAAAGCATTGTGAGAGCTGGTGCCTGTTGTAGGTTTCGGAGAAACCTGTGCTACAGGTCACCAGGCCCCACTTATCAGCCTAACACAAATTTAAAAACAAAAACGATAATTATTAAAGTTAACAACAGAAAAGGAAAGAAGACAAAAAATAAAATAAAAAGTGCAGTCAATATATGAATGGAATATGTATGAGGATGGTGGTGAAAGTGGTGTGTGGGTAATGTGCGTGTGGACAAAGGTGTATGTAGTGTGTAGGAAATGTGCAAGAGGATGGTTTTGAATGTGGTGTGTGGGAAATGTGAGTGTTGACAAAGGTGTGTAGGAAATGTGCAAGAAGATGGTTTTGAAAGTGGTGTGTGGGAAATGTGAGTGTGGACAAAAGTGTATGTAGTGTGTAGGAAATGTGCAAGAGGACGGTTTTGAATGTGAATGGTAGTTGTATCAGAGTGAGTGTCTTGTGAACGTTGGAGGTTGGAATTTTGAAGCCACAATTTGAACATAATAAGTAACAGAGCTGTAGATAAGATTTAATTAACCGAATGAAGTAGCTTCTCTGTGTCATCATAAGTAAGTGTTTTCAAAAACGTAGTAACTTTTTGCTTGCAACTTGATTTAGTTAAAGGATATATATTTTGGCTGGTATTTATGTGATTGTAGATGTGATTTCCTAGGTAAGGGAAAAACTTTCGGGCCAGACGTGAACGAAAACGTTCGGTTTTGCACACAGTACCCTTCCTTCGTTTGTCTCTTAATAAATCCGGTTCATAGACCAGCTGTGAGTGTTTTTTGAGAACTGTATGCAAAACGAAGGCCTGTCGAATAGTCAGGACATCCCACCTTTTGTACAGGTCGACTGTAGGAAAGCGGAAGGGAAGGCCCGCAGCAACCTTAAGGATAGCACGTTGGGCTCTTTCCGCTTCTATCAAGTGCGATTTTGCAGCCCCTCCCCAGGAAACGATACAGTAGTCTATGAGCGACTGGCACAAAGCATAATAGACCATCTTGATGGTTCCATGGCCAGCTACATATTTTAGACTCTTAAATACATAAATGAGTTTACGCAATCTCGCTACCAGGGCGCTTATATGTGGTTTGAAGGTAAGAAATTGGTCCAAAATTACTCCTAAATATTTTATTTGGTCTGTTCTTTGAAGAAAAGTACATGCACACGATTGGTTTGTTGACCTGCACGTGTGGGCCGTTAGAGAAAGGGATTGTGGGGGCAGTGTATTTGATCGAGGTGAGAATGCTATATATTTGGTTTTAGTGACATTGAGAGACAGTACATTGTTATTTAACCACTCAGTAACCCCATTTAACCCCTGTTGAGCCACATCAAAGACCTCATACCAGCTATCACCACTAAAAAAGAGGGCCGTATCGTCGGCAAAAGTAAAAATCTTACCATTATTAAGGCCGAGTTGGCAGAGGTCGTTGATGTAGATCAAGAAAAGGGTCGGGCCAAGAATGCTACCCTGAGGTACACCGAAAGTCACTGGGAGTTCGTTACTTACCCTATCATCAATTTTTACTTGCTGTCTTCGGTTAGCTAGGTAGTCATGGAATAATTTCAGAGGAAGACCTCGTACACCCATTTTTTCCAGCTTACCCAATAAGTGTGGGACAGAAACCGTGTCAAACGCCTTTGCCAAGTCCAGAAACACCGTGAGACATTTTCTTTTCCTGTCCAAATTAGTTATGACCGAACTCAGCAATTCGTGCACCGCATCACTGGTAGATTTGCCTTGCCGAAACCCAAACTGAGAAGATGAAAGGAGGTTGTTCCCCTCGAGAAAGCTGATTAACCGGTTATTCATTAAGCGCTCTAGTATCTTTGAGAGCGTTGGAAGGATAGAGATGGGTCTAAAGTTGTTGACACAGTCCCTGTCACCACCCTTATGTATGGGTTTTATAACTGCAGATTTGAACGCCTGTGGAAATTTCCCCGTAGATATGGCGAGGTTACAGATGTGAACAATAGCGGGGCAGAGAACCTGAGCGCAACTCTTTAGCAACCGGCTCGATATCTGGTCAATACCGACAGCGCAATTGTCCCTCAATCCGTCAATGAGTTGAAGGACCTCAGATTCATCAGTAGGAAGCATTACTAAAGAATGAAGAGGAGCGCCTTCCGTTGCGTTATCAAGAATCGTTCTCTGAGGTAATGAGTGAGCAGGGATTTTCTCGGCTAGTTTGAGTCCAACATTTGCAAAAAAATCATTGACATCGTTGATGCTCTTTTCTGGATTCACACTAGAGATGAGACAGGAGGAGTGGTCTGATGCCCTACTGGAGCCGCTTATCCGTTTAATGACATCCCACAATTAATATATTTCTAAATACATACATGTTATAGATAAATTACACTCAGATCCAGAACAAATGATTGTTCTCATCATACAAACATTTGTCCTGGGTGGAAATCGAACCCACGACCTCTACATAGTAGTCAGGGCCACTAACTACTAAACCAACAGGCCAGTCCAACGTTATGGTTATTATTTATAATAACGTTGTTTTGTCGAGCTCGTAGCGGTATTTTATTATGAAAGACTAGAGACGAGTAAATTAAGGCACTAGAAAAAATACAGAAAAATATCTACTAAATACTTATCATATGCAGAGATAGACGATTTTTTATCCTTGCACGGACCTTTGTTTTGTGTTTTTTTTTTTAAATATCATTGTTATTGTTTTTTATGTCAGTTATTTTAAAATTTTATTTCATTCTGTTCTTGGTCCTGTGCGACTCTCAAACATTCATTTTTCTTTATTTAGCAGGCACAAAAACTAGTCGCCGCGTCGTAAAGCAAAAAAGTCTTTTGAAAGCGTTTTAAAAACTTGCGCAATTTCATTAAGTACGTTTGAAAGAGTTCTCTTTGCAGGTTTAAATTAACATGACGTCCACGCGCCTCGGGACCGTAATAATGCAGTTTCAAGCAAGAAATCGCTTTTAAATGCAGTTAGATTTTCTAGTAATTGCCTAGACATACAGATCGTAGAGCGGATAATATTTTTTGCAGACGTACATTTGTTTGGAATTTTCAATGTTAGAAAAGTTTATATTGTACTAACTTCTGACTGGCTTGTTGGTCTAGTGGTTAGTGACCCTGACTGCTATGCCGGAGGTCGTGGGTTCGATTCCCACCCAAGACAAATGTTTATGTGATGAGCATGACCATTTGTTCTGTTCTGGGTGTAATTTATCTATAAATAATATATGTATTTAGAAATATATAAGTATGTTTATTAGTTGTCTAGTACCCATAACACAAGGTCTGCTTAGCTTGGGACTAGACGGCGTTGTGTGATAGTTGTAGAATATATTATGAATATATTATTCTGCCAGCGGCTTTTTCTGCGTGAAAGTAAGCTTCTCTATACAGACTTTAGACCTCTGTTACATCCCTTCAGGGAATAATTTTCGAAATCCTTTCTTAGTGCCCACCTTCGTTATAAAAGGAAGCTTTGTGCAAAATTTCACGCTCCTAGTCCCTGTTATTTCGGCTGTACGTTGATATGTCAGTCAGTTACTTCTTTTATATAAAAAACTAGCTTTTGCCCGCGGCTTCACCCGCGTACATAATCCCAGAATAAAAAGTATCCTATGTGTTATTCTGGAATTTGGTCTACTCGTGTACCGAGATCCGCTCAGTAGTTTTTGCGTGAAAGAGTAACAAACATCCATACAACACCATACATACAAACTTTCGCATTTATAATATTAGTAGAATAATAGTCGAAAAATATTTAAAGTAGAAGAAAATGTAGAACATTTAACGTTATCGAATTACTTTCACTTTAATTTCCTATGGTTACATAAAGGTAAGGTTGGATGTTAGGACCAATATTTTCTATGTTACCTATAATATTCTGCGTAATACTCTCCTTTATTGGGCCAATCGGTAGTGATACCCAAACTGATGACCATTTTTTTCAATTTTCCTGCAGCATGTTACTTCTTTTAGTCTTTCGGCCTCATCCAGTATAAATTGACATGATATATAAAAGTAAAGTATGCAACACGGGGATAAAGCTATCTTTGTCTTGAGCGGCTTGAATTCCTCACTTCACTCAGGTTTCTTTATTCCCTCGCAATGCTCGGAAGTTTATATTAATCCCTCACTGTCGTTCGGGATTAAAATCAGCAGCCTTCGTTTCGTTCGGAATTCAACATGCCGCCCACGACTTAAAGATACTGTCACCCTAGTCACATAAACTACTATTAGTCATTCTTCTTTAAACCATATAATGATTAGAATTGTCCACTCTCAACTAAACCATTAACTGCACTTATTGCTAACCTTTATGATGACCAAGTAACAAATCTCAAGAATACTACAGTGTCTACGTGTCGTCCACTTCTAACATAGTGACTGCAATATGCCAATAAGTGCTTTACTTCCCAAAATTCACACATAGTAACTTCGCTTCTGCCATACTGATCACACGGCTCAAAATAGCACGAACATTTTCGTCCATGTTTCTGCCAACTTGAGTATCTAGTTAGGATGTACCCGTCTCCAATTTTGCAGGTAATTTAAAGTCTTTCAGTATATAACAGCAAAGGACTTCAGATAACAGTGTTAAGGGTCAATAGTAAGTGCGTAGTTCTTTCAGAGCGTGAGTAGATTTTCAATGAAGGGAAAACAAACATTCTAAGAAAAAAGTAATTGACGACAGAAGGTGCGGAAAAAGCCCAGTAAAAATTTACGAGTATCGGAATTATGAGGAATCCGTATCATAGACTTGAATATGAGATATTTATGAATGTGGCACAGAGTAGTAAAATGGTGGCCTTACTTTTATGAATACTTTACTTTTAAGGGAATAGCTGTTGATACCTCCGTTCGACCGTACTTATTACGCAAGGTATCGGGACTGCATTTTGTGCTTAGAATTTTATTTAATCGACGTCTGATCTCGCTTGTACTTTAAACATATTGATCTTACGTACTACATAAATGTTTTCAATGGGGATTGGGTTATAGAAATACAGTTTTTTGTCTGAGAATATACTCAGTTTCCTATGTCATCACAAAGACTACATACAGTTCGATATAGGGACATAATTCAAGGTCGATTAGCCTCTACAAACTGTTTTTTTTTACTTAGCCTATGTTTGTCCTGCATTAGGACGTCCCCTCTATATCTCTCCGCCAAACCTGTCAGGAGCTATTTCTAATTGTTACGCCAGTATTTTTAAGCCTATCTCGATGATGTCTTCTGGGTGCAACAGATGGACAAACCTCAATAAACAGTGGGTAACTGTTTATTGAGGTTTGTCCATCTGTTCTCATGTATCCTTTTTTTGTGGTGAGAATATCTAAATGCTCTAACGTGGAGCGAGAGGGTGAGTCTTTTTGAGACGTCTCCTGACGGCGACTAGGGTATGAGGATGGCCATTCCTTCACGGTTGCGGTCATCTCCTTCACTCACATCACTGTTTCGTAGAAGGAGGTGTCCACTACGCATTACCTATTGTTTTGGGCCATGACCTGAATCAAGGTCGGGCGCAAGAGGCTCCACAAGGACATGGTGATGTTCCACCAAAGCGTGGAACACCACCGTGTTTTACAGGCGGTTCGCACAATGGTGATAAATCTAAGGGTTCCTTGCGACCGAATTCAAAACAACAACCTTCTGAACTGACAAGGTCTAGTGAGGACCTGCGTCAGGCAGAGTTTGAGGACGCCATGGTGCAACTTTAACCACTGATCAAAGAAGGGACTTACCGCCGCGATTGTGACATGGCCGGCCCTCACACAGCCTGAAAGACTAACCCGCCCAAATCCACATCAGCCTCTGAGATTTGTTTCCAACATCGGCGATGTCTTCTTAGAATGTACTGAACTTATTTAGCGCATCCGTGAAACATACAATGTTGTTGTTTTTATTTTTTGCTAGCTTTTACCCGCGGCTTCACCCGCGTACATAAATTATAGCACTGTATCACTCAGGAATAAAGCAGCTTTCTATTGATGAAAAATTTTTCGCAGTCGAACCAATACTTTCAGAAATACCAAACAAAAAAACTAACTTATTTTCTTTAATTTGTATAAACTAGTGCTTGACTACGATCCCACCTGATGGTAAGCAGTGATGCAATCTCTGATGGTGAGGCGCACTAGTTTATTAAAAGCCTATTCACTCTAGCCTTGAAGATACCCAAATTATTATCGGACGGGAAGACCGCAGCAGGAAAATTGTTCCATTCCTTTGACGTACGTAGTATAAACAACGAGGCGAAACGCTTAGTCCGGACCGTACCGGACTTTACCTCTTTATAATATTAATGTAGATTTAAGTTTGGTTTGTATGTATTTGTTTCTTCATTTTGTGTGTCTGTGTGCTAAATAAACTTGTTTTCTTTCTATCTTCTATTGTTATGTTACGTATAAAAAAAAACTGTCCGACGAATAATCAATTTGATCTGTAGAATACTTCGATCTATTACATTTTAGCAAACCTAGAGTTTACAGTTTAGAGTTCTAAGTTTCTGATCTAAAACCAAGTCTAAGTGCCACAATTAGGAAAAGCAGGATTCACATATTGACTAGCTTGCGCTTTAGTAACATACACACTTTAAAAAAATATTTTTCGTTACTCATACTCTGAAAGTAGGTCTAAAGTTGCCTGAGGAGCAGGCTGAAAAGTATCACACTTTTCATCCCTAAGGAATTTTACTTTCAACAAACAGCTTTCAAATTATTAAAAAAAAACTAGGTCTATCTTCTTGTATTCGTAATGAAAAGCACAATGCTTACCTCGGGGTTAAAGTTACTTATTTAGTCCCTCGAATTATCTCCTAATCTCAAAATCCCAACTTCTTCTCGGGACGAAATAAGTAACTTTCACCCCTAGTGTAAGAATGTACTATTTTACTCTTCATATTACACTATGATTTTCCTGTAATTAAATAACGTAATCATTATGACAATCTTAATTACTTACGTAACATCTTATTTATTCAAATGTGCATACTTTAGGCCTGTTTTAAATGTTTTTATCTTTTCAAGTAACCGTTATTGCATAAACGAGATTTTTTGCAACTCTTGCGCATACTGTGACAAATTGAAATTACAGAGAAAGTGCTCCAGTTTTTTAATGCAACCTTAAATTTCAGCTTCGCAGTCACCAGCTCCGGTAGCCGTGATCGTCTAGTGGTTAGGACCCTACGTTGTGGCCGTAGTAACCCAGGTTCGAATCCTGGTCACGGCAGTGATACACTGTCGCGGCGGAGCAAATTTTTTTGAGTTTTTTGGTGTATATTTGGATCATATCGTTTTATTTTTAATTTTTTAAAGATTATTTTGCCGTAAATTACTTTGTTATCAGGGATAATAATCGTGTTATATTTTAAGCAAATTGATAAAGTATGTTAATCTTTGGTAGGTATTTTCTTGTTGCTATGAGATAATTGTGCATTTATAAATGTGGGAATTTTAAACGCAGTTATATGAATGAGATGGCAAGTGAGAGTAAGAGAGGAAGGATAATATTAAAATGCTATGACACATTATTTATTATTTTATTATTTATTTATTAAAACACACACACTATCTTTACAGGCTGGACCCAATACAACAGTGGTTTTAAAAAGGAACAAAATAAATTATTTTGTCTCTCACACTCATCTAAAACTATAAAAATCTTAAACAACTATAAATACAATAATAATAATAATCAAATTTTTGAAAAAAATATTACGAAGACGCACTCGACGACGGCATTTTATACAATGAACTTGTGCTAAAAAACCTTGTGCTATAAGAAGATAAGGACACTCTGTTTTATTTTTCAATCCCCAAATCTCACATAAATAACCAAATATTTATATAACGGGACAAAATTAATATAATATAAAAAAAACAACCGTAACTAACTGACCGACCCGTCAAGACAGCTGAAACTACTGATCGGATTGTGCTGAAAAGCCCGCAGATAGCTATTATGACATAGACATGCACAGAAAAGGTTTTTTAATATTCACCCCCCACCAACATGAAACGGGGGTTCAAATTTTGCATGGAGAAACATTACCGTAGAAGCCGCTGACAGAAGCTTGTTTAAAATGTAAGGAAATGAGAAATTGCCAACGGTGAGACGTGAGGGTGAGGGTTTGACTGGCCTGTTGGTCTAGGGATCTGACTGCTATGCCGGAGGTCGTGGGTTCGATTCCCACCCAGGACAAATGTTAGTGTGATGAGTATAATCATTTGTTCTGTGCCTAGGTGTAATTTATCTATAATATGTTTGTATTTAGAAATATATGAGTATGTTTATTAGGTGCCTAGTATCAGGTGTATAGTAATAATTTAAGTGTATTTTCAAGGCAAGAGTGATTAGGCTCATAAACTAGTGCGCCTCATCATCAGAGATTGCATCACTGCTACCATCAGGTGGGATCTCAGAGAAGCACTAGTTTATATGAATAAAAGAAATCTGATATAAAGTACCTAGCTCATGATGGACATAATATGGCTATTTTAGCCACTTATTAGTTAGTTTAGTTATATTCGTGGTTGTTTGTTATTAATATGCTATTTTTCATACAGGTATATTCTTTTTTTTTTCGTTTGTATATTAACTACTTTTTAATTTCCCTTGGGGTCCAAACTTCATCAAAAACGGTTCAACAGTTCAACAGTGACAGGCGGAATTATTTTCACATTTATAAAATTAATCAGAATTATTACATTTCTACACCTTTTTTAACGTCTGCATAGAAAAAAAAATACTAAATCCACCAGTCTTTTTACGCTGTCCTGTTGTAAATAAATAAGCTAGAAAAGTTACTACAGTGATTCCGATGTTGCCGACCTCTGACCTGAATACAAATACCTATAAGAATTTGGTCCTTTTGTCCGTATCAAATGAAATATTTATTATGATAGTTCTGATCCTTATGTTATTGTATAAGATACTTCGTGCGTTTTCAGGAAAACGACTTACGCGATAGTTTGCATTCCTTGCTGGAAGGGTTTTTTTTATTTCTGAATTAATAAGTGTTTATAATAATATCGAGCCTTTTCAGAAAAATCACTCAACCGACGATTTGAGTTTTTGCAGGATTGAGATTTCTCTTCCATAACCAAAACGTATTTATAAAAATATGTTGATAAAAACTGCTTTTTTTTCTTAAAAACAAAACAATTACCCACTCTAGGAATAGCCCCTGTACAGTGGGTGCTTTCACAAACATGTAAACTCAAGACACCCAGACAGAGAACACCTATCTATAGACCATACAAATATTTGTTTCATACGGGGATCCAACCCGCGACATGCAGCGCAGCAGTCAATCACTCCACCACTGCGCCAATAGTGCCGCCAAACTGGAAACCATAATCCTTTGGCTAACCATATGATTAGGTTAAACACGGATAAAATATTTAGATTGATAAATGACATTTTCTATGGGGAATTTAAATTTAGAATCTGCTAATTAGTGTTAGGACTGTTTCATACCGGCAGCGACGGCCATGGGGCATGCACTTGAAAGGTTTAAAAAGCGCACGCGGTCAGCTGCGGTGGAGAACAGTCAAGTGGCCATATTATACGTCTTGTCAGAGATCCTGCCAGCAGTCCTGCCAGCAACCCGGCGCCCTTCAGTGTCTGTCCCTGGCTACCATCGGCCGCCACCAACTACGACCGGCTTCGACCGTCATCCCGTTATGTATCCGAAATATAATTACTTATATATTTACAGAGTTTTTATAAATAAAGCTGCATGACAACAACTCTATACCAAATTCTTTGCTGCCAGTTATTATACCTTCTGATACAATCCATGTCAGATGATCAGTCAGTTACGTCATCCACAGGCAATACCAACCTCATTAATGAACATAAACCACCGACGATGTTTACTACCAACATAACGGCAGCAATACCTTTACGATGCTGTCTGTTAACTATCCTTGTGAAACCAATACCCACTGTCGAAGACATTAAACATTTTTTTTAAGAGGACTTTTCCCCACTCGTCTATTATCAATGTCGAGCGTAGTTTAAAAGCTTGTTGCTTTATCTAACGCAATCCAAATCAATGTTTGATGAAGGCCAACGTAAAAAAAGAGAGAAAACTCCTGAAAACTTTATTGGCGTTCGGTAATTCGATGATTTACTCGAATATAAAACCCTTAAAAGTTTTAGAGAAAAATTGTCGTCTTTTAGAATCTTGATTAAATGTGCAAGGCTTCTTTCTATAGATGTACTTTTATATTTTTAATATACAAGTAAATTATGGGCCAAAATTCACGTAAAATAGCAGGTTTTCAGAGATCTATAATGGATTAGATTTACACTAATTTATATTTTATTTTTCTAGATTTTTGATATTTATTTGATTTTCTATTATTATAGAAGCCTAGATAATATTCACAAGATATCTGTGTATTCAAAATATCTGGAGAAATATCTGTAATAACATCATAATCACGTAAAGGCGATTGTATGAAAATATACGGGACGGCCGCACTTAAGGTGGTGCATCACGACTCACATTTTCACTGTTTTTCATACAACCGCTCATAACTGATTTTGACGTTATTACACACTTTTCATTAGATATTTTGGAAACACAGTATCTTGTGGATATTATCTAGGTTTCTAAAGAAACCAATTTCTAAATTTGTGTAAAACTAATCCAGTAAAAACCTCTGAAAATGTCCTATTTTGTATGAACTTTGACACTTCATAATTTGCCTAAAAATTAAAAAAGTCAAAAAAGTAATTCTCTAGAGACCTTGCAAATTTTATTAAAATTCTAAATGATGACAACTTTTTCCAAAAACTTTTAAGGGTTTAAAAAAAATAGCTATTTCCTGGAGCAAGTTTAGTGAAATTTTCGAGTAAATCTCGTAATTACCGAATACTAACAGAGTTTCCAGGCGTTATCTCTCTTTTTTTGCGTTACCTTTTCGTCAAACATCGCGTTGAATTGCATTAAATGAAGTAACAAGCTTTTAAACCATTTTCGATGTTTACGATAAGCGAGTGGAGAAGGACCCTCTTAAGAAATGTTGCCCCACTCTCGTAACGGATCGAACCCGGGACGCGCAGCGTAACAGCCAATCGCTCAACCACTGCACGTGTCTTAGAAAGTGTAAGATAAATAAATTATAAATAATTGTTTAGCCTTAGATACGTAGGTATGTAATAAGAAAATACAGAGATTAAATAAAAAGAAAAAAAAAATACTCGCAAAATATTCCATCACATTATTAAACGCAGCAAAAAAAAAATGTATATAAATAAACTTTATATAATTAATTATTATTTAATTGTTTCTTTCAGTTTCGTTCCAAATTTAATTCAAGAGTCTTTCTCAAATATCAAAACGGGCCTTCTCTTTTTTAACAAGTTTTACCTCAGTAGTCGGAATTTGCAAAAACGTGACTAATAGGGTAGTAAAGATACCACCAGCTCATACTAGTTCTGTTGGTATCTTGTGATAGCACGCCTCAATGGTCGCAAACGCAGCCATTTCCTGTCATAAACCTGCATCGTTAAAATGCACTAACTGCGAGGTCCCCTGGGAGTGTTAGTGGGGCTTTATGGTTGATCTCTAATGGCTTACTGGTCGTTGATATATGGGGTGAAGTTATGGGTGTAGACTTTAACTATCGGTTTTTAAAGGGTTGGTAGTGATGGCTGTATGTGTAGGTTTGTTTTAAAGCCAGAAACACAGTATACTTCGACAGGCCTGTTGGTCTAGTGGTTAGTGGCCGTGATTACTATGCCGGAGGTCGTGGGTTCGATTCCCACCCAGGACAAATGTTTATGTGATGAGCATGATCATTTGTTCTGTGTCTAGGTGTAATCTATAATATGCATGTATTTAGAAAAAGAAATATATAAGTATGTTTATTAGTTACCTAGTACCCATAACACAAGCTCTGCTTAGCGTGGGACTAGACGGCGTTGTGTGATAGTTGTGGAATATTATTATTATACCAATAAGTTTCTGAACGTAGTTTAAAAAACCTGGGTATAGTTTGGGGTTCCCTATCCATTTGCATCAATTTTTTAGTCCTAATATAACTTGGCATACTTTTGTTTGGCCTAATTATATTTTCGCATAATTTATTTACGCATAACAGCTTACGCATAATTTTTTTAAGCATATTTTTTCTAACCATAATAATGATTAAGCATATCTTTCTAAAGCATACATTTATTAAGCATATTATTCTAAAGCATAAATTTAGTAAGCATAACATTCTAAAGCATAACTTTAGGATATACCAATTTATTTCGACGATTGGAAAAAACCATATCTCACGAAGCAGGTCATACATAACATATTTGTTATGATCAATTTTGTAGGCTTTTTTTACAGTAGGAAGCATGCAAACAAGCGTACACAAGGCTTGCAAGCAAGTAAGCATGCAGCATGCAAGCAAGCAACATACAAGCAAGCATGCCACATGCAACATGCAAGCAAGCATGCAGCATTCAAGCGTGCATGCAACATGCAACAGGTATGCAGCTTGCAAGCAAGCATGCAGCTTTCAAGCAAGCATGCCACATGCAGTAATTTTGTAGGCTTTCTTCACAATAAGAAGCATACAACATGCATCATGCAAGCAAGCATTCAGAATTCAAGCGAGCATGCAAGCAAGCATGCAGCATTCAAGCGAGTATGCAACATGCAGCACGTATGCAGCATGCAAGCAAGCAGCATGCAAGCATGCAAGCAAGCATGCAGCATTCAAGCGAGCATGCAACATGCAGCAGGCATGGTTTCTGTCACGGCTCCGGCACTGCGGGCCTCCGGCAGCCCCACGCGTACTAATCGTCGCAGACGGCTTTCGCTCACCACCGCAGCTTCGGCTTGCTGGCTACGCCGGCCAGCCTCAGCGGCTCGCTTGCAGCCGCCTGCTCCTCAGCCCGCGGGCCGCCTCGCCCCTACGCGCCTAAGCGATTTTAAATTACACTCTAGGGGTAGGGCAGACAATACTACGTGGAGTCGGTTTTGCAGCGATTCGGTTCTGTCGCTAACTTTTGTAGCACAACATATTGAATTTTTAACCAACAATAATATATATTGAATTGTTACAGAAACTATACCTATGTGGTGGTATTTTATGTTATGTTAATTGTATGCCTAAATATTATTATGCTAATAGTCATTACGCCTAGTAACGTTATGCGAATTAAATGTATGCCAAAACAAATTAGCCTTAAAGATGATTATGCCAACATTTACTGTATGCCAAAAAACAAATATGGCAAAGTATTATTATGGCAAAACAAATTATGCCAAAATCGTTATGCCAAAGTATATTAGGACAAAGAATATTATTCAAAAAGAAGGGATCCCATAGTTTGGTCGGGAATACCAAATTAGATCCACTTTTTTCTTATTCTTGATAGGTTCGTTGATGAAAAGTGACGATGCGGTCGACGATGGAACTCGGTTACCTAGAAATTCACTTTCCAGTTGTAGCTATCAGGAAACACAGACACCGGCAAGGAATGCCACTCCTTAGCTGTACACAATTAGTGTGTTCCCAAAACGTTTTGTGCGTGTAAGTGGGATGTCCTACATGTACCGGTGGCGCATCGCCGTACGTCTGGTGGTCCGATGATGAAACGGGCTAGGCGGAATTAGGTTATGCAATTCCGACGCACACTCCCCGAAATGCAACTGGTAGAAAAATGACAGGCTAGTAACTCGGCGTCGACCTTTGCGAGGATTCCCAGCTTTTTGATCTATTGGGTTATGTATTGCAATCGACTATCTAAAACAAAACTTTAAAATAAAATAAATGACTTGTAGGTTCTCTAAGGGACGCTGGAAAACTTAGTTTTAACGTTAACAATAGGAGAGTTTTCATTTCAATTGAGCAACAGGTAGAGTTTGAACTCATGACCTCTCGCTTCTCCGACCTACAACTTATCCATTGATCTTTTGATTGATCGCCTCTACAATCAAGCCCAACAATGGTCGTACCAACATTTCTTAACAGATGTCGTCACGAGCCCAATCAATAGTGAAAGTGGCCCAATTCCAACGAGTTTTGAGCAAAGCGACCGAGAAATTCGGCTCCACAGTCACCAGCTCCGGTAGCCGTGATCGTCTAGTGGTTAGGACCCTACGTTGTGGCCGTAGTAACCCAGGTTCGAATCCTGGTCACGGCAGTGATACACTGTCGCGGCGGAGCGAATATTTTTACATTTTTCTTTTTTTATTAGGACAAGTTTGGTTTGCGAGAGATTCTATCCTAAAGAAAAACAATTATAGCGGAGTCTATGGGAAACTATGTGACTATAAATACATTAAACTTCTTAATTTTTTAACGTGGAAAATAATTACTTCTCTCTCTAGAATGGAGCGAAAATTCGTGTCACACTTTGGCTCATTAAGGGCGCTTTCAATTTAAGCGTTTTTGACGACTTGCTGCAGTACAGATGCGGTGCTTTTGTCGTACTGCGTCCGGACGATCGTATTTTTCATGCTAAGCGCGCGGTGCGGCAACCGTGCGGCGAACGGTGGACGACAACTTTGTCGCCCAGCTACGTCACAGGCTCCACTTGCTCAAATCGATGTTGAATAGTGTGCTGTTGGATAGCGCATCACTGGCATACAAACGCACGGCAGCCAGATGCGAATTCACGATTCCGTATGCTGCTCTTGTCGCGGTAGCTGGGGCATGAGGATATATCATCGCGGTTTTTTCTACCTGATCACAAAATTCGCTTGAATCCTGTGGCGTGGCACCAAACTAAACCCTATGAAGTTTTCGTTTCGAGTGCAAGCAAAAATGAACTTAGCGGTGACCCGACGGATGTGCTTGATGGTACGTTCCCTCACTCTTGCAGCCACATACTTGACTATCATTACTGCACCTCAGAAGGATGCGACCTTATTCCCTCTTGCTTCTAACCATGGCCTATAACAGAGCCCTTCGAGATAAGTCATCGCCGCCGATCAGCTCCAATATGACACGGCGGTGCTCCACCCAAGTTGGACACACATCCACCGTATCATCCGGTATGCTCCACTGTGTCATCCGGAAGGTCCGCGCAAAGATGACACCCGGGCGTATCTTCCACCTGAATTTTATTTAAGATTCCTAAAAGGAACCTTTCGAATTTACGACATCAGTTGAGGACCTGTGTCATACAGAAGGTGAGAACACCGTGACGCCTCTCAATCCACTTATCAAAAAGGAAACTTACTGCTATGATTATGGTTTACCCAATTAGTTCCTCATTATCTCCTAATAGTCATGGTTAGAGATGTGCCGTTGCCAACAATATGGGATTATTACTGGCAATATCGCCACCAATATTCATACATCGGGAAATATTCCCGGCAATATTCCCACTTCAAGGCAATATTGCCGTTACGGCACATCTCTAGTAATGGTAATGTAAAACTGTAAGTAAACCGTTGTTGAAACCTCTACGATCTGTACTCGTCGTTTATACCGCGTACATTGAAGAACTGGAACAATTTGCCTGCTGCGGTCTTTCTATCTGATTATAATTTGGGTGCCTTCAAGCCTGGAGTGAATTAATAAACTAATGCGCCTCGCCATAAGGTACACTACTTTATTAAGAGCGATTGCAGTACTGCTTACCATCAGGCGGAATTGCAGTCAAACATTAGTTTATATATCAGGTTAAAAGAATATGATATAATGGACAAAAAATGTTGACAAAGTGGTCTTTTTATACGCGACTTGCAACATTTCGTCGCTTGCGCAAACCGTAGTAAATTGACAGTGAAAGTACTCGAATTTAAACAAGATAAAGTCTTGTATTTCAGGTCCACAGTCACCAGCTCCAGTAGCCGTGATCGTCTAGTGGTTAGGACCCTACGTTGTGGCCGTAGTAACCCAGGTTCGAATCCTGGTCACGGCAGTGATACACTGTCGCGGCGGAGCGAATATTTTACATTTTTTTTAAATATTTTTAATTAAGTTACCATGAATATGCATGTTTCCGAGAGATGTGTACCTGTTTCAATTAGGACTCAATCCTAAGGAATTTTATAGGAGTCTGTGAGTAATTATGCGACCCTAAATACATTTAAATAAAAACCCATCTTGCGAATTTAAAATTAATTACCCCTGATTACGGTCGGACAAAAGTATGCAAATTTTTGGACTTCGTCGTATCTCTAATCATTTTGTAGTCCGGCCGTACGGTAACAGTTCGGCCCGAGCCCGAGTCAGCGACGCCGCGTATCTATGTTCAACGCGTGCCTCAAAGAGATGTCAGCAAGACCGTAGAGGCCCAGCAGGGCCGAAAACTCTCAAGGAGTTGTCAGCAGGGGCCCAGCCAGGTCGAAGCCTACTGGGACCAGGGTATTCCGAAAGGGGGCTCGAGCCCCGGTATGAAGGCTAAAAGGAACGGGGTGGGATTTTTAGTCAGTAACATTCTGATATTATCTCCCGCTCCGCCCAAGTGCGGGGGTTGTCATCGGATGATAGTTGCTCACAATATAAAAGAAGGGCCGAAGCCTTCTAGGGCCGTGGGTCGAATGCAAAAATACTAAAGGAACATAGGTGTGTGTGGTTAGTAAAAGTCTCCCATTCTACTCTAGCGCAGGAAAGTTATAAGATGATTTTCCCCCCTTAAAAAAATCTCTAATCATCATCGTCTTCCTGCCTTTCTCCACGATGCTTGGGGTAGGCACAGTACTTGTTTTTCTTCCACGATGGGCAGTCGCTCCATGTAAAACGAATTAACTGCATTCAGTTAGGCTGGAAGCCAACTTCATGCGAATTGGGAAAAGGCTAGGAAGATGATTAAAAATTATAATAATAATTCCGCAACTTTCACACAACATCATCTAGTCTAAAACTAAGCAGAGCTTGAGCAATGAGTACTGGATAAACATATTTATATATTTCTAAATACATATATACAGTGAAACCTGGTTAAGTGAGACATCAAGGGACCTGCAATGTCGTTTCACTTATAGAGGTATTCCACTTACCCAGTGTCTCAGATATACAGGTATAAATAAATATCTGTCTCATTTACAGAGGGTTTCATTAATAGAGGTGAGAATACAGGTTATTTCAGTTGAGAATGAGTAAACAAACAATGTTATCTCAGTTACAGCGGTTTATGCATATAAAATTTACTCGCTGTCACAGCTATAGAGGTAACTATGATGATAAATCGAAAGAACAAATCCCAGATATAGAGGCTTACCTCGTCCCACTAACAGAGGTAATTCAGTGCCAAAGTGTTGGGACCTCAGCATGAGTTCCAGTTATGGAGGTTTCTCACTTATCCAGGTCCCACTTAACCAAGTTTCACTGTATTATACATAAATTACACCTGGACACAGAACAAAAGATCGTGCTCATCACACAAACATTTGTCCTGGTCAGAATTCGAGCTCACGACCTCCGGCATAACAGTCAGGGCAACTAGACCAACAGGATTGTTCAAAAATGGTTTAGTGCGGAGAATAGCCATTTGACCTTCAAGTTCATTTACATGTCCATTTATTATTATGTTTGCGCCCACCCTTACCCAGCCTTTGCAAACATGGCCCACGTATCCACATTTACATAGAAGCGCGACCAGGCTTAAATCACAATGTTTGTTACGTTACCAATCACTTGATCAAATATTGGCCGACCTTATCGGTGCCATCAATTTAAATATTCGACCTTGTTACCTATTCAGTTATTTTGTACAGTCAGCAAGGGA
This sequence comes from Mythimna lalbum, assembly GCA_949319445.1. NCBI lineage: Eukaryota > Metazoa > Arthropoda > Insecta > Lepidoptera > Noctuidae > Mythimna > Mythimna lalbum. Next base: position 3,242,177 of record OX439345.1, on the reverse strand, counting down.
AATAAATAAAGAAAGAAATAACAAATACAATTCTCATTACTCGTACTCTGAAAGTAGGTTTGAAGTTGCATGAGGCGTGAAAAGTATCACACTTTTCATCCCTAGGTAGATTTACTTTCAACTAACAGCTGTCAAATTATTTAAAAAAAAAACTAGGTCTATCTTCTTGTATTCGTAATAAAAAGCACAGTGCTTACCTCGGGGTTAAAGTTACTTATTTAGTCCCTCGCTACGCTCGGCCGCCAACTCCTTCTCGGGACTAAATAAGTAACTTTCACCCCTAGTGTAACAATGTACTATTATTTATTTCTGTTGTTTTCCGACCTTCTTTTTTTATTGCCACTCACTAAGAACTTTTAACCAGTTCTATTTCTAACCCAATGCTGTGGTAGAGTCTAGATACTGGCCTGGCACCTATTGCAATTAGGCGTACGTGACAAAATATGTGATGCGACTGCAGGTGGGCCTACCACCAGCCTATGGCATACCTATAGGCTGGTGGTAGGTCCGATATTTTTTGCGATGTATTAGAATCAAGATAGGCTAAGATAGTCTTACATGAACTTCTGTAAAGCTTGGGTTGTTATAAATTCTTACTTCCATGCAAACTCCGTTTCATTTACGCTCCCGAAATCTATTTACAAAATATCAAATTTAAAACCTATTTACAAAATGAAATTTACAGAAATAATTTTTTTATTGAATATGCGATCATTAGTGACAATAAATGAAACACTATATATAGAATTTTTTTTTTACACGTTGCCCTACATTTGGGGCACACGCTATTCCTGTATTGCATACACGAGCACGTAAACTCGCCGGCATAGTACTATTCAAGAAATAAAGTTTTTCAGAGTAAACAAAAGCTCCATATTGCTCCGTGTCTACTGGTTATCATCTCTTCTTAATATCCTATATCCCCTAGATAGGACAGAAGGCGTCCACAGTAATCCTCCATCACGAACGGTCTTGACCTTCACGCTTCACCTCGCTCCACGTCATTCCGTTGCCCGCCGCCTCTGCCAACACCATACGACGCGAGGTTTGACGGGGACGGCCACGCTTACTTTTTCCTTGCGGATTCCAGACCAATGCTTGCTTAGGTTTATGATCGGGATTCCTTCGGAGCGTGTGGCCAATCTTTTCCACTTGCGACGCTTGATCGGGCTTTCGTGGCATTTTTCCAACAGCTCTACGTTGGATATTGTCTTGGGCCAGTAAATTCCGAGGATGCGACGGAGACAGTGGTTGACGAAAACTTGGATTTGGCGTGAGATGTCCTTTGTTAGCTTCCACGTTTCACACCCGTAGAGCAGTATTGATTTGACATTTGACCTGTTTATCATATCACTCGGATTTTAACCTTGTTGGGGGAAAAGTTGCATAGATTGATACGTTACCATTTTGTTGACTGTACCTAAGCAATATATGGGTCGTACGGTTGCTGAATAGCACAAGCGAGGCCCGTTTCCTTTTTGTAGCTATTGTTAAAGATTTTCTTATTCTGATATTATTTCCATGACACATTCTTACCCAAATGGAGAATTTCGTATGAAAGGACCAGGGGACTTCCTAGTTATTGTGTCGTGAAAAATATCAGTGATTACATCACGTATATCATGATATTATACAATATGATATTTTTTGTACTGTGCTAGCAAAAAATAATAAAGTATTTTTTTTTTAGGTGCGAAAATCATGTCATTCCGTCTATGGGACGGGTGTCTGCGGAGGAATACGGATGGGTTTTCCTTAGTAAAAGTCTGACACGCCTTCTTGCTTTACCCTAGAATGGAAGAAGTCATTAGATGATGTCCCGTGTTTCATGGTGAGCACCAAATTATCATTCAATAAATGCTACTTCGTTAAATTCGTTCGTTCGTTAAATTATCATTCAATAAATGTTCCTAAAAGATCTCGTGGACGCTCTCCAACACGGTGGGCATACCTCATCAAAACTGTGACACACTGCAGCGTTAATGAAAGCTCCCAAGCCGCCAAACACAGAGCTGCATGGCGTCGTATCGCGAGAGAGGCGGTGGTGCGGGACTCGACCGAGACATGACCACGACCACTCTGTCAAGAGTGTACGACTGAGTAGAAGATGAAATGTTACTTCGGCCTATTTTTACGACATCGGTTATTTTCTAAACAGTAAGAAAGTAATATTAGTACCTCATTCTACTGGGGCAATGGGTGATGCCAAAAAGATCCCCAAGACCCTGGAACAATAGCAAAGCAGAAACAGGTGTGGGGTTTTTAGTCAGTAAAAGTATGATACGCCCTCACGCTCCACCCTATCGGGAGAGATTATTCAAATACACTTCAAATTAAAAAAAACTTATGGCGTCAATGGTTAGTAATCTGTTATCAAGAATGGTCTTTGTGTACACAAATTGTTAAATTACAAGTATTTCATCGCTTGCGCAAGCCATTGTAAATTGCAAGTGAAAGTACACCAGTTTAAACGAGATAAAGTCTTGTATTTCGGTATCACAGTCACCAGCTCCGGTAGCCGTGATCGTCTAGTGGTTAGGACCCTACGTTGTGGCCGTAGTAACCCAGGTTCGAATCCTGGTCACGGCAGTGATACACTGTCGCGGCGGAGCATATCTTTTGTTATATTATGCTTGCTTTTCCAACTTGGCAAAAAATTCACAAATTAATTCCTCTTGGATCATCATTGTGGTTGGTTTGCCTACCTTAGGTTACTCGTGTTTCACATTTTTCTTTTGTTTTTATAAATAGAAAATTATTTAAATATAGGTTTTATAATGGGGATTTTTTTAATATGGTGATCACTATAGGTAAGTAGTTACATGCATGAAGTTGCGAATTCGAAATCAGGCAAGTATTACTGTGATTTTTCCATTTCATATATATTATGTACTTTTCTAATTTTATCTAGGACATAACTGATACCACGTGCCTTGAAAAGCACATAAAACCCGTTTGTCATTCGTAGTTTTTTTTTTTAAATAATGATTATTCTATTCTATTTTTGACAATCGTTACAGGAAGTACGAAGCCAGAAATTCGAACTTTCTGTCTATACAAGGATTACTGTGTTACCCAGTAACTGAGTTACCAAGGTCTGATAGGCAGTCGCTCCATATTAAACTTGGATATTTTTCCGCATTCAGTTATATTAAAGACTAGGGATATGATGATAGTGAATACTGTAGATACCCCATGATTTTTTTACGCAATAGTTCTCTAACTACGTTAACACATAATGTAGGTGTGAAGTTGATCAAGTCCATTGCTTCATTTATTTAGAAGCAAACAATGAAAGCTGTAAGTAAACCATCAATGGTTTGCGAATCTGGCCGAAATGGTCTTTGTAGACGCGAGTTGCTGCAATTTTGTCGCTTGCGCAAACCGTGGTAATTTGTACTTCAGTTTATACGAGATAAAGTCTTGTATTTCGGCACCACAGTCACCAGCTCCGGTAGCCGTGATCGTCTAGTGGTTAGGACCCTACGTTGTGGCCGTAGTAACCCAGGTTCGAATCCTGGTCACGGCAGTGATACACTGTCGCGGCCGAGCATTTCTTTTGTTATATTTGCTGCAGTTTTTCAAACTGTTAGGCAGATAAATCGCAAATTAATTCAAATGAATTCCGTAATACATACACATATGATTAGCTTGCCAACCAAAAGTTAATATTATTTAAGTCCGGTAGCCGTGATCGTCTAGTGGTTCGAACCCTGGTCACGGCAGTGATACACTGTCGCGGCGGATCATAGTTTTTTTGCTACGAGCTACGAGTCTACGGAGGACGTGCTACGGCGTAGAGGAATAATGCAATGTTTGGAGCATTCCTTTTATAGTTTATATTTATTGATACGTTTGTAGCGACATGTATGACGTCACATAAGAACTAATCTTGCATCGCGCAATCAAAGTTCTCCGCGCGATTAGAATATATACGACAGCCCGAAATCAACTAACGGGCAGTACCCAGTATCCAGTAGGCCCACCAGACTACAACACCAGTCTGGTCCGAGGATCCTCCCTTTTCAATGGAGGTTTGCGGGACTTTACTCTCTGTTACGCTTACCCCCCAAACTGGTGACCCTCGACAAAGAACGTCAGCGCAGCCTTCGTGCAGCTACTACTTCGTACCTTACAGACTTGCTCGTCATTTAGTTTTGCCTGTGAAATATCACTACAAAAAATGCAAAACTTCCAAAGTTAAACTTATTTTGCACTTGTCAGTTTGTTATTGAGGTTGACTATAATTGTATTGTATTTTTTTGAATGTCCATAGATCGTAAAGTAATAAATTAATATTATCAGTGAACATGATAGATAGGTACCCCGTGATTATAAATAAGAGGTTTCTAAATACATCAATACTATAATGTAGGTGTGAAGTTAATCAAATGCATCGCTTCATTTGTTTATAAACAATGAATTACAGCTGTCAGTAAACCGTCAATGGTCAGCAAATTTAGTTAAAATACTCTTTCTTTGTATACGCGAGTTGCTACATTTCGTCGCTTGCGCAATCCGTTGTAAATTGTAAGTGAAAGTACTCCAGTTTAAACGAGATAAAGTCTTGTATTTCAGGTCCACAGTCACCAGCTCCGGTAGCCGTGATCGTCTAGTGGTTAGGACCCTACGTTGTGGCCGTAGTAACCCAGGTTCGAATCCTGGTCACGGCAGTGATACACTGTCGCGGCGGAGCATAGATTTTTGCTACGAGTTACGAGTCTACGGAGGACGTGCTATGGCGTAGAGGAATAAGGGATAGAGGTTTTGAGTTTTACAATTTTTTCGTTTATACATTCCCTGTGCGTTTGTTAATGCCCATTTTGGGAGTAAAAGCAGATATTTATATAAACTTCTAAACAAAGAATTATAAAAATGTTTGTTTGTATTACGTAATCTTTTTTATTATTTCTCTGATGCTCTGCTTCTTGTACAGATATCTTGTATCACAATGAGCCTGACCTCTTAATGTACAGAGAATTTAGTTAAAAACAAGCGTTATTGTGCAAAACAAACAATTTTTTTTAATTTAAATTATATTACGTAGACGAACAAATCAATGCTTTGAGTATTTATTTTTGTTTGTTGATACTGTATTTAAATGTCAGTGAAATAATCGTAATATATTCATTTTTTATTTATTTATCAGGAACAATTGTATTGATACTAATTAAGAATTGTTTATTAATGCAAGACGCCCAAGGCCGGTCATTGTGGCAACCCTTGAGGGAAGCTGAGACTTGTCGAGTGTTACCTTAATGAACATAGGTCCAACAGTGATTGTCTTTCGGATGTAATGATGATTATGATGATGAAGAGTTGATATTTGAATGCCGATAGAATTTACATCAGATTTCCTACCCATCTTCATACCTCCTTTCTTAGTAGCTATATGACACCCATGTATAATCAGCTTTTCTTGGTTCAGGGTTCAGGCCATGGTCCGGAGCGAGGAGGAATGGCAAGCGGTCGCCTCCTTCTGTGAAGCAATAATGCTAGCAAAGGAGGAGGCCGACCGCATCCGGCAACGGTGCTCTCGCTGCCACCGTGATTCCGATCCCGATTTCCGGCCACCGTAGACGCGGGCTTGCGGACGATGAACCATGAGTAGCTCACTGTCCGACCGTCCGGTAACTGTCCGGACCGAGCCCAAGACGTCGACGGCGTACATTGATCCCGCGCGCCTCAAAGATTTGTCAGCAAAAGCAGAGGCCCAGCTGGATCGAAGCCTAATGAGGCCAAGTTTAGTCCCGAAATGTAGCTCAGCCGTACGTAGTACGAAAGACAACGAAGAAACTGGAGTGGGTTTTTAGTCAGTAAAACTCTGACACTATCTTCCGCTCCACCCAAGAGCAGGGGATCACTTTCCCACCGAAGAAGAAAAACCATCTCCACACCTCCTTTCTTAGTAGCTGTATGACATCCATCTCAGCAGCTTTTCTAAAATAGACGTAAAAGTGGTAAAATTTAAAAGCTTTCCGAACACTTTCCTCGGATCAACGGTTTACCAAGATAAACCAAGAAGAAGTGACGTGGATAAGATGGTCGCATAATGTTCTAGAAAAAGAGTTTGTAATTTTATTGCGACAGTTTTAAATTCAAATAGGTTTTTTTAGATGCAAAGGGCTATAGATTTTTTTATACGTGCGAAAGGTAGATAGTTAATTCAAACTGCAATTTTGTGTTATGATTAGAGGTTATGTATGTGACGAAACCTATAATCGAAGTCTGAATATTACTGTATTTTTAAATTGCACGGAAGTGTTCTTTATTTCGTTGATCCTTTCATCATATTTTGATTTGACTTTCAGCCATTTCTTATTTTTTAGTTTGTGAAATCATTAAATAACTTCTGTGTCCCTTATTTTTGTATAATCTAAAGGACAAACTTATTAATTTTTTTACGACAACTAGCCTATTCGGAAATGGCTGGTATCATAAACAATCATTCAACAACAAAACTAATAAAACAACAATATTACGATAGTAACTGTCACGCCGCAAAACAAACACATAACGATAAATTATTTATTAAAGCTTTCAAACAATTACTAAAGTTCACTCTCCAAGTTCACAGAGCAAGCGATCCGTCTTACATTACTGTACAACTTGAACCAACTTAAACTACTATCAACGCCTACACTTTTCAAGAGTTTTGATACTTCTATGTAGATGAGTAGTATCTTCTTCATACTCCTAAAGTTGAAGTTAGTTATTCTAACTCATACTTGTGTGAAAAGATACCTAAAGTACATATGTATAGGCATCCCCTACATAGGTTGGAGTTATAATAAACTATTTTTAACCCACCACACACCACACAAAATTACCAAAAATAAATTAAAAAAAAACTTTTCCTGGATTTTTCTAGGAAAAAGGAAGATACAGAGACCAAAATTTTCGGCTGAATAAATTTTGTACACCTATGTGTACAATACAACAATTAAGCGTTTTTCAAGGTCCAAATTTCAAGGTTATATACGTCTTTTTCATTGAGGTGGGAAATCGTCATATGAAATGTCCATTACATTTTTACTTTAAAAAGAAACCCCTGAGTTTGCTTCGACGTTTCTTCTGAGCGTATAAGTCAGCTAGGAAACACCGGCTTCAACTAGTTCAAAACTGACGAAATTGTCCTGTAAAATGAATATCATCAACCGATCTGGGTAGCGTGAAAGAGTGTCACACTTTTCAACTGTGCTCCTTCAGTGACCCTATTCGTTCCAGGGTTACGGTGATTCTTTCAAACCATTTCGCAGCCTTGTCAGGCATCGGCCCTAGCAGGCCACGCGCCGACGCCCGAGCCTGATCCTTTTCAGTCGGGGAGCTACTTATTGCTCGCCATCGATAGCCAGAAATCAGCCTGCTACTTCCAGGGCATGCTGTGATGGCTGGCACAACTCATTAGGACTTCATTACAATTTAAAAAGATCACCTTGCTATTAAGAAGTGAAATCGTCCAGCAAAATAGTCGAGGCTTTTCTCAAACCAGCGTGAAAATGAAACCAAACATAATTTTCCTTACAAAGGTCTTCATAATCCGGCAATTTAGTTAGACGGCGGCAAATTACTTTGTAATAAGTTAATTGTTTTAGCGGCGGTGGGCAAAGGCTTTCGGCGAGCTTTGTAAAAACGTTAATCATTGCTGTTGGGGTAATTATCTACACATACCTGAAAAGTTAGGTTCACATTAGTGGGGAAACAGCCATTATAATAAATACTAGGCTGTGGCGATCTTACTACAGGTAGAGGGCGAGAGCATACAGAGAAAACACCGAATCAATAATATCAACTCTTTTTCTTCTTCTTTTCATGTCGATGCTCTCAAACTATACTTTTTCTGACCAATGTTTGGCAACCTGTACGGCTCTATTGTTGGCCTCGTAAAGATCCTGAAAACTGCAGGTGGCAATGCAGGATGGCATACCAGATAGCGCATGTTCTGTGGAGAGGCTCCGCACTGGCACTATGCTAGAGATGGGTCGAGGAAGCCTCATTTGGCCAGATTGCTTTGACAGCGGCCAACCTGGGTTCGCAAGCGGTTTAGAGATTTCCTAATTGGCCACTGTAGTTCGCGTCCAGGGGGAAGATGCTCCGATGGGGTGATAAAAAGTGGAGGAGTTGGATGTTTCTGCCTCCACAGCGCGCATCTCTCGTCCTCTGCACTGTCTTTCAAGGAGGTCGTGAATCGCATATCAAACTCTTATAAGTAAGCATTGACTTATGTTCTAGTGAACATATGTATATATCGATGTAAGTAAGCATCACGTAAAATATACGAAACCGACGTAGATAACTTATATATGTCGAAGCGTTGGCGCATATCAGTCGGTCTGCATCAGCGCCACCTATCTTTCACTGGAGGAACTATGTAGTTAGATTGAACAGCTTACGTTTGGGAACGTCAAGTATTAACTTGGGGATGGTTAGCGTGGAGTAATAGCAACACTGAGCGAATAGTCGAGTCAAATGTCGATCCGGAGGTATAATCGATTATTCGACATTGACAGGTACTGACGTTGACAGGTAAATTGGCTACCCGGAATGGTAGGTTCACGTGTCGGGTGACGGTTGATTTGGAGGGCACTTTGAATCGTTCCGTCGGTCCGAGCAGACGTTGGTCACTCCACGCTAAACTTCCCGCGTTCCTAAATTCTTAATCAAGCCATATCTCAGGCATCCTTGATTATTTTGTACTGAGTGTGTGTTACGAGTAATTAAAGGTGTTATCAAAGGTTTTTGTGAGTGTTATTTCCGATTTCGCGACCCACTGATATCGATCCTCCGTTATCAGAATTGGGATTGGACCACGACGACCCACGTGTTCAAAAATGAAAACGCTAGCGACGAAAAATGGATGCGTTTGTTGGAACAACAGAACCGCAATTTTCTGACGCTGATTCAAGCCATGAAAACACCTACTACGTCGTCACATGGCCTTCGTTTACCGGATTTCGATCCTGAGAAACAAGATGTAGATGCACGTACTTGGTTGACGACTGCAGAAATGTGCTTGACGAACCAAGACCAACATGGCGCCCTGCTTATGGTCGCTTTAAGAAAGTAAGAACCGGATTGAAGAGCTGACTTAAATGGTCTGATTAGGTTTTTTTCTGGGGTTGTTCCCTAATCCTGAGCAACAAATGTTGGACCATGGTACCGCTGTATCCCCAGAGAGCAAATTACAACGTACCACCCAGCTAGTGACCGGGAAAAGAGCGATGGGTGCAAGTGCTCGTTTACGATGTACTACTTTCCGATACGTGCTTCGCGTGTGTGTGTGTGTGCGTGCCTGAGGTGCAGTGTGTCGAGTGCGATACCAGATCAGAAAACGTTTCACACAAAACGCTTGAAGTCGTTTCAAACGCTACCTGTCAAGTGTTACATTGTGGAATAATTGGACGAAGCAAGCGACGTGAAGGCGATGGTGGTGCCAAGGCATCACGTAGCGAGTGACTGGATGACGTATGTGCTGTCAAAGGAACCAGGAACAAGGTCAGGTATTCACATTCCATTTTAATTCTGATGCTGAGTGTTATCTCTCTTTCACTTTAAAGTCTGTCATCACTATTTCACGGCAAACGTAAACACAGTTTTGTTACATTGAAGGGTCAGTTTAGCGTGTTCAGATTACTTGCGTAGTTTGATTGAGGTTTTATTCACAACATCTATTTGCGAAGTGATATTTTGGCCGTGAAATATTGTTGCAAGGATTCAGTTTAAATAGTATGATCGTGCGTGACACACTTCTTTTGTTAAATTGCTAAAGTTCACGACATAAACAATTGTAATTACATCTACCCTCGGTATATCCGGTAGATACCGTTTCGATTTTTGTTTGACAGTGATAACTCCTCCATAGATAGTTTTTACGTTATTGACATTGACGTGTACCTATGACAGTATAGTATGCTATAAACGCGTGTTACAAAAAGTGAACTTATTCGTTTAATTGACTCATCTTAGCAAAAGACGACCATAGCGGTCTAGCGCGAAAAAATAATAATAATAATGCGTGAGCGGGTAGATGAATTGTTGCGTGCAAATATTATTTTACCGAGTAATACGGTGTCTGTTAATTTAGCTCTTTCGGCTTAAAAACTCGACCGGTCAGAAATAATGTGCAAAGACTACTGTAAACTAAACAATAACGTGCCTTACTGGTATTCGTAGCCACGTATCTCGGACCAAATAACTCGTTTACATAGTGCGCTTTATTTTACAAAAATTAGATTGTATATAGGCTAGGGTTAGGTTAGGGTGTTTGTGTTGGTTGTGTAGGTGTAGTGATTGCGTGACGAGGGACAGAACAGAATGGAAGAAAATGATGATGATGATGATGATGATGATGATGATGATGATGATGATGATGATGATGATGATGATGATGATGATGATGATTTCAGTATAAACACTTGACTATGCACTCGGTATCGAAACGTGATCTCTGTTTTTCAACGGGGTTTTTGATAAATCGGTAAATACCTACGTCATAGTTTGAGTTGTCAATATTTTGATTATTTTGGAATCTATTAAGAACTTCGAGAGACTTAATGTAGTATACAAACGTTGATTAAAGCCGGATTTTCATTAGATTTGAAAGAGTGGTTGTTTTTCATAATGCAAATCGAGTTGTTTAGAATATGAAATAAAGTCAAGTGCTGAAGTTAGGAGATATAGAACTTCAGAAAGTAGATCGCGTACATTCGATTCTGCTCTCTACCCTGGGACAGTTAATAGGTCTAGTAGTTTACTTCGGGTGGTTTGTACCTAAATATTTTCGTGTCTGGGGCCGTTCTTCTAAAGATTTAACGTGCGGTAAAGTTTCTTTTTTTGACAGCGGCGCCACGAAAACTGAATAAGAATTAATTTAATTTTTTATGAAAGAGTCGGTTAACCTTTAACGTTTCAAATTTTTCAATCGTGTCAATTAGAGGCGCAATAGAAAGACAGTGACAACAACAAGAAAGAAAATGAAACGCAGGCGTTTCATTGGGAACATAAAAAAAAAAGAGGCTGATGATGACGATGAAGTTTACAGGATGAACTGATTATAGGAGATTTGATTTGTAGTCGTAGCTTAATAGAAACCGGTATCTAGCGGTTACAGTAGTCCGTAAGTACGCGGTATTCAATTCAAATGTTGATCAAACCTGGGACGTACTGTGGGAAACCATTAAGTCTTGAGAGACTTGGCGATCCTGGAGGGATGCGCAGGAGTGATTGAGGTTCTTGCTAACGGCCACCATGACCGTTATGTTTCGAAGTACGCACATAACCGCCTGCGAAAAATAACTGACGTTGACATGCACGTAGGCGACGATGACGAGACTAGCTATGACGAAAATGATAACGCTGACAAGACTAGTTGAATACTAAGTAGTCAACTTAACATTTAGAGTACCTAGCATAGTAAGAGTTTTCTTATAATCTGTAACGTTATAGGAAAAATAAAGCAACATGTTGAACAAACCTACTTTAAGGATTATTTTGATTAAAGGCTCGAAATGATTATCTTGATGGTGTTGTTTGTAACCGGATGGAGGTTACATGTGGAGGTGACCGGATAGAGGTTGCCTGTTGTGTTAGTGACCGGATGGAGGTCGATTGGTTTGATGCTTATAGCCGGATGGAGGTTATAAGTGTGATGATGAAGACCGGATGGAGGTCGATTGGTTTGATGCTTATGGCCGGATAGAGGCTATAATGTGTTATGATGAAGACCGGATGGAGGTCGATTGGTTTGATGCTTATGGCCGGATGGAGGCTATAATGTGTTATGATGAAGACCGGATGGAGGTCGATTGGTTTGATGCTTATAGCCGGATGGAGGTTATAAGTGTGATGATGAAGACCGGATGGAGGTCAGAGTATGAGCACTGCAATATTTTAATGAGTTTCCTATTATTTGAATGAGTTTGAGTGTTGTTCAACATGTCGGCTTTGAGAGATTGAGATTGTTGTGATTTTCTTCTAGATATGATTGATGATTTTGATCAGAGTACCTTTTATGCCCCACCACCTTGGGCCAGGATTGGCCGAACGACTAGAATGAGTACTGTTCGAGGATTTTCTTTCATTCCAGGTACTCCACACGAGGACGTGTGATCATCAGGACGGCCGTGTCGAAGCGTTGGCGCATATCAGTCGGTCTGCATCAGCGCCACCTATCTTTCACTGGAGGAACTATGTAGTTAGATTGAACAGCTTACGTTTGGGAACGTCAAGTATTAACTTGGGGATGGTTAGCGAGGAGTAATAGCAACACTGAGCGAATAGTCGAGTCAAATGTCGATCCGGAGGTATAATCGATTATTCGACATTGACAGGTACTGACGTTGACAGGTAAATTGGCTACCCGGAATGGTAGGTTCACGTGTCGGGTGACGGTTGATTTGGAGGGCACTTTGAATCGTTCCGTCGGTCCGAGCAGACGTTGGTCACTCCACGCTAAACTTCCCGCGTTCCTAAATTCTTAATCAAGCCATATCTCAGGCATCCTTGATTATTTTGTACTGAGTGTGTGTTACGAGTAATTAAAGGTGTTATCAAAGGTTTTTGTGAGTGTTATTTCCGATGTCGCGACCCACTGATATCGATCCTCCGTTATATACATTAAAATTGTGTGTAACTTGAGGCTTGGTTTCATCACAATCGGTTGACTATGTCGAAAGATATACTACATTCATTGACTGTTACGAAGTTCGCTGGGTCAGCTTCCTCTTCTTCTTCTTCTTCTTCTTCCTGCCCTTTCCCATATGGGGTCGGCGCAACACGTTTTTTTCTTCCATTCTGTCCTGTCACCCGTCAAACTATCACTCACTCCCTTTTCTTTCATATCACTCCTCACACAATCTATCCATCTTTTCTTCGGCCTTCCTCTTCCTCTCCATCCATCACATGACCATACCAAGACAACCGATTACCTTTCAACTTTTCAGTCACTGGCGCTACTTTCAAACTTCCTCTAATATACTCATTTCTCACTTTATCTATTCTCGTCACACCACACATCCATCTCAACATTCTCATCTCCGCTACATGCAATCTTTTTTCTTCCGTCTTTTTCACAGCCCAACATTCTAATCCATATGCAGAAGCTATGTAGTTGTAAAATATAACTATTTTGATTTAAACTACATAGTCACATCGAAAGCCAGACAAAAGCTTCGTAACGAACACTGAAATAGCGAATACTGCCGCGAGAATGGACTTTCAAACATAATACCTTGATTTTTATTCATTGTGATTCAGATGGTATGAAAAAAACAAAAATATTATGCGTTTTGTTTGAAATATTTTTGTTTGAAGTAATTTAGTGTGGTTTAAGTAATTATAGTAGGTTCTGATACTTTTTTTGGTCAGAAGTGGCTCATAATAATGTTTTTTTAAGATTTTTATCCATTTGTGTCTGTGTATTATCTACATTGTGCTCACATAATAGAAGCTACAAGAAATATTCTGCCGTGCTCAAGCTATAATGCCGTTATATGATAAAATCATATTTTGAGTTACGCACAAAAAGCAGCGTAGAATTATGTATAAATCAGGGGAACTTTACGACAATTTTATTATTTTGTCTGAGTTACAATTAATATTCGAAAAATACTGCTTAGAGAGATCGATATAGAATTTAAAGCGTCTAAAAACGAAAGCCCGCCAAATGTCAGATAACGGCACTTTAGCTTTACGACGGCAGTATTGTAACCAAACATTATATATAACACATAATATCATTTAAAAGAGTGTCCATGGAGTTTCTTGCACGTTCTTCTCCATAGAGATCTACGCTTTGGAACGTGCAATTTAGCTTCACTTTTCTTGGACTGACCGACATTTGACTATTCAAAAGTGCCTACATTTGGTCTATTTGAAATAAATGATTTTGAATTTGAATTTGTATAAAATAAAACATAGCAAGCTTAAGTTTTAAGCTAGAAACTACATTAAACCGAAGCATACGTATAACACGCCTGATTTGTGCGTAGAACGACGTGGTGTGGATATATTGTAAGCCCTACAAGTCTATTTTCCATATAAAATGTATAGAGATCGACGCGCCGTGTGTGTCACACGTGTGCGCAGTGTAGTTCTACCTTTAACCTTATTTTAGAGACGTCTGTAGTACTAACTATTACAGGTGAATTAAAAAGACAATGTATTTTTCATTACTCATACTCTAAAAGTAGGTCTGAAGTTGCCTGAGGAGCGGGCTGAAAAGTATCACACTTTTCAACCCTAGGGAGTTTTACTTTCAACTAACAGCTGTCAAATTATTTAAAAAAAAAAACTAGTTCTATCTTCTTATATTCGTAATGAAAAGCACAATGCTTCGACCCGTTTTGGAACCATATCTCATCACCTATTCTTTAACTCTTAAATGTACACAAGGACATAACATGACATCCTTACTAATATTATAATAGCGAATGTGAGTTTGTTTGTTTGTATGTTACGTCTTTACGCCTCAATGGCAAAACCGATAATGAAATTTGGTACACGGATAAACCATGTCCTGGAATAGGACATAGGATACTTTTTATCCCGGAAGTATATTCCCTTGGGAAAATTTTCTGCTATCACGCAGGCGAAGCCACTGGGAGCAGCTAGTACAAATATAAAATAACCTTTGGCTTCAATCAGTATGATGAGCAATGAAATTATATTGTGGTTCATGAATCGCCGGTCAACTCCAACGTAAACTAATCAATAGATTGCCAAGAGCTTTACGTTGCAATGCTGAAAGCCACAGGCGCTGGCTTTGTGGTATTTAATTCAGTAACATTGCATTTTATTTGCAGTGAAGTATTTTATTGTATGAAATATATTTTTTTTTTATTCTGTTATTATTATGTTATTATTTATTGTATTTGAAGCTTCGTAAAACTTTTTATTAAGAAACACATTTGAAAAAGAATGTAGATTCAATAGTTTTTAACTTACCTTTTAATTATGATAAGTTATTTCGTGAATTGGTTGAAATCCACCATTAATCAAAATAAGAAACTCACAAATGACTTGGATGTATTATTAACTAGCTGCTCCCAGCGGCTTCGCCCGCGTGATAGCAGAAAATTATCCCAAGGGAACATACTTCCGAGATAAAAAGTATCCTATGTCCTATTCCAGGACATGGTCTATTCGTGTACCAAGTTTCATCAAAATTGGTTTTGCCATTTAGGCGTGAAGACGTAACCAACAAACAAACTCACTTTCGCTTTAATAATAAATTAGTAAGGATTACATAGTGTTGCAGGTTTTTTTTAAATTTTCAACTTTCATTTGATTTTGCGTGGCATTAGAAAGCCTCCCACAAGGTGGACTGATGACATGTTCAGAGTCTTTAAAATCCGATGGATGCGAGACGCACAGGACTGGTGGTTGTGGCGACGCTTGGGGAAGGCCTATGTCCAACAGCGGACGTTTTTAGGTTGAAATGATGTTGATGATTTGACTTTGCTCCAA
Source organism: Mythimna lalbum (assembly GCA_949319445.1). Lineage (NCBI taxonomy): Eukaryota > Metazoa > Arthropoda > Insecta > Lepidoptera > Noctuidae > Mythimna > Mythimna lalbum. The sequence continues at coordinate 3,226,712 of OX439345.1, read as the reverse complement.
TTTCTAAAAAAACAAAAAAAAAACATCATAAGCGGTTAATATTTAGAGGTTACACAAGCAACACAAAAACATGAAACACTAAATATACACAAAGAAAGTCTAAGCGCGCCATTAATATGTAACATTGCTGTCAACAAACCTCCAGGCGCTGCAGTGCCGTGATGCATCACGTTGCAGTACAATTTACATCAGGCGCTTTCATCTATATCGAGTGCTCTTGCCTCGGACTCCGACAGAATCGAGATATCGTATCGGGACTGTACTAATTGGAAATGTAAAAAAATAAAAAAAGGTGGCGTTGCCGATCGCACAAAGGCTATGACGGCAGGTGAAGGGAAGGGAAATAAAACTCTTTGGCAAATATTCCAGAATGCAAGAGTGACACTTCTAAAATGGCGACCGTTGAAAATTGTGTAGTCTTTTACCAACATTACATAGTTTTGCGATCCCACCTGCTGTTAAGCAGGTTTTGAGGCATGTGATGCAATCGTTGGTGGTGAATTGCACTAGTTTATTAAGAGCCTATTCACTCGATTCTTGAAACAGCTAAATATTAATCAGCCAGGAAAACCAAAGCAGGCAAATAGTTTTTATTTTAAATTTTAATAATAGTAGTATTTCGTTATCTACTCTTTTACTATGCTTTAAACCAAACTCAGATATAACAACTCGAGAAACTTTGTCTCCCGAAGATTGCCGACAATTTACGAAGTTCCTAATTACGCGATCAGCTCGAGTGTTAATAGATAAAAGTTCACCAACTCTTACAAAGTCACTGAAGGGGATGGTTGATCCCTAATTTGTGTAGAAGGATGATCTTCGGCCATGAAACGATGTGGAAAAAATTAAAGGCTAAAAATTTAGGGAGGATAATTCATTGCTAAAATAGAAGAGGTATTTTCTTTCCTAATTTAAGAGTATGTATGATAAAATATTTATTTATATTATCACTACATAGTATAAACAAAGTCGCTTTTTCTGTCCCTATATCCCTATGTACGCTTAAATCTTTAAAACTACGCAACGGATTTTGATGCGGTTTTTTTTAATAGATAAAGTGATTCTTGTGAAGTTTATATGTATAATATTGCACCTGAGCGAAGCCGGGGCGGGTCGCTAGTATGCTTATAAACATCAAAACTAATAAATATTGACGACTTAATAAGTACAAAATAAAAATAATAGATAATATTACTTACAAACGGGCAGGTAGAAAAAGAAATTATTGGACATAAAAAAATTCATCCACATCCATATCAATGAGAAAGTGTACCTATTTATAAATCTACTGATCTAGTGGAATAGGCATTATTCGTATAAAATAATAAAGCCTTCCCACAAAAATATAGAGCTGTCATTTACGATCTTTTTCCTGCAAAAGGCTAGATCTGTCATGTTCTCTTTAAGCACAAAATAGATAGCTTTCAGGTGGAGGGGGATTTTAAGTATATACTGGACAGGCTTCTACATTACCTTTTAAAATGTTTTATCTATATCTTCTTCTGTATGTTTCAAAAACTTCAAAGAGCAATTATCTTGTAAAAATTGAGCCTTTTTATAAGAATACTCTCTGAATACTAAACGTGACATAAGTTAGAACCTAAAATTCTACAACTTTTTCACAAAAAAAGAAATGCTCAATTTGATGTCTAAGAAATTTTTTAAAAAGCCCTTCTATATCTATCAGTTCTTTTCGCTCAAGGAATAGATAACATTAATATTATTTCATCTCAAAATGTTAAAAGAATCGACTTGGTCTACCGATTTCATTTATTTGAACAATAAGAAATTTATAAAGCTAGAATTTGATGGCTTGTAGTCCACAGAAATGCTAACAATATACAAAATTAATGTGAGCGTGTGCAGATACAATACAAGATCATAATTACAAAACTATTACAGTCTAAAACAGAAAATGTAATCAATTGATATGTATCACGGTACGTGTGTGTGTATTTATGTATGCAATGTGTGTAATGTAATGTAATGTAATGTGTGTATCAGAGTGATGAATTGCTACGCAAGTTTTTCTTTTTAATCCTACAGTATTGATTTGCCACTAGGAAACGCTTTTTAGGGTTTCTTTATAGGGTGATATGGGACTCTATTACTAAGACTTCGCTGTCGTCTATCTGTCTGTCTGTCCGTCTGCCACCAAGCTGTACCTATCTCCTGAACCGTGATAGCTAGACGGTTGATATTTTCACAAACACAAACAACAAATACTAAGCACAGATCAACAACATAGCGATAGCGGTCAAGCGCGAACCTATCAACAATAAAAAAACAAGAAATACTAAAAACACAATAAAATAAATATTTAAGTGGGGCTCCCATACAATCGCTGATGCTGAAAATCAGCGTTGTGGCTCTGTCCTGCACGAGCCCCAGCATTATGCTGAGCACTGGCCGTTTTGCGCTGATGTGACGCATATGCTATCTAGCTGATAGTTTTAAATACGATATTGTTACTTGTTACATTAATTTATTTTTAGGATATGCGTCATTTTGGACGCAAATAAACTCTTTTTTCTTTCTTTCTAATCCCAATCTTAATTTTTTATCGTTTTTTGCTACGGACTTTTAGGGCGGCAGTCCGAGTCGCACTTGGCCAGTTTTTTTTTTTATAAAATAGTCCAAAATGTAAAGTAATGAATTCTATTTCAGGTAATACCTAAAGGTACATAAAAGATCTATCCCAAACAAATATTTACAAAGACCTTAACGCTAAAGATTTTACTTTGCCTCGGTATAATAGACAAATCCTTTCTAAATTGAATCGCGGGGACGCAGCCGCCTCGGTACACAGTACTCTAGCTAAATTGAAAATAGGATGCTGGTTAGAAGTAAAATGTTCCGAGTCTTGTACGAAATACATTTAAAGAACAGGTATATTATAAGTAAACTTCTAAAAAAAAAAAAAGAAAGAAAGAAAAGATGTTTATTTGGCACACAATGAAAAAACAATTGGTGAAAAACTTAAAGGTATAAAATAAAAACATTAACAATATGTCTTACGGCAGTGCCAAATAGGTTCAGTTCAGCGTAATGCCAGACAATAGAATACAAGAAAAAAACATAATAATCAATTTAAGTCAAGGGTGAATAGGTTACTTCTAGGCAAGCGTGTTCCATCGTCAACCACATCATCGCTTACCATCAGGCGAGATTGTGGTCAAACGTAAGCCTATTAATAATAGAAAAACAAAATGAAATGTGTTGTTTACAAAACCCACGGGACATTATTGTAGCAAATAACTGTACAAATAATATATTTTTCTAGCAAAAACAGTCCTTATCTGTGAGTGCAGAAATATATAAATCCCTGCGGTAACAAGAAGCATTAATTGGAAGAGCTTTGAGATTTGTTTGCTGCAAGTAAATAGCTTGCACAGAACGAAGCAGCTGCTAATAACTTGCAGACATTACGCTATCAGTTAGAACGCTTGCAGCTCGCAAACTCAGTTTTTTGCTTGCTTTTTAACAATTTGTTTCGACAATATTTATTGCTACCATTTAGAAAGGAAGGTTCTTTCTATTTTTTATTTTTATAAAACTCTTGGTTTCTGTTAGCGGCTTCGCCCGTGTTTAAGTATAAACAAAAAAAAAATCTTTTCTTGTCCCAATATAAGGTCTATCCATATGCCAAATTTTATCTAAATTCGTTCGTTATACTAAACACAGCTGCCAACAGCTTCGTCGGCATGACAGTAGAAAATCATACCAAGGTTAAATACTACTGGGATAAAAATTATCCTATGTGCTGTACCTACTTCCCGTTGACCTAGAATCCTGTTTGGCATGAAGAAAAGTCTTATAGCACACGTATAGGAAAAAAATCTAAAAATTGTTTTGTAGTTCCGTCACAAAAAAAAAATGCTATTCGGAAAAATCTTCGTAACTGAATTCAGGGAATTGAATTTTACATAGGTTAGTTTGAACGGAACCCTCAGTGTGCGAGTCCAACTAGCACTCGCCTGTTTTTTTTTTTATTAACAATGATTAATTAATACTATTCGTAAATATAAAAATTTTGGTATTAACTGCTACAACAAAAGTCTTTGAGCTAAGATTGCAAAAGTCACTGTGCACTGTGCATTCATTTGCAACTTCAGGAGCTGAAATTTTTGACAAAATGCTATCAATAGCTACATAAACACTCGAGTGCTACGCTCGTAGTCCTGAGAACGACTACGAGCGTAGCACTGCAACATATGTGCTACGATCTACGCATGACGTCTACGTCACACTAGAAGAAGCTCCGCTTACTCACTGTCCCTCGCCGATCGTTTCATGCTTGACGATTAAATTCCTTTCAGAACTTCGGAATTGGAACTGGAATGCAAAGGATAACTTAAGAGGCATCATTTCTACTCGCTTATTGTCAACATCGAGTATGGTTTATGAGCTTGTTACTTCATCTAACGCAATCCGACACGATTTTTGATGAAGAGCTCTTTTTTCGCGTAAAAACAGTAATAACGCCTGAAAACTTTGTTAGCATTCGATAATTCCGTGATTTACTCGAATATTTCACAAAACGTGTTCCAGGATAATGTTTTTTTTTAACTCTTTTAAAAGTTTTTAAAAATACATGTCGTCATTCGGAATCTTTATTTTTACAAGGCTCCTATTGTTATTTTACTTTTTAATTTTTTGAGTATGTTATGAAGGGTCAGATTTCATGCAAAATAGCAGATTTTCAGAAGTTTGTACTGGTTTAGTCTTACACAAATTTATAAGTTGATTGAACAATAGATGTCTAGATAATATCCACTAGATATCTCTTTCCAAAATATCTAATGAAAAATGTGTAACAGCGTCATAATCGCGTAAGAGCGGTTGTATGAAGAACGATAGTCAGTATTTCTTTTTTCATGGGACATCATCTAATTACTTCTTCCTCTGGATGGAGTGGGAGGAACTGGTAGACACTTACTGACTAAAACCCATAGTTACCCTTTATTGCGAGGGCTGCGATCACAACTTCAAAAAATTCGTAGTCAAGGCCGACGTCTAGCAGGCGTCGGCCTTGACTGGTTCTATCAGTTTTGATGAAATCTCTTGGAGACTCGCGTAAAACACAACGTGCCATCGACTTAGGGTCCTTGCTGGACAGCCGGATGGCAAGCTAATCGTGACTCGCCGTCTGCAAACCCGTACCTACGGTGCGACTTCCGACGCTGGGAGTGTCTCCTGCGGGAAGTAAGACGTGAGTGTGGTTTGGCACTCCCTATCACTCTACCAAGAGCAGAAGATGTTAATTGATGAATTTTTAAATTAAAAAAAATTGGTTCATCACTCAACTGTAGTACCTAATAGTACCAGTGTCCAAAAGTGAATCAAGTATGTGATAACAAGCACCAGAATACAACATGGTTGCTAAGCGATAAAAATAGATATAAAGATGTCACTTCACAAGGACTATTACGAAACTGACTTCGCCCATTTTATTCCTTCAAAAACCCCACATTAGAATATCCTCACAGACTATTTATAATGACAAAGTGAGAAATCTATTAATAGAATGAGTGCCGAACATCCGAATCTTCGGATAACGAGTGGAATGTGTAAATATCGCGGGTTTTCGCTATCTATTGAATTTCTTTTTAGCTTTAGGGTTCTATCGTGACGTCGTTAGGGCTGGCAAGGGGTGTTTGGTGGGAAAATAAAAAATCGGAATAAATAAAAATCAAAATATTAATTGGCTTTTGCCCGCGACTTCACCCACGTTCATAAAATATGGCATAGGTCACTCAAAAATTAAGCAGCGATAGAACTATCGCTAAAAAAAAGTATCAATAGGACAGTACTTTCAGAAATTACCTCCTACAAACAAAAAAAAAAAACATAAAAACAATCTACCTCCTTCTAATATTATTGACGTGATCTACTTAGGAAAGTACTTAAGTACATGATATAAAATAATATGTAAGCCTAGAGACTGGAGAGACGTCACGGCATCCTCACCCTCCGCATGACGCAGGTCCTCACCAAGCATGGTAGGTTCCTGTACTTGATTCGTTGACCGAAAGACTCGGTGGACATTTTTACCCGCTTGGGCGGAGCACCACCTTGACCCCGTGCGTCCCTACGGGATTGTTAGCAGCGACCTCTTGCGCTGGGCCTTGGTACAGGCCACGGCCCTGAGCATGGAATCGAAAGGGATATGCTCGAAGTCTCCTTGCATGATCGCCTAAGGAATGAAGATATACGCAGGTTTCGTCAATCGTTAAACTAAAGTAGCAGTGGGCAGGGCACATTGCTCGCAGAACAGATGGTCGTTGGAGCCAAAAGGATCTGGAGTAGATAGAAGTCTTCCCACAGGGTGGACCAATGACTTGGTGAGGGTCGCAGGAATCTGAAGGATGTAAGACGCACAGGACCGTTCTTTGTGGCGATACTTAGGGGACTACGGCTTTTCTTTTTGTTCTGATCTTGTTTCTCTAGAAACCTTGTTTATTTCAGCATCCTGAAAATCTTGTTCAGACTTTTTCAGCGTCAGTTTTTTATTTGTCGTAGTCGGATTTTAGTTTTGTTTTTATTGTCCTAAAATATTTATTTTTTATTTGAATATAAAAAATAACCTATTTTTAAAATAACTAAAATCGATTGAGTAAGCCATTCTAAACATACACCTTCCAGCGCGCACTGTTGCCGCGCGCCTCAAGGAGTTGTCAGCAACAGCAGGAACCCAGCTGGGTCGAAGCATACTGGGGCCAGGGTTAGCTTCGAAACAAAGCTCGGCCCCGGTATGAAGGCACGAAAGAACAGGGTGGGTTTTTTGTCAGTAAAAGTCTGACACTATCTCCCGCTCCGCTCAAGAGCAGGGGATGATGGATGATTTTCCCACCATAAAAAAAAACATACTACATTCAGAATGTACGTTTATCATGTTCCATGTTGTATGTTTTTGTTTGTGGGTGCAAAAATTTGTTAAGCTTGTACAACTTCAGACTAGCAAATTATAATACGCTGCGTACTTTGAACTTTAGAAGATACATTGAACTTTAATTAAACAAACAATAAAGTGTGATCTTTAGAGAAAGTTCAGATAAAAAATGTTATTTTGTTGTCCTAGCGGGAAATGTGATGCAAATACAAGGTGTAAGGGACAGCCCTCCGCAAACTTTAAGGGCTTGCTCAGTAGACGAAACTAAACAACCTTCCACAAGACTTTTGTTCAGGAAACAAAAAAAAAATCAACCTCGCCATACAATAGTACATTGTTAGTTACACTAGGGGTGAAAGTTACTTATTTCGTCCCGAAAATGAGTTGGCGGCCGAGCGTAGCGAGGTCGCTAATTCGAGGGACTAAATAAGTAACTTTAACCCCGAAGTAAGCACTGTGCTTTTCATTACGAATACAAGAAGATAGACCTAGTTATTTTTTTTAATAATTTGACAGCTGTTAGTTGAAAGTAAAACTATAGGACCCCTAGGGATGAAAACTGTGATACTTTTCAGCCCACTCTTCAGGCAACTTCAGACCTACTTTCAGAGTATGAGTAATGAAAAATTATAAACTTATTTGGACAATTTGTATGACGACGCGGTTTTTTTTGTCTCCTGAAAACAAAATAAAATTGTGGACGGTTGTTCAGTTTCGTCTACCGAGCAAGCCCTTAAAAGCGGAGGGCTGTCCCTTACACTTTGTATAACGGGCAAATTGGGTAGGTAAACAATCTGTATACTTTCGCTTGATAGCACATAGTTACAATATCGTCAATCAATATCAATTGAAGCTAACAAATATTTAAATAGCGTAAGCAGCTCTGATGGTAAGCAATGATGCAATGTCTGATGGTTCGGCATTAGTTTATTAAGAACCTGTTCACTCTAGCCTTGAAGACACCCAAATTATAATCGGCGGGAAGACTGCAGCAGGCAAATTGTTCAAAAAAAGATGTGCTTCCAAATTTTTGGATGGTAGTGTACGTATGTACCCACCTTACATTGTCTCTCAAAGGTAATTTTATACGTTACGAAGTTTCACGTTATTTGCGCTAAAGTAAAGCCTTATTTACGTTCAATTACAGGAGGACCTTGTACGGGGTTTTACTGCAAAGGTGTTTTTTGAAGATTATCTGAGATGACTTTACCTATCTCTTGGATTTTCTCTAATATAAAGTACACATTTTTTTTTTCGAGCCTGTGGTGTCCTACAACAGGGTTAAAGATTCACTTCCTTAAAAATGCTTAAAGAGAAAAATTGCCAAAAGAGTTTTGTAATGAAAGCACTCTTCTCTATCCTTAGCCACTTCTGGCCAATCCAATAGGTAGGAGTCTAACTCATCACACTGTCTCCATAAACCCTATGGCTAAGCGCGCACCGCGATAAAAAATCGTTGCGATTTTTTTAATGCAAAATAAAATCGCAAACTACAATATTTCATACACGCACAATTTATTTTTGCAATGCGCGGATTGTAGTGTATTTCTGTGGTTCACAGATTTGCGATATTTTTGCGCAACGATTTTTTATCGTAGTGCGCGCTCGCCCTATGAGTATTACTTAGTGATACTTATACAGGGTGTAAGGGACAGCCCTCCACAAACTTTAAAGCATTGCTCAGAAGACGAAACTGAACAAAGTTCCACAAGATGTATTTCAGGAAACGAAAAAAAATATCAGCCTCACCATACAAAATTAAAAACTCCATTGGACAGTTTCTATGGAGAGGTTGTTTTTTTTTTCGTTTCCTGAGAAAAGTTCTTGTGGAAGGTTGTTCAGTTTCGTCTACTAAGCAAGCCCTTTAAGTTTGTGGAGGGCTGTCCTTTACACACTGTATACTAAGGAAGGTCTTCTTCTTAGTCGTCGTTGTCGTCGAGTTGCTGGCCTGTCGGTTTTCTATCGTCTACATTTCGGGGAGTCAATCTAATTCCGCCAAAGCCGTTCCGTCATCGGACCACAAGACGTACGGCGTGGCGCCAACGGTTCATGGTAGACATTCCAACCATACGCACAAAGCGTTTTGGGTACACATTTATTGTGCGTACAGCCAAGGAGTGGAGTTCCCTGCCGGAGTCTGTGTTTCCTGATAGCTACAACTTAGGGGTCTTTAAGTCAAGAGTGAATAGGTTTACTTCTAGGCAAGCGTGTTCCATCGTCGACCATATCGTCGCTTAACATCAGGTGAGATGGTGGTCAAACGCAAGCCTATCAACAATAAAAAATAAAAAATAAAAGTCGGGCATTCTTTTCAGAGTGGTCGTGGCAGCCCTGCAAAGTCAAACTGTGGCAGGCACTTCACTATGTGTGTCAATTTAAAGCTTCAGTAAGTAACATATGGGTGGGATCTACTTGCGTCATCGATAAATTGTTAAAATCATAAAGTGTAGCACCATAATTTGACTGGCCGGTTGGTCTAGTGGTTAGTGACCCTGCTATGCCGGAGAACGTGGGTTCGATTCCCACCCAAGACAAATGTTTATGTGATGAGCATGGGACTAGACGGCGTTGTGTGATATTATTATTATAATTTGATCAGGGTTTCTTTTTCTAACCTTCATCGTTATCATTTCAGCTGGTAGATGTCCTCTGCTGGACATGACTGGTTCTCTGCTTCTCGCATCCATCGGATTCCCGCAATCCTCACTAGGTCACGGGGTCAACGGGAAGTACCCTATGAATTTTAATTTGCTCGAGTGTCGAAATTGTTTACAGCTTCAAGGGTCTGTAGACCTGAGTAAATGGTTTTAATTTCAACTTGATATCTTCATGTGTTCTTGAGATAAAACATCCTGACAGACAGACAAACAGACGGACAGACGGACGGATGGACAACAAACTGACCCGGAACCCCAAAAAAGAATCAAACCAGAACATTTAAACTAGTACAGACGGATCAATTGAGAAAAAGCACTATTCTAGCAAAAACAACGACGATGGTAAGAGCAAATTCTGGATTGCGATTGCAAGACAATTTACCATTAGAGATACCTCAGAACAGGATTACACAGTCCGAGATTCTAGAGTTCTAATCATTTGTTAGTATACTATATTGTCAAATGAATATTTGCAATAAATTATTATCTAATCTTTAGAACGTGGCAACGTTTTTATTCCGGTATTAGGTTCAAGTGGGAGGATTTCCGATTTGAACGCAGGCGATACTGCTGCCGGGGTGATTAAAGGAAGTTGATAATGTATATAAACCTAAGTGTCCATAAAAAACATTTTAAAAGAGTTTTATCATTTTTGCTTCTGGAGATAACATAGACCAATACAAGGAGGTACTCGGAGCAAAATGTGCAAATGTCCGCAGCATCCCGCGCTCGAGTCCCGAGGTAACTACTTTATATTCACAAATAAAAAACAACTGTATACTATCATTAGTTACCGCATTTTTCGTTTTAATTTAATTTGTCGAATGGATACGGTTTACTAATGAAAGGAGGGTTGATACTTGATAAGAGACATTTTTCGTCAATCACACACTCAAAAAAAAATGTGATGGGAGATGTCTTTTAGATGATATTCCCAACTAAAATAAACTACAAATGCATTTTAAAATAGCCGGAATCGGAAAAAATATATTTTATAACATTTTTCGGGTCTTACTTATTCACTCTTGATTTAAGACCCACTCAAAAAAAAATTTCTAATTTTAGCGGAAACATTTTATTTGCGACCTTTCTTTAGCAAACTTTCTGCATTCCCTAAGAAACACAGGTAGGTACTAACTTCAGCACTCGTCCCGAACAGCAGCACGTAATAAACACGTCTAGTGATACGAGTTAGTTCCTGCACTCGCCACTCTATATTTATAGAGGGCGCTGGGGAGCAGCGAGCTGAAATATTGTACTTTCGAATCGGAAAATATTATTACGTGTGTGTGACTTTACGGATATAGTTACATAATACTGTGTTCTAAGAAAACTCAAAGAGTAACCATGGAGTTTCTCACCAGTTCTTCTACATAGGAAACGACCAATTTGGAACCGTGCACTTGCTTCTGACATTTTATAAGTGCCCATGTAGGCCTATGTGAAATAATAGTACATTGTTACACTAGGGGTGAAAGTTACTTATTTCGTCCCGAGAAAGAGTTGAGATTTTGAGATTAGGAGATAATTCGAGGGACTAAATAAGTAACTTTAACCCCGAGGTAAGCACTGTGCTTTTCATTACGAATACAAGAAGATAGACCTAGTTTTTTTTTTAATAGTTTGACAGCTGTTAGTTGAAAATAAAACTCCCTAGGGATGAAAAGTGTGATACTTTTCAGCCCGCTCCTCAGGCAACTTCAGACCTACTTTCAGAGTATAAGTAATGAAAAAGTATTTTGAATTTAGAAATAAGGATAAGTGGATGGGATGGATACTGGGAAATTATCCACCATCCACAAAGGATTTTCTCCAATTTTCTTAATAACTACGGTGCTGTTGTTCAACACGCGCCTCAAAGAGATGTCAGCAAACTGAAGGGGCCTAGCAGAACCGATGCCCGGTAGAGCCACGGGGAATTTTAGGCAAGAAAATTGAGGCCTCATAACTAGGGCTACTAAAAGTTACAGATGTAGTTTTGGTCAGTAAAAGTCTGACACGCCCAGTCGCTTCGACCTTTTTTTTGGTGGGAAAAATCATCCAATGACAAAAACCGCCCTTGGGTGGAGCGGAAGATAGTGTCAGACTCTTACTGACTAAAAACCCACCCCGTTCCTTCTAGCCTTCAATACATGGGCTCGAGTTTCCTTTCGGATACCCCTGGCCCCAATAGGCTTCGACCTAGCTGGGCCCCTCCAGTTGCTGACAACTCCTTGAGGCGCGCGGAAACAGTGCACGCTGTCGACGTCTTGGGCTCGGTCCTGACAGTTACCGGACGGTCGGACAGCGAGCTACCCATGGCTCGCCGCAGTCGCTTCGACCTGGAGTGGGAGAAGTCATTGGATTATTTCCCAGGTCAAAATAAACTTGGTTAATGAAAAACTTGTGCAGATTTTAAACAAGAATTAAAATTGACAATCTCATAGAATATTCGTAAAAAATATGTATTATGTAAATAAATATTGCATCACTGCTTACCATCAGGTGGGATCGCAGTCAAGAACTAGTTTATATCAATTAACCACCTCCTGCCGGAGTCTATGTTTCCTGATAGCTACAACTTAGGGGTCTTTAAGTCGAGAGTGAATAGGTTACTTCTAGGCAAGCGTGTTCCATTGTCGACCACATCATCGCTTACCATCAGGTGAGATGGTGGTCAAACGCAAGCCTACCTAATAATAAAAATAAAAATAAACATATACGAATACAGGTGTCCGTACTAGTTTCAGTATATGCTATTAAACGGCATCACGAAACACGTCAACAGATTTCAGTTAGTTCTCGCGCTCGCCGCTCTATATTTATAGAGGGCGCTGGGGAGTAGCGAGCTGAAATATTACACTTTTCTCATTACGTTGGAAACTGTAGTGGAATTGGAAAATATTTTCTGCGCGGATTTTAATTTAAGTAATTATTAATTTTTCTGTTTGGTCAGGTAGTCGTTAATATTAGTTATACATTTTTCAGATCACCTGGCGCTGGCCAGCGGTTCCACAAAAGTAAATAAATTACACATGGTAAAAGTACTGCCGAGATAAAAAGTATCTCTGTAACCTCCTGTTCTTATTTATTTATTTTATTTATTTTATTCTTCATGCACAAAAGAGTACAAAGGCGGACTTAATGCCTTAAGGCATTCTCTACCAGTCAACCTTTGGGTGATGCAGAGACAAATAAATCGTGGTAGGTGCAATATTATCCGTTACATATTAATACAATTCTTCATATAAATACATCTTATCCAGGTATGGACATATAGGACGGGCCCAGCTTAGTCAAAGCTTACTGGGGCCAGGGTTATCTGAAAGGAACTCGCGCCCAGGTATGAACGCTAAAAGGAACGGGGTGGGTTTTTAGTCAGTAAGAGTCTGACACTATCTCCCGCTCCACCCAAGAGCGGGGGTTGTCATTGGATGATTTTTGCCCACCGAAAAAAAAGGGCTGGACATATAATAATTAATATTTTAATTAATAAGCAAAACTGCTTCGTCTTTTATACCCCGTACATCAAAGGACTGGAACAATTTGCCTGCTGCAGTCTTTCCATCCGATTATAATTTGGGTGTCTTCAAGGCTAGAGTGAATAGACTGTATAAACCAGTGCGCATCACTATCAACAATTACATCACTGCAACACATAACATTAGGTGGAATCGCAGTCACGCACTCATCATCATCATAATCAGCCTTTTTCATGTACCGACAGCTGGGACTCAGGCCTCCTCTCTAGGAGAGGGAATGGGCCGTAATCCACCACGCGGGCCCAGTCACTAGTAGTAATCGCACGCACTAGTATTAATAAAAAAAAAAAACTATACAAAAATACAAATGAATGTATTTAAGATTATCAGTTTTTTTGCACTCAACACACTTAAAAGATAAAATGACAAGATTACGCTAATGTTCTGCTAACAAGAAAACAAAACAAACCCAATAATTGTTTGTCACACTATCAACACGAAAGATTGTTCGCAAAAAACTTAAGTAATTATGTTAATAAGACCATTGAGCGAATAGAATCTTAATTTGCTAATGGACTTCGTTCATTCACCCACGTCAAACATAAATACTGACCTGGGAGTTGTTCGAGTGAAGTTTGTAGCTATTTTATTAGATACTAGCTTTTGCCCGCGGCTTCACCCGCGTACATAATCCCAGGATAAAAAGTATCCTATGTGTTATTCTGGGATATGGCCTACTCGTTTACCAAGTTTCATCGAGATCCGTTCAGTAGTTTTTGTGTGAAAGAGTAACAAACATCCATACATCCATACATACAAACTTTCGCATTTATAATATTAGTAGGAAGTAGGATTAGTAGGATTGATTCCTGAATGATAAATGTTAAATGACATTTATTTTGCAAATAGGTTTTAAAAGCACTTTTACACGTAAATTTTTTGTCAGTTTAAACTAGATGATATAGACACGTGAATAGTTGACTGCACTGAGAAGAAACACCGAAACAAAGTCAGGATGCTTGGGGCTCAGGAGGCTTGCGTTCGACCGTCCGGTAAATATTCGGAGCACACCCAAGTCGACGAAGTGCGACTCAAGGAATTGTCAGCAACCGTAGGGGTCCAGTTGGGTCGAAGGCTGGCCAGGGTCTGTTTGCGCAAGATAGGCTCGTCCCCGGTATCAAAGGCAAGAAGGAACGGGGTGGGTTTTTAGTCAATAAGAGTCTGACTCTATCTCCCACTCCGCTCAAGGGTGGGGGGATGTCATCTGAATGATCATCATCTTCCTGCCTTTGTCCCGTTTTTTTCTTCCATTCTGTCCTGTCACTCGTCATGCTATCACTAACTCCCTTTTCTTTCATATCACTTCTCACACAATCCATCCATCTTTTCTTTGGCCTCCCACTCCCCCTCCATCCATCCACATGTAAACTCATAACTTTTTTAGCAACAAGCGATTCGTCCCTCCTTTTCACATGGCCATACCAAGACAAACAATTCCTTTGAACTTTTCAGTCACTGGCGCCACTTTCAAACTTTCCCTAATATACTCGTTTCTCACTTTATCCACTCTCGTCACACCACACATCCATCTTAACATTCTCATCTCAGACGTCGGATGTCATCTAGATGATATTTTTATGTAAAATTGCTGTAACATCTTGTGTGGAATCTTTGAAACAAGCCCGATTGCGCAAAATTGCTGATAAAACATGTTATGTAGTAGACCGAAGCTTGCCGTGAAGGATGACTCAATATATTTACTGCCAAATATTGCGAAAACATTAGATTGCCTTACATCCGCATTCTTTACTCGGTGTGATAATAAAATAAAGTAATTTTTTTTAACATTTGACAAAGAAGCAGGTCATTTGAAATATTATCTGGTAGGTAACTCATACTATTGACAGTTATGGGATAGATACAAAAAAAAAAACTTTAAATTTCGTCGTCGCTTTCACGTTAACTAGTATCATTATACACCTGCTAGCAATCAAATTGATTAGCAACTAAGTACTTAGCTTTGATTACAACTAATGAATGAATCAAACTCCTTTGAAGCAGATGGTACCAATTTCAATATTCAGATAGATAAGTGACAAGATATTAATTGAAAATCTAACTTTGATACAATATTGATATCAATTGTAATTAAAATATATTAATTACTCAGTATTGGTGAAATATCAATAAGCACTGCTAAGGTAACTTTGATAAGTTTCAAAACGGTGTCTGTATGGTTAGCTAACACGTTGAGGACTTATTGAAAAAGCGGCCTTTTTAGCCGAAAACAGTGGACCGAAGTTTTGCATTGTTATACTTGAATTTTTAATGTATCCAGCATTTCGACTTAAATATGATCTGCCATTATTTAAAAAAAAATTGTTAGGTATTTTGTGTTTCTTTACTTATTCTTATGATGAAAAAATTTCATTCATTGCCTAATAAACAACATTATTGCGTTACCAATAAACCAAAAAAAATATTATAATGTAGGTATTTAGTATGAAAAATCAACAAGAGCCTTAAATTCATTTCGTATTAAGGTTATAGATGGGACCTATTCGCTTATTTCCTCAAATAATCGTGCGAGATTGAGTCTATATGAAATAATATTGACTTATTTACTATTAAACAATAGTCGTACAATTGTTTACCATTAAGTTTGCATATAAATATCTTATGAGTTGCAGTGTACACGGTAGCGCGGCTCGGAAGCATGCTATCTGGCCGCGACACCGATTTCGTTAAATATCTCGCAAATCTTTCAAGAACTATTTTTAATTTATTTGGTACAATAATGAACGTATTATGTACATTTATTCTTATTCACTCCGATTTAAAATGCGACTGTGGTGCAGCCAGAAAGTACCACGCAAAGCTTGAACTAACCTAATTTTCCCTACAACAAAAAGCTGCGAAAAATACTGACAAAAATCCAATAATAGTACAATATTGATACAAGTAGAGAAAATTTGTCATTGCAACCGAAGCAGGATTCACCCGTACCGTAGGAGAGTGTATAATGAAGCCAAGTGCTGTAATTTTTCAAGGTGTATTGAAAAACCTATATCCGCTATTCTAGAAGCCACACAAAGACTGACACGACAATTAACAAAATGTTCTCAACTTCTATTTGACATAGCTTTACTTTTAAACCAGTAATAAAATACCCAAAGGGCCTAATGGACCGTGTTGTTTGGAAAAAAGCTATGAAGTAATGACGCCGATAGCAACAAGAAATTAAAAAAAAAGTTTATTGGTTCAATTAAAATTAAAATATTTTTTAATGTAACGACTGTTTCTTAATTAACTATTTACTGAATCATCATCTTTTCAGCCAAAGGACGTCCATTGCTGGACACAGGCCTACCCAAATGCGTCGCCACAACAGCCGGTCATGTGCGTCTCACATCCATCGGATTCTCACACCCCTCACCAGGTCGTCCACCTTGTGGGAGGCCGTCTAACACTATGTCTTCCGGTGCACGGTCACAACTCCAAACCTTTTCAGGCCCATCGACTATCTGTTCTGTGAGCAATATTTTTGTGAGAGATTGGGCACTAATCTACACTAATACACACCACTAAATTTTGATCGTTTCGGAGAGTCAATCCAGTACATAGAAAACTATCGATTTGTAACCTTCAAAAGCTTCCATTAATCCTACTTCCTACTAATATTATAAATGCGAAAGTTTGTATGTATGGATGGATGTATGGATGGATGTATGGATGGATGTATGGATGGATGTATGGATGGATGTATGGATGGATGTATGGATGGATGTATGGATGGATGTATGGATGGATGTATGGATATTTGTCAATCTTTCAAGCAAAAACTACTGAACGGATCTCGATGAAACTTGGTACATGAGTAGACCATATCCCAGAATAACACATAGGATACTTTTTATCCTGGGATTATGTACACGGGTGAAGCCACAGGCAAAAGCTAGTTTCATTATAATATAAGAAAAATAGGTAACGCCTGACGAAAATATGAGAGCAATATTTTTACAGGGATTTTCGTTTTATTATGGTTTATAGACCTGATACTTTTTGCTATTGATTCTTCATGTTGTCCTCTAAGATATAACGTATGTTTCATTTCTGGCGAAAAGAAAAAGTAAATCATACCAATAAGTTAAACCAAGTTATTTTTAGAGGGCAGTCGAAAAAATCTCAGATACCTGATCTGCCAATTTGCCTTGAATCTGACCTTTCAAGTCTATCTATTTAATTTGAGCCTTTTTTGTTATTGGAGATCAAAGATGACTAAGAAATTTTAAAGAGTAGGTAGGTCCTATATATTAGGCGGTGTTTGTTCGTGTCGAATGTCTTAAAAGTTTTTAAATTGTTTGATTTTAATTTAATTTTGATTTAAGGTAGATTAAGTTTCAATTGATGCTCGGGGTTACCTTGCGTGATCGAATCAAAAATGAAGACATCCGCAGGAGAACTAAGGTTGCCGACATAGCGCAAAGAATTGCCAAACTTAAGTGGCAATGGGCAGGGCACATTGCTCGCAGAACAGATGGCCGTTGGGGCCGAAAGGTTCTGGAGTGGCGACCGCGTACCGGAAGACGCAACGTTGGAAGGCCTCCAACAAGGTGGTCTGATGACCTAGTGAGGATTGCGGGAAGCCGATGGATGCGAGACGCGCAGGAGCGTTCGTTGTGGCGACGCTGGGGGGAGGCCTATGTCCAGCAGTGGACGTGTATCGGCTGAAATGATGATAATGATGATGAAGTTACAATTTACTTCAACGCAATCTACCATCTTGTAATTACAGCAGTTTTTAATTCAAAGCATGTCAACTTTGAAGTAAGCTGAAACTATTAGTAGGTACACAAGTACCAAACTAACAATAGTTACCTACACAAAATTTTAACACACAATCACACAACATTTTGTAATCTGAATCGAAAAAACAATTGGAAATCAAAAACTTTTACTGACTTACTGCCGCACTCAGAGACGTCATTTTACTTTAATGTCAATTAAAGCAAAACCTAAGGTACTTAACATCATAAAGATATAGACTATTATTCAATGACAAAATTAGTAAATCAGAGATTAGCGTTAATGGGCGTCTCTGAGTGCGGCAGTTAAAGCCACTCAAAGGTTGACTGGTAGAAAATGCCTAAAGCTGAGCGCACAATCGAGACAAGACAGTCTTTAAACGTTCACTTAGACAAGTTTGTCGATCATTTGCGAAAAAGATTACATCAGATCAGATTTGTGACATAAAATGTTACAAAATATAATTTTACTGCATTGAATTATTATTATTTTTTTACAAATTACGTCATATTTTTAATAGAAACCTTTAATGAACAGAAAATGATTGTGAGGATTATTATTTATTCAAACTTAAAAATGCTTGACTGCCTGATTTTAAGCGTCTCTGATGGTGAGGCACACTAGTTTATGAGCCTATTCACTCTTGCCTTAAAGACACTCAAATTATAATCGGGCGGGAAGACCGCAGGGGTTTGACGCATTTGGTGCGTACCTACTTGCGAGTAGTGTGTACCTACTTGAAAGGTTGTATTGTTGATTGTATTTTTAAGAAAATTACCAACGCAAAACCAAAAATTCTTTCATTTTTAGAATTTTTTTCCAAATCTCCACTCATCTTAAAAAGTGCTCCTTTTGCGAAGTACACGAATTGAGAAGTGCACCAGTTGCGAAGTGTGCCATATGAAAAGTGCACTAGTAGCTAAGTTTACCATTTGAGCATGGTGTACAAGTTGAGATGTGCACCAAATGCGTCAAACCCGACCGCAGCAGGCAGATTGTTCCAGTCCTTCGACCTTACGAATCGCTTGACTGCGATTCGTAAGGTACCACCACACACCAGTTTATTTCAACTATTAATAAAAGTCTTAAAAATGCTCTCTTGTAAAATAACATTTTGTAAGATATTTTATCCTGGTCTTCTTGATATTTATATGAGAAAGTATATTTTTCCATCCGGTAGGTATTCAATCAATCACGAAGTTTGAACAGTTACTGGGCAAACAGTATTTAGAACATAGGTCGTTTACCTTTCTAGTACGAGTCATATAACGTTAACATTCAGTTATATCAAATCGTATAGAAAGAAATAATTTTTCATATAGAACATGCAATTGGAATAGTGCATACCTAATACAACCCAAATATTAAAAATTAAGTCACAATCATAAATCCAAGCCGTGAGTGTGAGCCGTGAGACACATATCTAATGTTGATGTATTTTAAGTTGAAGTTTCTATACTATAACAATTGGAACCTCTGTGCCAAATAATCGTGTTTTCTTTCTTTTTTTCATGCTCTGAAATTTTACTTTAATGCACTTGAGTATTATCTTTAAAAAAAACGTAGATAACCAATTGTAAGTAAATAATATGAGCTTCAATCCGCTATATTATTAGAGCTTCGGTATTTGTATCTGCGAACGCAGACACATTAATGGCGCAATTACAATTTATCAGAAATGAGTAAAATACTCAAAGGTCTTTTAGTCCTAAAATAATACATAATTATTTTAAGTAAAAAATACCTACTTTAAAAATAACAGAAAACAATACAGTAACTGATTCTGAATATGTGTACAATATGTAGGTACATACTATTTTTAAGATGGGCGATCTTTATATTATACCTTGTATGTAATTCTAGTATAAATTGACGTTTAATTTGATACAATGTCATGTTAACGGACTACAAGATACAAGAAACAGTTCAAAAATCCACGACGCCAAAACTCCAAAATTCTTCAAATCTTCACAGTTATCTTCTCCACGTGTCGGTGTCGTATCGTTGACGTAGATGGCACTTAACTCCGGTAACCTAGCTTTATGATGTCAACAAAACTCATACAGCTAGATAACCAAAGATAATTAACCGATCTACTTGTTCTTTCTTCATTATTAATCTTCAATTTTCTCTTTTCAATCTTCTAGTCTTCTCTTCGGTTTTTTTCAATCTTCCCTATTCAATCTTCTCTTCGGATTTTTCTAACCTTCTCTTTCCATTCTTGTGTGTCCTTTTCTCTATGATGAGTTGCTTTAATGACCGCTACGTCCACAGACCTGAAATTGATACAAATTTTATGTCAATACCATTTTATAACTGTTTAAACATAAGATTCAGAACAATTTCCGTAATTAAAAAAGAGAATTTTTTTTTTACAAGTAAGCTCTATATTTTCTACAACAATAGTAGAAATGTCTACAAAAAGAACAATATTTACAGAATTTAAAAGTTAGGCTACGTGATCGCGCCTCGCGCACGCACTTTGCTCCAAAAAAAAACAAATGCCAAACGAAAAATAGAATCACCAGTGTTTTATTAGGCAACGAATTAAAAAAGAATGTTGTACAAAGTGGAAGTTCAATTTGCGAATGGGAAGAAACTTCAGTCTCTAAGGATGGTTTGAAACAAAAATTCGCTTTGAACCTTCGCACTGGTTTTGTAGAATTTCGAAATTAAAAGTTTTTTTGTTTGCTCGTAATTTTTAGGGCTCGAGCAGTTGATTTTTTCTATAACGAGAAAATTCAAAGACTTTAATATGAAAGATATTCATATTATTTTTTCACTGTTTTGAATTTCGCTTTCACTTACAAATTAATTTATCCGTTAAATTAATTATATTATTTTTATATATTTTTTTATCTAATTACGCCATTCGAAAGGTTAAAATTGTTAATTAATTAATCATCATCAGCTCTTTTAATGTTCCCACTGCTGGGACTCAGGCCTCCTCTTGAAAGAGGGAATGGGCTGTCCTCAGCGCAGGTTGGTAATTAATATTAATAATATAATGAAAAGCTAAAGTTTGATTTTTGTTTGTAGGAGGTAATCTATGAAAGTACTGAATCCCTGTACGCGCAATGCTATTGCGCCCAAAGACAACTCTGGTTGACGAAAAACTATTGCGATTTATGGAAAAGTAACAGTGCTAATGGTTTTTGCAGTCTTAAGTGGACTGGTTACCCGGAGACTATTTTTTTTGCGAAAGATCCTTTACCTGAAGCATAGCGTTTTTTCAACGTAACTGCCATATTATATAACAACTAATAAAACCCCGAAATAAACTAACACCTATACAAAAAAAGAGAGCCCTCGCACCTGACAGCAGGTACAACTACCCTAGTTTATTATCTATGGAACCGCACATCATCCGACCATAACCACAAAAAAGTAGACGAAAAAAAGACAACTCACTGGCCAGTACTAATGCAAACGATTTGAATAAAGAACATCTATAGACATCTCAACTTCCCAGAATTGTTCAGATAGACTTGGAAATACACTATCATAACTTGAGCTTCCACGTCCTTTTTATAGGACATATTATAGAAGTGTTGAAGGTTTTTAAGAGGTCATCTTAATTCGGTTGTCAGAGACCAAAGAAATAGGTCTAAAATCTTTTACTTGTTATTGGTGAATTTTCCTTCCTTCGAATAGAACAATGTTATTACTGTAAAGATTTTTTTCTTGAGATTTTAAAGACAATACCGATTTCTTAGTTTTATTTACTCTGTTGGATCAGCATTACTGGGAACAAAACTTCTTCTTTATTATTTATGTTTGGTGTACAATAAAGAATATACCTATTTATCAAAAATTCGTGTGTATGATTATTTTATTGTACTGCTTATTGGAGTATTTTACGGCTCACCAACGCCACAACATGCATATTTTCACAGCACACAACTGCTCCGGCCGACCGCCGGATGGCAACTGACAGGTGTCAAATACATCATGTCAATATGCTTGAGACTAACTATCGTAAGTATAATGAATTTGAACCTTTAATGGTCAGAAATGGGGCCGCCAAAGTTTTTACAATCCACAATCTTTGGATTCCTTCAACCGACTTCCATGTCAAAACAATAAAACAAGACGTTTTTTGTCCCGACGTCCGTCCTAAGTCGTGACCACGTGACAAATGACATAATGCGACGAAAAAGGTAAAAGTCTTGAGGCACGAAGTCACGCCAAGGAATCGTCGCCTTCCAGAAGGTCATTCTGACGAGCCAACGGCCACTGACGACCTTGTCTTTGTTAGTGTAAATTCCGTGCTAAATACATCTGCATACTATGTTTTACGAGAAATATTAAAGGTTCTGTTTGTTGTCCATTGCGAAGTTATTTTTAACTGTTGTGTTTCAAACTGGTTAAAAATAGTAATGGATATTGAAACCAAAGATTATGAAGTGAGATGAGTTGTACTTTAATACTGTTTGTGTGTAAATATAATTGTATCTAACAAGTCATAGTTCACATTAATCCTGGGAACTGTATTTAAAAAAAATGTTTTAGAGTCAATTTTTAACTAAAACAAATTTAAGTACCTACACTTATATACCTATAAATCGTATGAGGACCTACTTAAATCAATATTATTAAAATCTACCACGTCAATAAATCTAAAAAAAATAGACAAAAAAAAACACAATACGTTCTTTGTTAGGAACAATGAAAAACGTATATAATCATCGAAAGCGTACACCTGTACTTAATCGTTCGAAAACCAAAACGATTCAAAGATGGCCGGTACAATTTTCTTTTATTCCGAATTCGAACTCTAACGGCGACGCCTCTGATTGGTCGTTACGCATATCGTCCTTCAGTACGCGTGAATTGTGTTAAAAAACGCATGATTTGAATTCGGTATTGGCAGACAGACATTAGTATTCATGTGTGCTTCTCATGTATAAACGCGTTTTTGTCGTTGCTCTTCAGAATTACCTTGTGAGGACGTGATGGGAAACGTGTTTAGGACTTATTTGACTCATATTGGGCGTGTTTAGGCTAGTTTTAGTATTAATTGCGCGTTTTTTGAGGTATTGTGGCCTCACGGTTTTTTGTGTCATTGGTTCGTTGAAGACCACCTTGGTTGAATTTTAAATCAAGATATCGTTCGATTACGTGATGCAATTATTATTACTAACTTCTTATCCATATTTTATTCAGTTCTTATCATAATCAGAATCTAAGAACGTATAAATGAACGGGTCACGTTATGAATATATCCTAGGTTTTGTTTATAGGTATGTAAGCCCACGATAATGCGCAGTGAGATATTCACGTTGAATTATACGTAATATATGCAAACACACAAAACACACACTTTTAAACAGTTCATGATCATCATCAGTCCTTTTAATGTTCCCACTGCTGGGATGGATTGTGTGAGGAGTGATATGAAAGAAAAGGGAGTTAGTGATAGTTTGACAGGACAGAATGGAAGAAAAAAACGTGTTGCATCGACCCCAAGTAATATGGGATAAGAGCAGGAAGAAGAAGATATTAAAACATAATAGATTTCCTCATACCTGAGATAAAGATCTAGCCTTCTTTCCACGGTCCTAAGTGACGCAAATATTCACTAGTTCGAGGCCTAAGTCATCATTATTTTATAGCAAAAGGCTATTTCCATATCCTAGGTTAAGATCTCTTAGTAACACTTGGCTAACGCTGGTGCTAAGAGAAATATTGCAAGACTGTTGATCAACTCTTATAATTATGAAGACTAGATTACTTTAATCCGTGGATCAAGCTTGGTTTTATGGGGTTCCCTTCCCTTCATCCATAAATTGGTTGTACTTTAATCGTCAGACACAAACGAGTAAATATAATATACACAAAGGAAACAGTGAGGCAATCAAAGTCTGTATGTGTGTTTGTTGGTTACTTCTTCACACTCAAACAGCTGAAAGAATTTGGATGAAACTTATCAGTAATATCACTTCCAGCAATATCCTACCCAAAAGATTGGCAAAAGTGGCTAAGGACAAAAAAAAGTGGAATAACGGAAGGGAGGCCTTTGACCTGCAGTAGGACACAACGGGCTCATAATAATGATAATTTTGCCTCAACAATTGTTCCAAAACTCATCTCTATATTCAATTCTATTAAACAATTTAACCCCAACTAAAAGCGACCGCATCCTTGCAACATTTACGACATTCCACGTTCAAAATTCAGTTCAGTTCAGGGAATCAAGCGACATAGTAGTCGGCCACATCAAGATAGGAGAGTGGTCACGACCGACAACCGAGTCAGACCGAGTCATGACGACCGACGACGCGACGACAATTCGTCCATGGACACGTGACTTGTAACGACAATGCTCCTCATATTTTGAAATGGACTTTTTCCAAAGAGAATGGATTGAGCTTTTTTTTAATGATAAACTAGTATTTGACTTCAATCTCACCTGATGGTAAAAAGTAATTTAATTAGCGAGTGTTTTATAATCCTGGTGAATATATATAGATAAGTATATATACAAACAAATAATGATATATTCCTTTTTTATTTATTGCGTCACGCTAAAATCATATCTGTTAAATAATTTTAGAAATGATGTAAATTGTTAGATGCCTGTACTAAAATGAAAGAGAAAGAGAGAGATAAAACTTAAGTGTAGTTAATTTGGACCACATAACAGAAGATCTGCCATCTTCTTTACATTGACTTAAAGAAAAAAGGCAGTCACTTTATATTTCTCTACAGAGTAGTCAATTTTGTAAGGCTCAGTCCATTCTTTATGTCCATCCTCATATCTTCTGCCATCGACTATTAATTTTAAATTTGGAATAATATTTTATTTTTCTTTTACTGGCCAGCTTATTTAAAGCCAGCTTTCAGAGTAGAAAGTAGGTTATAGTGCTTAGATACTCGTTGGCTACAAGCCATCGACCTCTGCGTAGGATGTGACTGAGAGATATGTGTCCGTCACAGAATTTTAAATACAGAGATTATGTTCGATACTATTATTGTGGAAACAACTGGCATAAAAGACAAATGGTAAAATTTATTCAAAATTTAAAAAAAAATCGAATTAGTCATATCAGTTAAGAAAGAAAAACGGCATTAATAAAAAGAGAAAAGAGAATGTTGGTTTTTGCGATCGAGGCGGTTTTCACCCGAACCCCTGAAGAGGGTGTTGGTGGGTGAGGAGTTGACGCACGACTCGAGTCAACGCGCGCCCAATCTGATACGATAAATGTAATAAAATTGTGGCGGGATTGAGCACGCGTACTTTTCCGTACCAGTGCGAGAAACAGTCAATTGCATCCCAAAAAGCGGGGTTTCGAATGAGTGTATTGAAAAGTCAATTTTTCAATTCCAAAAAAGTACGGCAAATATCAGTAAAAGTACGAAGCATAAGACCGGGTGTCCACTAAAGAAATAAACGTCTGATTCGGGTTAAGCATCTGTGCAATATAAATTTTATGCGACAGACCAGACCAAGCCATTTAAGGGCACTAGTAATTGCTGTAGAAACTTCAGTAATGGCTTATTCAATCCGCGAAGCGACCTGACCGGTTGTGGCAGCCATTTCTGTGTTCGCAGACAGATAAGTACAAAAAGTTGGTGAAAAAACTTTTAGAATTTATCGAGAGATTTGCCGCTGCATAGAAATCAGACACTCTTGAAATTTTTGGTTGTGTGACAAAGGAAAAAGACATTTTAATGCGCCACTCAAAATGACCTTTGATTTCTTGGCCAATGCTCAAAAAATATTGGACCATTGTTACTCAAATTGACATTTGACATTTGTATTAGGGGATTGTCCGGTGTAGTGTAGCTACTACTAGAATAGCTCCTACTACATCGAACCCCTAATTATTATTTTATTGTTTCTTTCGGTTTTGTTCCAAGTTATATTCTAGCGTTTATCTCAAATGTCAAAACGGGCCTTTTATTTTTTTGACGAGTTTATATCTCTCTGAGAAATATAGTACCTACCTAAAAATGGAAAAATGTTTTATCTGTTTCATATTAGGTGTCCCACCAGGTAAATTTCTGAAAAGGAAACCTATAGTCCTAGAACGCAAAGAGCAAACTGAATTCACCCTAGAGCGGTTATTGGATGATAAAGTGCGTTGGGGTAAGATCGACATTGGGGTAAGAACGTTCAAATATATATTATACCACTTATTTAGCTTTATTTTTAATGCTAGTCATATTGCGTGCCGTCAATAAGTTCCACCTTGCCCAGCAATGTGGCTGGCATTAAAAATAAAGCTAAATAAGTGGTATAATTCATTTATACGTTGTTACCCCATTGCCGATCTTACCCCAACCCACGTAGCACGTTTTTGAACACACCAATCAACAGTTAATTTAAAAATGTCGTAACATAACAACGCCTTGGATACAACCTCTTTTTTTTTGAAGTTGGAAAACCATCCGATACGACCACTTACGAACCAATAAAACCTAACACAGTTATTTCCAATAAAAAGTTGATTACAACGAAAACACTTCCCCTTGGTCCGCGGGAGATCAAAAGAACGAACTAAATTAAATTCATTCGGTCGTTCATTCTTTGATCGAAGCCATTTACGGGTTGAAGTAAATGGGGTTATAGCGAGACGGATAGGATCTATAGCCCTAAATTTGAGGCTAACTTAAATACGATTTTCTTGATCAAATCAAGTACTTCTGAGACTTTGAGTAAATTCTATATGAAATTGTCTGCTTTCTTACTCTTAAAATTGGAGATAGTGGGCTTTAGAGCCTTGGCTCCAAAATGCAATTCAATATTTTTATGACATTTTAACATTATTTTGCAATTTTATTTATATGAATTAAGAGAATAAGTCAAGAGTGAATAGGTAAGCGCGCTCCATCGTCGACCACATCGTCGCTTTCTACCAGGTGAAGTAGCGGTCAAGCGCGAACCTATTAACAATATTAAAAACGACTCGCCTCGTCCTTCAAAGCGTGTTGGAAATCTTTGTAATTCTCGGCTTTTCTCTTCTATTATATGCATGTATTATATAAGTAAACCTTTTTCATGAATCACTTTATCTATTGGTGAAAACCGTAACAAAATCCATTCAGTAGTTTTTGAGTTTATCGCGAACGCACAGACAGATGCGATGAGAGAATCTGTTTTATTATTTAGGATTTAAAATTGAAAATTGCACTCATTGATTAATTGATTACATCAACTATTCTCGATAAAATATTATGCACACACTGACTTTTTACACAACTCCATTTTGTAACGTCTAGAATACAAAGGTCAGTTTTTCATTTGGACAAAAAAATTCAATTTAAAAATATTTCAATCACAAAGATAGTATAATGCCTACCTATTTCTCTATACAAAAACGTTATCGTTATATAAAAAGGAGCAGAGGTGTGCAAAGATTTATTTTAAAGATACACTTTACGTTGCTTCGCACAATACATTAATCATAAACCACATAAAATTTTAAGATAAAAAATTGCAAAACTTACAAAATGTTTGTGACCTCTGAATAGACAGGAGAGAGAAACTTTTTTAGGGTTCCATAAACAAAGGATAAAACGGGACCCGATTTTTTATTTATTTTTTATTTGATACTAGCTTTTGCCAGCGCGGCTTCGCTCCCGCTCTTCCCTACTCCACCCTACTATACCCAACTCTACCCTACCCTACTCTACCCTACTCTACCCTACTCTACCCTACTCTACCGTACTCTACCCTACTCTACCCTACTCTACCCTAACCAATCCTTCACTGGGATCCACCTTAGCGGTGATGCAATCGTTGATGGTGAAGCGCACTAGTTTATTAAGAGCCTATTTACTCTAGCTTTGAAGACTTCACTGTCCGTCCATCTGTCTGTTTGTCTGTCTGTTCGTCTGTTATCAAGCGGATCTCATGAATCGTGATAGCTGAACACTCGAAATTTTTACAGATGATGTATTTATATTACTATTACTGCTATAATAACAAATACTAAAAACAGAATAAAATAAATATTTGCGAGGAGCTCCCATTGAACAAACGTGATTCTTTAGCCATTTTTGTTTCGAACAGTACGGGACCTTTCATGCACGATACCGACGCCCACTTGGGCGGTTTTTTTTTTTAACAAAAGACTAGCGTCGTCATTCTTATCCAAAAAAAAATAGAAACTCAGCTCTGTCGAGCTCGAGGCTAAATTAGTATTTATAACGTTCACTAAATACTGAACTTCTGACAGAATGCGGACTATGATTTATAGTCCTGGCCCACATACTTTTAACCCTTCAGATACCGTCAATTAGAGACACAATAGTAAGACAATAGATGCGCGGCCACCGGTGGTCGCTTGGGGATTCATGAATTAAAACCACTCTAACCTATCAACGCGGTAGGTAATATATAAATCAGTCTGAATAAAACCCGGTTTTTGTTATTACTTGCCTGTTGGTCTAGTGGTTAGTGGGGTGACTGCTATGCCGGAGGTCGTTCGATTCCCTCCCAGAACAAATGTCCGTGTGTTGAGCACGATTATTTGTTCTGTGTCTGGGTGTAATTTATTTATAACGTGTATGTATTTAGAAATATATAAGTAAGTTTACCAGTTATCTAGTACTCATAGCACAAGCTCTGCTTAGTTTTGAACTAGATGGCGTTGTGTGATAGTTGTGGAATTTTATTATTATTTCTTACGGCTCATATTTTATTGCTAATATTTAAAACAGTGATTGCTTTTAAAACCATTTCAACAACAATTGATTGTACCATTAGGATTTTTTTTAATGAACAAAGATTGGTATTAAAATCTTGCAAGAATTGTGTGTACTATTAACCCTTCAGATACCGTCAATTAGAGACACAATAGTAAGACAATAGATGCGCGGCCACCGGTGGTCGCTTGGGGATTCATGAATTAAATTTGTAAATATCGGTGCCTCACACTAGGAATTATTTCTGTATTGTAGGTACGTTAACAAAAAAAATATTTGTAAGCCGTGTTTAACTAATTCCGTGCGAGAATTGAACCTGCGATACGCAACGCAACAGCCAATCGCTAAACCATCAAAATAATCTACTTACCCAAGAAAATAATCTAACCAAGAAAATAATCTAACCAAAAAAATAATCTATCCAAAAAATAATCTAACCAAAAAATACATCTATAATCCATGCAGACTTGCATACAATTGTAAAAGAACTCACGTAAAAATTTTAAATTTCGAAAACGAATCCAAACACATTTCGTATTCCCGATTGTAAAATTCGTAGTAAACGTTCCCGGGTGAATTTAAAATATTATGGTGACATTATAATAGAAAATGCCCGTTTGCATTGATTACGGTGTTAGGCGCGGTTCACACTGTACGACGTGATAAAGATTTGAAACACGTACGGATATGCGTGACGCATGGTTTGAAATGTCAAATGTAATTTATTACGGGTCCAAGTCAATGACTTTCGTGTCTAGAACTGTCATGATATATCCATGACTATCATTTTTTTTTTTGACGTGGTTTTTTAGGTTAGAACAGTGACCGTTAACACTAGAAGGGCAAAGCTTCATACTATACCTGCAGACGTCAATTTGACGATACTAGAGATTCAGTTTGAATACTAATGAAATTATTGCATATATCAAATAACTCTTTCCGTTTTGGGTGGAGCGAGAGGGGGTGTCAGACTTTTGCTGACTAAAGGGTATGTATTTTCCACGGTAACTCGAATAAAGCTTCGAACTTCGAGTATCAGTAGTATAATAGATATGCGTATAACTATAATACCTCATAGGAACTAAAATTCAAAGTCCTGTATCGTGGTGTTAGAGTTCTCCGCTCGATTAGATTAGAATACATATTTATAACAGCCAGAAATCAATTATTTGGTAGCTACCCGGACTAGATACAACACCTGTTTGGTCAAAGGACACCCTATTTTGCATAGTCACATATTAAACAATAAATCACCTTTTACAAAAATAAGCAACCCTGATATAATTTAATATCTACACTACTTTATCTAATATTCCCTACTTAATCCTCTAAACTCACCACTTTATTCAAACAAACTTTCATCGTTAATTTCCAAGGAACGCAGTACCTGTAAATACTAGTTCCAGGTACGCCACAAAAGGTTCATATTTTAATACCTGCAACGCAATACAATGAGCGCTCTCATTGTATCTTGAGACGACAACTTATTATTTGCTTTCTACATTTTGTATTTAAAGCAAAAGGAAGTGTTGAGGTTGAAACGTCCGTCCAACGGATTGAATCTATTTTGGGGGCTGTCTTTCAGAAATATCCCATAAAATTTAAAGATAAAATATTATTATTGGATGCAAATTGGTTGACAAAGATCCTTATGAATCTAAAGCTATCTTTGCAAAATGATAACTGAAAATATCTTTTAAATATCAATATCAAAAGTCACTTTTGGAAACATACTGTGTTTCAAGACATCAGAATAAGGTAGTCATTACATTTTCGATTTAACTAATTACTATTTGACAGTAAAATACCATATTTCAATCTACAATGACTACTTTTATTTTGCTTTTTAACCAGATAAAGTAGATGAGACCACTGTTAATAGTTGTATAATGTATGTAATAATAATAATAGTTTATTTCAGAAAATACACAGAAAATTAAATTGATAAAAACAGTTTTGCCAAATTATACGTGGTAAATACAGGAAAAGAGCTTCATTGGTACTAATAGAAACATTGTATTATAGGCACCAGCGTCTTTCATTATATAGTGTGAAATATGATTGTATAAAGATACATTATAAATAAAGA
This sequence comes from Mythimna lalbum, assembly GCA_949319445.1. Classification (NCBI taxonomy): domain Eukaryota; kingdom Metazoa; phylum Arthropoda; class Insecta; order Lepidoptera; family Noctuidae; genus Mythimna; species Mythimna lalbum. Next base: position 3,196,154 of record OX439345.1, on the reverse strand, counting down.
CTACAAAATAATTTAACTCAACGAAAGATCATAATGAAGAAAACAAAAATATTATTGATGAAACATTACAAAGAGATGCTCATAAATATGCAACCCTAACGAATAAAATTAAAGCAGAACACAACGAGCAAGACATTCAGACACAGCCAACAAAAAGCAAAGAAAAGGCCGCCAACATGAAAAGTTAAAACAAAAAGCAGAACTAAGCCCGAGGCCGCAATAATACCTGTCACTGGAGATAAAGATAAAGCACTTCCGTCTTATAATAACCGTCCTGAGGCCTTTCTATCTAGTGTTTCATCGGTTGCCATAACCGGCCTCCTTCGTGAAACGCTTACGGCTATTCCAGGCTATTTTGGTCTTGGACGTTCAATATCCAGCGGTTATGGGAAGATATTATTTAGAATTTGATTTTATGAAGAGATTTTATTGTGACTTTTTGAATTATGATGATTGAATAGATTAATATCACTGGCAGCAACTAGTTCTATAATGAAAAGTTTATTGTTGCCAAGGGAATATCAAAAAGTGTCCCAAGGAAATATACTTTCGGGATAAAGTGTATATCATGTACCGTTCCAAGGCTTTGTCTAACCGTGTACCAAGTTTTATCAAATTCCTCTGTCGTTTTTACCGCGTACATCGAAGTAATGGAATTATTTGCTCGCTGCGGTCTTCCCGTCCGATTATAATTTAGGTGTCTTCAAGGCGAGTGAGGGGAAATTAGTGCGCCTCAGCAGTAGCATCACTACTTACTATCAAATTTATATTAACTTAAAACGTTCAAGCATGAAGAAGTAACAAACGTATACAATTTTATTCTTTATAATATTAAAGTAATAGAATATTTAAAAAAGAAACGCAATTCGCTTCCATTTAGGCCTCACTCTTCCGTTCATCATTCCTTAATCGATTCATTCATTCATACTCGTTATTGGCGCCATTACCCGCAGCGCATTGGCACACACAATTACAAGTAATTACAAATTCAACATTATCATAATAGTTAGACGTCTGCGCTTTTTCTTCTTCTGTGATCAGCCGCTGTGGCGAGAATTTAAACGTTTTGAATGCATAAATGATTCTTTTTATGACTTACTTTCGTGGAACTTAAAGCATTTAAAGGGTTAAAGAATGGATATTCTTTAGGGTTCTGTACCTGAAGAGTGGCAACAGGATCCTATCACTAAGCCATCGTTCTCTGTCTTTCAGCAGGCTCTGGCTTTCTGGTTCTCATATACCGTACGAGTTGAAATTTTCACAGAATGTATAATTCTATTGCCGCTACAATAACCAAACTACGGTTTACATACAAGAAACGGTATTTTTGTCAGCGTTTTATGCTCGATTTTAATATTGAAATATAAAACCCTTTACGCGATTCCGACTTGCACTTGGTCAGTTTATTTTTTGTTTCTTTTACTTGTGATTAGTGCTGCACAGTAGGCATCACTTCCATAGTCGTGCCAATTTTTTTTTAATACTGTAAAGTACAGTACAGTCAAACACCAAATCTTTAGTCTAGTATTTGATATTTTAGCTAGTTCTTCAGACACAACTACTAGCGGAGTACCTACAGGACTGCTCACGCCATTTACGTTTCATAATGAAAAGGTACATGCACACAGCAACAACAATGACATCAAAAAAAAAGTGCCACATTTTGAATGCATGTAACCACAAACATATAAATACAAAATTAATGAAACCATATATGGAAGCACATTTGAAAAAACAGATATAGATGAAGCAACAGTACCAAATAATAAAACAGATAACACAAACAAAATGAACACAAGAAATACATTTTTATATCTACTAACAAAAGACAGACACTAAAGAGTCCACATCACAGTATCCAGGTGTGTCAGAGTAGGTAATAAGTTAAGCCAGAACAGGTGGACGGTGCCAAATAAGGCCGAGAGCTCGCCAGCAAGATGCCAGATGGGAGAGAAGGCGTTGCTAACAGAATTGCGTGACTTGCATAAACCACCGCTCGGAAAAATACAAGTAATTTGTGAAGATTTTTGTATATTTTTACGTGGATTTTACCTTAGAAAGCAGAGGTGTGGTTTTAGAAATCACATGTCTGAGATTCAAGGAAATTATTACCACGTGTAAAGAATCTGATGTCAGTTTACATACATAGAATAGATTCGATTCAATCAAAGAAAAAGATGATGAAGGTGATTACATTTTGTATAACTACTATATTAGTCAGGACATATTTCTGACAGACAAATCAAAGAGCATCAAAGTCACAATAAACACAAAATAAGTACCTGACAAAAGTACGAATCACAACCAATAAATCACTGAACAGATCAGACAGCTCCTTTCAAGTATCACTCGACTATACACCTGCACCTTGCATAAAGGACCATACAAAGAGACAGCACAGCATTCATCATCATAAACCCATCAATAACACAAAAACTCCTTACAATAACCTCGAATCACACATTCAACAGATACAAGAAAAATTTTACCTCGGAAAGGACAGCTGCGAACAATAACACTGCACACTAAGAGGACCGTGTATACTGCACAGGTGGCTGCACAAGACTGACCAACGGATGAAAAGCTTCCCCGTCCCCCGCACCGCATGGCTCGCAAGCCGACGCAGGGGCAACGAAGACAATGTGAAGAGTTCTCAAACGACAGGTGACCATACCCTTACCTGCTCAAAGGAAAGATAAAAGGTACCTGCGATCCGGTCCAGTCACCGTATTAATTGGTCGAAACCGACTTTTGGGATTTGTTACGATTTGTTGGTTTTGAACTGGAACTTGATCATTATTTCAAGTCATTTACTTAAATTAACGACGTATTTTTAATGTCGTTTTGGAAATTAGAGTGATTAAGTAAAGGAATGGTAATTTTAGGATTCTTTGAATATTCATTTGAAACAAGAACCTGGGTTGAACCCACCAAATAAACTCGTAATAAAAGAAGGCTGTAAGTAAGAAGCTATAAAAATTCTTGACAGCGATGAAACTTTAAAAAAGTTTTTATTTCCTCAACCTCTTTGTAGAACTTCTCTCTGGAACGCTTTTTAATTTGTTTAAAAAGAAATATTACGTAAAGCGCTATGATTAAGTTTCATCACGTTTTTACGCAATATTCTGTTACGAATAAAAACTCAATTAATTTTATTCTTTAGAATATAACAACAGCTTTTTAATTACATTATCACTGTCCCCCTTTATTCAAGATTGCATTAAAAAAGTACATAGCTTCTATCCAAATGACGAATCTAAATTCCTCGATGCAAATAACGAAATCAATGATGCTAATTTTGGTAAGCGATTAGTGTTCCCACGTTTATCGCAACCGATCCACCCACTTGAATCAAAAACAATAGTTTTCTTAATCGTCTTCACGTACCATTACCCAAGTTAAATAGAGAAATTTGCCTTTACTTGCCTTTAAATTTATTGAATCGATTCTCACCGATACCTATTTAAAATCGATTCAATAAATTCTACTGCGTTTAGTGGACAATGTTGCGATTGTGAGTAAAAAATAAGTTGGCGTTACAGGTGACCTTAGTGGCTTTTATAAGTAAATGTTTCGTGGAAAAACTTCAATACTAGACAGTTTTTTTTTTTCAAGTCTCGACTAAAGTTCTGTATCTGTTTAAAATTCGTAGAACCAGATAAATTTTTAATAGATCAAAATAAAATTAAACATTTATCTTTAATCTTAAATGAGTTTGTTGTAATAAAAATGTCATGCGAAGCATTAGCCACCTAATTAAAAACTCAAAAATAAATGACTAGTTTGAATAAGTTATTGGGTGTGCAATAAAATTAAAACAACAACTAAAATATAAATGGTCAAAACACTTAATTACTTTTTATTATAAATAACAACCTATTTTCAAAGCGTAGCACCACCCACACAAATTGTGTTCTTTCTTTTTTTATATTATAGTAAATATTTATGAACACGTTTTACGTCACTGAATACAGTTTTATATTTTATTTGTATCATATCAGTACATGTATCTTAATTATGAGAAAAACTAAGATATTAGCTAGTTTACTTGGTTTCACATGCCTCGACTACAATTATTCCTATTTTTTAACAAATTCATACCTAATTTAATAGGATATTTTACTTATAAATATGAATAACTGACATAAGATAATAATTGAATTAAATTGTCTTTTAAATTTTAAAATACTGTTGTAATATGAATGGAAATGAAGGTAGTCGTAATTATATTTTTAAATATTGAAATATACAAACATATCGTCATGTTTTAATCTTAGAAAACATTCGTAATATGCGTATTCAAAATGTTGTTTATTAGCTCATCTTATATGTTCATCAGTAAAAAATATTTATAATCATGTGGCGTCAAATGCAAACACTCTTATATAAAATTATTTATCATAATAGGTATCATTCAATCTCGCTATAAATATTATATTAGTGGGAAAAACGCAAAAATCAGTCTGTTACCTTTTGGTAAAACTCCATTCGGGCCACGACAAAGTATATTAGAGGTCCGGCAACGACAGTTGTTCTAAGAGAAAGAACATTATTATCTCACTTAAACTTTTGAAGAGGCTTACAGACCGATGTTAATTGTTTTTCTTTGTTAAAATTTAGTAGGTACTCCAAGAACTTGAGGAGAATAAAAAAAATAAGGTAGTATCGGTATTTCTCGGAAACAGTGAACTAAAAATATCGAGTGTTATTGGTTTTCTGTGAAGCACTGCTAAAGCGTGGTAGTTTTTTTTGCCTGTTTCTTTACTTTTATTTTGGCAGTCATTATGTGGAACTACATACAATACATAATAATATACACGTTCTTTAGAGTTCACTATAAGAAGTTTTATAATATAAAACAAACGTTAAAAATACGCCGAGTTGTTACTTTAGTTTTCAAGATTATCCGCAGTCCTGATGGGCTCTGACTGGCTCCGTCAAAAACTTCTAAACCCTATTAGTGTAACACTAATTTAAAAATTAATAGTATGTTTCCAAGTTATTATTTAGTTTTTTTATTGTTTTGTTATTTTTTGAAGCTGATACTCGAATCTTACTTTTTACTACCCCCTCATCCCTTTTATAACCTTTTTAGAAAGGGACAAGGGGGTCATCAAAATTGTTCGCTATTCTACTTTTCACAGGAAACCTGACTCTTTTTCTTGCTAACAGTTAGAAACAAAAGCAGGCACTCAGCAACAAGACAGTAGATACCTACGATGAAGTAGATATGTCTATATCGAGTTTGTCCGCGGTCCGTCCGTGCTTGCACTGCCAATGAGCCTTACGGCTATAAGGAACACGATGTCGCACTGACAGGATAAATTTGGATAAAATTACATGCAAATACGTTTTTCGTAGAAGTTAAGCAAATAATATTGTATGGTGGTCGTTTGGTAAAGGCAATTTTTATGATACTACGTTTTGATATTTTTATAATAATATTGATACTGATCGGCTTGAGTGAATATTTGAATAGGTCCCTGAATGGTTTAAAAATACTATTGAACCTGATAAGTGGCCTTTCAAATGGGGATCTCATTTTTTTTATTTACAAAAAGCCAGCTTTCTGAAAGGACAACTGCTGTTGGGACCGCCAGTACTTAATAATTTCGATATATCAGGCCAAAAATTTGCCTGATATTTAAGTTTTTCCGAGTTTGGGATAATGCGCATCTGAAGTTTATGTCACAATCACGAAACCGGAAATACTGTTCTTCGTGAGATATACTTGTCAAATAATTTCTTATATTCAAGTTCATTTTACCTACGAATTGTCTAACATAAGAAAATAGGTCCAAATTTTTTTTTCTGTATTTTGCTTGCAATCTGTCTGTTGACTAATAAGCAAGTGGGTGGATGGATATTGATAAATGGAGTCTAGACTCTCTAGTCCGCCCTTCTTGTTAGGGAAATAATAACATGACCCAAATAGTAACCAATATTAGTCAAAACAACACTGATTTCAGATTGACATCACACAACTTATCGAATAGCCGATCTCCTCAAAAACAGCGGCTGAACGTTCTAATTTAATTTGGACAACTATAGAAGAACACTGCACGCTCCGTCGCTCGAATCTTTTCACACGAGAAATTCACGGTCACTGACTATGTAAATGTGAAACGTTTGAAACACGAAATAAGAATAAACAGAAGTATCACTGGGGGTAACAAACTTACGCGTTTTAGTGTTAAAACAAATATGGCGGGCACATAACACTTCACTTCTCATATTTGCCCAAATATTTGCGTTATAAAATAAACTTTATTCGAATAGAAGTTAAGATGAATTTGTAACAGCTGTTTACTCTGAGACTGTTGGTACAAGACTGTCCAGGTTTTGCTTCGAATCTTAATATTATCCTGTCACCAATAGACTGGATTTGAGCAATATATTCAGGTAACAATATAATATTTATAAAAGAAGACAGTTGTTAATTGATAGATTTTGAGTTAAGTTAGCGCTGGAACAAGGTAGACCGATGACCTGATCAGAGTCCAATCCAATGGATGCGTGACGCACAGGACCGGTCGTTGTGGCGATACTTGGAGGAAGCCTATTTCCAACATATGCCTCCTCCAAGTGTCGCCACAGTAGACGTGTTTCGGCTGACATGATGATGAGTTAAATTAAAAGAAGTCTACATAAAGATTTATAGAGATTAATGCAGATTTGAAAAAAATAAGTGAGCCTTCCATTCTTTTATCCTCCTTGTCCCAAATGACTAACACCTGAGTTACAGACCAAAATACTGTTATGTACAGAGAGACAGAATGGCTTAAGTGGCGCGAAGTAAATATTGTAGAAACAATAGGAGTGTGAAATATAATGATGTATGGACCGTTGTCTCAGTGTTCGACGATAGTGAATAGACGGTAATTTAGTTATAATAGACACGAGTCAAGGAACTCTAGTTTATGTATAAAGTAAGAAGTTTTCTGGCAATCATTTGTGGTTGTTAAAAAAAGGATGTTTGGTTGATGAGAATTGAAAAGAGGTATCTACACTAATATAATAAAGAGGTAGTTTGATTCTTATTTAATTTTTTGTTCGTAGGAGGTAATCTCTCTGGAAGTACTGGTTCGATTGCTAAATTTTTTTCACCGATAGATGGCTCCTTTAATCCTGACTGACACATGTTTTATTTTATGTACGCCGGTGAAGCTGTTGGCAAAAGCTAGTTTTTAATATAGATAAAAATGGTATATAAATAAAGCTTGGTTATTTTTTTTTTCACTTCAATTTCAATTATAATAATCTGTAATGTAGTTCACGATTTTATGCACTGATTTCATTATAAATATTAGAAAACTATAGTAATGAAATCTTTTGTATGCCAAATAGTTTACAGAAACGAATTAATGTTCACAAAAGAAATCACAGAAAGTGTAACAAATTTTAATCCACACAAATACCGTTCGGCTCCATTCGGAACCATTCGGTATTTTCCGTCAAACAATGGAAATGTTAACGTACAGAAAACATCGAAATGAATGCGAGACATTAGAGAGGAATCGAGTAGCTATTAACTTGCGAAACTCGGTTAACGACACTGACACACTGCGACACTGCGACAGTGCGACATTGCGAAACTAATAGTTAGTCATCATCTCCGACATCCGAGCCTTTTCTTAACTGCGCTGAGATCGGATTTCAGACTGACTGGATGCTGTATATCAATATTGCCTAAGATAACTGTCATCTTAATTCTAACTGTATTAAGCTTGGTAATTTTAGTTCTCGGATTTTAGTCGAATAGTCATGATTTAAGTGTTTTCGCAACAACATAAATCCTAAAGTTATAAAAGATGGAAAAGAAAAAATATTAAATTTTGAGTAACAATATTTTCAGGCTCCAAAGAGGTATTAGAAAATGAGAGGTGACTTATTTGAACAACAGATTTCTTTCTAAGAAAACAAAAGACAAACAGTAATCTTGCTCTAAAGCTTACGATAGCCATTAATTCTATTCAATTTTATTTTAATTTAGATTTGATTATGATTTAATATGGATTTAATTTTATTTTAGGGTCTGTTTGACATGAATTTAATTTTATTTCATTTTAATATAATTTAATGTCCAGTTTTGTGATTTTGAGTTATGTTCAGAATTTTAATTTTAAATACATAAAATTACTTTTTTATATTATGTCAAAAATGTTGTTGGTTATGCATTTATCTCATTTATGTAATAATATTATTTATTGTAAAATTGTAATGTATCACCGTTGGTTTTCCCAAATAAATAAAACAAAATAAAAATTCCTCAGTCTTCCGGCGGCAAACCAACAAACGTCTACGCTAAGCGAAGTCTTGAACTTTCAAAGGATGTAAAACCCGCTATTCGGTACATAATACCCGCGGAAATCACATAAAACTAAAACGTTAAGTACAGACCGGTCATCAAACTCTGTTGTTAAGTTTGTAAACTATGAATATACACGCGGCATCCACTATAATATGAAGACTTAGCCTTCATCTTCAACACAGTCCATAAGAAACTAATAATTTTCACATGAAATTCAACGAACCGACTACGTTTTTGACTATCAAAATACAGTTAGATGCCGGAAATTGTTGAAATATACAGACATGTTAGTATGCATGTTTTAATAGCTAAGTAGTTACGATGACTGAAGAAGGAAAACGTTATACCAACTTTCTTTTCAACGACAGACGAATACGCCATAAAACGTCTGCACAACGGTTTTTAACACACTCACTCAGCTAAGATTTCAATCAAAATTATGGCTAACCTGAAAAATTTACGACTATTTACCTATACGGAATAGTGCCAGAACTTTCATAAATAAACAGTATTATCCAAACTAGAAACTTGAATCACAATCGCGCAAAAAGCCTACTTTCCAAGCACAAATTTTTACGTCAAAATCTTTAACAAAAAAAAAGTTCATGACAGATTTTTTTTTTAAATCCTGGCCACATACAACAGAATGCTTGAAATGTTTCCCCCGCATTCTCAGTCAAGCGAATTCACACGCTAGTCACTTGTGAATGATACTTACATACATTCACGGTCGCTGACTATGTAAATAGGTATTTGAATTCTACCACAGCGAGCGTCGACCGCCTAAGGAATATTATTAGCTTGGACAATGAGTAACTCAAGAATTTTCTTCGAAAAAAAAAACCTTTCAACAGTTTTATTGATGAAAGGAGTAAATTAAACGCTAATCGATTTTAGTGTGTTAATTGGCTAAGATGAGGTTGTTATGGCAAAGGGTATTGCACTCTGCTATTATTGTAACTTGGTTATAGAATTTTGTTGCAAAAACACTAATGGTTATTACAAATTGAGTAGCATGAGGTTTTTTCGTTGGTCTTTAGGTGGAGATGACGTAAGATTGTGGTATTGGATGCCTAAGCTGTAGACGTATATTGTGAACCGAATATCTACTTAAAAAGCATATATATAGTATTTACCTATTCAAATGAAAACTTAATTCATACGAAAATTCAACCATTGAAGTTGAAAACGGGTTAAAGCAAAGTCATGCTTGGCTTGATCCCATAGCTTTTACTTTAACGATGATTTTTTGAAAAAATAAATTGATATACAATCACGAGTAATAACATATAAACGTTAGTATATTTTCTATTTTTTTTTTATTCTGTCATTCAAGTAATATGTATACAAAAATTGGTTTTAAATTACCTATGTATATCTATATAGTATAACTATTTGATGGTCGCGGGAGTTCGATGGATGCGTGACGCACAGGATCGGTCGTTGTGGCGTCGCTTGGGGGTATGTCCAGCAGTGGACGTCTTTCGGATGATATGATGATGATGATAATGATTTGATGGTTTAATAACTAAGAACCATTTGTTTTACACTTATTTCTTGAGTAACAGAAGTTAAAATAGATAGAAAATGTGATACTTATATAATCTTATTGCTTGTGTCTGTACTCTATGCATACGTTCGACTAACCCATTAGGTAGTGGTGTAAGCCCAATATTTGTTGTTTTGTAAGTATTATATTCAGCCATATTTTTTTTAAATCAAATATTTTCTTGAAACACATCCCACTGTCGCAAGATCAGAATCTCTTAACCAATTACAGACAATTAGTTACAAATCTGTCCCCATTTCGGACCGTACTCATACGTACATAAATGGAAACTTGACTTAATAAAAGTTGTGCAACGTAAAATGCAATATATTTGTAAGTGACGTGTGTCGACATGGTCCGACATCATCAGTTTCACATTATATGAGATACGTAGATACATGGATTACTTTATTTCGTAAGATTTTGCTGAAGTGTTTTATTTTAAAGTATTGTGGATAGCGTTTGTATCTCGACTAGTAAGCCATGGTGCGCAGTATCCTAGGTGTTTGAATTTTTAACCATGTACGGTACACCACTTATTAACCGACTTCGAAAAGGAGGAGGTTCTATGTTCGGCTGAATGTATGTTTTTTTTTTAACCTTTCAATCGTGATAATCAGAGACACAATAGGAAACAATGGGTGCGCGAATGGCCGGCATTCACTTGGGGTTTAATGAAAAATGATTGTTATTATTGGTTAGTATAATCTCAGAATCCTGGAAGGCCATACGAGGAGCCGAAACCAACTTGCATAGAAAACCGAAAATTTTAATTAAAAAAACGTTTAATTTCAAATAGACTAAGCACTTTTGAATTGTGAAAATATCGATCAGTGAAAAAAAAAGTGAAGCTAAATTGCACGTTCCAAATCGTAGATCTCTATGGAGAAAAACGTGCAAGAAACTCCATGGACACTCTTTGGCTACTTTTAATGGAAAACAGTTCCAGCCGATGATTATCCCTGCATGAGCTATACAAGTGCAAAGATAACTCCCGGTTAGTGGAAAACTATTGCGGCACATAGAAAATACAGATATACGGAAATAAAATAAAGAAGTTTTGTCTCGAAAATTGCCATGTCTTTTGCCTAGAATTGTATTTAATATAATTCTGAAAATATGATTAACCCTTCAGATACCGTCAATTAGAGACACAATAGTAAGACAATAGATGCGCGGGCACCGGTGGTCGCTTGGGGATTCATGAATTAAAGGTGGGATAGAAAATTAAAGCTAGTTTATACTCAAAGCAAAATATGTTTTTCAACCGAAAATCAAAGACTTGATTTCAATAGTTCTTATTAATAATATTGGCTACTAGAATAGTTTATGCATTTAGGATAATACTATAATGCTTTGTTTTATTTTAAACTTATTTTGACTTTTCAACTCATTTTGGGGTTTGTCTCCAACCCCAACCGTCTCCAACCGTTATCTGAATCAGCAATTTAACTCTCAAATATTCAAGTTTTGAAGTATGTAATTGTGCGAGTAACTTATTACTTAACCCCATCAAGTTGCAACTAAGTAGTTTCAAAACGTGAAGGTTTTCACTTCAATAATAAAACTGTAAAACCACAAGAACTTGAAGTATTTTACATTTCCACACTAACAGACATCGCTCACTATTCCTGTTGGCGCGACGCCAAAAACCTTTCACAACTAGACCACGCATTTTATTACATCCTTTCTGTTAAACCAATCTACTAATTCATGAATAATAATACTAACCAATCATTTGCCTAGTAATAATTCCGTTAACTTACGTATTTGTCAGCTGTCAATAATTTTCCTACATTATTATGTCTTTCAAGCAGTTTTCTATGCATTAATATTCTTTAAAAACATAAGTTTGGTATTATTAAGTCTGTATATTATAATTTGAATGCTAATGAAGCCGCCCCGCCCCGCCCAGTAGAAAAGACATCAACGCGTTCGACGTCATCATTATTAATTCATGAATAGTTTAATTTATTTATTCACATCGAACAGATTAGGTTTTGTACAATTTTTGATCGTAAATTATGAGCTATTATTAATTATCACTACTGAATAATATTTCTCGGAGCATTAACGGTTTGGAATCAAATATGTAGATGATACTTAATTATTTCAAGCGTGTGAGTCGTTAAAGTTTAACTTCAAAAGCCAAAAACATTATTTGCCGCCTAAAGTTATTCAAGAGGCGTATCTAACTGAACATTGGTTCATCGTACCTTCATGCTACCTACTTCGGTATTTTCCCAGAGATGTTTATCTTAGAAATGCTGCCATTTTTAATTTGACAAAGTAACTGCCTACAACTTTGGAAACTCATATTTTTAACCACCAAAAATGTAGCCCCATTAACATTATATCGTGTATAAATCATGTCGTGCCGTGGTCGTGTCGTGAGTATGTCGCGCCCGAGTCGCGGCGGGTTCGCGGCGGTCAAGGCCTGCGGTGGGCGGAGCAGACGTCGAACCCGGATGCTAATGCCTCACAAAAAACCCACATATGTTGTACCATTTAGTCTTATACCTACGTCTTAGAATTAGATTTGAATAGAACACGATTCTTCGCTTAGAGATGTGATTATAAGACAAAGGTAATACCCAAGAGGGTGTGTACCAAAAAGATTTGAGGAAAAATATTTTCTCAAAAAATGACATGACATCAAGAAAAACCGCCTACTTCCGTTTGGAAAGAAAGAGACAAAAAACCGAAGGCGCGAAGGAAATTCTGACAAAGAAATATTTTCCGGCTACATTAAAAACCAGGATATATAAAATTCGTATCTCAATCATCTTAATACATTGCATAAACCCATAATTAGTTCATTAAAGTGTACAGGAAATTACTTGTGCTAATTACAAAATAGGCGGTAGTCAGATCAGTGAGATTAACAAACGGCGGCGGCCGGCGAGGAATGCTCGCTCACCGGCCGAACTGGACCGAGTGGTTACGAAACCAGTTGCTGATATATTACTCTAAAAGTCTAAAAAATCGAAAGAGAACTTACCCAAGGATCCAAACGCTGGTCTGTGCATCCGGAGTTCCGAAAAACCGCACGTTCGCAAACCTGGCGATAGAACGGAAAGTGCCTGACGCCTGTCTTAAAAAGGCTGTTCTAAAGCCTGTATAAAAATACGTATGATACCGCACGCAGGAGGTACGCTCCCTGAAGGTCTGATGCAGAACTTCGACCGACCATGGTCTGTCGTAGAAGCTCTGTGGGTCGTGCGACGTGCGGTATGCGGTATGCGGTACTCATGAGGTTCACTGATGCGCGTGCGGCTCCCACTGGGCGGCGGAGGGCCGCGACTGGCCGCGAGCGCTGCGCCCCGGCCCGCGCCCCCGCACCCCTGCGCCACCGCGCCCCCGCCCCCCTCGCCCCCGCGCCACCATTGGTCCAGCAAGCTGGTGACGTCATCACGTCAGCTCACGATGACCCCGACGCACGACACAGGCGGACGCGTTGCGGGAAATGAGTAAACTGAGATGAAGTTACGAGTATCTTCTCTCTCTGAGAGGAGGCTTGTGTCCCAGCAGTGGGAACTTTGAAGTCTGACTATGCTTACGACTACCACTAACTACAAAAAGGATGAAGGAGTTTGTGGCTGTCAAAGAATATATTGGATTTTATTTTGAATCAAACCTGATAAAAAAAAATGGGAAATACTTACTTCGAAAGTCTTCGATAAGACAGCAGTGGGAATTTAATATCAAATGTTATCGCAGACAAGAAAGCGAAAGATACAAAACTTCTACAACGGTCCACCTAGTTAACACTCAATACATTCACGTGTGACTGACCTTACATTATATATTATACCAGTGAGTTAGGGTTTGCTCACAGATTTGAGTCGCTCAACTTTTAAGTAGGTGATAAAATTCGATGTATTTAAATGAGTATTTTAAGAATTAGAGTCAATAATTTTTTAACAGGTAAAAGAGGATTTCATCATTCGTGGTTAGTCATTGGAATAAAAATAAACCTCATCAAGGCTTATAAGCTCCAGCGTTTCGCCGTTCTCATCCACTGTGTCACCAGCCTAACCGCTCGCCAACGCCTTTGACATGTAACCACAAGTTATTCACGCCGACAGACGAACTCTGACGAACTATCCCGAATCATCTGTTCAAATTTGAATTTAGAATACGAGAAGACGTCTCTAACCGCGACTAGACAGATCGTTCACTTTTGCCGCGTTTTTGCGCAGCGAAACAAACATGGCCGAATTTCCGTAATGGCCGCCCCACAATGGCGGCTTTCTTCGAACGCGGGACCGGTTTGGGCCGCGGTTATTTCGCGAACGCGCTCCGAACACAATTTCATGCACTAATTTTGTATAAATTACGTCCAACCTCTTCAGGCGGTCTCACGGCACTGAAATAACCGGTTTTCTAAACCACCAGAGTTATGATTACCATTGCAACAACTCAACAAGTTCGCGCCAGTTGGCACCTCCGTTCAAGGTTAGCGGCTGAATTTTACGTCGAGTTTACTATTTCTCTGTTGGTATGAAATTACTTGCATACTTGCCATTCACCGAGAAACGTGCGTTGGTTTATTTTGAGGTTTTAAAAATACTCATTTGTTCTGAGAAACCAGTTTTGAAAGAGTGGTGTTGTCTTAAAATAGTTGGAGTGTCGTATCTAGGTCCGCTTGACGGATGTCGGTATGAAAATTCTCGTTTAATCACTGCGTGGCGCCAACGCAATTAAAGCGAAAGGAGTACGAACGTGGAATAGAATATTTCTAATTTCCGTGCATTTTAACTGTTTCTTTAAGTATCCGATGCTAATCAACGTAAATCGTGCGTATTTCGATAGATTCGTAGAAGTATAGATGGCTATAGGAATCCACTAGCTTTGTTAATTGTATCGATTTAAATGCTTCAGGCTTAGTTCAACGAAATATAGAAGTACTAGCTTTCCGCCCGCGGCTTCGCCCGCGTGGACTACAGTTTATATCGCGCGGGCAGAGACCCATGCTCAGCAGTGAAATTATAGGTAGCCTATGTGTTATTCCAGTGTCTCTTCTACCTACCTACCAAATTTGATCTAAATCCGTTCAGTAGTTTTTGCGTGAAAGCGTAACAGACAGACAGACAGACAGATTTACTTTCGCATTTATAATATTAGTAGGGATTTCGTCCAACTAACAAAGCCAGTGTATTTCTATAGTTAATTATACTTCTAAGAGTCTATCGAAATAAACGATAATTGTAAAAGTAGTTTTAAAAATAAATTCATAAGACTACTTTTACAACTATCGTCTATCGTAATGATGGCCTTGTAGTAAGAACCTCGACTTACGAATCGTGCGTCGTGGGTTAAAACTCAACCAGGCGCATTACTTTATTATGTAATTTATTTAACTCACGACTGCTCTCAAAACGGTGACAGGAAACATCGTGAGGAAACAAAATGTCTTAAAACCTAAAATTCGTAGACAAGCGACATCTACCAACCCACACTTGACCTGCCGGGGAATCGCTCTCATAGAGAGGATGCCAGATTTCCAGCAGCGGGAACATTATAAATGGTTGTTTATGGTCTATTGCAATTACTAAGTCAAATCAAAACATACAACCTAGTACAATCACAAAAAAAAAATAAGATTATAAAACTTAATACAATTACAACCTTACATTTACAATTATTAAACTACTTAACCCTTCAGATACCGTCAATTAGAGACACAATAGTAAGACAATAGATGCGTGGCCACCGGTGGTCGCTTGGGGATTCATGAATTAAAAAAAAAAAGAAATTCTCGATTCGGTTATTATAATTTTTTAAACAAATTCTACTTGCTTCATCCTGGACTCCCTCGATCAGTTGATTTGTACTTTAAGAACAAAATCTCGATATATCTATAAGAATATCTAGTACCCCACCAACTAGGGCGAAGTAGAGTCAATAGCAATCGGAATATCGGAATATCGGGAACTAAATTGATCTGCGGACTATATTATTTGACTGATTTTCAATTTCTTAAGTTGTCTATTGCTAAAACTGTTATATACCCGTGAGAATTTGTAATTGGCTCAATGTCTCCTATAATGTGGTTACCATTTTGTTATAGCTGTTGGTTCTCCTATGAGTAAATAAAAAATCAATTTATAAATAAATAAATAAGTAAACTGGAAATATCCATTGAACTATCTTTCAACTATTTTATAGTTTAAAAAACATGAGCGTAAATATCATTACGTAGTTTATTTACACGACCTTTTTTACGTGTGTCCATTCACAAATATAAAAACGAACACCCTGATCGGGAACACCCTTTGCACTTGCTTCGTGGGAACACCTATCTGTAGGCCATACATACATATATGTTTGTTTTTTAAGGTGGGAAATCATCCAATGACTCTTTCTAGGGTTTTTTTCTTTCGGTGGGTAAAAATCATCCATATGACATCTCCGCCCTTGGGCGGAGCGGGAGATAGTGTCACTCTTACTGACTTCGCACACCCCGTTCCTTCGTTGCCTTTCATACCAGGGCTGAGACTCTCTTTCGGGACTAGACCCTTGGCCCCAGTAGGCTTCGACTTTGCCTTGGTCTCTACAGTTGCTGACAACTCCTTGAGGCACGCGGGAACAGTGCACACCGTCGACGACTTGAGCTCTGTCTGGACGGTTACTGGATGATCGGACAGCGAACTACCCATTGCAGTCCACAAGCCCAACTCTCTTAAAAATCTCTTACTGGCTTAAACCCTCCTATATTCCTTCCTTAGTCCCTTGCGGTCTAGAGCCACGATAGTTCTTTCAAACGTTAACGCAGCCCAATCAATTCAACCCTTAAAAGGCAATCCACTTAATTACAGACAATTGTCATCAGAATAGCAACTGTCTAATAATAACTTAGACACTGCTCACGAGTCCTCACATCACTCACAATTACAGGGAGATTGAAACTTAATGGCGGTTAACACGGGGCGAGACGCTACGCATTTGAAAATTCAAGCAGTAATGTTTGAAAGAACTCTTTCACAGTAACTACTGTGAAACGCAAAGGACACCTGAAGGTAAGCAGGTGGAATATTTCAGTAAAAGTCTGACACACCATCTCGTTCGCACCTCAAAATAAAAAGTGTATAAAACCCTAATAATATTTAAGAGTAGCGTCTGCCCGCAGTTTCGTCCGCGTACATAAAATTTAGTCTATGTCACTCAGGAGTAAGCAGCATTCCACCGGTGAAAAAAAATTCACAATCAGACTATTACTTTCAGAGAATACCTCCCTAAACAAAAAAACTAACCACCTCTTTATAATATTAGTTAGGTGTGTTGTGGTGGTGGTAGTGGTATTAGTTGGTTAGTTACTAAAAACCACTAGCATCTACATGCAAGTTCGCCGGCATCCAAGACGCTAAATTATCCCTGGGCACATGCTACAGGTATAAAGAGAAGATTTCATATCCTTATCCAGAACTTATACATAACAATTTTTTTGAGGTATGGAATACACACGTGTAGCACCATACACGTGTGTATTCCATACCTCAAAAAAACAGGGAGTTAGGGCGCACCGAAATGCGCATTTCACAGCCGCCATTAAGTTTACATCGACCTATACTTCCAAGTACTTACAACGTTCCAAGTACTTACAAGTTCGCACGTCCATACAAACAGTAGGTATTCGTAATCGATGTAAATTCCTCAGCCAGCTAGGAGCCGCTAAGATAAACGGCGGAATGTCACCAGAACGTGTACCTTTTAAGGGTTCTGCCAGTTCTTGTTGCTAATCGAGGAGTTCAGGGGAAAATGGTTATTGTTTCTTTTAAGTGGATTTGTAGACTGTATTATTAGATCTTGGAAGATTAGATGCAGTTTGAACCGGTCTTCCGAAGATCATAGGCGGAATTGTGATGAAGAGAAAACAAAGAAGTTTATTTATTTCTTTTTATTCCCAACACTATCCTTACTGACTATCAAGTTATTAAAAAAAACTAAGGTTTTATTTAAGACTAGCTTTTGCCCGCAGCCTCACTCACGTACATAAAATAAAGCCTTAGATGTCACTCAAGAATACAGCAGCTTTCTATCGGTGGAAAAAATTTAGCAATCGGACCAGTACTTTCAGAGACTCCTCCTTAAAACAAAAAATAAACTGTACCTCTTTTGTGTCTAAATTAATTCATTATGCTACTCAATCTTATTTATTACACAAAGAAGAAAGAAAACAATAAATCACAAAATATACGTTAACCTGTCGATTCCCTACTTTTCGGGGAGTGTGCACTGGAATTGCACAATTTAATTCCGCCGAGCCCGTGCCTTATCAGACCTTTTGGGAACATATTTATTGTACGCATTGGAGTTGATGTTTCGTGATAAATACAACCTAGGAGTCTTTAAGTCAAGGGTCATTAGGTTACTTCTAAGCAAGCGTGCTCCATCATAGACCACATCATCGCTTGCCATCATTTCAGATAGGTAGCCAAACACGAGATTATCCGTAATAAAAAAACTGGGCAAGTGCGAGTCGGACTCGAAAAGGTTTTCACCACTTCAAGGGACCGCAGACCTGAGTATATAGTTTTAATTTCGATTCTATACCTCCACGCGTTCCCGAGATAAAGGGTCTTGATAGACAGATAGACGGACAACACAGTGATTCCAATAAGGGTTCCATTTTTTCCTTTTGAGGTACGGAACTCTAAAATTGATGGGATGGTCAGGGGTGTCAAAAAGGAATTTAAACTAGGGCTTGCTCAAAAGATGGTAAGGGTGTGTGATGGAGGGAATTAAACTATATGGCCCGCTCCAATCCACTCCAAAACAATTCGACACCATTCAAATTTCTTAATGATGTTTAAAAAATAGCACCGCCCACAGCGACCAATACATTAGCTCACCTAAGTAAAAACCGGCTCACTCAAGTACACGCTAGTACAAATATTTTCCACCAAATCTCAAGCATCCATCAGTTCATAACAGACTTAGCCGGTCAAGCACCCACGATTCTGATTAGCTACACCGTCTGCTCACGGCTTACGAATTATCACGAATCTTGCCGATTATGCCCGAAGCCTGCCGAAACCAGCTTCGCCTTTCGATTCACCTCAAATATTGAGGAGGAAATTATGGTGGAGGCAGTTGTAAGATTTCTAGTGATATTGTAACAATAAAATGTTATTTCCGCTTTATCAAAAATGCTTTCGTTGGAATATGTCAAACTAGCTTTTGCCCGCGGCTTCGCCCACGTACATAAAATATAGCCTATATTACTCAGGAATAAAGCCGCTTTCTATCGGTGACAAAATTTCACAATCAGACCAATCAGGGGCCTGATTGGTCTGATTGTGAAATTTTGTAGATTACCTCCTACAATAAAAAAAAAAACATAAAAACCAACTTTACCTTTATAGAATATTACTAGCCCGTCCCGGCTTCGCACGGGCAATAAATATAACCTATGTTACTCAGTGTGAATGTAGCTTTCTAATGGTGAAAGAATTTTTGAAATCGGTGCAGCTGTTTTTGAGTTTATTCATTACAAACATACACACAAAAATACAAATTTTCCCTCTTTATAATATTAGTGCAGATAAGTGTAAATGTATGTATGTATTAGTGTGTCAAATGACTTTTCATTAGACTCAACAGTTACGTAAAACTATTAGTTTGAACACAAGTCTTTTCCGTCTATCTGTCTGTCATAGGGCGTCCCACCTATACGGACAAAACATTTCACGAAGATGCATATTGTGTACAACTAAGGAGTGGATTTCTCTGTCAGAGTCGGACTTACCTGTTAGCTGGAAGTATTTAAGTAAATCTATTTATTTATTAATTTATTTTATTCTTCATGCACAAAAGAGTACAAAGGCGGACTTAATGCCTTAAGGCATTCTCTACCAGTCAACCTTTGCGTGATGCAGAGACAAATAAATCGTGGTA
The DNA here is from genome assembly GCA_949319445.1 of Mythimna lalbum. Taxonomy (NCBI): domain Eukaryota; kingdom Metazoa; phylum Arthropoda; class Insecta; order Lepidoptera; family Noctuidae; genus Mythimna; species Mythimna lalbum. The sequence goes on along the minus strand of OX439345.1, from coordinate 3,176,394 downwards.
GGTGCAATATTATCCGTTACATATTAATACGATTATTCATATAGATACATAACATACAGATACACAACACATAATATATATAATTACACTTATACAACAACGAACAGAAAAATACAAGAATGGAAAAGAAGAACACACAAATCCAGAGGAACAATTGGTGCAAACAAATAATATGAAACATATTAGCGCTGTGACGAAACCACCGCCAACTTCCTACGAATATACTCGCGAACCTTCACTTTGAAAGACAATCGATTGGTTGCCATCCTGATATCCTGGGGTAGTGCATTCCAAAGAGAAATAGCTTGGACATAAAAAGAATTGTGAATAAAGTCTGTACGGTGAGTAGGACAATGAAGTAGACGGTTATGTGATGACCGTAGACTTTTGTTGTGATTGGCGCAAATGTATTGGAAGTGAGGGGCTAGATAACTAGGAAAATTTGGAGAGGCTAAAAATGAGAACAAGGTAGTAAGTGCTCTTTGCTCTCTACGCTGGCGTATAGGCAACCAGTTTAAAAGCGACCGATACGCAGAGACATGATCATATTTGCGCAAATTGAAAACAAATCGAATGCAGTAGTTTAGAAGACGGTCAAGTTTGTTGAGGAGATCTGCATTCAGGTCATAGTAGCACACGTCACCATAATCGATGATTGGAAAAATTAGGGTCTGCACAAGCATTGCTTTAGTGTTCGATGGTAGCAAATTTTTCAAGCGATACAAGGCTCGCAGCGTTCCCGTAACTCTCTGACTGACACTGGCAACTTGAGTACGCCAGTTCAGGGTACTGTCGATGCGCAAGCCTAAATCCTTTACGTCCGTGTCAAAAGGAACAACCGTGCAGTCAAAAAGAACAGGTGGCAAAGTTGTTGCATCTAACTTGGCGACACTTCGTGGACTGCCGATGATGATCGCCTGACACTTGTTGGGGTTTACAGCAACACCAAATTTGTCAGACCAAGTTTTAATAGCTGTCAAGTCCCTCTTTAATTTGCCAATAGTGTCCGATAATTCATCAACCCTCCCCTGAAAGTACAACTGTAGGTCATCTGCATACAGATGATACGCACACCGAAGTTCAGGAATAATGAGATTAATAAAAATAGAAAATAGAAGAGGAGAAAGAATGCCGCCTTGAGGAACGCCAGCATCCAAATTACACCAACGAGAAGAAGAGTCTCCAACGTGAACCGACTGCTGACGTCCCTGAAGGTAAGAGGTGAACCATTCCAGTGCTTCAGGAGAGACCATTATAAAGGACAGGATGGCTAACAGGATATCGTGACTGACGGTATTGAAGGCGTTAGAAAAATCGACCAACACTAGTACAGTGACTTTGGTGTCTTCCAGTCCTGCCCTTATATCGCCAGTCACTTTAAGTAGGGCGGAAACAGTGCTGTGCCCTGGCCTGAACCCAGACTGTAGAGGGCTAATCAGTGAATTACAGTGCACAAAGTTAGAAAGTTGTTTGTGAACGCAGGCTTCGAGCACTTTGGATAAGAAGGGAAGAATTGAGATTGGGCGGAAGTGGGTTGGAAAAGTGGGATTGGATACTTTAGGTAGTGGACGAACGTAGGCTTTCCGCCACAAGGAGGGGAATAGACCAGAGTGTAGGGAAAAATTAACATTATGAGTAATACCAGGCAGGAGGTGATCCAGGACAGTTATGATCATACCACGAGTGATATTATCACATCCTACCGCTTTAGATTTGATGGCGAGAATTATCTTTTTGATCTCTCCCGATTCAACTGGAACAAAGCGAAAAGGACTAATATTAGGACGCGTTAGACCAGAAATCAGAGACAGATCGTAAATAGTAAATCGTAAATAGTAGTAAAATTACATCACTGTGACATTAAAACAAAATAACAATTTCTATATCAAGACATGACTTAAAAGACTTAGTATCTTATCCAAAAATATTACTAAAAAAGGACTTACTATCGACTGAAGTACTGGCACAGAATATCATACATAGCACGATCGAGCGACGCACACATAGACACCACTCACGGACACGATATCTCGGAGCGCCTCGGCCCGCTCGTCGAACAGCTCCGGCTCAAACGCTCATTGGTGTGCGTCCACCGAGCCTAGGTATAAAAAATGCAGTACATACATGAGTTTGTCTTCTGTACCTATCTATTTAAAAGAAATATGTTCCAAGTTCAAACAGAAAGAACTCCATAAAGTATTGTATCTATATTTTTTCTGTTAAAATCTTCACTGGAAGAGACCACACAGCACAATGTAAATTGTTTTATCTCAATCTTGTTCGTCTATGACAGCATAATGCTTTGGGCCAGCGTACCCAGTGAGTTAGCGTGCGGACATTAATAAGCACCTCCAATCTTATGGGAAACAAGAGTGCGCCAGCATTGTGTTTACCTACTAATGATGGAAATTAATGCATTCCTCATGGCGGTGGGTACTTTCGGAGTTTCCAGAATGAATCGTCTTGTGACGTTTATAGTTTTTATAGTCTTTGTGCGTACAGCCAAGGAGTGGAATACCCTACTGTAGTCTGTGTTTCCTGATAACTACAACTTAGGTCTTTAAGTCAAGAGTGAATAGGTTACTTCTAGGCAAGCGTGCTCCATCGTCGACCACATGGTTTCACTTCGTCGCCTCTGTTCCTTTAAATGCCTTGTGGAGGGGTTTCCTTTTTAGAAAATCCCCATCGCCCAGTGAGCATCGGTCCTGTTGGCCGTTCTACCGTTTTGCAAACATAACTTTTGGCGCGTGTGAAAAACTACTCGCCGTCGACCACTCGGGTTCACTATATTTAAATTACATGTATTTATAATTTCTGATTAATTTTATATTTGCATCAAGAGCCACCCGATTTTGTATCCGTTGGCATTCGTTGTCCATTCCAGGTTGTCTAGAAGAAATCATAAATCTTCTCTAGCTTAAATCCGCGGAGAAATCGCAGGATGCGATAAAACCGCCAATAGGGTAGTTTCCAGGGTCAAAATAACTAAATATTATTTAGTCCGCATTTCAGATTATAAAAAAATATTGGACTCGTATTTTTTCTTTTTTCGATTAAACCCGTGTGAAAAAATGCAGCACGGCATGTCGTTACACGTAACTTTAATGGGCTATATCTTTGTCATTTTTGGTTTAATTTAGAAATAAAAAAATACATGTCCCTTATTTTTGAATAATCTAAAAGACGGACTAATTACATTTTTTACGGCAACTAGCCTATTGTATGTATTTTTATGTTTTCTTTTTGTATATTTACAATCTTGGTATACAATAAATTACAAACCAAAGTTATGACCATTGCAAAACATTTCCGAATCATCAATAGCCAAATGTCCCCACCCTAAACTACCACAATCCAAACACTGCAGAGTTTCTTGAACCTGACCACTTACCATAACGCACCGTGTTCCACGTAGGTACGTTACCGATAAATATCATACTTATTTATAGAAGGCCGTCACGAAGGAGGAAAATTCTCAGCACCTGAGTTTTCGCGTCAACAATATTCGTTTTACTTATATATGTGGAATATTGCATGGTGGTCATAGACAAGATAGATAAGCTACAGAAGCCTAGCTTCTTACAATTGCGGGAACGAAAGAAATGGAACGTGGCCTTTTTTTTCTGGGGGTAACCTTTAAAAGGTACCTGGACTTATGAGGAAAAGACCAGGCAGTGTGGGATTATTACCTCACCAAAGCCACCCCGGTGCATGGAAGAAGGACTGTTAATCGAACCCCAAAACTGCCTCCGTACAACGCCTGTTAGGGCACTTCCCTGAGGAGACTGTGTGGGGTCTTTCCTGAGCCTCATAATGCACGGCAGCACGTGATCATTGTATCACCGTCTTAAATAGACAAATATTGAACAGGATGATTTTTTAGCAATTATTATGAATTATTGCTATTGATTATGATTGAATATGAATTAAAATGGAAAACACTGCCCGTAGTACTTTTTTAACAATTGTTATGTATGATTGATTCAATCATAATTTACCAATTTTTGTGGACAATTTTGAGATTTCATTTTATTTACTTTTGACTACACAAATACGATCAATAACAGGTACAGGTAGAGCCCCCATTTTTTGTACTATTTAAAAATAGTGGTGTACCTAACAGATAAGTGAGCAGTCTGTGGACTATGTACTCTGTGTCCTTATGGTTATTTATTTGCTGTAATAATTGACACCGCATGTAAAACAGTTACTTCTAGTGAATTCTTATGAGTATGTTGAGTTAGGGCGCGATTTTTATCGGACTTTGCTGGGAAGTTAAAGGCAACCTTTTCTTTTAATTATTTACTTGTATTTTACTATTACCATTAACTCTTCAATCGTGATATTTGAAAAACAAAAAACAATGGGTGCGCGGACGCCGGCGTTCGCTTGGGGTTTGAATGAATTAATGGTTTTTTTTGTAGGTAGATACAGATTAGCTAATTAATTATTTTAGCTGTGTTAATTTATTAAATCCCAAGCGAACACAGGCGTTCGCTCTCTCATTGTCTTTCTAGTGTGTCTCTAACACGGAGGTCTCTAATTACGGTATTTGAAAGATTAAAGAGTATAAACTAAAGATACCTAATCCAAAAAAAAGGATATTCTCTAAAATATACTTTTTTTTACTTCACTACATAGTATAAAACAAAGTCGCTTTTCTGTCCCAATATCCCTATGTACGCTTAAATCTTTAAAACTACGCAACGGATTTTGATGCGGTTTTTTTTAATAGATAGATTATAATTCAAGAGGAAGGTTTATATGTATAATATTGCACCCGAGCGAAGCCGGGGCGGGTCGCTAGTTTTATTATATAATAGTTAATCTCCATTTTGAAGAGACTTCATTTGTAGGTAGCTAATATTATAAAGAGTAACGAGAGTGACACAGTAAATTAGATAGATTATAAAAATTCGTGCTAGACCGAAAAAACTAGTGCCATGCTTTGTTGGTCCCTCAAAAATTTACTGCCAAAACCCTCAACTATTTAAACAGGGATTACAATTCATGCGCTCGGAATACATAAAAATAATACTGATCGTCACTTATTTATTATATTTTATTGTTCTAGGTATTTTTTATGGTGAAAAAATCATCTAATGACAACCCCCGCTCTTGAGCAGAGCGGGAGATAGTCTCAGACTCTTACTGACTAAAAATCCACCCCGTCCCTTCCTTCATACCGGGGCTCGAGATATCTTAGCTATCCTTCGAAACCAACCCTGACCCCAGTAGGCTTTGACCCAGCTGGGCTGCTGTTGCTGACAACTCCTTGAGGCACGCGAGAACAGTGCGCGCCTCATTGTGCGCGCCCTTGTAAAGGCGGCTGCAAAAGTGGTTGGATAGTACCGAAAAAAAATCGTGTGAAGCGAGAAATGACGCCATCTAGCGTAAAATCAGATTGAAATGTTGTTATCGACAACATTACATTATACTGCTACTAGGTGGCGTTGCTATGCTTCAAATGTTTTTTGTGGTTTCATTTTGATTTTTTAAACATTGAAATAATTTATACTTTTTTATAAAGAGAAGCAGATATTAAAATTGAATATCAATTTATAAATATCTGATTATCTATGCGCCAGTTTCAAAACTTGAGAAGGTAGGTTGAATATGGATTTATAAAAAAATATTAGTAGGTAGTTTAATAATACTTAGATCAAAGAATTGTGACTAAGCTTTATTGATTGTTCGCTAAGTTCATTTCGATTACCTCGTTCGAGCTCTTTTCGTTCTACATATTTTATTTTTAATCAGGTGAATTCAGCAAAATGAGTATGCATTGTAATATAGATTTAGTGACAAGAGCTCAAATAAATGCTTTGCATAATCAAGGTAAAAACTTGTCAGAAATAGCCAGAGAGACCGGTGTAAACGTAAGTAACCTTATTTCTACTCTTTTATATAACAAAATAACTCCTATATAGTAATCATTATTAGGTATAATATTATATACTTCTGTTTTATTGTTGCAGAGAAAAACAGTTGTTCTATGGGTACGACGATTTGAAGAAGAGGGTTCTTTGAAACACCGTCAAAGAACTGGTAGACCAAAGCTGATAAACATGTTGCAGCGTCAAACCATGGCAAGGGAGTACGAAGAAAATGGATTTTTGCCGACGAACCACTATGCTGGTTTATTTGAAACAAGTGTTGACACTGTCCGTCGTGCTCTTCATAGTGAAGGGCTGCATTATCGGAGGCATGCTGTGAAACCCTTGCTTACGGAAAACCATAAAAGATTAAGATTGCAGTTTGCTATGGATCACTTAAACTTTGATTGGAGTAATGTCATCTTTACTGATGAAAAAACTTTTAAGTCCAGTGAACACGGTCGATTATGTTTGTGGCGTCGAGATAATACGCGATACAGAAGTGGTCACGTAGTGCCCAATAGGCAATCTGGCCATATAACGGTGAACATGTGGGGATGGATGAGTGCAGCCGATCCGGGAGAACTTGTAAGAATACCAAGTCGAGCAAATAGTGCAAATTATATAGAAGTGTTGGAGGAGACAATGTTACCTACAGTTCGAACTGTGTATCCAAGCGAAGAATTGCCACAGATAACATTTGTGCAGGATAATTGTCCAATACACCGTTCGCACAGTGTGCAGGCATGGTTTCATCAGCATAATGACATTTGCGCTATTCCTTGGCCTGCTAGATCACCGGATTTAAATCCAATTGAAAATTTATGGGGTGTTATTGTTCAACGGTGGAATAATGAAAACGAGCGTACTCCAGATGCGTTAGAGGCTCATTGTTTACAAATATGGGAGAGTATTCGTGGTTCAGATTTGTGTAAAAATTTGATTAATTCAATGCGTTCCCGAATGCAAGCTGTTATTGACCAAAATGGTGGTTACACGAGCTATTGATCATCATCATCATCATCATCATCATTTCAGCCGAAAGACGTCCACTGTTGGACATAGGCCTCCCCCAAGTGGATTGGATTCCCGCAACCCTCACCAGGTCATCGGTCGCGAACTATTGATAAATAATCATATTTAATTAATATTTCATATTAACTGAAGACTTCGTTAAGTGTGGTTTTACTTAATACCTGTATTTGAAATAATTTATAAAAGTTATGAACACTTCAAGTTAAAACGTAACATAATTTTGTTTTTTTTTTATGTTACCTACTAAACATTTGATAAGTTGTTGTGCAATTTTGTAGTTTTTTTTATTATTCTGCCTCTTGTTTACTTTTTTAAGGTTACATAAGCTTCAATCCTCTTTCCAATTTTGGAAACGAATATTTAAGCTATGACCTTAATAAGAAATTACAAGTAATATTATAATCTTATTCGTTGATTAATAATCTGACTGTTGAATAGTAAACTGTAAGAAATAAACCTCTATTTTTTTTATTGCCTTTTTGTTTGATGAGCCTGTTTACCTGCTCTTTTTTCCTTTTGCTTAGTAATTACCGATTTGAATATTAATAATAATATTCCACAATGCCGTCTAGTCCCAAGCTAAGCAAAGCTTCTGTTATGAGTCCTAGACAACTTATAAACATACCTAGATATTTCTAAATACATACACATTATAGATAAATTACACTCAGGCACAACATATGATCATGCTCAACATACAAACATTTGTCCTGGGTGGGAATCGAACCCACGACCTCCGTCATAGCAGTCAGGGCCACTAACCCTAGTGCTTCATCACCAACAGGCCAGTCATAATATATTACAATTAAATATCCACTAGTTAGCTTCGATACAATTCCTACCGATTTCTTTTGTTTGTTATTCATAACTTACAAAAAGCCTAAGCACAGAGGAACCAAAAATCTAACCCATCTGGCAACAGAAGGTAAAACAAAGCATCCCAAAAGTTAGACGAATTTGAATCTGCAATCAGCAGAAGATAAGTGGTATTCAATTCGGAGCTATATATTTTAAACGAGTAAAACGAGGTAGATCATAGTCAAATATTATAAAATAATGTTATGGCAATTTGAACTTTAAGACGTAACATTAACGTTAAGTTTATAAATACGGTCTTGTCTCGTAATGCAGTTGTTAATTTCAACATCATTTCATATGTCAAAATGGTCTATTTGTCTTAACAGTAGACTAATAATGACGTGGTCGTAAGTTCAAATCCATCATGCTACTTTTAGTAGGTTTGTGTTTAGAATGTTTAAGTATGTTTTTTGAAATCAAATTATTTATATTAAATTAAAAAATTAATTAATTTAAAAATAAATAACAACATATATGAAAAACAACTAATAATATTTACAATTTTACATACAAAAATTTATTCGTCTTATAGACGTAATTTAAATAACTATATATAAAGGTAAAACACAGAAAAGAAGTGAGATATTAAACTGCTAATGATAGGGTAAAATTATTTGTAATACAGTTTGGAACATGACAAAAACAGTTTATTTATTTCAATAGTGCCAGTGGCGGATTAGCCACGTAGGAAGAGTAGCAAATGCTACGGGCTAAAAATTGTTTGCATGACATCACTGCAAATGAGTGACGACTGGTTTTTGCGTTATTAGAACGTTTTTATTTTTCTACCCTTAACCTAAGTAACATTTGAATACCAGTTTTATGATGAATATGCTTATTTGTCTTTACTACCCACTTATTACAAGTCAGGCGAAATTATTCCAAATATGTTTGAAAAATATTTAGTTAGTTGATTATTACATAAAATAACGCATTGATTTTTTTTTTAAATGGAAAGCATAAAAATATACAAGATTTGTGATTTAATCTCGTGCCTTACTGCGTCAAAGTCTTTACTTAGACCACTAAGCCATATTAACTTGCTTATCAAAATAAACTATCAGTAGTCACTTTATTAAAAAATACTAAATAATAGACTTTAAGTTTTACAGCAAAAGAAATAAAATTACTTAATCAAGTCGTTTTTTATACCATTATTATGTCCTTTTCAAAATGTTTGTAATGTGTTGGTTTGATTAAGATATTAAAAAATGTATTTTAATTTTGGACTATGACCATTTACTTACTTTATATATCTTAAGTTAATATATTATTTATAGTGAAATAATATACATTTTATTTGCTTGAAATACTTTCTTTCATTTCTATACAAACTGTCCATCTAAAAAGACATTTCCCGACTTAGTTTGTTAAAGAAAAGTAAACCTAACTAAAACACAAAAGATGATGTAAAACAAAAAGTAAAAAACTTATTTATGAGATTTGAACCAGCTACATTCGTGTATCAAGTCGCTGATGTTACCATTGGACCAAATGTATTCTTGAAAACCGCATTAAAATTAACCGTTACTTGTAATGTTAGACGCAATATTATGGCCCGTTTACAATCAGTTGATAAGAATCACGAAATTAGCTAAGCTTGTGTCACAGATGTTTCATATTTTTTTTATCAATCTACCCTCATACTCAGATGTTGACGACAATGATGACGCATGTGTCTATTGTCAAACTAAATGTCGAGTTTATGGTTTGTGAGGTTAGGTCGCCATTTAGCTGAGAAGATACCAGCGCCATCTAGTTACATTTTAGAAAACTTTAACTCTAACATGCAAGGGAAAATAGGCACTAAGGTACCCAGACAATTTTGCAGTCGGCTGTACATTATTTATATGGGACACTAGATCCTGAGAAGAGACTGGCGACCTCAGGGTAATGACCCTGAGGTCGCCAGTCTCTTTCCAGAAAAAAAAACTTTGAAGTTAAAGATAGGGTAACCAATACGAATTTCAGCACCATTCACTAAGTTATGAAAAAACTAACAGGAAAATAAGTGTCCTTTTATCTTAATATATATATAAAAGCTATATATCACTCACTGATTAATCACGAAATCTCAAAACCTATAACACCTACAAACTTAATATTTGGCAGGTAGTAGTTCCTTACGGGGTAGAACCCTGCGCTAAGAATGAATTTTACGAAACTCCATCTCTAAAGGGGTAAAACGGGGTTTAGATGTTTATATTGAGAAACCTGCGCGAGTGAAACCGCTAGCAGAAGTTAGTTATGTTATAGGTACTTGTGCCAATGTAATTCTAAACTCCAAAGGATCTTTAACAGAACAGGAGAAATTACGCCAAGCATTGTTATGGCAGCAGTGGTGCCCGAGTGGGAGAGCAGTGGTGGCCAGGTGGTAACGGCCCCAACTTACGAGTTGTAGATCGCGGGTTCAAACCCAGACAGAATTACTTTGTGTAATTTATTTCACCACTACTGACCTCAAAACGGTCAAGGAAAACATCGTGAAGAAACCGGCATGTCCTAGAACCAAAAATTTGAAGACATGTGACATCTGCCAACCCGCACTGGACCCGCATGGTGGATTAGGGCCCATACCCTCTCCTAGAGAGGAGACTTGAGTCCCAATACTGCCGCGCTAGCGATAAGAGCAGTAAGTATGTTTACGTGTTTTGAGTAACTGTCGCGCAAAGTTTTTGTTTTTTCGGACTTCTTTTTTTTTAAGTTATATTGTGATAGTTGAAACGTGTAGCCCAAATAAAGCGCTTTTATATTCTTCACTCAATAAAATTGTATATATATTAGAATAGTTTTAAGTGACGGAATAAAAGGATTGTCCTTTTATTTCAAAAATTTCACTTACTGCTAATATCGCTAGCGCGGCAGAATAGTGGGAACATTATAAGGCCGATTATGCTATGTTATCGTTATGGCATCCAGCGGGGCGTGGGCCTTTACCAACCTGGCGGCCAACACTCCAACACAACTAACAGTACACTAAAGTACCAAATCTCCGTTCTACTTAAATTTCAAGTTTTTTATCGTCCACATCAATCCATCGTAGCCGAAACATACTTGACAAGCAGAGGGGCCGGAAAGACGATTGATTTACAAGAGCATGCTCTTATAAACAGGTTGTATTTAAACTCCTATTTGAGGTCATTCACTCCTATCTGGCCGAAACACATAATAGATCTGTGTGTTGTCGGTTAAGTGCGAGTGTGTTTTTTTTTTGTTGGTTGGTGGTTCAGGCGTGTTCGTTAGTTATGAGTCGTATGTTTTTTTTTTATTATTATTAAGGAGTTAATATGTAGATAAAAACTAAAATATGAACTAAACTTTTGATATTAAAACCTAATTAATTACTCTTCCACATTACGCTGTCATCCGAAAGTGTTTCCTGAAGGCTGGTAGCATTGCCAGACCAAATGACAATGCTATTTCTTTGGGCGAAGAACGAGCCAGCCCTTTGGTCACTTTATTAAGAAATGAATTAGAGTCTGGTTTGAGTTTGCTCGAGAAAGGGCTACTTGGAAGAACTTAAAGAAGGCCTTTATCCAACATTGGAATAGTACCGCAAAAAAAGGGTTAAATATTTTCTATGGAAACTTAATTCGCCGTTATAGATTTACCTAAAGCCTGTTTTGTCTATTTTAACCAAAACATTGCTTTATTATTCTGGTAGATAGTGCTTATCCGAACTTAAATACAATACCATATAGATTAAAAAACAATTTTAAAAGACTAGGATTTTCTTTACTTAAATTCGGTTTCGGGATTTGACAGTGAGTGTGGAATCGTCTGAAAGACCCATTGCGGCCCTTTTCGCGACGATTCTGTCGGACAATCTCACCTAAGAACGTGAAGGGCAACTGAAGTCACACAGATGGGTGGATGGGTGGACGTTCTTTTTTGCGCGGTGAATTTATTAAACAATCTCACACTGGAACGCCAAAAATAGCTGAAAGAACACAGGCGGATTTCCCTTCTTACTTTCTGTTTGTTTTAGTTAGTGATCTTCTGTAATTTATTGTGTGTCTATTCTTTCTTTCTCTCACTGCACTAAGAGAAGAAGCAGTTATTTGGTGATTTTCCACCTTAAAAATAAAACAAAACAGGATCTGACAGTGAGTGGCTGTAACTGCGCAACTAAACCATTTTCTTTAGGCATTATTTAGTAACATATCCTGTTTCACGCATTACTTAGTAGCCTTACTTCCATTGAGGTCCTCCTACACAAATAATTTCAATACAATTAATTGGTGGTAAAGTAGCTTGAGCCAATGGCTGTAATGTAAGGAGAATCTCGGGTCTTTCGTAGAATTTCTTTTTTAGTTTGTTGATTAGAAGATTAGTGTGGTGTGACGAGAATGGATAAAGTGAGAAATGAGTATATTAGGGGAAGTCTGAAAGTGGCGCCAGTGACTGAAAAGTTCAAAACAATCAGTTTGTCTTGGTATGGTCATGTAAAGAGGAGGGATGAAACGCATGTTGCTAAAAGAGTTATGAGTTTACAAGTGAATGGATGGAGAGGGAGAGTGAGGCCAAAGAAAAAATGGATGGATTGTGTGAGAAGTGATATGAAAGAAAAGGGAGTTAGTGATAGCGTGACAAGTGATAGGACAGAATGGAAGAAAAAAACGTGTTGTGCCGACCCCAAATAAAACGGGACAAGGGCAGGAAGATGATGATTAGAATCGAATGATTGTGATTGGAAATTATTCAATGGGGTTTTTTTTATGGTGGGCAAAAATCATCCAATGACAACCCCCGCTCTTGGGCCGGAGCGGGTGATAGTGTCAGACTCTTACTGACTAAAAACCCACCCCGTTCCTTCTAACCTTCATACCGGGGCACAAGCTCCCTTTCGGATAACCCTGGCCCCAATAGGCTTCAACCCAGCTGGGCCCCTGCTGTTGCTGACAACTCCTTGAGGCGCGTGAGAACAGTGCGCGCCGTCGACGTCTTGATGAGGTGATAGCCTAGCGGTTAAGGCACCCAACTCTCATGCATAAGATTTTTGGTGAAAAATCATCTAATGTCTTCTGATAGATGGAAATGTGTTCTGTGACTACAAATTAATCAGGGTCGTGATGGCTGAGTAACTATGGCACCTGCCTCTATTGCATGAGGTATGTATTTTAGGTGGGAAATCATTTAATGATTTACATTCTTAGGCGGAATGGTCGAGTTCTACTAATTAAAACCCACTCCCTATATTCGAGGCCTCGGATTTTTCTTTCAGAAGCAAACACATGGCCCCAAATAGGGTTCGTATGTGGTCCCAATAGGATGAGGGTTCAAAACCAAGCAAAACCAATGTGATTTTTTCAATTCATAAACAGTATCCTTTTTTTTTCTGTCGACGGGGAAAATCATCATTGACGAAACCCGCTCTTGGGTGGAGCGGGAGACAGTGTCAGAGTCTTACTGACTAAAAACCCCGCGCCGTTCCTTCTGGCCTTCATACCGGGGCTCTAGTTTCCTTTCGGATAACCCCGACCCCGGTAGGTTTCGACCCAGCTGGGCCCCTCCTGTTGCTGACAACTCCTTGAGGCGCGCGGGAACAGTGCGCGCCGTCGACGCCTTGGCTCGGTCCGGACAGTTACCGGACGATCGGACAGCGAGCTACCCATGGCTCGCCGTCCGCGAGCCCGCGTCTACGGTGGCCGGAAATCGGGATCGGAATCCCGGCGGCGGCGGCGGGGGCGCCGTTGCCTGATGCGGTCTGCCTCCTCCTTTGCTAGCATTACTGCTTCGCAGAAGGAGGCGACCGCCTGCCATTCCTCCTCGCTCATGACCATGGCCTGAACCAAGGCCCGGCGCGAGAGGTCTCCGCCGCCGATCACCCCCACGAGGGATAAACAGTATCCTACCTCATGCCTCGGAAACTACGTAAAGCCGTTGGTCTCAGTTGTCATTCGTAATTCTTTGACAGTCTTTACTGTTTTTTTTTTTATTGTTGATAGGTTTGAGCTTGACCGTTAGTTTAAAGCTAGGAAATCTGATACAAAGAGTTGCGGAATTATTTTTTATTGATCAAAAAACTGACACTTAGACCTAAGAAAAACGAAAATCGGTGAGTTTTAGAAAAACTGACAAGCCCTCTCTCTCCGTTTATATGGAGTTCTTATGAGTGTATTGTTTTGTGTTCTTATTTTTATGCATGCATGTTTCTTTTTTTCCCTACTCGAAAGGGTACCAGACTTGAGAATTTGATATTAATTTTAGCTTAATACCACTACGCATTCCTGAGAAAAAGAATATTGACAGATGGACAAAAAAAAAACGCTAGCTTGTTAGTGTTCTGTTTTTTGGCTACTACACTGTGGAACTCATTTTTTTTTTAAATTGATATAAACTAGTGCTTGAATCGTTGATGATGAGGCGCGCTAGTTTATTAAGAGCCTATTCACTCTTGCCTTGAAGGCACCTAAATTATAATCGGACAGGAAGACCGCAGCCGGTAAATTGTTCCAGTCCCTCGATGTACGTGGTATAAACGACGAGGTGAAACGCTTGGTCCGGACCGTAGAGGTTTCAACAACGTAAGGGTGGATACTCGCCGTTCGTCAGCTTGTCCGATGGTAGAAGTGAGATGGTGGAATCAAGTCATGTAATTCCTGCGCACACTCTCCAAAATGCACCCTGTAAAACACCGAAAGCCTGTGCTCAAGACTAGGCTTCGGCTGTGCTAATATTTTACAAAATAAACAATCAAAACTATTCCTAAACTAACGAACTTCGACATCTTTTATTCAAACAAACAACAAAATGGAAAATCCCATAAACCGTCGTCAGTTTTATAGCAAGTATTATAGTAAAATACTACCGATTATCAAAAAAAAAAAACTTGAAACCGGTTGCTGCGTTCAAGTTGTATCGTAAGAGCACCTAGCAACCAAGCTTGGGCGTTATCCTAAGACTGGGTAACCAGTTTCTATAATTTATGGATCTATGCATCTACGAGATGTATTCAACGATTTAAATCTTGGAAGATCGAGTCGCTAGATGTAATGTAGTGTGAAATGTATTCAGAACTGTATTAAAATATGAGAGTTAATTATTTTACTTTTACTCAAAGTAATTAATTTGACTGGTCTTTTAACCGACTTCAAAATGGAGTAGGATCTCCATTCGTCGGTTTATTTTTGTATATTTCTCCAATTACTCTTACACGCCTGGATCGATTTAAATTATTTTTTAACCGACTTCTAAAAAAGGAAGAGGTTCTCAATTCGGCTGTTTGTATTTTTTTTATGTTTGTTCGCGCATAACTTCGCCGCTTTCCAAACGAATTGAAAATTTTTTTTTTTGAAAACCTTCCCAAATGGTCCCATAGTCACCAAGTTGGGATCTGATGATGGAATCTTGGCGAAATCGAGATAACTCTTCAAATTCAATTCAATTTTTTTGTGAAGTTGGTTACTTTTTTTATTAAAAAGGTGTTTTTTGGTAAGGTATACTTTTTAGAGGTATAGATTTCAATCTTGGGACCATGGTGATCCCATGAACGTTAGAAACGACAGAATCTGATGACGGGATCCTGGAGAAGTCGAGGAAACTCTTCAAATTTTATGAGCACACCTGTATTAGAGAGGTATTTTTTTTAAATATCCTCATTTTATTGTTGATTTGGTTCGAGAATCACTAACATAATATTGCCTCCTGAATTTTTTTGCTTATTCAAAACTGCACCTAGTATAGTCAACCCATGGTTCTCCCGAACTTTCAAGATACTTTGCAAAAACATTGATTCAACACTTCCACTTCACCGTGTAGTAGTTACAACGCAATTAAAATCAATTCATTTGCAGCAAATAAAACATAGACAAATGAATGGACTTCTCACAATATTTATTAGATCTTTTCGATTGATAGGAAAATATTGACGCGTGTATTTATTGGTCATAATTACAGGCGCGGTTTCCACGCTACAATAAAAGATATACAAGTTTGTTGGTGTTTCACCTGCTTATCTTACATACAATATGTCGACAAACTAGTTTTATATTTACTAGATGTATCATCATATTTGTTTTTATGTGTACAAGATGTACAAAACTACAGTTTGTAATAAAATCGCTCAGTTCAGTATAAAATATAATTTTTATTACCTACTCAATCAGAGCAGTGGTAATAGCCTTTTTTTTTTGTGAACAGAGCGCGCCGTCGAAGTCTTAGGCTCGGTTCGGACAGTTACCGGACGATCGGACGGCGAGCTACCCATGGCTCGCCGTCCGCGAACCCGCATCTACGGTGTACGGAAATCGGGATCGGAATCCCGGCGGCGGCGGCGAGGGCACCGTTGCGTGATACGGTCGGCATCCTTCTTTGCTAGCATGACTGCTTCGCAGAAGGAGACGACCGCCTGCCATTGCTCCTCGCTCCGGAGTGGTAATGGCCTCGACTTACGAGTTGTAAGTCGCAGGTTCAAACCCAGTCAGACGCATTACTTTGTGTAGTTTATTTCATCACCACTGCTCTTAAAATGGTGAAAGAAAATATCGAGAGAGGAAACCTGAGTCCCAACAGTGGGATCATTAAAAGGCCGATTATGCTATTACCTACTCAATCGCCTCAGATCTATCAAGAAGTTAGTCAGTCAGAAACATGTTGCTCACTGCACATATGCACATTTCGCGGGCTCGCGGACGGTGACCCATGGGTAGCTCGCAGTCCGACCGTCCGGTAACTGTCCAGACCGAGCTCAAGACGTCGACAGAGCGCACTGTTTCCGCACGCCTCAAGGAGTTGTCAGCAGCAGGAGGGGCCCAGCTGAGTCGGGGCCAGGGTTATCCGAAAGGAAGCTCGAGTATATGGCCAGTATGAAGAGGCTACAAGGAACGAGGAGAAACGAGAGTAAGCCCGGTATGAAGAGGCTAGAAGGAACGGGGTGGTTTTTTAGTCAATAAGAGACTGACACTATTTCCCGCTCCACCCAAGAGCTGGAATTGTCATAAGATGATTTTTGCCCACCGTTAAAAAAAGGTAGTTTTCTATAGAAATAATGTGCAAGAAACTCCATGGACTTAAGTTAATGTCAAACACTTACTCTCGCTTCATCCAGAGCGGGAGAAGTCACACAATAATTTACCATTAGGAAAAAAACGGGAATCCGTTGGATGCGCGACGCACAGGACCGGTCGTTGTGGCGACGCATGGGGGAGGCCTTTGTCCAGCAGTGGACGTCTTTCGGCTAATATGATGATGATGATGAAGAAAAAACTGAACATGAGCGAATCGGACTCGCACACAAAGGGTACCGTACTATAATATTACAATCGAGCAAAAAAATCCCTAACAAAATATCGTTTCTATACACATTTTATGAAAATTTCTTCTCTCTTACGTTTTATGAAATCAGCCAGGTGACAGACGGACAGACAGACAGTGGAGGCTTAGTAATAGCGATCCATTGGCACCCTTCGAATATACAACCCTGAAAAACGGGAAAATCGTGCGGAACTTAGAATATTTTCACAACAAAAGGCAATTCAGAAAATTCCTAACAATAAATTGAAAGATAGTTACTTGAAATTGTTTAGTTCAAGATAAAATAAACTAATAGCACACTACTGTCCACCATTTACGATACCATATCTCCATGATTATCTTATTGCTATTTACGAAGCTATTCTATCGCAAATTTTCCTAGCTACCGAACTAGCGCTAACAGAACTTAGGCCCTCCGCATACGAGACAACTTTGGTTTCCCATTTTGGGCAACTCGCAACAACCTAGTTTTTTTATAACGTTTCATTACCATCTTTTTTCCCCTTTCGCGTGTAATTTGGGGTTAGCACAACATGTTCTTTTTTCTTTCTTTCTTTACCCGTTACGCTATCACTCCCTTTTCTTTCATATCGCACAACATACCTCACACCTCACAAAATCCATCCATCTTTCATTTGGTCTACCTCTCCCTCTTCATCCATCCACATGCATACTCATAAATCTTTTAGTAAATTGTTCCAATTGGCAAGTTGGTTTAGTAGTTAGTGGCCCTGACTGCTATGCCAGAGTTCGTGGGTTCGATTTCCACCTAAGACAAAAGGTTGTGTGATGAGCACGACAATTTGTTCTGTGTCTGGGTGTAATTTATCCATAGTATGTATGTATTTTAGAAATATATAATTATGTTTATTAGTTGTCTAGTACGAATAGTAGAAGCTCTACTTATTTTGGGCTCAGATGGTGTTATGTAAAAGTTGTGGAATATAAAATTGCGTTCCAGGGATGCGGTAACTCTTTTGAAACACTACGCAGCATATCTGTAGCGTGCCTTACGTCTTTGGCCTTTTGAAGTGCGAAATTATATTGTCCTTATCGGCACTATCTGTAGACTATGCCGACCTCACACTTTCTTTCTATCTGGCATTTAAAGTTCTAGTCGGCACTTATTCCACTTAATAAGGCACTAAGAGCAGACCATTACAAACCCGTTTCCTTTAGTTTCTCTTAACTTACATCTGTGTTAAATGTTATGCTGTTCGTAAGACAGTTTCTAGTAATTTTCTACTACCGATATTCTTACAAAGTTATCAAAAGCTCGAACTACAGGATCAGCATTTTGTTTCATCATCATTTTAGCCGAAAGACGTCCACTGCTGGACATAGGCCTCCCCCAAGCGTCGCCACAATGACCGAGCCTGTGCGTCCCGCATCCACTGCATTCCCGCGGCTCTCACCAGGTCGTCGGTCCACCTTGAGCTACTGAGCTCTTCCAGACATTTTCTGTTCGGCGCGTAATTACTTTGTCTTTCCTTGCCTGGAGAGAAACTACTTGGCCTGAAAAGAGATACAATAAAATGTATAATATATTTTTTAATATTTCCATTTTTAGTAAAACTCGATCGCCCACAAGATACATGCTTTTTATCCCAACAAGGATAAAAAATAACCCAATCACAATTTCCCGAGGCAAGGTAAGCATTGATACATTTTGTTTTCGTGTTTTCTTCGCAAACATATTTTTGATGTAGCTCAAAACCAACGCATATTTCTGCTGTATGACGTAATGTATCGCCCGGGGCGGTCGTCCATTTTGTGTAAAATTCTTGCTAGAGGAAAAATCTGAGTTAGTGGTATATAAAATATGTGTCTTTGTCGTAACTTTGGGGCACAGAATGGAGTCTGTTAGTAAAGTAATTTATAGGTGGCGCGTCTAGCGTTGTGAGTACATTTTTCATTTTTGTCATTTTTGCTTTTTCTGAACTACCCTAGCCAAGTTACAACCGTTTCGCTGGCGTCGAACGCTTCGAGTTGACCTTACCGCCTAATTCTTTTGTTCTGACCACGTGACTGAGCGTTGGGACGAACGTTATTCCCGTACATTTGAAGCTTTCTACAAACGTTAACTATTGCAGATTAGCAACTTGGCTCGGGGTTTTTACAAGTAGATCGATGGATATGTAGTGGAGTTCTTTCTTAAACTCGTCAATATACAACATAATTTTTAGTTTTTGCGAAACCTGAATATTATAGTTGGTTCAGAATCAGTAACTGAATACCATGTTATATTTTTTTCCTAAAAATATTTAAAAAGTCCACAAGTTAGACACCACTGATACTAAGTACAACACAAGTCACGGCAGGCCATAGCGGGTATCAGGCGCTAGCAAACAGCTGAGTGCAAGTGCAAAACAGTCAGCAGGACATATAGGTGAATTAGAGGTTCATTCACCTGGATGGCCTGCTGACTATGTATTTTTGCAGACATAACCAGCTTATAACTATGTAATTTTTAATGATACGGTTTTGAAATTTTGTAAATAGATTCTTAACATAAAAATACTAGACAGATTTTTCAGGTTTCGAATATAGAATAGAATAGAATAGAATAGAATAGAATAGAATAGAATAGAATAGAATAGAATAGAATAGAATAGAATAGAATAGAATAGAATAGAATAGAATAGAATAGAATAGAATAGAATAGAATAGAATAGAATAGAATAGAATAGAATAGAATAGAATAGAATAGAATAGAATAGAATAGAATAGAATAGAATAAACTTTATTGTACACCAAAAAGTAACTATAACTACAGCTTATATATATACTCGGAGTAAAACTAAGGTTGTATAGACCGCTCTTAACTACATCTACACTAATATAATAAAGAGGTTAAGTTTGTTTGTAGGATGTAATCTCTAGAAGTTCTGATCCAATTACTAAATTGTTTACACCAATAGAAAGCTACTTTATTCCTGAGTGACAAAGGTCATATTTTATGTACGCGGGCGAAGCTGCAGGCAGAAGCTAGTACTTTATATTTAACACGATGCATTCGCGAAAACTACAACAAACCGCATCAATCCCTTTGAAACAAAACCAGCTTTCAGAACAAAACGTTCCAATACCACATCAGAAACAGTGTTACACCGGTGTTTTGTTCGATTCCGACTTTCTACACAGACAATAGAGGGCGGGGGAGTCGGGTCGCGCTCGTGACGACTCGGCTAACTCCGTGACTCCGCCGTGACACATGACTCATCTATCCGATTCTATTGGCACGACTGGCCTACGTATTTGTTTTGAACTTTCTCGTTATTGTGGAGGTAGATTGGATTTTGTGATTTTGAATGTCGAACGCCGAATTATGACGTAATAACTTTGAGTGTTTTAATGATTGGTCCCGTACAAAAGCCCACATGTTTCATCAAAGTCTATCAAAGACACAGTGTACAAATTCTGTGTGCAAAGTCTTCATCTTCATCATCATATCAGCCGAAAGACGTCCACTGCTGGACATAGGCCTCCCCCAAGCGTCGCCACAACGACCGGTCCTGTGCGTCACGCATCCATCGGATTCCCGCGACCCTGACCAGGTCGTCCGTCCATCTTGTTGGAGGCTTTGCAACGCTGCGTCTTCCGGTACGTGGTCGCCACTCCAGAACCTTTCGTCCCCATCGATCATCTGTTCTGCGTGCAATGTGCCCTGCTTATTACCACTTAAGTTTGGCGACTGTTTGAGCTACGTCGGTAACCTCTTACAAAGTCTTACACGGTCATCATTAATTGGCGTGATTAAGAGTCCCGGTTGACATAGGATTCCAGTACGCCACAAAGGTTTTCTAAATTCTTTTAAAAATTGACACGACCTACCTTTGGCTTGTCAATTGAACAGTTTCAAACATTTTGGCATGTCGATGATCGGTACTGCCAATAGAATGTTGCTTGTTTATTTAGAGCCCCTGATGCTTCTTCAAGGCCAATTCAATTTTCTCAAAAAGAAAAATATACAAGGTTATTTGTAAAACACTGGCAACCTCTTTCATCACATTTTAGTTTATCAGATTTTCATACAAAAATAAAAATATAATAATTGAACGATCTAATTATTACCAAGTCTATGCGAAGCAAGCGATAAAACAATAACGGAAGGGAGTGTGATCGGGTGGCGGGAGTACTTGATTCTAGACTAGATTTGGTATAGGAAAATACAGTGATAAAATGAGTTAGATAGAACAATGAAATTTTGATGGTTTGCTTTTGGTAATTTTTTTGTAAAAAGTCATAGAAAAAACTAAAGTTTTGTTTATGACGTGAAAACATGGAAAGAGTTCCGTGACCTCTTAAAAACCACCTCGAAACCCCTTCTGCGCAACGGTTTTTAGGTACATCTGACCAGAGTTAGCCACTCACTACATAAATTATGGGCCAAAGCCTACTGGGGCCATGCTTTCTTTCCTGATAGGAAACCAGCAGGGGTGTCCTGGAACGCAAGGCAAAAAAGGAAAATAGGAGTAAAAGTCTGATACATCCTTCTTCGCTCTAGAGCGGGAGAAGTCATTGGATGATTTTTAAAATCATCCAATGACTTCTCCCGCTCTAGAGCGTGAATTATAATGGTCTGTAAAAATATTTTTACGCTCTTATTTTTTTTTTTGGGGCACCGTATTTTGTAGAAAGGCGTTAAAAATTAGATTCTATTAGAAAAAGACCAACAAATACCACCATCAGATTAAGGACTCTTCTAAAAACAAAGAAAAAATGCAAATCAGTCCATAAACGACGGAGTTCTGAGGTAAGAAAGATAAACAAAATACAACCGAATTGAGAACCTCTTCCTTTTTTCGAAGTCGGTTAAATTCTATTTCACACCAACTTGTTCTAGAAAGTGTAGAGCAACAAAAGATCAGCTAGACGATTGTCGTTCCCTGACCTTTACCTACTGAAACAATGAAGACGTGTCAACACAAACTACATACATACAACATCGCGCGACGTCGCTCGCCCATTGTATGGGAAACATCTCTTTCGTAACACTTATGTAAGTTGTCGTAAAGTGCTTATTTGGAGCGGAAAAATAAGTAGCGTAGTGTCACAGTATATTAACATACAGTGGTTCAACACTCATACATGTGACAGGGAAGAAGTCTCAAATTGACAGACACGCATAGTATTGGAATAGGCGTGAGAGTCACAGAGCATAAATATGCAATGGGAAATGTTGTAATATAGTATAAGTTCAAATTTTATAATGGTTATTTGTTATACAAGAGTGCAAAGTCGCTGTTTATGTGATAGAGCCAAGCTGTAAACCAAGAAGGTGTTTCGAGAGGGGTTGGCACCAGTGACTGAAAAGATTAAACAATCATTTGTTTTGGTATGGTAACATGAAGAGGATGGATGAAACGCACGTTACTATAAGAGTTATGAGTATAGTATGTGGAGGGGGAGAGAAAGACCAAAGAAAAGATGGATGGCTTGTGTAAGGAGTACTATGAAAAAAAGGCAGTTAGTGATAGCGTGACGGTTTACAGGACTGAATGGAAAAAAAATGTGTTGTGCTGACGTCAAAGCACACGAGACATGAGCAAGAAGATGATGATGACAGAAAGTACAGAGCAGCTTAGCATAGCATAGCATAACCAGCCTTTTTAATGTTCCCACTGCTGGGACTCAGGCCTTCTCTCTAGGAGAGGGAATAAGCCGTAATCTACCACGGGGGCTCAGAGCAGCTTACTTTGTGAAAATACTTGCGTTGTCGAGCTGTTAATATTTTACTTTTAAGTAGACTGTGACAGTGTTCTCGTCACAAGACTTTCATATCTTAATGTACTCTGTAAAAGCACAAAGTTAGTAGATAAGATGAAAAGCGAATCTGTACAATACTTTTGAAGAAAAAAAAAGCTCTCACACATTCTTTCAATCGTTCTCGGCTCAGCGCCAAACCTTGCAAATTCCTAAGAAAGACATTCAAGCCATCCCGCACTCCTTTGTGCATTTACGAGTATTGAACTCAACTTGTAACCCTAACAAAATATCAAAAGATTTTAAAACATTCGCAAACACAAGAGTCGCATTGAAAATTGAATTTATGGAACTAAAGAAAAATATTTCAAATATTTCCGAGAAACAGCGTAGAATAATCGCATTCGAAATCACATTGTTTCGAAATTCGAATTTATATAAAAATCGCTGCATCGTGACGTCATCGCGATTTTACAACCAGCCAGTGAGAATGCGAAAATTTCACTTTTCGATCGTATTCGTAAAGAAAAAAAAATGTGCAAGTGCAAGTCGGACTCGCACGCTGAGGGTTCTGTATAAAAACTTAACTCTGTAAATAATTTAATTCCCGAATAAAGCTAGAACTACACTGCTAACACGCACACTTGTCGACACGACGACGTCGCGTGGCTGTAGAAGTCTAGTTTCCATATAAATGATGTATGGAGACCGACGCTCCCAGATCGGCGTGGCGTGGCACACGTGTTAGCAGTTTAGTTCTACCTTAAAAACCTCGAAGATTTTCCCGAATAGCATCTTTTTTTTGTGGCGTCACATCAAATTAACTGTTTTCAGATTTATACCTCTACCTGTGCTATAAAGACTTGCTTTATGACAAATTTCAGGATTCTGGGCAACAGGAAGTACCCTATAAATTTTTATTTCCTCGAGAGTGTCGAAATATACGTTTTTTGCGACATAAACGGCCGTATCTTATTTTTTGTTAACTTAGAAGTTTGACTTTTTCACAACTGAAGCTTTGAAATGTGTGAGTGTTAATGTGTGTATGTGGCCCTTGAAAAGGACCGCAGACCTAGTTTTAATTTCATGCCTCCACGCGCTCCTGAGATAAAAGGTATTGACAGACAGACGGACAACTTAGTGATTCTATAAGGGTTCAGTGTTTTCCTTTTGAGTTACGGAACCCAAAAACCGAACAATCTTACAAACTTTTTCTTTTCTACAAAATGTCTTCAAAAATATATTGTATCGGGCGGTGCGGTGGAGGAAATATAAAGAACCGTTGCCTTTGTTTGTAATAGCACAAAATAGATAGGTACAGAAGTCAATCTTAGATATGTACTTCACTTCTTATACCTAAGCTAGGCGATCGTGCTAGGATCAGCACATTGCGCCGAACTGTACGAGTGCGACTGGGCGATTAAGCCGAGATATCGTGTCCGTAAGCGGTGTCTATGTATACGTTGCTCGAACACGCTTTGTATGTAGGTTGCCTTCTGTACCTATCTATTTTGTGGTAATAGTACCTCGATCTGAATCCAATCTTGGCTTGTATTCCCACAGGCCGGTACTCGTGGCTAGTTTTACCCGCTAGAGACAATAGTACGACTTTTTTTCGCTGTATAAGCCTTCAGCCGACTGAAGGGATAATCTCGGCAATATTTTGTTTCACTTCAAGTGCTGTGTTGTTTTCAGCTGAGATAAGCTTAAAACCTTAATATTTGGGAAATTTTAATTTTGTTTTTTTTACAGCTTCAAGAGAAAGCGGAACTGAATATATGATTTTAATTTCAACTCGACACCTCCACGTGTTCCCGAGATAAAGGGTTTTGACAGACAGATGAACAACCAATTAGTGATCCTATAAGCCTCGCACACGGGCTTATTGGAGCGGCCTTTTTTGTGGCTCGTGTGCGGCGGTGCCGTCACAAAAAAGCTTGAAGCCGCTTCAAGCTTCTCCTGTTACAAGCTGTCGCGCGCTTCAGCTGTTTTTTGCGCCGGCTTCTAGCTTTTTTTTGTGGCGACGTTTTTGGAGGCCCGTGTGCGGAGACAGTATGGGTTTCGTTTTTCCCTTTTGAGGTATAATATCTCACAATAATATTCCACAACTATCACACAACGCCGTCTAGTCCCAAGCTAAGCAAAGCTTGTGTTATGGTTACTAAACAACTGATAAACATACTTATATTTTTCTAAATGCATACATATTATAGATAAATTACACCCAGACACAGAACAAATGATCATGCTCATCACATAACATTTGTCCTGGGTTGGAATCGAACCCACGACCTCTGGCATAGCAGTCAGGGCCACAGCCACTAGACCAACAGGCCAGTCAAACCAAGGTCATCAGCTTCCTGCCCTTGTCCCGTTTTATTTGGGGTCGGCGTAACACGTTTTTTTCTTCCATTCTGTCCTGTCACTCGTCACGCTATCACTAACTCCCTTTTCTTTCATATCACTTCTCACACAATCCATCCATCTTTTCTTTGGCCTCCCTCTCCCCTTCCATCCATCCACATGTAAACTCATAACTTTTTTAGCAACATGCGTTTCGTCCCTCCTTTTCACATGATCATACCAAGACAAACGATTTCCTTTCAGCTTTTCAGTCACTGGCGCCACTTTCAAACTTCCCCTAATATACTCATATCTCACTTTATCCATTCTTGTCACACCACACCAGTCAAACCAAGGTACCCTTAAATTAAATAAAATGAGTAGCAGGAGCCTCTACTTTGTGACATGTCTAAAATTTACTGCTTAAGAGTATTTAAAGCAAACACATTTATTAAAGGATCTGGATTAGTTACCACTATCCCTTTACACAATTTTATGACGTCATTATATCGAGATGGGGCCCTAAGACTATAATCGCCACTACACGTAAATAATGGCGTCGTGAAACTTTAGAATGATCGGTTTTAGTCGTCTAAGCTCTTGTTTTTACAAGCGTAATTAAATACATACGATCAAAAAGTAATTTTCTTTAATTCATGAATCCCCAAGCGACCACCGGTGGCCGTGCATCTATTGTCTTACTATTGTGTCTCTAATTGACGGTATCTGAAGGGTTAAATTAAATTCTTAGCTCAGAGACAATCAATGTCAAAAACTTTAAGATTATCTGTAAATTAAAGTTTTTTGAAATCATCCAATGACTTTTTTTATTGATATAAACTAGTGCTTGACTGCAATCCCACCTGATGACTTCTCACCCTAGGGTGGAGCGAGAGGGCCTAGCATAATAGCTTAATCTCACTGTTGGGACTCAGGCGTCCTTTCTAGGAGAGAGAATAGGCCATAATCCACCACGAGGGCCCAGTGTGGGTTGGAGCGGGAGAACGTGTCAGACTAAAACCAACTCCTATGTTCCTTCTTTGCCTTCGTTCCAGGACCCCGGGATTCAGTTTTTACAACACATGGTCCCAGTTGGCTTTGACCTTGCTGAGACCCTACGGTTGCTGACATCATCAGGCGTGCGTGTCACACTACGCATTGTTAACGATTCGGGCTCGATCTCTCGAACGAGACGGCCAGACAGCGAACTACCCATTACTGGTGGACTGGAAATTCACTCCTCAAAAAGAAGACTTACCAGCATAATTAGGGCGTGCCTATGACTGATAGAGATGAGACTAGGAATACGAACAACACATAATTTGCAGCTATTTGTTTTAAGACCAGAGGTTCTATTCGCTTTCTCCGAAACGAAACTTTCGTAAACGAACGATATTCATTTGACGTTAAAATTGCAAACAAAACAATCCTCTGTCATAATTATATTTTTTTTTCGAAACATAGCTAATTAGAGTAGGTTTAGAGATTCGGTACGTCAAACAATTTTCGTTCGTGCGAAATTTCGAGAACAAAAGGAACCGTGGTAGGAAACACGCGAAATTTCAATCGAAACTTCGTTTTTCGGAGAAAGCGAGTAGACCCCCAGACGACATATTCAGTAAAACCAAGATCAGGAAAACGCCTTCTAAACTCACGGTAATTTCCCTGAATCACACAAAAACGTTAGATACAGTTCACTCGAACAAAGGACATACGCAAAATCATGCCAACACTGACTGCTATCAATCCTTTTTCTAATCGTATAAAAAATACACATTCGGCCGAATAAAAAGACGCCATGATTGAATAAGGCTCTCGTATTGGCGAGCGAGTTCATACGCCGCACCCAATTTAAATACAACAAAAACTGCTCAAATCACCTCGAATTTAGTTCGAGAGCCGCTCGTGTAGGCGGATTTCTTATGAGCGTGTGGTGCAAGTGATAAGAAGCAGCGGTGTGAATATTAGTAACGAGAAAGTTGAGGAATAAACGAGAAAAGCAGTGGGAAGTTACAAAACTTTTTGAAGAAAATAATTACGATGCAGGCAGCAAACTGCAACTAATGGCGAGAATCTATCCTTACATTTTTAACATCTCTACGGTCCGGACTAAGCGTTTCGCCACGTCGTCGTTTATACGGCGTACATCAAAGGATTGGAACAATTTGCCTGCTGAAATCATTCTGTCCGATAATAATTTAGGTATCTTTAAAGCTACAGTGAATAGGGTCTTAATAAACTAATGTGATTCACCATCAACGTCTGCATCACTGCTTACCATCAGGTGGGTTCGCTTCGCAGTCAAGCATTGTTTGTTCATCATCATCATCATTTCAGCCGAAAGACGTCCACTGTCGGATATAGGCCTCCCCTAAGTATCACCATACATAACGACCGGTCCAGAGCGCCTCGCATCCATTGGATTCCCGCAACCCTCACCAGGTTGGTCCTTGTGGGAGGCATTCCAACACTGCGTCTTCCGGTACGAGGCGCCACTTTAGAACCTGTCGTCCCCATCGAACATCTGTTCTGCGTGCCACAAGTAGAGATGGGTTTCTACCCGGTAAATACCGGGTAAATACCCAAAATACCCAAATGCAGGGTTTTTACCCGGGTAAATACCCAAATGGTGGGTATTTACTTTTTGGACATTTTTTGTTTTTTATACATTTTTAGCAATAAAAAAATGTTCATCAAATATGTTTTATGCATGAAATGTACATGGTGTCGGCAAAGAATAGTTTTCTACTCTACAAATCATGTAAAAATTATACGTCCGTATTTTTATGATATTTTACGTCTGTATTTTATTTGGGACACTTACACAGTTATACAAAATTAAGAAACAACATGTAGAACACTTAAGATAAAATAAAAAATTAAAAACAAAAAAAGAATAATAAAAATAAAAAAACATTGTACAAGTTACTTATTGTTACAAACTTGAAAATCAGTTGAAATTTTACATTTATGGAAAAGTTACAGTTAAACTTCGTTTAACAAAAATAATAATCAGGCGTTAAAAAGTAAAAATATAAGAAAGGAGCTGAGTTTATAACAAGGAGGTGTTCAAAACATGTAAACGATCTAAAATTCAACTAAACTTTACTTGATAAATCATCCCAAAAAGTGTTAAAGGTTTATACCCATGGTTTTGGGTATTTACCGGGTAAAAACCCTGTTTATACCCAAATTGGGTATTTACCCGATAAATACCCGATGGGTTTTTACCCACCGCCCATCTCTAGCCACAAGTGGGCAGGACTGGTACTTAAGTTTAGCGGTTCTTCGAGCTATCTCGGTAACCTTAGTGCTCCTGCAGATATCTTAGAAGAAATACACTAGGAAGAAGTTACGTTGAGTTTATCAAATGATTTTGTAGGATGCAGGTATTGCAGGTAACGTAGATAGGCCTAAACATCGGAATAAAATACAGAATTTTACAGTATTATAAGCAAGCACAGTAACTGAATTCTGATATCTCCTTGTACTCTTGAAAGACTCTTCTTGATAACAGATGGTAGTAAGATCGCGTAATCAAGTATAGTTATCAACTCTTGGATTAGGTAAGGGCCAATAGCTGCAGCTTCATTGATCTGGTTCACATAAAAGATTATACAAAAGAAAACGATGGAATAAGTTGGCAAACTCTTCTAGAGATAATAGAGTATGGTCCCTTCCTTCTGAGTGGCGTCATACATTCCACCTTCTCAAACCTTCACCACCAACCTTGGCACTAAACTGACAGTTAGGGCATGAATGTCTCATGCCCTAACTGTCAGTTACGAATGCCACAAAACCCAGAAAACGCTGCAGCTATCCTCTGCGCTCCCGCGCTCTCTCATACCTCACGCCCTCTCACGTGGGAGGTTGTAACGCTACATGTGAACGGCAACGCATCTGCATCAACTAAGTTCATCGACCCCGTCAGTATCACAGTATTTGTGAGAAGGTCATGCGTTTCGGCAAGTGCGAATAACGTTCGATTTGAATTTGAATTTCGTTGCAGCTAACGTTCTTTTTCCGAACTGGTTTTCAAGATGGCGCATGTTTTTGGTATGTTTGGCTATGTATGTGTGTGTGAACATGCTATGTTTGTATTAGATTTTGGTTGTATTTGAAGTGTGTGGAGTAGTCATACTGGCTTTGTCTTTTTTTGGTTGTGAGAAATCATCCAATGACGTCGCCCTCTCTAGGATGGAGAGAGAGGGCGTGTCAGACTTCTACTGACTAAAACCCACTTGTGTTATTCCTGGAACGAAAAAAAACAATTGAAAAATAGTATCTCTTTTGACAATTCATGTGGCCCTGGCGGGCATCGGGTCACTTGGGCCTCTACGGTTTTGGTGACATGTCTTTAAGACGCGGCGCGTTTGGTCCTTACCAAACACCTGGAAGATGAGCTACCCATTACTATCGTTGTCCGCAAACCCACACCTGCGGTTGCCAAGGATCATCTTATGACTCCATGTAATGACAGATTTTAGAAACTGAACTGACTTTATTTTTTCACGGCTCTAATAGCCCGTTTACGACCTTGCCTCTGTGAGTGGTAGTTAAGTGCGGAGCGGTGAGCAGTAAGAACAAAATTATGAAAATGTTTGAAGCACGCCACGAGACGCCGCTCAAAGCATCGTGCCCTCGCCTACCAATGCGACCCCGCTCGCCGCTATGACCGAAGTCGTTAACCAGCCATAAAGGCTAGCAAACTTGAGTCATCATCATTTTCCTGCCCTTGTCCCGTTTTATTTGGAGTCGGCGCAGCACGTTTTTTTCTTCCATTCTGTCCTTTCACTCGTCACGCTATCACTAACTTTTCATTCATATCCCTTCTTACACAATCCATCCATCTTTTCTTTGGCCTCCCTCTCCCTCTCCATCCATCCACATGAAAATTCATAACTCTTTTAGCAACATGCGTTTCATCTCTCCTCTTTACATGACTATATCAAGACAAACGATAAACATACATATAAACTACCACCATTATATAGCTTGGTTAGTTCTCTTTGTTCAAATCATTGACTACCTTATTTCCCTACAAGGCTATACACATAAGTTTTGCTCCATTACCAAATTCTATAAGGAAATCTTCTGTTGAAACTACAAGGAAAACCCGAGTAGTTTACTTAACTGTTTTACGTCAAGTTATGGAGTGTTCTCGTCCGATTTAGTGTAGTGTGGGCAGATGATAAGTTACAGCTTAGTCTTGAGGTCAGGTATGTACCCTTTGAGATGTGAGACTATGTTTTTGGGTTCCGTCGGTCCTCTGTCTACCCTCAGTCGGCAAAAACAAAACCTTCATAGGATTAGATCTTTTTTTTTTCGGTGGCAAAAATTTTCCAGTGACAACCAAGAGTGGGAGATAGTGTCAGACTCTTACTGACTAAAAACCCAACCTGTTCTTTCTAGCATCATCTATATATATAAAAATCAATGCCACTTTTCGTTGTTATTTTATAACTCAAGAACGGGCTCATCTATCCAAACCAAATTTTTAGGCTTTGTTCGGACTATTTAGTAGATGGTTTATGTAAAGTTTGGTAGGGTAGAGTAGGGTACAGTAAGGTAGACTAGGATAGAAGGGTAGAGTAGGGTATAGTAGGGTAGAGTAGGGTAGAGTAGGGTAGAGTAGGGTAGAGTAGGGTAGAGTAGGGTAGAGTAGGGTAGAGTCGGGTAGAGTAGGGTAGAGTAGGGTAGTGTAGGGTATAGTAGGGTAGAGTAGGGAAGAGCGGGAGCGAAGCCGTGCGGGCAGAAGCTAGTATAATATAGATTAAAATTTGGCTTGTGACCGAAACTATATATTCACGGAATTATCTATACAACACTATTTTTAGTATATGCGAAACCTGAATATAGTTTGTTCAGACTCAGTAACTAAATGGATTCTAATAATTTTAACACCATACTATAAATATAGTACCCCAAAAATCATCATCTTCCTGCCCTTGTCCCGTTTTATTTGGGGTCGGCGCAACACGTTATTTTTAAAAATGTTTTCCCAAAAAATAGTTTTTTTAATCACAAGACACCACCGACACTAAATACAAAGCAGGTCACGGCAGGTCATAGCGGGCATTAAAAGTCAGCGCAAAGCTAGATGGAAGCAAATCAACCCCTCAGTCACCCGGATGGCCCGGTGACTATGTATTTTTGTTGACATAACAAGCAACTTTGTGATTTTCGTAACACAGTTTTGAAATTTTGTACATAGATTCTTTACATAAAATTACTAGACACGTATTTCAGGTTTCACATATATTAAAAAAAAAAACCTTTTATAAAAAAAAATAACCGACTTCACTAAAATATTGAATTGAATTTGAGAAGTTCCCTCGATTTCGCCCAGATTCCATCGTCAGATCCCAACTTGGTGAATATGGGACCATTTGGGAAGTATATGCCCCCAACAAAAAAAGAATTTTTTAAATCGGTTGGCAAGCGACGAAGTTTATGCGCGAACAAACATAAAAAAAAATACCTTATTTTCAACAGAACCCATTTCCAAGTACAACTTAATAACGTTAACCACACAGGAACAATATATTCCACACAGCTTTCGAGAGCAAATTATATCGATATTAAGTTCATATCTAACGATAATGAAGTCGATAAGTTTGTAAACTGACATTCTACTTTAGTTTCCTACCTATTTGTACTGTTATATCATAAATTTATATATTTTACTAGTGTTTAACGTGATAGTTGTGTTAATTTCTATGCTAATGACAGGATATAATAATATTAAGTCGATCCAATTTGTACTTGATTGCATTATGGATATGTTTTGTGAAATTATTGGCGGCTAGCGGCTTCGCCTGTTTGAAAGTAGAAAATTATTTAAACTTTATGTACACTAGTAATAATAATAATTATAATATTCCACAACTATCACACAACGCCATCTAGTCCCATGCTAAGCAGAGCTTGTGTTATGGGTACTAGATTAGACTATATTTCTAAATACATACATTTTATAGATAAATTACACCCAGACACAGAACAAATGATCATGCTCATCACATAAATATCTGTCCTAGGAGGGAATCGAACCCACGACCTCCGGCATAGCAGTCAGGGCCACTAACCACTAGAGCAACAGGCCAGTCCACACCAGTAGCCAGTAGTGCTAGTAGGCCAGTAGTGGTACATAGGTAGACTTAATGCAACAAGGCATTCTCTAACAGTCCACCTTTGGGTTAAAATAGACAACACTGTGGTAGGTATGTTTAATAAACAAATAACAGATACTTCAAATGGAAAAATATAAAATAATCTATTTATACTATATGCTAAAATAATAAACTTATTAATACTAAGAAAAATATCAAAACATTAAGAGAACTTAATCACAATTCGGACTAAGACATAATATAGCATAGTCGGCCTTATAATGTTTTCACTGTTGGGACCCGGAGTAATACTTACTCCGTGGTTGGGACTCAGGCCTCCTCTCTAGAAGAGGGAATGGACCGCAATCCACAAAGCGGGCCCAGTGCGGGTTGGTGAATGTCACATATCCTCGAATTTTAGGTTCTAGGACATGCTGAATTCCTCACGATGTTTTCCTTCACCGTTTTGAAAGCAGTGGTGATGAAATAAATTACACAAAAGTGCCTGGCTGGGTTTAAACCCGCGACCTACAACTCGGAAGTCACGGCTGTTACCACTCAGCCATCACTGCTGTACCCTTAATATTAGTATGACATTATTATGCATTTATTTTCAGGTGAAAAATCAAATAAGTAACTCCTCCCACTCTAGGCCGATGCCACAAATTACCTAGCTACGTTTAAAACTTGTACCTATAAACTGTGTAACACACTAGTCCTCGTTAACTCAGAACCAGTAGGTAAGTGGCGGTATGTACTGGCCGGGATATTGCCACATGGTAGGTAAGTGTTAGTAGCACTGACAAGTTGTTACCTCATCGCTTCACATTAATGACTCATTGACTCATGTCCCAGCTTATAACTTGTTGGAACGATTGCAGCTTGATCGCTTGTGGTGTAACTGGCTTGTGCGGATGAAAGGGGATAACGGTAACTATTGGACGAATCAATTTGGTACTTTACTCGTAAATTGTGAATATCAGAAGTTACATAGTATGATAAGTCAGCTTTTTAACCGACTCTTAAAAGAAGGGAGTTATTATGTTCGGCAGTATATATTTTTTAACTATTAAATACCACAAACTTAAAATAATAATATGTACTAACGAGTAAAACAGGCAGAAAAACGGGGAAAACTCAAAGGGCATCAAAAAATTCGTCCACATCGATGTCAATGGGAGAAGTGCCCAAAACGCTGGCAGCATTGCCACGCCTGGATGGCAAAGGAGTGGCATGATGGCAGTAGTGTTAATGTTATTGTTCATTGTTACAATAAATGATGAATACCTTTTTTTAACCGACTTCAAAATAAGAAGGATATGTTCGGCTGTATGTATTTTTTTTTTGTCTATGTTCGTTCACCAATTTCTCGATCAATTGAGAACTGATTTTGATCATTATTTTTGTTATTGAAAGGTTAAGTTTCCGAGTAGTTCCCATAGAAATATTGTTATGATCTGATAATGAACTTCGAAGATATAGAACGGAACTCCTCACAACACAGCAGAACTGTCGTAAAGTAAAATTGCTTTATTTATACGTGTAGTCGATGACTGACTGAAGGAAGAGAGGGAGGTGATATATAGTCGAGCTCATCTGATGATGAAACCGGAAGGTAGACACCGGAACTCTGTAATAAATCAATGTATATATAGCTTGACTTATTGGAATTGTCATGCAATGTTTAAAATGTTTTGGTAAGTCTGAGGTAAAGTATGTTGGGGTAAGATCGACATTGGGGTAAGGACGTATAAATATAAATTATACCACTTATTTAGCTTTATTTTTAAATGCTACTCATGTAAAGGTCAAGCACTAGCATCATTATCATCATCATCTCAGCCAAAAGATGTCCACAGTTGGGCGTAAGCCTCCCAAGCTTCTCCACAACGGACCGATCGATTTTAGTTGTGGTCCCACAAAGTAAAAGTCTGATACTATCTCCTGCTCCGCCCAAGAGCGGGGGATGTCATCTGGATGATTTTTATCCCCAGAAATATTACGATTGCATAAAAACATTAGGAAACCAAAATTTTATTAGGTTTGACTTGAGCTGACTGTACTAAATTCAAGTCACTGGTATGGGTTTGTCCATTAAATTTAATTATTTAAAGAGTGGTCTCTGTTCAGAATAGGCAATAAAAATGTGTTCAAAGTAATACTAATGGTATTAGATATTTGGTATTAAAATGGAAAAAATCGAAAAAAGAACCCGTCAGCCAAACATATACAGTGTGCAATTTCTATAGTAAAGTATGTTTCCTATTTTTAGAATATAATCATTAACCTTTCGAATAGGTACCGTAATTAGAAACACAAAAGAAAGATAATGAGGGAGCGATTGCCGGCGTTCGCTTGGGGTTTAATGAATTAACCCAAAGGTTGACTGGTAGAGAATGCCTTATAGCATCATGTCCGCCTATGTACCACAACTGTACATGAGGTTTAAATAAATCTACACTAATATTATAAAAAGGTAAAGTTTGTTTTTTTATTTGTGTCTAAGTACTGGTCCGATTGCAATTTTTTTTTCTTCGATAAAAAACTGCTTTATTCCTGAGTGAGATAGGCTTTATTTTATGTAAGCGTCCAAAGCCGCGGGCAAAAGCTAGTTACAAATAAGACGATTTTTTTGTTGGTGTTGTGTTGTTGTTGTTTGTTGTTGCTGTTGTTACTGTTGTTGCTGTTGTTGTTGGTGTTGTTGCTGTTGCTGTTGTTGTTGGTGTTGTTGCTGTTGCTTTTATTCGTTGCGTAAATATTTTATGTACGCGGGCGAAACCGCGGGCAAAGGCTAGTAATAATAAATAGATTAAACTTAGCTAAAAGCGGGCACCTACAAGCGCGACGCTAATCAAGATTTACAGTCTTGTTTATTCTTATTCAGGTCTTATAACTGTGTTTTATACAGACAGGATACCAAACATGATCTGAATGTGTCGATTAGAAAAAAAAGTACAAGTTTTATGGGTTTTGTTTAAAAAAGACAACATAACAACAAATTGATGTAAAGGTAATGTCAAAATAACTTGTCGCTAGCTATATTTTATTCTATTTTCTAGCATAGTGTAGCATAACTGCATACTTAGTTTTTTTTAATGTTTCCACTGCTGAGACGCAGGCCTTCTCTGTAGGAGAAATAATGGACCGTAATCC
The DNA here is from genome assembly GCA_949319445.1 of Mythimna lalbum. Classification (NCBI taxonomy): domain Eukaryota; kingdom Metazoa; phylum Arthropoda; class Insecta; order Lepidoptera; family Noctuidae; genus Mythimna; species Mythimna lalbum. The sequence continues at coordinate 3,141,056 of OX439345.1, read as the reverse complement.
ACCACGCGGGCCCAATGTGACTTGGTGGATGTCACATGTCTTCAAAATTTTCTCTAAGACTTACCGGTTTCTTCACGATGTTTAGAGAAAGGGGTGAAGAAATAAATTAACCAAAAATTGTTGCACTAGTTTTGAACCCACGACCTAATACTCGTAAATCAATTCATATTTTTTTGCAAAATAACCCTTCAGATACCGTCAATTAGAGACACAATAGTAAGACAATAGATGCGCGGCCACCGGTGGTCGCTTGGGGATTCATGAATTAAGCAACTATTTATAAAAATAATGGAATCTTATAGTTGAACGTATACATGTTTCTAAAACTAAGCTACACACATGGACGGCTAAAGAGTGCTAGTCTGTGTTTCCTGATAGCTACAACCTAGGGGCCTTTAAGTTAAGAATAAATAGGTTACTTCAAGGCTAGCGTTCTCTAGCATAAGGTGACATCTTTTTAAGTGCGAACCAATCTATCTATACTTATAATAAATCTGTAGAGAGGTCAATTCTGTACATGAAATATATTTCCAAAATAACTATCAGGGGGTGATAAGTGATCGATACTGATGCCAAAAATGCAAACAGTACAATTTTTGTCTGTCTGTCTGTCTGTCTGTCTGTCTGTCTGTATGTTCTTTATAGAAACAAAAACTACTCGATGGATTTTAACGAAACTTGGTACAATCATTCTTCATACTCCTGGGCAGGTTATAGTATACTTTTCATCACGCTACGATCAATAGGAGCAGAGCAGTGAAGGGAAATGTTGGGGAAACGGGAGAAATTACTCGACGGAATAAGCAACAGGATCCGCGTACGAAGTCGCTGGCACAAGCTAGTCAGTAATAAAGTAAAAAAACGGTTATGTAATAAAATATTTCACTAAAAAATACAAACGCAAATTATTATGTGTAACAAAGTGTACTAAATATAAAAACCTTTTCATATTATTAGCTACAACTCAAAAATCCAGAATGACGTCAAAGATATTTATAAAATTTGTGAAAGGTAGATAAGATGTTAATCTTGGCTACGTTAAGAGCGTACCTCCACTGGAGGCCGGAAAAGTGCTAAATTGAAAAGATAAGAAAACCTGTCGTCTCAGAAAAGGTAAAGATATTAATTTTAACTTTTCTATAGTACATTAATATATGGACAGAATAGTACGTTTAGTATGCGTTCAAAACACCATAATGTACTTCAAAACAAAGTTTGATGACATGGCTGAGAAGACTACCCAACTTACGGTGTAAGCGCAAGCGCTAATGCTCAAAGGCCTAAAGACTTTTTTTTCAGATCTTTAAGCATTCCGCTTTTATGGAACTGTACCCCTAGCCAAGTTACTAATCTGCAATAGTTAACGCTTGTAGAAAGCTTCAAATATACGGGAATGACGTTGTCTCAACGCTCAGTCACGTGGTCAGAACAAAAGAATTGGTGGCAAGGTGAACTCGACGCGTTCGACGCAAGCGAAACAGTTGTAACTTGGCTAGGGGGGCTGAGCTGGGCATGTCGTGTGAAACCCAATTGGGTCCTGCGACAGCGCGATTTGCGAGACACTGAAAAAAATGACCGGACGATTTAGATGTTTTCCTTAGGAATTGTCAAGAAGCGGCCCAGAGCCGAGAACAATGGAAGAAATGGAAGGAAGCCTTTGCCCAGCTGTGGGATAGTACAGAGTAGATAGATAGATGGATACATAGATATATTATTTATTGTACAAAAAAAATACATAAGGAACTTAAAATTTTATTAATAGGGTGTCACAATGGGCGGTCTTATCGTTAAATGCGAATGATAATTAATAGCTAAATATAATAAGAATTAATAGGCTTAGAAGCCATAATACGAGTATGGCTTCTCATTATTATATCTATATTATAAAGAGAAAACTTGTATTTTTGTGTACATGTTTGTAATGAATAAACTCAAAAACTGCTGAGCCGATTTCAAAAATTCTTTCACCATTGGAAAGCTACATTCACCCTGAGTAACGTAAGCTATATTTATTGCCCGTCCGAAGCCGGGACAGGCCGCTAGTATTATATAAGTTTGTCACCACATAAAGTTTTCCGCGAGATCTGAACATATACAACGGTCCAAAATCAACTATCTCGCTGTTGCCCAGACCAGACACAACGCCCGTAAGGGAGTTGATGCTCGTATATCTCTACTTATAATACAAATTAGTTCAGTAGTTTGAGCGCGTAGGTTGTAACAAATAAACACACAGAAAACTTTCGCAGTTTTTATTGTTAATATTTTGGGTTGGACACCAAGTCTTTTAAGCTATGACTTCGTATATGAATAGTTTTTTTTTTAGTATTTTCTCAGCAAATGTTTCATGTCACTTTCTTGGCAAACTTCGCTGAGGTAGTCAACACTACAATAAAATTTTCAGCTCCATATATAGCTATGAATTTTGGTATTGTCCTTTAACTTGATTGTCGACTTAATCTACCGAGATCGCGCCAGTTTTAATTTTCTTCATCCTTGCCTGGTTCCTGGTTCAGATAGATGGATGAATGGTATGACGAGAATGGATAAAGTGAGAAATGAGTATATTAGGGGAAGTTTGAAAGTGGCGCTGGTGACTGAAAAGTTGAAAGGGAATCATTTGTCTTGGTATGGTCATGTAAAAAGGAGAGATGAAACGCATATTGCTAAAAGAGTTATGAATTTACATGTGAATCGATGGAGAGGGAGAGGGAGGCCAAAGAAAAGATGGATGGATTGTGTGAGAAGTGATATGAATGAAAAGGGAGTTAGTGATAGCGTGACGAGCGACAGGACAGAATGGAAGAAAAAAACGTGTTGCGCCGACCCCAAATAAAACGGGATAAGGGCAGGAAGATGATGATGATCCTTCCCTGGTTCCATTAATTGGGGTCGGGTCTCCTCACTTTCTTGCGCCAAGTGGCTCTACGAGTATCTAGGATTGTCAATTTTGGCAACTGGACTTTCTTGAAGTCACTCTCCATATTGGTAACTGAGCTTTTTTCCGTTCCGTTTTTCTTGAGCTCGTCTCCAGGTCAATTTCGGGCGGCCCCTACCTCTTTTTAGTTCTGATAGGTTTAGGGCAATTTGGACCACGTGGTCCTCACTACGTCTTCGGACGTGTCCATACCAACGAAGGCGATTTTCAGTCATCTTATCGGAGATTGATGCGACTTTGAACCTTTCCCGAATGTGTTCAATCGCGCCTGTTTTAATGATTCCACATTCTGACCAGCTACGCAGATACTTGTGATACAATACTACACCAATTTTCCAAGACCAAATATTTAATTCTAACATAACATAGTTACTTCCTATTAAATACAGATACATTTCCATCTTTAAAATATCCTAATAAGGTATCTAGATTAATACTCCCACTATAAGTAGAAGGAAGTGGACAGATTTGAGAATTAAACGCCATTTATGTTATCTGCCCACACTAAAACTTATATGGTATTCGTGCTACGATTTTTGTCAGGAAAAAATGGCAGTCCATTTATGTATCGGTGTTATCTAGCATCATTTACAATTCGTAGGTGTGTAAAGTAAAGCATATTTTTTTAATCGTCTTATTTGTGACTAGCATTTGCCTGTGGGTTCGCCCGCATATATGTATATATATTTAATATATACATAGTCTATGTCATTCAGTAATAAAGCAGCTTTCTATCGGTGAAAACATTTTATCAATCGAACCAGTACTTCCAGAGATTTCTTAATACAAACAAAAAAAAACCTTTCTCTAACCTCACACTAATATTTTAAAGGTGGGAAAATCATTCAAAGACATCTCTCGCTTTTGAATAGAGCGGGTAGAGGGTGTATCTGACTTTCACTGTCTAAAAACCCACTCCTGTTCCTTCGTTCCCTTTCATACCAGGGCCGAGTCTTCCCTTCAGACCCATGGCCCCGACCTTGCTGGGCTGGGCCCGACCTTCCTACGGTTGGCAGACATAGCCTGGTGACGCACGTCTGTTCCACGTGCGTCGACAACTTGGGCTCGGTCCGGACGATTACCGGACGGTCGGACGGAAAGCTACCCATTGTTCGCCGTACGCAAGCCTGCGCCTACGGTAGCCGAAATTCGGGATTGGGGTCCCGGTGGCTGGGGCGTGACGGCCGCACCCTCGCGGATGCACGTGCCGCTTCCTCCTTTGCTAACATAACTATATGTTTGTTTGGATCTGTATGAAGGCTTGAGAAGACACTAAGATAGACTAAAAACACAAAATACATTTTATCCCGGAAGTATGTTTTCTTGAGATAATTTTCTACTATCATGCAAGCGAAGCCACTGGTACCACCTAGTTCTACAAAAATCAAAAGTAATTCTAAAATAACCACTAAATGCTTTCAGCATGGTCCAGTAAAACTACGCAATCGTGCGTACAATCACATACCACTCCCAATAAGAAACGAAAAAATACGAAATAAATTCCAAGAAATTCTCTCAACATTTCCAAATCGTGAAACTGGATATTAAAACAAAATGGTCACTTACAATATGTGTTGTATAATGGTCGAAGCTTGTCTGGCGTCGCCTTTAATGGTGGGGCACGTGATTCGCGGTGCCGATGCAACTCATTATGCAGCTCTGAAGAACGTGATACCATAGAGTAAGAGAGTTTGTAGATGGGGCGGTTGATGGTTTTGTGGATACGCGGTAAGTTGATACAACTATATGACTATCTGTATAATATCAAATGGAAAAATAAAACTTCGTGTATCTGTTAGCCTGATTCTAGAACAATAGTATATCATTCCTCAGACTAACATTGGTCCTTTGAGCCGGATGCTTTCCACAGCGTTTTGCACTGCATGCTATACCATTTAATTATTATTTAAATTAACCAATTAATTACCGTATTTATTTTTACATAGCTTGTATTACCTGGCAAGGAATTTAAATTTGAAAAATAAATATTTTTGCCATTGACACGCTAAGAAGAAAAAGAAGCCTGTATAGCTAACTTTCTCAACGTGTTCAAAGCGTGATCCGTAATTCTACCTACGAAACCTTATCTTAAGAAAAAAGCAAGTTAAATTACGTAACAATTCCCTTATTAAATTCTTATCCCAAACTTGAGGTAAAAACCTCTTCCGAAAGTTTAAACTCGACCAATAGAAAAAAAAAGGTTTTACCTTGTCGTATAAAATTGTCCTTTCTGCGTCATAATCTTTGCGTTGCATGCAAATTCAACGTCGCCAACGAAAGGCTTATCTCCAAGGCGGGGCTCCGATTTCTCTGCGACATTTCTCTGTGCGTGCGTATTACTGCAGAAACAACATCGTTATTGAAATGCTACACTGATATGTATCCTTAATTAGTTGTCTGTTTAGGCAAATTACTTGCTTTGTCTTATCTTAGTGGGGAGTTTTGTATCTGTGCTAATTAGGTGAAGAAATGTAAGGTTGAAAGCTTAGTTATGGTGACGGTAACTGCTGGAATTGTTTTGTTCCGATTCTGTGATACATTTTTTAGATTGTATATTGAACTTCAAGAAGCGTATAGTCTTAAATACCATCATAATTAAAGAAAAGGAGATATCCACAAGATTAACCCAGGTTACCGACACAGCACGAAGAATCGCCAAACTTAGTGGCAGTGGACAGGCACATTGCTTGCAGTATAGATGTTCGATGGTGCCACAAAGTTTTGGAGTGGTGACCATGTACTGCAAGACGTAGCGTTAGAAGGCCTTCGACAAGGTGGACCAATGACCTGGTGACATTCGCGGGAAACCGATGGATGCGAGAAACACAGGTCTGTTCGTTGGGTGAAACCTATGTCCAACTGTGGTCATCTTTCGGTTGAAATGACGATGATGATGCTCCGTTGGAGTTGGATACCATGACCGAAATTCGGTCAAGAGTATTACTTTTTTTTATTTAGAATGTTCGGTAGGACATTCTATTGAAATTATAAAAGTAAATTAAACAATATCATAACCGGTCGTCGGTACGGTGACACTTAAGCAAGGCCTATGTCCACGACCAAAACTAATTCAAAGAAATAGAATAGAATAGAATTTTTATTTTGCAAATATGGGTTCTTAAGATTACATTTAGCTTAGCCACATTTTACCAATCGGCATGCAAAAATTTAAAATTACTTATACTATTATTATTACACTTATTTAGATCAATTTACAAATTATTAATATTATATTTTAAATATGTAATCAACTTAATTAAAAATATATGTTTGCATAAAGCTTTTACAGATTATATTTCAAAATGATGTGTACGTAATAACATAATATTATCGAATAGCTAATTGTTTGCAGTTCTCGAGTACATTTATCTTTCTTATTATTTGCAACTCTCGGTAATAATTATTTTGAACATATAGTTTGGAAATATAATTTGAGAAAGCAGTTATTATCAACAGTTAACTTTATAGATAGTTAAGAACAAATCGTTCTTGAAGTTTAATTTATCTGGCTAGTACATTGCACGGGTTAGGACCTACTGTTCCTAGGGCACTGACCCTGGAACGTAAGTGGCGACTGTAGTAACATAAGTGGGTTTTAGTCAGTTAAAGTCTGATACTCCCTCTATCTCCACCCAGAGCGCGAACAGTGATTTGATTCCACGTAAAAAAAAAGTATAATTAGGAACAAAGTTTCTATCTCGGAAAGCACTTAAATAAAACCTTAGTCATTACTGGTCTTACAAGTAGTCAGATGCCAGAAAGTCTGACCATCTTCAGTTTAGTCTGTACCGAGCCCAAGTCGTCGACCGGGCGAACGGTTCCCGCGCGCCTCAAGGAGTTGTCTGCAACCGTATGGGCCTAGCAGGGTCGAATCGTACTGGGGCCAAGGGTTTGTATTTCCGAAAGGAAGGCTCGGCCCCGGTATGAAAGGCAACGAAGGAACGGGGTGGGTTTTTTAGTCAGTAGTCTGACACTATTTTCCGCTCCGCCCAAGGGCGGGGGATGTCATTTGAATGATTATTATCAACCGAAAAAAAAACCATTATCAAACTATCCAAGAAGTGTCGTCTTGCCCAGCAAACTGGGTTTTGCAGATCTAATAAGCGGTCGCTCCATGTAAACACAGATATTCAGCCACATCCAGTCAGACTGGAAGCCGACCCTAAGCTATTAGGGAAAAGGCTAAGGAGAGGATGAATTTAAAATGAGAAAACAATTATCATAGGCTGTTAATTTCATTCATTATTAAAATAGTAGTGCTCTTGGAGTTTCACTGTAATATATTAGTCTTTTTCTCAGTCGTACATTTAAAGAAAGAAAGAAAACATGTTTATTCTGCCCGTATAGACAAACAAACAATTATCAAAAAATAACAATAAATTAAAACAAAAATTTGTTGCCCTATAAGATCATGTGTGAACCGGGCATAACTTACATGGATCGTCTGGTAATTTGGTCGCGGATTTTGCGAGACTTCTCTATCTTTCTCTATTCGTGGCACTGTGTGTGCTTCCAATGAGGGAACACTTTGAAGATGATTTAATGAGGTTTGTCTATTTGTTATTTAATTGGCTACGAGAATGTTGGCGCTCTACTCTTCCCTGGACTACTAAGGGTTTTAAAAAGAGCTTTCATTATGGATGATATTTCCAAACATTTTAAAAAATCGCAGTTACACAATAAGAGAGAAGAAGAAAGCAGTGGTGACCGAGTGGTAACAACAGCTCTGACTTACGAGTTGCAGGTAGCGGGATCAAACCTAGTCAAACGCATTACTTTGTGTAATTTATTTTATCACCACTGCTCTCAAAACGATGACAGAAAACATCGTGAGGAAACTGGCATGTCCTGGAATCAAAAATTCGAAGACATGTGACACTCACCAACCAGCACTGGGCGCGCGCGACCTATTCCCTCTTTTAGAGAGGAGGCCTGAGTCCCAGCAGTTAAATTTAAAAAAAAAAAATTAAAGTCTAATTAGGCTTGTTATAGTTACACAATCGATGTGTGAGAGTAATATATTAGCCCAGACCATTACAGAGTTTAGAGTTACTAACTCAAGAGTTACTGTCAATTAAGTCTGACTTTAAATAGCCAATCAATGCTGATCAAATGTGAGCCAGTTCTAAGTTATAATGAAGCAAGAGGTCGTAAAAGCCTCGGAGCTCGTATCAAAGGGCTGTCTATCTGATGGAAGTCTTCGTGACGTCACGACTTGCAATCTATGTGTGTATCGATGTGCTGACTTCAGACTTTAATTTATCTAATTAATTTTGTTAATGTCGAGATTAGACCGAAAATAAACAGTTAAGTTCAGTAATAAAATATACGATAAAAATAAAATTCTTTTATTTTAGTCTAATTTCAATAATAAATAAATATGAAATTACTTATATCGAAATTGAACAGCAACATGCCGCTCATATTTATGTATAGACAGGTCGTAAGAGCTCATACTTTTAGAGCCTGTGCACACCTATTTTGTTAAACGCGCCGTTGACGTGCATTTGTAGCGATAATCACGCGAGTCAGACACAGCCTGTAGACCTTTTATAGGATAAAAGCGTGCTGTCGATGCACGTTTATAAAACGCGCGTCAATGGCGCGTTTAAAAAACATTGAATTTACAAGCCCTTACACTCACTAACCAACGACGCTGTATAATTGTCTCAATTCATGCCCGAACGTATCCTAAACAAGCTCTGAATCACAAAATATATAGGTACAGAAGTCAATCTACAAACAAAGCGCGCTCGAGCAACGCACACATAGACACCGCTCACGGACATGATGTCTCGGTAGCGTCTCTACTCGGCCCACTCGTTGAACAGTTCCGGCTCAAACGCTCATTAGTGTTTGTCCACCGAGCGTAGGTACAAAAAGTAAAGTACATACATTTTTTTTTGTCGATGGGGAAATAATCATAAATCATCTTATGACAAAACCCGCTCTTGGGTGGAGCGGGAGATAGTGTCAGACAATTACTGACTTTATTGAATTACTGACAATTACTCTTTCGGATAACCCTGTCCCCAGTAGGCTTCGACCCAGCTGGGCCCCTCCTGCTGCTGACAACTCCTTGAGGCGCGCGGGAACAGTGCGCGCCGTCGACGTCTTGGGCTCGGTCCATTACCGGACGATCAGACAGAGAGCTACCCATGGCTCGCAGTCGGCGAGCCCGCGTCTACTGTGGCCGGAAATCGGGATCGGAATCCCGGTGGCAAGTACATACATGAGATTGTCTTCTATACCTATCTATTTTGTGCCTGGACCTTCTGCAACAGCAACGCAATAATTATCATTAACATTGTCGAACATGGGCTAAAAGAGCCACTTATTGGGTCCCATTGAACGCAAGGCGACATCGCGGCAGACCAAGGCAAAGGTGAAAAGATGAGCTTGATAAATACCGGAGGGACTGGCCCGCAATGGCCAAAGACAGACGTGTGTGGAAAAGGGAGAGGGAGGCCTTCGCCTAGCAGTGGGACATAAATGGGCTAACTAATTAACTAACTAACTAACATTGTCGAACAAATCACTACCGAAAGCAATTAAAATATGAATTAACACTAATTTTACCACCTTTCTCCTATAACTTTGTGCCTAAGATCTAAGCAGTAGCCACAGGCCGCACCTAAGGCAGGTTCTCTAATTAATGTAGCTAGCTAAAATTGGCTCGGTACAGTTCATGGTAGCAAAACACGCGAGACCGGGTTACACCGAACATTAATAATTTATTGGTTGTACTTAGATTTTCTGAGATAGTAAGTTAAACTGTAGTTTCTTTAGAAGTGATGGGAATCGATAAGACTTTGAAACAACTTTAAAGAAAAAAAAAATGGAGAGTGTTACAAGCCGTGTCCGTACGTGCAAACAAATTTGTTGCATTGCATGATACGCAATGACTTGGTACCACTAACGAACATCGAACACTCTTCTTTCATCAAACATGTTTGACATCCTATTAGTATGTTCGTTCGGACGGTGTTCTTCATGAATCAATGCGAACACCAAAAACTTTTCGCTACTTCACAATCCAACAACGCCGCCATTGCTATAAAGAGAGTTCACCACTGTTGTACGCGAACTCCAATCGAACGATGTTTGCGTTTGAGTTCGAATATGCCGTTCATACGAACAAACCAAATGTTCAAGTTTGGTGTTTGTGTTCGTTATGTTCGTGTTCGTACGTGGACTACATGACAGGAGTGAAAACTTTACCGAGGGGAGTTTGATAATACAAAATACAACTATTTTTTACTTAATCTATATCTATAAAATAACATCGGGAGTTATTGGCAGGATTTTTTCGAGAGAAGTTCAGTGGCTGTTTTAATTTATTCGCAAAATGATTCCTAGTGGATATTGTGATGTGGAAGTAGGTAGAGTCTGTCTAAAAAGTCAAACGACTTGGGAAATGATTAGGATAAAATGAAATCAAAAAAAATATCGAATATAAGTATTTTTTTAATTATTAAAATATAATATACAAAATTCCCAAGTCTGTTGACTTTTTAGACAGACTATAGTTCTACTATGATACTAACATTGTATGATGTAAAGGTAATATTTTGTATGAATGTGTTTGTCAAAGTCACCGTACAACATTTAATAGAAACTAAATGTTGTTACTCCTGCACACCCAAACGACCGAACTGATTTGGCTGAAATTCGGAACACCGGTCAACAATGTTCTTAAATAGCACGTAAGATAACTATATAATTTTCTACCTTCACGCAGGTAAAACCGGCGTACAAGCTAGTAGTTATACAACTGCAATTATCATTTACACCGCTGAGATTTTATTGCATTTTGTTTAACAACTCAAAAGTCATATTAATTTTCTGTACCTACTGTGATAAAATACGTAATAGACAGGATCAATAAACATAAAATTGACTCTTAGGATTAAATCAACGAACGCATTACGCTGAGCGGATTTATGATTTTATGCAAATAAATGAATCCATAATTCTGATCTTATGACATCTTATGACAACCTATACTGCTGGGTGCAGTAATTAAATATTTGATTTAAGAGCGCCCAACTCATTCATACTTCCTACTTCCTATACAACTGCGATATGATTATGACGTTATTAAGGTTCAATTTTAGGTCCTTTTTTATTTTTAGTATATATTAATGATTTACCATATTTGTTGCAAAACAAACTTGATATGGTGTTGTTTGCCGACGACACTTCTCTGATATTTAAGATAAATAGAAGGACTAATAATCTTGACGATGAAAATAACGCCTTACTGCAGGTCCAAAACTGGTTCACTGCTAATAATCTAGTTTTTAATGGCAAAAAAACTAAATGTATAAGATTTTCCTTACCGAACGTCAAAAGTAGTTACTGTGACATTGTATTGAACAATGAGAAATTAGAATTTGTCGAAAAAATGGTTTTCTTGGGGATTACGCTTGACTCAAGGCTACAATGGGGTCCTCACTTAACATCTCTTGCAGGACGGCTTAGCTCGGCTGCATTTGCTGTTAGAAAAATCCGCCAATTTACGGATGTTGATACCGCTAGACTAGTCTATTTTAGTTATTTTCATAGTATCATGTCATACGGTATCTTACTATGGGGACGGGCTGCAGTCGTTACTTGAGTTCTAAAATCGTTACTTGAGTTCTAAAATTAAAAATAGTAATAATATCATTAAAACCACTTGGAATGTTATAAATAGTGAAACTGGAAGATCTACAAGACCATCTAGTGACTATAGACTTGTAATTAATGACAATGTGATCACTTCGGACTCACAGGTTGCCGCAGCTTTTGAGAACTTCTTTTCAGAGATCCCCATATCAACAACAAAATCTCTGAACTCATCACCCACTGCTGCAGAGTCTCTGCTTAAAGAGAATGTTAAAGTTTGCGATTCGGATTTTAGTTTTGAACATGTGACTTATGTAGATGTTATTAAGACGTTTAACTCCTTGAATGTAAAAAAGACTGCAGATTTATGAGGTAATTCTGTGGAAGTTGTTAAGTCTATAATCCATATTGTATCTCCTTCTTTAGCTTATATTTTTAATAATTGTATCGATCGTGGTGAGTTTCCTGACCTAATGAAGAATAGTAAAATAATTCCATTGTTCAAATCGGGTAGTACATCTGACCCCACGAATTACAGACCCATTTCTGTACTACCCACTTTTAGTAAAATATTTGAAAAACTTATTTTAGAGCAACTTCAAAGATTTTTTAACAGACATAAATTGTTGCATACCAAACAGTTTGGTTTTACAAGGGCTCGTTCAACAACCGATGCCGGTGTTGAACTTTTAGGACATATTTATGATGCATGGGAAGACAAATGCGATACCCTGGGCATTTTTTGCGATTTGTCTAAGGCCTTCGATTGCGTTCTCCATGAAACATTAATCAGGAAACTTCACCATTACGGAATCCGGAACTCCTCCCTGGATCTTCTTACATCATATCTTAGTGAAAGGATTCAGAGAGTTGATGTAAACGGAAAAAGATCTCCTGGATCTGTAGTTAAAATGGGTGTCCCCCAGGGCTCAATTCTTGGCCCGTTTTTGTTTCTTATATACATAAACGACTTACCTTACCTCATAAAGGATAACCATAATATAGTGTTGTTTGCAGACGACACTTCACTTTTGTTTAAACTTAAACGTCAGCAAGCGGTTACTGACGATATAAATATAGCTCTCTCAAAAATAGTACACTGGTTTAATGTAAATAACCTACTTCTTAACGAAAAGAAAACTAAATGTATTAAGTTTACCATGCCTCATGTTAGGCAAGTAGAAACTAGTGTGCTAATAAAAGGTAAAGAGTTGAGTCCTGAAGATACTACAGTGTTCTTGGGCATAACTCTAGATGCTAAACTTCAGTGGGGCCCACATATAGATAAATTATCAAAAAAACTTAGCTCTGCAGCATACGCTGTTAGACAAATTCGCAATTTAACTGATGTAGAGACTGCCCGTTTAGTTTACTTTAGCTATTTCCATAGTGTCATGTCGTACGGTATTCTACTGTGGGGTAATGCCACTGATATCCAGACAATTTTCGTTTTGCAGAAAAGGGCTGTTCGTTCGATTTATAAACTAAGTCCCAGGTACTCCCTTAGAGATAAATTTAAGGATATCAATATAATGACTGTACCTTCTCAGTATATTTACGAGAACATTTTGTATGCACATAAAAATAAAATCATGTTTAAAAAATACAGTGATATTCATAATTTTAATACTAGAAACAAACATAAATTTGTAGTTCCAGCAACCAGGCTCAAAAAAATAGGGGGCTCATTTAGATGTCAATGTATACGCTTCTATAATAAACTGCCTAGTCATATTCAACAACTCAGCCTTAATAAATTCAAATCATTTGTAAAGCGAAAACTTTTACAAAAAGCTTTTTACACTGTAAAGGACTATGTTGATGACGAAAAGGCTTGGGACTGACCTGCTCCAGTACCCTCTAATTCTTATAACATTACTGTTGTAATTTTTTTTTTTTTTGTTTTAAATTGTGTTTATTATTCATTAATTTTTTATTCATTTTGACATTAATGTTTAGTTTTTACAATTTGACATTGTAATATTATTTTATTTTACAATTTGACATTGTAAATTATTTTATTTTACAATTTGACATGTTATATTAAATAATGTTTATTATTATTAATTTTTGACATAAATATTTACTTTGTAAGTATTTTTACATTGTAAAAATTAACTTTCTTTTTATTATTGTGAATGTGAGGACTATGTTGGTTACTTTTTTATTTCTCGTAACCGTTTGTCTGGCAATTTGAGTATTTTCTGCGGCCTACCCAAATGTCCTTTCATTGGTATTGTTCGTCAAGTCGTTGAGCTCCTTAGTAGTCCTGAGTTGAGCTTTGCGAATACTGACAAATGCTTACACTGATTGGACGGGTCCACTCAAATCTGTATGGTTCTTTCTTCAAAAGACCATCTCAGATTAATCGGCATGGTTCTCATGTGATTAAATTTGACCATTACATATTTATTGTATGGACTTTAAAAGAGACTTTGACCCCTGAGTTTGTTTCGGTGTTTCTTCTCAGGGTAGTCAGCTAGGAAACACCGGCCTCATCTAGCTTAAACAGACAAAAAAAAAATTTACGTGTAAAAGTGTTTTTTTAAACCTATTTGCAAAAATAAATATCATTTATCATCATTTATCATTTAACATTGACTCAATCTTTATTTTACAGAAAAGAGCCATCAGAGCTATTTACAATCTCCGCCGGTGCGATTCTCTAAGAGAGCTGTTTAAGGATATTAACATCATGACGGTGCCTTGTCAATATATCTATGAAAACATCATGTACGTTAGAAAAAATCTTCATCTCTTTAGCAAAAGAGGTGATAGACATAACTATGTTACAAGACATAGGGACCAGTTAGTTCAACCAGGCTTCAGATTGGCAAAAGTGGCCTCTTCTTTTATGGGGTACTGTTTAAAATGTTATAATAAAATACCTCCCCAAATTTTAGAACTCAATGAAACAAAATTTAAATCTTGTATTAAACGCACGCTATGCAGGCAAGCATATTATAAGTTGGAGGATTATATACAAGATAAAAATGCTTGGCTCAATGCTGGTCCAGCTCCACTACCACACTAGGGTGTATTGATTAGTTTGGAAACTATAATTATTTTTATTTTTTTTGTAATTTGAAAATATAGTTTAAACTTGTGATTATTTATTACTTTTGTTTTTAAAAACCATAGCATTGTTTAATGTAGAAGCACTTTTTTTTACTATTTGTGAATGTGACGTACCATGAAGTATTTTTATTGGGTAACGACTTTTTATTCTCTTTGTTTTTGACATTACGAGCATGGCAGTTAGGAGTTTGTCATGCTCACTTAAATGTCTCGCTGTTGGTGGCGCGTGTATTGGGTCATTCGGTTCCCTTGAAAATGGTTGAGCTGAGTGGGGCTGATGCACGCGTCATGCTCGTGAACGGGTGCCGTCAGTTGAGACTGGTCATCTCTTAGCTGCCAGTAGCTTAATTCAGTTTTTATCTTTTAATATATTTTTTATTTTAATTTTATTATCTACATTGTGCTCACATAATAGAAGCAACATGAAATAATGTAAACAAACATTATATGTAACACATAATATGATTTAAAAGAGTGTCCATGGAGTTTCTTGCACGTTCTTCTCCATAGAGATCTACGCTTTGGAACGTGCAATTTAGCTTCACTTTTGTTGGACTGACCGGCATTAATTGATTATTCAAAAGTGCCTACATTTGGTCTATTTGAAATAAATGATTTTGAATTTGAATTATACATTTGTCCCTAGATATTTTGGAAACACAAATATCTTGTGGTTATTGCCTAGGTTTCTACTAGTTTATTAAAACAAAACATAATTTTGTGTAAAACTAATTTGGTAAAGACCCCTGAAAATCTGCTATTTTGTACAAATTGTATGTGAACTTTGGCCTTTTGTAATGTTTAATACTCGCAAATTTAAAAAGTAAAGAATATATTCATGCAAATCTTGCACATTGAATCGAGATTCTGAATGACGAATTTATTTTTTCAAAAAGTTTAAGATAAAAAAAAATCACGTATTTCCTTAAACCCGTTCTGTGAGCGACGGAAGTTACCGAATACCAACCAAGTGTTCAGGTGCTATTTCTCTTTTTTAACCGATTTCATTCATGTTACTTCTTTATCAAACACTAGCTTTCACCCGCGGCTTCGCCCACGTTTATTAATATACTTTAATTTAATAATAATATTTGTATTTGACCTCCATCTTTCTCCCCCTTTTCTAACTTTAAAAAAAAAAATTAGCCTATGTCCGTCTCCAGGGTCCTAAATATCTCTGTACTAAAATTCATCAAAATTGGTTTTGCCATTTAGGCGTGAAGACTGACAAACAAACAAACTCACTTTCGCTTTTATAATACGATTATTAGTATGGATTTATTTGGATGACACACAAGCCTCTCAACCATGCTCACGTTGACGATAAGCGGACTAGGTGGCTTACCATGACGTTCAAAGTAAGATTGTTTCATTCTTATTTCAGTGTGGGTAAGAGATGGCGCTAGATAACCTGTATAGCTCTATCCCTTACCCACACTGGAATAAGAATAAAGCAATCATACTTTGAACGTCAGGGTACCTATGGCAACCCAGCAGGAAGGGCCCTCTTAAAGGCCTAGAGTTATATTCTTTTATTCTATAGACCGCTTACTTACACCTTCTTTTAAAGTAAAACCTACGCACGTACTCAATAAAGTAAAAACAAATGTACAGGTGACATAAAACAGAAAATCAAGTATCAATATAATATCTAATCGATGAAGTAAGCCATTGATATCTCAGACACGCCTGCGGGGACAGCCAACAAGCGGGCTGTCACTGAATACGGACCAAAGCACCAATAACTCTTTGAGTGCTAATTGGTAAGATGCAGCCTTAAGAAATGTTCCCTTAAAGGAAATTATGGAAGTCTGAATGGTCGTATTTGGAAATGCGATAAATTCTTTCACACTTACGCTGAATACCACCTGGGATTAAGGGAACCTTGTTTGGTCGTGTCATGTAGAAGGGACTTTGCATACGTACTTGTAGAGGTGCAGCAGTAGGAACTGTTGTTGAAATGTACATATATTTGTTTTTATACTTCATGGAAAGTAGGCGTAGATAGGATGGCTTAATACAACAAGGCATTATCTAATAAATAATAATAAATAAGCCTTTTATTTCTCGCTTTTACAAAGTTTTTTGTTTTAAGCTATTTAATAAATTAAGAAAACAAATAAAATATAAATGTAAGTATTATATCTAACATAGTTATATAATTTAATTTAAAAAAAAAAAACTTTTTTTCTCTACTATAGTCTGTCTAAAAAGTCCAACGACTTCAAATTTTTTTATAATATTTAATCATTTAAAAAATATGTATTTTCGATACTTTTTATAAGGTTCTTCTTAAGGATAAAAGATCTTTATTTTGGTAAATAGGTTTTCAAAAAACACTTTTACACGTCAATTTTGTTTTCAGTCAGTTTTAACGAGATGAGGCCGGTGTTTCCTAAATGTAAACAATGATAAAGATCTCTTAATCAAGCTTAATTATTGAACCAGTATTGACTACATCAGATTTCATTCTACCTTAGTAATTACGCAAGTCGTTTGACTTTCTAGTCAGACTATAGTCAACCTTTGGGTTAAAAAGACAACACTGTGGTAGGTGTGCACATAAATTATAGATATTTAAAAACAGAATTTTATTTTATAGTTTGTCCTGTGCCTGTCAGAAATTAATTCATGAATCCCCAAGCGACCACCGGTGGCCGCGCATCTATTGTCTTACTATTGTGTCTCTAATTGACGGTATCTGAAGGGTTAACTGCTTTCTTTCTTTCTTTGGTACTGGAGACATATTCCACAACTTAGGTTTTGACTACAGCCTATCTATCTAGTCTTACTGTCCCCGCCCACGGGCCTCAAAAAAACGCTAGAAGCGGCCACAAACAAAAGTTAGAAGGCGGCTTCTAATTTTTTTGTGGCGCTTCTAGCATTTTTTGCGGCAAAAAAACAACTGAAGCGCGCGACAGCTTGTGGCCGGAGAAGCTTGAAGCGACTTCATAACATGGGTAACTTTTAGTCAGTAAATGTCTGACTTTCTCTCTCCCGCGTCACCCAGAGTGGAAGAAGTTATGTGATGATTTCCCACCTAAAGGAAACGTTCAGGAGGGGCCCATCTGGGTCGAAGCCTACCGGGGTCGGGGTTATCCGAAAGGAAACTAGAGCCCCGGTATGAAGGCTAGAAGGAACGGCGCGGGGTTTTTAGTCAGTAAGACTCTGACACTGTCTCCTGCTCCACCCAAGAGCGGGTTTCGTCAATGATGATTTTCCCCGTCGAGAGAAAAAAAAAAAAAACCTAAAGGAAACGTTGCGTCAAATTTCATTTGACCGGCCTGTTGGTCTAGTGGTTAGTGACCCTGACTGCTATGGCGGAGGTCGTGGGTTTAATTCCCACCCAGGACAAATGTTTGTGTGATGAGCACGATCATTTGTTATGTGTCTGGGTGTAATTTATATATACTATTTTTGTACTTAGAAATACATAAGTATGTTTAGCAGTTATCTAGTAGGTATTCTCATAACACAAGCTCTGCTTAGCTTGGGCACGCTTGGGACTAGAAGGCGTAGTGTGATAGTTCTAGAATAATATTATTATTTTTATCTAAATTCGATCAGCCGTTTCAGCGTAAAAGAGATACAAACAAACATACTCGTACATATATGCAGATAAACTTTCACCTACCACATGTGACTGTTCCTATGAGACCCTAGGCTGATAAAATTTTCATTTTTCCCGATTTTCCTACATGAAGGTATGAAAGTCGGTTTCCCCCTAATATTAATGTGATATGATTTATTCTTGTTAGGTATGTCTTACTAAGAACCGAGACAGTAGTAACCTACACCATCAAATACAAGATTAATTCTCAATGCTCTCAATATAGCTAATCTTATCATAAGTAAACCAAACCTGACCTTCCATTTCTTCAAGAGCTACTTACAGTACCGCAAGAGTAAGATGTAAAGGATCAGTTTACACTGGTCGTCCAAATAACGTGTATATTTTGACTGCAAGCTCAAATTTCGGTCTTTAGAGCGGCGCAAATCGCATTTCGTGCTGAATTCTACAACAAAAAAAGCCAGAACCGATAAGCGAACGAATTGTAGCACGTACGGAATCGACACAGTTGACTTTTTGGGCTTTGTGTGCAGTTTAGAGAGACACGTAAGCGCCACTTTGACTATATTATTATTTCGTTTATTCATTATAACTCATGGCCTGGCACGCGACGATGGTAAGAGACCAGACGGTATGTCTTTATTTCCTTGGAAGATGGGTAGGCCTTTAGTGTGGGACGCTACCTGTGTCGATACTCTTGCGCCATCCCATCTTCCTAGCTCATCGTGCTGTGCTGGTGCTGCCGCGGCGGCTGCGGAGAACCTCAAGCAGCGGAAATATAACAGCCTCGTTGGCAGTTATATTTTTGAGCCGTTTGGGGTTGAAACTCTTGGGCCGTGGGGTCCGAGTGCTCATATGCTTTTTAAAGATTTATCCAAATGCTTAGTTGACACTTCGCGTGACCCAAGGGCTGGCTTCTACCTCGGTCAGAGATTAAGCATTGCCATACAACGTGGCAATGCCGCCAGCCTTTTGGGCACACTTCCAGTCGACAGCGATGCGGAGGAGTTTTTTGACGTCATATTTAGTTAGGCCTTTAGTGTATATATTATTTTTAATTATTTAAGTTTATTTTATAATTTAATTAGTTCCAAATGTAAAATTTACCAAAATAAATTTTTTTCATTATAATAACAATCATCAATTCAATATATAAAAAAAAAAACATTTAAAAATATAAAAAATAGTAGCCCACCGGTAACACGAACAGTCAGGGCTCCAGAGAGAGGAACCTCCTAAAAATATTATTATTATTATTTGACTGGCCTGTTGGTCTAGTGGTTAGTGGCCCTGACTGCAACGCCAGAGGTCGTGGATTCGATTCCTATCCAGGACAAATGTTTATTTATTTATTTATTTATAATAAGCATACCAACAGCACAATCACTTACAATACAAATAAAACTTACATCAACAAATTACATTTCAGTAACCATGCAAATAACAGGTATGCATGGCATTTAACAAAAATGACAAATTAGAGGCATAGAAAATTAAAAAAGATTGTCCAGTATACAGAACACTACAAAGACAAAAAAAAATACATAAAAACGTACACTATTCGCACTTTATATAGGCGGCGTCTGTATGAAGCAAAACTCATCGAGAAGACATCGACAGGGTGATCCACCAAGTTGGACCTTTCATTATAAAGCCTTGCCATACGTGTAAAAGGACTATTAGAAGTGATCATTTGTTCTGTGTCTGGGTGTAATTTATCTATAGTATGTATACAGGGCTATTTGTAAAACACTAGCAACCTTACAGGACTGTATTAGTAATATCATGAACAACAACTTTTGTTCAGAGGTTGCTAGTGTTTTACAAATAACCTTGTATATAGAAATATATAAGTAAGTATGTTTATCAGTTGTCTAGTACCCATAACACAAGCTCTGCTTAGCTTGGGACTAGACGGCGTTGTGTGATAGTTGTGGAATATTATTGTTATTATTATATTATATACTTTTTAGTGGCATTTTGACGTTAGGATATGTATGAATATGAGAGCCCATTTTGAACAAGGATATAACAAAGTAGGAGAGTCATCATTATCATCATCATTTCAGCCGAAAGTCGTCCACTGTTGGACGTAGGCCTCCCTCAAGTGCCGCCACAATGAACGGTCCTGTGCGTCTCGCGTTCATCGGAATCCCAAAACCCTTACCAGGTCATCGGCCCACCTTGTAGGAGGCCTTCCAACGCTACGACTTCCGGTACGTGGTCGCCAAGTAGGAGGTGCAAAATTGGTCTCAAATAATTATGGCGGTAAGTCCTTCTTTGAGGCGTGGCTGGTAAGACATCACAGCATCTGAACTTTCCGCATGACGTAGATCCTCACCGGTCATGGTAAATTCGGGAGGTTCCTGACCGCCCGGAGGAAACGATGAAGCATATTTCACGCGCGCTTCAGGATGTCAGCAAAACCGTAGGGGCCCAGCAGGGTCGAAGTCTACTGGGGTAATAGGTGTGAGTTAATCAGTAAAAACATCACGCCCTCACACTCCACCCAAGAGCGGGAGAAGGAGATGTCATTGTATAATTACCCACCCAAAAAAAACAGCGGGTTCAGTCGTTTAGTTAAAAGAAAATTGTCAGAGCATAGTTCCGGGATAAAAAGGTCTTTATTTTATTTCAGTATATAGTCTACCCGAGTGCGCTATACTAGGAAATTTCATCTAAATTCGTTCAACCGTCCGAGCGTGAAGAAGTAACAAACAAAAACATGCGCACAGACTTACGTCTTTATAACATTAGTCTGATGTGTTATGAACTTTACATAAGTTGGCATGATAGACTGATTGACTGACCTGTTGGTCCCGGAGGTCGTGGGTTCGATTCCCACCCAGGACAAATGTTTGTGTGATGAGCATAATCAGTTGTTCTGTGTCTGGGTGTAATTTATCTATAATATGTATGTATTTAGAAATATATAAGTATGTTTATCAGTTGTCTAGTACCCATGACACAAGCTCTGCTTAGCTTTGGACTAGACTAGACTAGGCGTTGTGTGATAGTTGTCGAATATATTATATATATATATATATTGGCTGCTTCCCTGAGTGTCATGGGTTCGAATTCCACAAAGATTATAATTTAGGCGTCTTCAAGGCTAGAGTGAATAGGCTCTTAATAAACTAGTGCGCCTCACCATCAACGATTGCATCACTGCTTACCATCAGGTGGGATCGCAGTAAAATACTAGTTTATATCAGATAAAAAAAAGAACAAATCGCACCTTTAAACTTTAGCACTATACTAAACTTGTGTTTTTAATTGCCATTTTTTTGTAAACTTTTAACTTTTCAATCTGATAATCACAACCCATTCTCTGAATGTCAAAGTCTTTGTTCCAATTGTTAATGCTCCACGGTAATTGATTCGCAACTTCTTATTGAGTAAATAAGTAGGTACACTAAAACTTTATGACTGCTGAAAAATCTCCTTTTAACTATAGTGCCGTTTTTGGAATATTTGCTTAGCCTACAGAGGGGAGATTTATTTAACTTCTCCAACAACAAATAAATTTAACTTAATTAAAACAAACTTAAAAAATAAAATAAATCCCTAAAGAACTAAAAAAAAAATGGCGTCGAAAATTTTCTCCGCATCGCTGTCGACTGGTAATGTACCCAAAAGACTGGTGACTTCTTCTAGATTAAACCTGGAAGCATTTTCGTGAACGCACAAAACGAAGATCGATCGTAGCCCTCACACTACCATCATCTTCCTGCCCTTATCCCGTTTTATTTGGGGCCGCCCGGCGCAACATGTTTTTTTCTTCCATTCTGTCCTGTCGCTCGTCACTCTATCACTAACTCCCTTTTCATTCATATCACTTCTCACACAATCCATCCATCTTTTCTTTCATACCACACTACCACACGATCATTTTCCCCTGTCCCACATAATCTATACCCAACCAAAAAATATAATTACTAACCAAAAGTTCCCACCGAACTTCCTCAACTCGAATACCAGGCAGATGACGTCAGACCGTCTAGCCCGTCTGGTTTCCTTCACTCCTAGTATCGTTGACCCGTTGCAGTTCGCCGGCGACCAGTCACGGACGCCGAAGGCCACCGCGGCCGTTACACAAAGAGGCCGATTTTGAACAAAACATACTTTATGCTCGTGTTTAAGACAAAAAATTTGAAGAAAATATGCGTTGAAGGAAAAAAATTAGGTCTTTGTTGAAGTTATTAGGAGTCGATTCGTCTGATATTGATGTTGACTCTATAGTGAACGGTCTCGGGAAAATTTTAAGAAAATATGCGTTTACAGAAAAAAAAAATTGGTCTTTGCTGAGACTATTAAGAATCGATTTTTCTGGTATATCTTTCGGGAATGGACTTTAAGTATCAACAGTTTATGTTCAAAAGAAGTCCTTCAAAGCAATGGGTCTACGTGGAACATATAATATAAATCTTTTATTCCCTTTTTCATGGTGAAAATTGAGATTTTCAGAGATCGTAAAATTTTGAGAAGTCGGATCGTCTAATGGAATCTCTTGAGACAGATGGTCGTAAGGAATTAAATTTTAATATTCGATAATTTAAACGCTCATTCTCTCTTCTTACTGCCATAATCAATCCCATGATCTATGGAAGGCTTAAAATCCTCTTAATGATGATCAGTCACATCGAGACCAAGCACTCAGAAAAACCAGCCTCTTATAATCGCAGTTTTTTTCTTCCAAACATAATATATAATAAGAATTTGGCAATCATCTTCACAGCTTAAATGGTAGTAGCAGGGCATATTGTTGGCAAAAACAGGGACCAAAGGTTCTGGAGTGGTGGCCACTTACCGGAAGATAGATCGTTGGCGCGACCGACCACAAGGTGAACCGATGACCTGGTGAGGGTCACGCGAATCTGATGGATGCTTACCGCATCTGCACAAGACTGGTCATGGCGGTGGCACTAGGGAGAAGCCCATGTTCAACAGCGGACGTCGTTCGGCTGAAATGATGATAGTGATGAGGAATTCTACTACAGCACCTATACAACTGCTTTAAGTTAAAAGATTTGTTTAAAACCAAGTAAGCACTTAGCCCTGCAGATTGGCAAAGCGTAGCACTTTGGTCTACTGCCATAATCACGCTTGGCGCGCATGTTGCTAATCAACTTCGCTTGGACATGTGATCCACGTAATAGGAACACATCAAAATAAAGAGTTACAAAAGTTCAACTTCTATTTGTATCTGGTTTTTATAATTTTTTCCCCAATCTTTGTCTTTTTTTGTTCAACAAAAGAAGACAAAGATTGGGAAACAATGTTAACGGTAAAATATGGCGGATATTTTTGTGCTTTTTCGCACCATCTTAGGCATAAGCATAGATAAAACTGGGTAAATAAAAACATGCTGCTTAGAGGCCATTCAAGTATTACGTAAACACTATAGGGCGGGTGGTGGGTCTTCGCTTTGTTTATTTTTGGTGACGTGGGTAAAGGGGGGGACTAGATGGTGATTACGTCAGCATTATATATTTTTCTTAGATTTTTAAGAGAACGATATTGATGTTCTAGAATCACTAGAAATTGAGCAGATACGTACATAAGTGAGTAGCAAACACCCTATATCTTTGAAGATTTAGAGTCATATATTCGTGTATCATGGACTGAGGACTGTTAATTTGAATGAATATGTCGAAATATTAAATGAAGTTTGTTTTTTCTCTTATTCCAAGCCTATTCCTTATTTGTAGACTTACAACTACTGCTCATAAATTTATAACGAAACCAACACATTGACAAATGCTTGTACCAATGTTTACGTAAGCATAGGGGGAGGGGGTGAGAGCTTTGCTTACTTTTGCTGACAAAGGGGGGAGTTAATATTTGCAAAAAGTCTGCTCACGTTTGAACGGATCCCTTATTGGATCTACTTAACTAACCATCATTATTTCACGTGGAAGGGCAAGGCCCACAACGACCGGTTTTGTGTATCCTGCATCCATCGGATCTCACCCGATCAGCGATCCTCCTAGTAGGAGGCCTACCAACACTGCGTCTTTTGGTATGCGATTACTACTCTAGAACCTTTCGATCCCATCGAACATCTCTTCTCCGAGCAATGTGCCCTGCCCACTTAAATTTGTTGACTTAGCTAATAGAATCAGTGAAAGGTCACAACCATCTAGAAAAAATTACATTCCTCATTTTTTTAAGTTTCTTTAGAAATTGTAGTCGCGCGTGGCAATAGAAAACAGGATCAACATGAACGCATGGTGGCAAGGCAACTGACAAAAGGAGTTGTCACGAAATGTGCAAGAAATTCGGCGACCCGCCAAAGCTAGCTTTAGATTTTTGTAGGGTTTTATTCATTATGGGTCTGACTGACACCTGCCCCCTTTTTCCAGGTCCATCATCACATCCATGAGAACATCCAAACATTAAAAAGAGGCTGGGATCTTATCGTACACTACTTTTTACCACCATTTCGATTTGAGGTTTATGGGGTCTCTCCTTCTCCTAATCTTGTTGTTAAACCAATTGACATTTCGACAATTCTAGCCGCATACAGGCCAAACCATCAAAGAAATCAGTGCTACAAGTATGGTATGTACTGAACCTTCTACTTCATCCACCAGCAGTTGACGCGGTATCCACGTCATGTCTCGAGTAACCGGGCTACAAACATTTCGTCTAAGCCCGAAGGCCACACGACCAAACTGGTTCGCAATAACTCATAAAGCAGTGGGCTTCTAAAAATACCTATTAACAGACATTTGAGATATGACAAAAAGAATATTTATATAGTTAACTATTTTCTAAGAGTTTTGTGTTTCGTCCATTGTGTTTGCACATTTAATTGATTTAATGCGTGTAAAGATGTGTTCACACTGTGTTAGCCAACTAATATTTTATTATTAATGTTTTTATTGGTCTACAATAAAGAATACATAATAGTAAAAAAATTTCAAAAATATATCTTACAGGTGGCTTGGAAGAAATCGCTGAATGCTAAGCCGCCAATTGTAAGTTTATTATTTCAAAGGGTCCTTTTTGTAATCTTGGTGTCCTTATAATAACTTTTATTTTATTTTAAACTAGTTCTGTCCCACACAGCAAAGGCTTCCCTCCACTCCTTCCATCATTCGCGTGCCCAGACTTCCTCTTGGCAGTTTTGGCGAAATCTGTTTGTGTTCGTTCCATCATGTGGCAGATATGTTCTACCCAGTCTCACTTCAGTTGGGTGGGCAGCCTTTTGAGCCACATCAATATTGTTCTTGTTTTAGAGCGCAATTTACTGTTTCGAAACTGATCCGTTAATTTAACATCTAGTATATTTAGCTCCATTGCTCGTTGACACACCTTGAGTTTATATCAATAAATAAATGAATAATAATCAGATTAACAAAAGAAAACAATATCGATTGGTTGAAAAACATTTTGGTTTACTAATATTTCCGACTTTTTTATTGCACGTCCAAAATCAATAGACCTTTAACATCGGATACGATTTTTTTATTATACTAATTTAAATGTTCGATACCCACCATTTGCCTACTTCCATTTCGATTTTCTTTTTTATTACATAATTATTGGTTTTGTTATAGATTTATTGACATTTAAATTTGGATAAAAATCTTGTCATTTCTAAAAGAAAACTAGTCACTTGAAACGGTTCTTTAATATTTCTTGAAACTAAATAATTATGTTGACACAAAAAAAACATTACTTCTGTCTCGAAAGTGTGAAACTTTTGATAGTTACCTCAAGTAAATTAATACCTTACCATTGAAATCTTAATTAATCTTACGCAACGTCCACGCATGAGTACAGTGAGCAACACAGATCCCCGAACTATCCCCATCTGGGCACAGCATTATCACCTCTACCAGCATAATTCGAGAGGTTATTTTTTTGTATTGTTTTAAGTGTGATGGTAACTTGAGAAGGTCGGTTGTCTTCGTCACGGGACGCGCGTATGGCGTAACAAACTCGACGCGGTACGCTTGCTCTGCTTTGGGTGGTGAACAGTAACATTTGGGACGACTTTATAGGGTTCTACGCACGTGAGAAAACCATTCCTAGGGTACGGTTGGTTGGTAGAGTAAAACAAAAGAAGGGGGATATGAATGAGGTGAGCAAAGTAAATTATGGGGGAAATAAAATCTGCTGCATATCGTCAATCACAGAAAGCCGAAATGAATATTTAGTAGCGTAAAAGCTGCGTGGATACGTCGGTCGTTGCCAAATTGAATTAGCCATTTTATGAAGTGATCGTCATATTGTCAAAATGGTTGACCACTTCATGAAATGGCTGTCATAAATTAAGTGATGATGAAATAAGCTAATTCTACGATATGGCTACGGCGAGTACTTCATACCACCAGTATTTTAAAATATTGAAGCATTTGATATTTTATCTGTCATGACTATTTACCTGCCCTTGTACCATGTAACTTGGGGTTGACAATTCTATTCTCCAGTTCAAATGTAAATTTTTAATAGTCTTCCAAAATGCGACTGACACCATAATACACTGCGGCCAGTGGTTCATGACTATGGCTGTATGGATCATACAATTGGACGTTCGCATGTTTTGAAGCTATATGTAGATTTACGTATACGTCACCGGGCTATTTACAAGCAACGTAACTTTATAATAAGTCGCGTAAAATTGTAAACTGTTGAATTTACATGAAATTTGTCTTCATCATGTCATATCAAGAGTTTGTATTATCTCGCCATATTTTTTTTATCACATAAATTAGTGCTTGACTACTATCCCACCTGATGGTAAGCAGTGTTGCAATCGTTGTATTGAAGCGCACTAGATTATTAAGAGCCTATTTACTCTAGCCTTGAAGACACTTAATCATCATCATCATTTCAGCCAACAGACGTCCACTGTTGCACATAGGCCTCCCCTAAGCGTCGCCACAACGAACGATACAGGAAGACACTTAATAAAAATAAAATCTACATCTACACAATAATAAAAAGAGTTATTGAGTGGAGTTTATTTAATTTGTTTTTATTTATTTTTTTGTTTTTAGGAGGTAATCTCTGAAAGTACTGGTCCAATAAAAAAAATACTGTGGCTATTTTATGTACACAGACGAAGTCGTGGACAAAAGTTAGTATGTAATCCGATGATACGAGTATATTTATGTCATCGGTTTATATTAACCGTTTAATTAACTTTTACAAGTAGGTATAACTCCAATAAACATCGATAACAAAATCGAGTTAACAATGTTCATAACATTAAATACAAAGAAGCAATACCCTAAAACAATGCGCACAGAAATTCGAGAATAAATTGCTGTTCAAGTCGTGGGATACTCCGTCAGTCTGTAATGAGCGCTTGCGCATAATGACGTGAGCACACTGGCCAGGATTTTCAGCATTAGTTTGGTTAGAAGCAAAGTCATGACTTACATTCTAATTCATCAACGACCAGCAGACCTTTAGACCTTTTTTTATAGTGGGGAAAATCATCCAATGACAACCCCCGCTCTTGGGCGAAGCGGGAGATAGTGTCAGATTCCTACTGACTAAAAACCCACCCCGTTCCTTCTTGCCTTCATACCGGGGCTCGAGCTCCTTTTGGATTACCCTGACTCCAGTAGGTAGACGTTTAGACCTACGGCATGCAGAGTTCCACGCGTGCCTCAAGGAGATGTCAGCAAACCGTAGGAGCCCAGCAGGGACGAGGCCTACTAGGGCCATAGGTTTGCTTCTGAAAGGAAAACCTGGTATGAAAGCCAAAGGAGTGGATTTTTAGTCAGTAAAAGTCTGACACAACCAAAGCTCTCCGCCCAAGCGCGGGAGAGGTCGTTAGATGACTTTCCAGTATATACTTAGGTCTGCGGTCCCTACAAGCTGTCAAAAAATTAAACTTCTAAGTTATCGAATAAAAAAGTTACGGCCGTTTATGTCGCAAAAAGACGTATATTTTTATACTCTCAAATATCGAAATTGATAGGGTAGTTCCTGTTGACTCATAATCCTGAAATTTAGCATAAAGCAAGGTCATATAGCACAGGTATAGGAATAAATCTAAAATCAGTAAATTTAATGTTACGTAAGTCACAAAAAAAATTTCAATTCGGAAAAATCTTCAGACACCATTTGGGAATTGTAGTTTGCACGGAACCTTCGGTGCGCGAGTCCGACACGCACTTGCCCAGTTTTTTAAGTATAGAACTGAATAACATTATAGTAAAATTATAAAAGTAATCAACGAGGATAAATACTTCGATAACCTGCAATTCCAATAAATTATTTAAATAAATACGTACACACAATACAAACACTTTCAGTAATGAAAAAATCTGTTCCTTTCCGTTTTCCTCAACTGTTACAGTGATTTGGAAAATAACACAAAGAGATCAAACAGATACGAAGATTACGCTTATCAGGAAATTCCTGCAATTACCATTTCGTTAAAAAAACTCGGGAAAAATCTTCGAATTTTCAAAGCTCACAGAACTATCACCCAATGACATCTTCCGGCCCTGGGCAGAGCGGGAGAGCGTGTCAGACCTTTACTGACGAAAACCCACTCTTATATTCCTTCGTTGCCTTGCATTCTAGAGCCCCGGGTTTCCTTTGAAGAAGCGAACCCATTGCCCCAGTAGAGTTCGACCCTGCTGGGCCCCTACAATGTAATCCCAGTCTTGGAACGCAAAGGGTATCTAAAGAAACACAGGTGGGTTTTAGTCAGTAAAAGACTGACACTCCTTCTCGCTCTTCCCAGAACGGCAGGAGTTATAAAATAGAATAAACTTTATTGTACATTAAAATAGTAACAATTCACAGAAACTTTAATCTGTGGTTACAATGCCTGTCTTATCGATGACAGTGATATCTACCAGACAACCATAGGATGGAGTTATTTGATGAATTACCTGGAAAAAAAATCCTCAAAGGTTTGCTGGGAGAAAACTCATTGTTGAGTTAGTAGGTAAATTGTAAGGGTTATCGGAAAAGGAGCTCGAGCCCCGGTATGAAGGCTAGAAGGAACGGGGTGGGTTTTTAGTCAGTAAGAGTCTGACACTATCTCCCGCTCCACCCAAAAGTGGGAGTTGTCATTGGATGATTTTTGCCCACCATAAAAAATCGTATTTCGAAAAGTAGATGAATTAATTGCAACCTTTACAAAAGCGTTATAGAACATATAAATTACTAATTTCATTGTATATTAGTTAATAAAATAACAGATTTTACCAGTAGCATTTTCGAAATAAAAAAATCGTCTAATTTGTCACCATGTGTGCACACCCTTATTCCGCAGACGTGTGCGTCCACAATTACACCAGCACACGACTGTACCAGTGTGCGTAACAATGAGTTCTGAGCGCAACTGTACCGGAACATAAATTATTATATCAAATTACCCGTTTCTTACCTAATTTAGAGTTTATGTACGTAAACATTACTTCATCAGACTAATAATGTCATTTTTTTTTGTCGACGGGTAAAATCATCTTTGACAAAACCCGCTCTTGGGTGGAGCGGGAGATAATGTCAGACTCTTACTGACTAAAAACCCCGCGCCGTTCCTTCTAGCCTTCATACTGGGGCACGAGCTCCCTTTCGGACAACCCTGTCCCCAGTAGGCTTCGACCCAGCTGGGCCCCTCCTGCTGCTGACAACTCCTTGAGGCGCGCGGGAACAGTGCGCGCCGTCGACGTCTTGGACTCGGTCCATTACCGGACAATCGGAATGCGAGCTACCCATGGCTCGCCGTCCGCGAGCCTACGTCTACGGTGGCCGGAAATCGGGATCGGAATCCCGGCGACGGCGGCGAGGGCGCCGTTGCCTGATGCGGTCGGCCTCCTCCTTTGCAAGCATTACTGCTTCGCAGAAGGAGGCGACCGCATGCCGTTCCACCTCGCTCCGGACCATGGCCTCGATCAGGGCCCGGCGCGAAAGGTCTCCGCCGCCGATCGCCCCCACGAGGGCACGGCGATGCTCCGCCCAGGCAGGGCACACCTCGACGGTGTGCTCCACCGTGTCCTCCGGGCGTTGCGCACAGTGGTGACATGCAGGAACCTCCCGAACTTGCCATGTCCGGTGAGGACCTGCGTCATGCGGAAGGTAAGGACGCCGTGAGGTGTTTCCAGCTACGCCTCAAAGAGGGGACTTACCGCCAGGGTACATTGTGAGTTGGTGAATATCACCTGTTTTCGAATTTTTGGTTCTAGGACCCACCAGTTTCCTCACGATCTTTTCGTGCACCATTGTGAGCAGTGATGATGAAAGAAATTACACTAAGTTATGCGTTTGCCTGAGTTTGAACCCGCGAGAAGACTATTCACAGCAACTGACACTTATCAAACAACTAGCGCAATAAAAGTCAAAATCGTAAGTAAGGGCCGTTACCACTCGGCCACCACTGCTCTCTGACAAGAGTATCATGAAGTTATCGTGACAAGTTCTAGATAAGGAGACATATCTTACACCTTCAATATGTCTGTTGGGAGTCATTAGTTATATTGACAATAACATTAATATATCAATAATAAATAAATTTATTTCTACAACTTCAATAAACATTATATCATTGTAATCCCTTGAAATAAACTCAAACAACTCAAATATTCAGCCAATTATCGAAACTGTATATTTTTGAGAATATTTTCCCGAGATACATTAAAAGTAAAGTTTAATTGACCCCAGACCTCAAAAAAATGCCGCTTCAAGCATAAGCTTGATAATTTTGAAGCGGCCTTTTTTTGTGGCTCGTGTGCGGCGGTGCCGCCACAAAAAAACGTTTGAAGCCGCTTCAAGCTTCTCTGGCCACAAACTGACGCGCGCTTCTGCTTTTTTGCGGTGGCGGCTTCTAGCTTTTTTGTATGGCCGCTACTAGCTTTTTTTTGGGGCGGTCTTTTCTTGTAGCTCATGTGGGGCGGTGCCGCCACAAAAAAAACGCTTGAAGCCATTTCAAGCTTATCTGGCCACAAACTGACGCGCGCTTCAGCTTTTTTGTGGCGGCGGCTTGTAGCTTTTTTGTATGGCCGCTACTAGCTTTTTTTGTGGCGGCCTTTTCTTGTGGCTCATGTGGGGCGGTGCCACCACAAAAAAACGCTTGAAGCCATTTCAAGCTTATCTGGCCACAAACTGACGCGCGCATCAACTTTTTTGTGGCGGCGGCTTCTAGCTTTTTTGTATGGCCGCTACTAGCTTTTTTTGTGGCGGCCTTTTCCTGTGGCTCATGTGGGGCGGTGCCACCACAAAAAAACGCTTGAAGCCATTTCAAGCTTATCTGGCCACAAACTGACGCGCGCTTCAGCTTTTTTGTGGCGGTGGCTTCTAGCTTTTTTTGTGGCCGCTACTAGCGTTTTTTTGTGGCGGCGTTTTCTTGAGGCCCGTGTGCGGGGACAGTTAGTTACAATAATTATAATTATGCCGACTGCATTATATAGCGACTGAAATACGTCAGAATGGTATGATACGTAAGGAGCACATACATACATTGTATGTGCTATTTGCATAGACTAATAATATGATCACGGAATTAGGCTAATTGAATCATTTGTTTATTCGTCCAACAATCGTGTTCCAAGTATTAAAATGGCTGCATTTATTAACTTGGCGCGTGTGCCTACCTAAGTTAGGTTGCTTAAGAGGGTCCTTTTCCACTCGCCTATCGTAAACATCGAAAATGGTTTAAAAGCTTGTTACTTCATTTAATGCAATCCAACGCGATGTTTGACGAAAAGGCAACGCATAAAAAGAGATATAACGCCTGTAAACTCTGTTAGTATTCGGTAATTCCGAGATTTACTCGAAAATTTCACAAAACTTGCTCCAGGAAATAGCTGTTTTTTTTTTTTAACCCTCAAAAGTTTTTGGAAAAAGTTGTCGTCATTTAGAATCTTGATAAAATCTGCAAGGTCCCTAGAGGATTACTTTTTTTACTTTTTTAATTTTTAGGCAAATTATCAAGTGTCAAAGTTCATACAAAATAGGAGATTTTCAGAGGTTTTTACTGGATTAGTTTTACACAAATTTAGAAATTGTTTTCTATAGAAGCCTAGATAATCCTATCCTATCCACAAGATACTGTGTTTCCAAAATATCTAATGAAAAATGTGTAATAACGTCATAATCAGTTATGAGCGGTTGTATGAAAAACAGTGAAAATGTGAGTCATGATGCACCACTTTAAGTTAAACTTAGTCGTAACTTGTTCAACAAATTGTGACCGTTTGCGAATAAGTTATTATGTTGAACGTTTTACTTCGTTTGCAGACAGGAAATATCTGTCTACTTTGTCTTTGAGATATATTTTCGTTCTACTATAAGTACGAAATAACAGAAATAATTTGAAATTAGGTGCAGTTATAAAATACTAGCTTTTGCCCGCGGCTTCACCGCGTACATAATCCCAGGATAAAAAGTATCCTAAATATTATTCTATGGTCTACTCGTATACCAAGTTTCATCGAGATCCGTTCAGTAGTTTTTGCGTGAAAGAGTAACATCCATCCATACATCCATCCATACATCCATCCATACATCCATCCATACATCCATCCATACATCCATCCATACATCCATCCAGACATCCATCCATACATCCATCCAAACATCCATCCATACATCCATCCATACATACAAACTTTCGCATTTATAATATTAGTAGGATAGGATATATTGTGGGCCAGCTGACCTCACAGTCGTTGTCCTGGCTTGTTGCTA
The DNA here is from genome assembly GCA_949319445.1 of Mythimna lalbum. NCBI lineage: Eukaryota > Metazoa > Arthropoda > Insecta > Lepidoptera > Noctuidae > Mythimna > Mythimna lalbum. Next base: position 3,108,192 of record OX439345.1, on the reverse strand, counting down.
ACTGTTGCGCGCGATTATGATCTACGAGTGTGTATGCCAAATAAAATAGTTTTCTTTCTTTCTTTCAATTCGACTCATAAAAGTAACGTTAAACGTACCTTGAGTTTGAATATCTGAGTCATCGTCGTTATCCTCCTCTCTTTCTCCCAAGTACTTTTGACTTGGCACAGTATGTTTTCTCCTACCTTTTCAAAGCGAAGTTGAAGGAGAATGATTAGCCGTCTACTCCAGTATCCGTCCTTTTTTCTGGTCGCTAAAAGTATATTAAAACATTAATGACATTCATGGGCTTCATCAGAAGGCTTACAGTCATCCAAAGGGTATTGGAAAGGGCTATGCTCGGAGTTTCCAAGCGTGATTGCATCAGAAATGAAGATATCGAAGGAGAACCAAGGTCGCCGACATAGCAAGAAGAATCGCCAAACTTAAGTGGCAATGGGCAAGGAACATTGCTCGCAGAACGAGTGGTTGATGGGGAAGAAAAGTTTTAGTGTGGCGACCGCGCACCGGAATATGCAACGTTGAAAGACCTCCCACAAAGTGGACCGTTGATCTGGTTAGAGTAGCGGACGCTCAGGATCGATTGTTGTGGCGACGCCTGGGGAAGGCCTATGTCCAACAATGGTCGTCTTTCGGCTGAAATGATGATGATGATGATAGTGATTAATATTTTACACATAAGCGCCAGCTAAAGCACATTTATTCTTCATTTTTCTACCAAACATTTTCAGCCACCACCTTGAAACAAATTGCGTCCCCGAGTGTCTCCAATGGCCTCTTAGACTCCCAATTGTGTCGGAGTTTGAAGAATTCAAAAAATGTATTCTAGATTTTTACAAGTGTCTTGAACTACTTCTAGTCTAACTAGATGCAACTGAAGAACACTGTGGTTGGGTTGTAGAATTGTTGGAAAGACCAGGCACTAGTACGTAAAGAGCCACAGCACCACGTTCCATGAAAAGTGTCTAAGGGACCTTTTTATCCTAACTTCTCTACGGTAGAGTGGGAGGGCATGTCAGAGTTTTACTGACGAAAAACTCTTCCTGTTTCTTACTTGCCTTGCGTCCCAGGACCTCGGGGGATCCCTTTTGAATAATCTATGACAATAGTAGACTTCGGCCCTGCTGGACCTGGACCCCTACGGTTTTGCTGATATCTCTTTGAGGTGCGTGTGACACACTACGCGCCGTCGATGACTCGGACTCGGTCCGGACGGTGAGCTAGTCATGGCTCACTTTGCGAGTTGATTTCGGCTATTCCCACGCCTGCCAAATGTCCAGGGTCCCGGGCTCCAGAGTTCAAAGTGATCCTACAAAAGGTTTCGTTTTTGCCGATTGAGGACGGTACCCTGAACAGCACAATAAAAGCCACATCTTACAATCAAGCTCACCCTTGTTCTACAGCCTGCAAAAAGTTCAACAACGACCAAGATTACTGCGCACACGCAAATAGGGTTACCATATACAAGGTGACTTGTATTTATTACTAGCTTTTGCCCGCGCGGCTTTTTTTTTTTTTTTTTTTTCTCGACGGGGAAAATCATCTTTGACGAAACCCGCTCTTGGGTGGAGCGGGAGACAGTGTCAGACTCTTACTGACTAAAAACCCCGCGCCGTTCCTTCTAGCCTTCATACCGGGGCACGAGCTCCCTTTCGGACAACCCTGTCCCCAGTAGGCTTCGACCCAGCTGGGCCCCTCCTGCTGCTGACAACTCCTTGAGGCGCGCGGGAACAGTGCGCGCCGTCGACGTCTTGGACTCGGTCCATTACCGGACGATCGGACAGCGAGCTACCCATGGCTCGCCGTCCGCGAGCCCGCGTCTACGGTGGCCGGAAATCGGGATCGGAATCCCGGCGACGGCGGCGAGGGCGCCGTTGCCTGATACGGTCGGCCTCCTCCTTTGCAAGCATTACTGCTTCGCAGAAGGAGGCGACCGCCTGCCATTCCTCCTCACTCCGGACCATGGCCTCGACCAGGGCCCGGCGCGAGAGGTCTCCGCCGCCGATCGCCCCCACGAGGGCACGGCGATGCTCCGCCCAGGCAGGGCACACCTCGACGGTGTGCTCCACCGTGTCCTCCGGGCGTTGCGCACAGTGGCGACACCCGGGCGTCTCTTCCGCTTGAATCCGATGCAGGTACCTCCCGAACTTGCCATGTCCGGTGAGGACCTGCGTCATGCGGAAGGTAAGGACGCCGTGAGGTCTTTCCAGCCACGCCTCAAAGAGGGGACTTACCGCCATAATCGTGGCGTGCCCAGCACTGGGTTGCGATAGCCGTTGACGCCATTTCACCATGAGATCCCGCCGGAGCTCTGTCCGCCATGCCTTGACATGTTGCGGCAGTGGACTTTCACCCCGGCGTTGCATCTCCACGCGCATATCGTGCATGTGTGCAAGGACTGTTGCCTCCAGATCCCACGGTGGTAGGCCAGCCAGAAGGCTCGCCGCTTCGCGGGAGATCGTGCGGTAACCCCGCACCATCCGTATTGCCATGACCCTCTGGCAGGCGTTCAGTATGGACGCCGGTCGCTTTGCCAGCGACGGCGCCCACACCGGCGCCCCGTAGAGGGCCATGGACCAAACGATCCCCGCGTAGAGCCTCCGGCAGGAGGCGTCTGGACCCCCAAGATTGGGCAGGAGCCGCTTGAGAGCAGCCCCGGCCCGGAGAAGCTTGGGAGCCAGACGTCGGAAATGTTCTACGAAATTCCACCGGCTGTCGAGGACGAGTCCCAGATACTTCATCGTCGACCCGACGCCGATGCGAACTCCTCCTACCGTAAGCTGGGAGTCCGATGGTGGCGCGTTCCGAGGGCCGTGGAAACACATTGCCTCGGATTTATGCAGCGCCACCTCGAGTCCCAACTCCTGGATCCTACCAACGGCTATCGCAACCCCGCGTGTCGCTAGAGCGACCGCCGCCTGGTGCGACTCTCCCTGCGCTAGGATCAGCGTGTCGTCTGCGTAGCAAACCACGCTGACCCCGTCAGGGAAGTCGCCGCGCAGCACGTAATCGTAGCCGATGTTCCACAAGGGTGGGCCTAGAACTGACCCCTGCGGAACACCGCACGACATCTCTCGACGATTCCAGTCTCCCTGGTGACCGGGGTAGACAATGTACCTGCCTGACAGGTACGCCTCGACCACTAGACAGAGGTATTCGGGCACCCGGTGGTACCGGAGTGCCCTCCGGATCGTACTCCAGGGCAGGGAGTTGAAGGCGTTGGCAATGTCCAAGGACACTGCCACGACACACCTACCCTGGGACACCGCTTCCCCTGTCGTGAGGGCTCGCACGCGCATGATGGCGTCTATTGTAGAGCGCGCCCTGCGAAAGCCGAACTGTCCGTCCGACAAGTCCGGCCCCACCCGTGTTAGCCGCACGACGAGGCGGTTTGCAATTACTCTTTCAAAGAGCTTGCCCACCTCGTCGAGCAGCACAATGGGCCGGTATGCGGACGGAGAGTCCGCAGGGCGCCCTGGCTTCGCTACGAGGACCAGTTTCCCCGTCTTCCAGCGAAGTGGGAACTGGCCCCTCTCCAGGCATGCGCTAAAGAGCCCTCTCAGTCGAGGCCCGAGAGCCTCCATGGCCAGGACCCAGGCTTTCCCTGGCAAGCCGTCGGGTCCTGGGGCGGTGTTTTTGGCACTAAGCCTTCGCACCGCCACTCTCAGCTCTACCTCGGTCACTTCTGGAGCATTTTCATCGTCGTCGTCGCTGTTGCGATCCGCGTCTGACACCGCTGGCGGAGGCGGAGCCATGGGCGGGGGGGAGTGTTCCTCCCGCGCAGGGAACAGAGAGCTAACCACACCCTCCACGAGTTGGGGCCGGAGACTCTGAGTCAACGGCGGAGCCCAGGGGCGAAGCTTGTCCCGTACCAACTTGTACGGGCGCCCCCATGGGTCCGCGTTCAGAGACCCCAGCCACACGTTGCGGGCCTCGAGTTTGGCCCTTTTGATCTCCGTTCGGAGGGCGTTTTGCCTCTCTGTATTCCTCATATAGCTCCGCCTCTCTGACCTCCGCATCCGGCGGGCGGATGCGGCGCCTGCAGTGCCTGGCGTACCGGCGTCGCGCGTGATTGCACGCATTGCGCAGAGCGCCGATCTCCGGCGACCACCAGTACACCTGGCGCTTAGCTCGTCCTGGACGGACACGGGGCATTGCCGCATCGCAAATTTGCGACATGGCCTCCTGGAACCACTCCGCCTCGACGTCGATGTCGACAGGCCTGTCCGGTGCTTGCACCCAGGCCTGTACCGTCGCGGCTTCCAGGAGGAGCTCCCGGTCCATTTGCTTAAGCGCCCACCGCGGACCGCAAGGGCTCCGTCGGACCGGCGCGGCCGAGGTTTCGGCGGAGACGTCAAACCGGATATACCGGTGGTCGGAGTACGTCTCCACCTCCTCCATCACGCGCCAGTCGACTACACGCGGCGACAGAGCGGGGCTGGCGAACGAAATGTCCACCACCGACTCACCCCGCATCCGCACCAACGTGGGGACAGAACCCCGGTTCAGTACGACCAGGCCCAGCTCCAAGGCCCAGTCCTCCACCATCCGACCCCTCTGGTTCGTGAACCGGGAACCCCAAGCCGTGTTCCAGGCGTTGAAGTCCCCGCAAACGACCACGGGGAGGGAACCGAACCCAGCGACGACGGAATTTAGCTCCATCAGGGAGACGTGCAGTTCGTCGAGAGATCGGCTCGGGGACAGGTAGACGCCTACCACGGCGATGTCCCCGAACCGTGCTGCCACGCAACCCCGCCCCCTCGTGACGGACTCGGGGGGCGGGGTACCGGCGGCGGCCGACTTAATTAAGGTCACCGAGCCGTCCAGGTCCTGAACCCAGTCACCACTGGGCAGGACAAAATACGGCTCGGTGACTACGGCGACATTGATCAACCACTGCGCCATGCTCTGGAGCAACAGATCCTGAGCGGGGGCGCAGTGGTTGATATTCGCCTGGAGGAGACGTAATGGGGCCGTTATTGACACTCCATTACAGTCTCCTCCCGAGCCCCCCTAGGGGGCACAGCCGCGGCGGCGGGTGCGGCGGCGATGGCGGCGGCGGCCAAGGAGGCGGCTGCGGTGGCGAGGACATCGGCGGGGATGGACCTGCGGGCCTTGCCCTTGGCCTTGGCGGGGGGGTCGCAGGACCTGCCGCCAGCCCGGTGGTCGGCCGGCTTGCCGGCCGCCGCACATGCGTAGCAGTGCGGCGTAGCACGGCATTCTGCGGCCTTGTGACCGGGCTGGCCACACTAGTGGCAGCGGTTGCTGCGATCCTCCGCGGTGCAGTGGGCTCCCACGTGGTGCCCCACGTGGCAGCGGAAACACCGCAGAGGTCTGGGCTCCAGCAGCTTGACCTGTGCGGAGACCCAGCCCACCAAAAGCCGACGGCCCTCCCCGGTGATGGTTTTGGCCGCCTGCACAGGACAGCTTACCGTTACGGCTCGCATGCCCGTGCTGTCAGCGCGGATGGCGCCCGCCCGAACCTGTTCGGCCGTGCACCCGCCCGCCCTGACAATGGCGGCCACCACCTCGCCCACCTTGACGGAGTCGTCCAGGCCCATGATGCGCATATCAATGCACTTTGTGGGCCTGGACACTCGGGCCTCCTCCTCGCTCAGAGACGCCCTGATCCTGGCAGCCAGGGCATCCGCTGCAGGGCCGCTGGCCGCACCGGGGACCTCGAGGATTCGGGCCCCAGTGATTGTGTGCCTCATGCGGAAGCCCGCAGCGGCTCCGAGCTCCCCAAGGTGGGGCAGCACTGCCTGCTTCGCCTTCGCCATGACGTCGTCGTACGTCACGCCCTTCTTTTCCGCTTCAGGCTGTAGCGTAATGACTACAGCCTCGGAATTCGGGGCGCGAAGACGCGCCGCCATGGCCCGCTTCTTGCGCTCCTGCCGCCTCGCGCGCTTTTTGGCCGCTCTGGCCACCTTGCCCGCCTGCTTTCTGGCGCCGACCACCGTCCACTCGGCGCCAGACTCCTCGGGTGGAGGAGGTGGCAGGCGCGGCCTAGTCGCCACGGCGGCAGGAAGTCCTGCCGGTTTAGCTGCAGGCACCGCCGCACCCTTTTTCCGCCGCTGCTGCTGCTGTTTGGCCGTCGCGGGCTCCGGCCTCGGCCCTGCGGGCTCCGGCGCCGCGGCCTTGCGCCCTGCTTGCCCCGACGGGCCCGCCTTGGGCGCAGAAGCCACAGCCGCGGCAGCGGCATAGGACGCCGCCTTTTTCTGGCCAGAGGCCGCCAGTGGAGGGCGCAGGACAATGCCCTCCAGGAGAGACAGCTGCCGCTCGATGCGCTGCTGGAACTCCAGCTGCTGCTTTTGCAGCCCCTGCTGCAAAGCTGCGAGTTCCCGCTGCATCAATGTCAGCAGCTGACTCTCCGGCTCGGGCTGGGGCTGGGGCTGGGGCTGGCTTTGCCCCTGCTCCTGCTCGCGCCCCTCCTCCATCGGTTCCTGGCGGCCCCTGTTCGGCGCCCTTGCGAGCTCCGCCCGGACCTCAGCCCGGAGCTCGGCCCGAAGCTCGCTGCGGAGCCTCTCCACCCTCTTTTCGACGGAGGCTTCTAAGGCCCCCTGGAGGGACGTGGCGTGGCGACGGATTGTTCGCTCCCGCGTGGCCTTGTCCCTCTGGCGGGCCATGTCTCGAAGCAGGGTGACGGCCAGCTCCTTGAAGGGCATGGCCGCCTCCCCGCCTGACTCCGCCTCGGTGCGCCTCTCGCTGCCGGACGGCTCCGAGAGGTCCCTGCCAGAGTCGCCCGCGCCGGGGTGGCGCCCCTCCGCGGCAAGCCTGTCGGCTCGCTCGGCGGATTTTTTGGCCGTGAGGCCCCTTCCTTTCCCGCGGGCTCGGCCCGCGCCACGGCTGCTGGTGGGGATCTTCGCCCGCCCCTCCGAGCAGGACGACCCGTCCTCCTTTTTTCTGTAGGAAGCGGAGCGCTTCTTCTGGGAGAGGCTTGATCCTCTCCCTGAAGTCCCCGCTGCCTCCTCACACTCCGAGCCCTCCGAGCTCCTTTCGGACTGCGCGTCGGACTCCGACCGCGCGTCACTCTCCTTTGGGGTTTTAAAAAATTTAGAATCTTGCATTTTTGTTCCCACGAGTATATATATATTTTACTGGCTCAAGTACGTGGTTTGCACTAGAGACTAATTTAGCTACCCATTAGTCAAGCTAACAACCTCCCTCACGGTGCGCCGCCGCTTGGAGGTTTGGGGTAATTTTTTATAGAGGTTGTCTTCCTCGCGGCCCGGGCGGTTAAGCCAAGGCCCTCGTCCCCCATCAAGAGTCAGAAACATGACCTTGGACAATCTCTGGGGCTACGAGACTAACGGTGGCAGAAGGAGGAATACGTCTTCCTCCTGCCTGCCCGGCGGCAGTGTGAGTGCACACCGGGCCCGCTCTTACTTCGCCACTGTGCCCTCTGCTGTAGCAGAGGGACACGCGTTGAAGTGGTCCGTCGGACAGAACATTCGCAGACGGCCATAGAGGCCCTTGGGTTGGAGTGCCCAAGGGGGTCTATGGCCGCCTCCCAGGGTGCACCGTCCCGCAGACTGGTCTTCCCTCAGGACGTGTCCGCAAGGGAACTACAGTCCGCGGGCACTCGTGGAGGTTTTCTGTCGTGGCACCCCGCCCGCGCGGCTTCGCTCCCGCTCTTCCCTACTATATCTAACCCTACTCTACACTACTCTACACTACTCTACCCTACCCTACCCTTCCCTACCCTACCCTACCCTACCCTACCCTACTCTACCCTACTCTACTCTACTCTACCCTACTCTACCCTACTCTACCCTACTACTCTACCCTACTCTACCCTACCCTACCCTACCCTACCCTACCCTACCCTACCCTACTCTACCCTACTCTACCCTACTCTACCCTACTCTACCCTACCCTACCCTACTCTTATTTTTTTTCCATAAGAACCTTGTCCTCACGATAACAATCACAACAAAAAAAAAATCAGCCAAATCGGTTAAGGCGTTTTCATGCCAAGTCGTGACAACGGAAAACGGGGGTCATTTTTATATATATAGATTATTTAGCAATCTTTTATTTTATACCTGCTAGACAAATTGATTTGTTTAACATTCTGTTATATTCGACAGACAAAACCGCCAGCTTTATAGCAGGCCCAAATGATATGAGATGAATTGCTTTAAACTCGAATTTATCTTTGACTGTTCTGGATAAAGAGGGTTTTTTTTTATTGTAAGAAAATCATCTAATGACAATCTTTGGACAAAGAGGTTTTTTTTAAGGGTGGAAATCATCCAATGACTTCTCCCGCTCTGGCTGGAGTGAGAGGGCATGTCAGACTTTTACTAACTGAAACCACACCTGTTTCCTTCAGTTGCCCTTTGCGTACAAGTGTTACGGGTTTCCTTTTCAGAAATTCCCCGCGGTCCTAGCTAGTGAGCATCGACCCTGCTGGGTCCCTACGGTTTGCTGACATCTCTTTGAGGAGCGCGTGGGTCACTACGCGCTGTTGACAACTGGGCTCGGTCCGGTTGATTACCGGACGGCCGGATGGCGGGCTACCCGTTGTTCGACATCCGCAAGCCCGCGTCTACCGTGGTAGTCGGGGTGAGAATTTCGGTGGCTGGGGCGTGAGGACCTTCGCTCCCTCACGCGTGCCGCCTCTTCCTTTGCTATGGACAAAGAGGTGGATCACACACAATGCAGCTCTGACAAAATACTCTGACCTCTGGCTACAACTGACTCTTAATTCCACGAAGCCCGTTCCATTATCGGACCATCAAACGGACATGGTGGGCATCCCACCTATACGTGCGAAATTGTTTCAGGATACATTAATTGTGCGTAGGCAAGATAACAGACTAGCACAAGCCTATTAATAAGAAAAAGGAAATATATTTTCAGATGTTAAACTGTATTATTTTATAAAAACAAAAATGCCTGTTCCAGAACAATACCGGCCACTGTCAATCTAAATTTTAAAATGCCTGTCAAGACCGGCAAACGCCTGTCATAACTCGGTAACCCTACCCGTAAACACTTGGCACATACAACCCCCCGCTGGGCCCAAGAACTACGGTGTCTATTTATCTCCAGGAGGGCCTCAAGCTCTCGCCATTCTTTACAATAAGCACTATCTTTTGTAAAATATGGCGATTTTACGGCGTTTATAAATAAGTTTGCATTCAACGCTTTCACGAAATAGCTGCGATGCCTACGATTCAAGTTGTGAATACAATAGCGCCACATCCCAGTGTAGGCGGCCGGGGACTGTGACTCACTAGGATATCTAAGAGTTGGGGCACACTGCAGGACTTTGATCAAATGTTGGACTTTCCCAAACAAGTCAGCTTGAAAATATTTTTTTCTCGTTTTATTATATTGTTTTATTTTTTTAGTGGGATCTTTATTTAATTTGTTTGAATACATATGTACATTAAAAAAAAAACTTAAATACTAAATAAATTATTTATACTAAAACCTAACTATGTACATAAATATAATACAAAAAGAGAAAGCACGCTCAGGCGTCAAAGTACTCCTCCACATCGCTGTCATCCGGAAATGAGCCCAGAAGACTGGCAGCATTGCCACGTTGAATGGCAATGCTAATTCTTTGGGTGAAGAACGAGCCAGCCCTCTGGTCACGTAAAGTGTCGATCAGTCGGCGTAAAATATCCTTGAAAAGAAGACGCGCAATCGGACCCCATGAACCAAGCGTTTCGACCCCAAACGGCTCAAAACTGTAATTACTAATAAGGTTACAGTATTTGTGCCGTTTAAGGGTCTCAGAAGCAGCAGCACCAGCACCGCCCACCGTACTTGAAATATGGGATGGAGCAAGGGTATTTTTTTTTTTTCTCGACGTGGAAAATCATCTTTGACGAAACCCGCTCTTGGGTGGAGCGGGAGACAGTGTCAGACTCTTACTGACTAAAAACCCCGCGCCGTTCCTTCTAGCCTTCATACCGGGGCGCGAGCTCCCTTTCGGACAACCCTGTCCCCAGTAGGCTTCGACCCAGCTGGGCCCCTCCTGTTGCTGACAACTCCTTGAGGCGCGCGGGAACAGTGCGCGCCGTCGACGTCTTGGACTCGGTCCATTACCGGACGATCGGACAGCGAGCTACCCATGGCTCGCCGTCCGCGAGCCCGCGTCTACGGTGGCCGGAAATCGGGATCGGAATCCCGCGGTGAGGGCGCCGTTGCCTGATGCGGTCGGCCTCCTCCTTTGCTAGCATTACTGCTTCGCAGAAGGAGGCGACCGCCTGCCATTCCTCCTCGCTCCGGACCATGGCCTCGACCAGGGCCCGGCGCGAGAGGTCTCCGCCGCCGATCGCCCCCACGAGGGCACGGCGATGCTCCGCCCAGGCAGGGCACACCTCGACGGTGTGCTCCACCGTGTCCTCCGGGCATTGCGCACAGTGGCGACACCCGGGCGTCTCTTCCGCTTGAATCCGATGCAGGAACCTCCCGAACTTGCCATGTCCGGTGAGGACCTGCGTCATGCGGAAGGTAAGGACGCCGTGAGGTCTTTCCAGCCACGCCTCAAAGAGGGGACTTACCGCCATAATCGTGGCTTGCCCAATGGAGCAAGGGTATCGACACAGGTTGCGTCCCTCACCAGAGGCCTACCCACCTTTCACGGTACCAATGTCATACCATCTGGTCTCTTCCCATCGTCACGTACCAAGCCATTTGGTTATAACACGCACGTACCAAGCCATGCGCTTTGGACGGGGAGTTACGGACACCAGCTCGACACATAAATACATGCCAGTGCCGTAACTGTGGCGACGCCAGTGGTGTGGCACAAGGCGCAGTACCTGGAGGGGCGCAAATGACTTTTTTTATTAATTTTTGTACTTTTTTCAGAGACGCTGTTATATGTAAAAGCTAATTAGTAACCAAAAATACTAATTATATAAATAGTTCTTAGAATACATTTTATTTATTTACTAGCTTTTACCGGCAGCTTCGCCCGCCTACATAAAATATCGCCTATGTCACTTAGGAATAAAGCGAATTTGTATCGGTGAAAAAAATTTAGCAATCGGATCAGTACTTTCAAAAAATAAAATCTTTAGGTACCTCTTTATAATATCAGTAAAGATTCTATTAGAATTCACTGAATAAATTCATAACTTCGAAACTGGTGTAAAACATGCATGAACTTAATTTAAAGCTTCGCAAACGGCCCCAATCGATTCCAAGTCGTGTACAACAGCCCTAAACACATTAAACCGCAAACCTAAACACTACAGCGCCAGTGTACTCCGCTCTTTATGTAGGTGTACCTTTCTAATTGACGTAAATCTAGAAAGCTGACTACATTAATATTTCTAGTCGAGTGCTCTTAGTGCATTTTCTATTTTATCATCGTAATGAACTTCACTTAAATAGTGTAGTTGGTTTAATTCAGTAATATAGGAATGGGTTTATTTCTGTTAATTTATGTGTTTTGTGAAACTGTTTAGTATGTGACATATTAACATATGTAACATATTACTAAGACTCTATCGTCTATATATAAGAGCAGTGGTGGCCGAGTGGTAACGGCCCCGACTTATGAGTTGTAGGTCGCGGGTTCAAGCCCAGCCAGGCGCATTACTTTGTGTAATTTATTTCATCACCACTGTTTTCAAAACGGTGACGTAAAACATCGTGAGGAAACCGGCATGTCTTCGAACTAAAAATTCGAAGACAGGTGACATTTACCAACCCGCACTGGGCCCGCGTGGTGGATTACGACGGTATATAATACGACGGTGGGAATAAGGCCTCCTCTCTTCGAAGAGAGGAGGCCCAGCAGTGGGACCATTAGAAAGGCTGATGATGATGATGATGAATTACAGACACTTTTGAATTGTCAAAATGACGGTCAGCCAAAAAAAAAGTGATGCTAAATTGCACGTTCTAAACCGTAGATTTCTATGGAGAAGAACGTGCAACAAACTCCTCCTCCAATACATCAGCAGTCGTACTTTTTGTCTGTTTGCGTTTCTAATTAACTTATTTTTAGCAGACTATGACGGGTCTATTATGATAATAAATTATAAGTGTTTGTCTAATTATTATTACGGTAACTAAATGATCCATCATCATCATCATTTATCATTGAAATTATAAAATGGAAGGGGAGCATTTTTTGTCGAAACAAAAAAACTAATCAACGACATTAGTTTATGAGAAAAACAGGAAATTACACTAATATAAATTTAGCCACTATATCATTTAAACTTATCCATTAGCCTGTTGGCCTAGTGGTTAGTGGCTCTGACTGCTATACCAGAGGTCGTGTGTTTGAGTCCCGCCCAGGACAAATCGCTTATCCCTATTAACAATGTCGGATGTGAAAATTGGCAACTTTACACGAAAGCGAGTCAAAGTTTGACATACGTCATTGTTAACTGGCGAATGGGCCACATCTGACAATGTTAACGTGGCCCATTTTAAAAACTACACGTAATTATTTTTTTCTTTTCCTGCTATTAAAAAAGGGACTTTTTGAGAGTGATTCGTGAAATAAAAAGAAAATGGCAAAAAAACATATCCGACATTGTTAATGGGGACAAGCGAAATGTTTGTGTGATGAGCACGATTATTTGTTGGGTCATTTATCTATAATGTGTATGTATTTAGAAATATTTAAGTATGTTTAATATTTGTCTAGTACTCATAACACAAGCTCTGCTTAGCTTGGAACTAGACGGCGTTGTGTGATAGTTGTGGAATATTATTATTATTTTATCATCATCATCAGCCTTTTAATGTTCCCACTGCTGGGACTCAGGCCTCCTTTCTAGGAGAGGGAATGGGCCATAATCCACCACGCAGGCCCAGTGCGGGTTGGTGAATGTCACATGTCGTCGAATTTTTGGTTCTAAGACATGCCGGTTTCCTCACGATGTTTTCCTTCACCGTTTTGAGAGCAGTGGTGATGAAATAAATTACACAAAGTAATGCGCCTGGCTGGGTTCGAACCCGCGACCTACAACTCGTAAGTCGGGGCCATTACCACTCGGCCACCACTGCTCTATTATTTTATGTATTTATTTATTATTATTTAGAAATATATAAGTATGTTTTTCAGTTGTCTAGTACTCATAACAGAATCTCTGCTTAGCTTAGGACTTTTTTTTTTTATTTATTCAAGAAACAAATAACATTGCATGCGAATATTAAATACTTAAAAACTATTACAAAATAATATTACTAATGTTGAAAAGAGTTGAATTGCACCATTACTTAAATCCTAAACCACACATCATAAATATTAAAACTAGACTAGACGGCCTAGAGTGATAGTTCTAAAAAAAAAGAAAAAAAAAACTGGTTTTAAAAAGCATCATCACATTTACTATACATGTTGGAATCATGTACATTTACACAGGGGCACCGATTCCTTGGGTGCTTGGGGGCTCTAGCACCCACGAGATACCACCCGCCATAGGTATATAACGGGTGCTAAGCACCCACGAGTGTAAGCTAAGTAATTTGTCTTGTTTTCTTAAAATAAGCAATACTGTTCTCCTCTAGCAAGCGGTCTCGTAACTTCATATCTCAAAAAAAGATAACCAAAACCTAAAACTCAAAACCGAAAATGAAAATGAATGAATGAATGGTGAATGTAACTTATTCGAGGCGAGGTGCTAAAACTTTTGAGCTCACTTCGCTCACTTTTGCATTCATGTTTATTGTGATTTCATTAATGATTTCTCAAATTTTTTTTTTATTGTTAATAGGCTCGCACTTGCTCACTGCACTATTTCGCCTAATGGAAGGATTAAAAGTAGTGTATTTATATGGTTACTTGGTTGCTAATAAGGCAGTAGTGAATGAAGCGAGCTCTAAAATTTTTAGTTGGTTTTTGTACATAATTTATGATCAAATCAACAAAAAATATTTAGATTATGATTGCAAATTATAAGATTGCGTCATTTCGCACAAGTAAATTTTCTTTCTTCCTTTCAGAAAATCATTTTTTTTTTCTCAATTCTGAGCAAAGTCTTTCATTAAAATTTTATTATATTTACTAAATTACCGATTTGTATAATTTTCTTAAAAGCTTAAAACTTTTAAGTGCAGTCGATTGTAAGTCGGTAGTAATACTTTAACTTTGAGCTGGCCTCGTTTGGTACGTGGTGTCCATTTAATAACAACCTTCTTACAAAAATCAACACGGTTCCTAGAAAATTTAGCTTACAGCCGTTTTGTTGACACGCAATGTGCGGGCCACACTTTTTAGTACAAGCCAAACAAATGAACTTACACAATGTTGCATTCAAATAATACCTAACAACCCCGCATTTCTATGCAAACTTGGTAAAATTGCTAGCCAAGTTTGAAGCGTTGCATTCTCATATACATATGAATAAGTTATTCCCAGTAGCGTAGCAAGGTGTGGGCGAGGTAGGCCCTCACCCACGGCCTGTTACCCAAAGACTCTTTAAGAACAAGAGTTTTTTGACATTGATAGATTCGCGTTTGTCCACTATTTTACGTGACGGTAAGTGACGATATGGTCGAACGGCGGATTGCGACAGTTGTAGCTGCTGTCTCGTTTTAGAATTTTTTATTATTATTATTATCGCTAGCCCCCATTGTCCCACTACTACGTAAAGGGTTCCCTCCTTTTTTTCCAACGATTACAGTTCCTCGCTTTCTCATTCCAATTCTTAAAGGAATCTAAATCGTACCACTATCTCCGGCTAGGCGTCGTTGTTTACGGGCGGTTGTTGTATCCTGTGTTTTACAGGCCCACAACTCGTTAGACATGTCCTGTCCAGTCCTATTTAAATTGGGCAGCCTTTTGAGCCACATCAAAGATTTGCATTTAAAAGAAAAAAAAGGCTTCACTGATGCGCCTTCGCCCACGTCTAAATTAATCCACGCTACGCTTCTGGTTGTTCCAAGTTAGGCCTGATGCACACGATCAATTTACTGCATGGCCGTGCTCACGAGCGACAGAACTGGACTGTCGTGTCGTTTGTCGCTGTCTAGCTGCGACAGTTTGCTTGATCGTCAGTCAGACCCTTAGGTCGATTGCTGAACATCTGTTTTGCATGTTACGTGAGACGCGAGCCTTTATTGGAACGATCATGTACTTGATCAATACGCTGGTTACGTTTAAGTGGAAGTTCGTTTATAGTATTCCTTTTTGTTTATGCTTGATTATACTCTATTCACTA